>FR997852.1:4751457-6005743 GCA_905475405.1 Schrankia costaestrigalis | reverse complement strand
CTCAAAGACTCTTCATGCGCGATGACTTTTACAAACATCAATTACATTGTCAAATGGAGTAATTACATACTCATGGCTACAAACATTACTCGAGGTCCTGTACAAACGTTAACACAAACTTTACTACTACTAATATTTTTATTTTTTCGAGGCTTAAATCGAAGTAAAAACTCTAGTCTAAATTACCTACAGACTGAACAAATGCTCAAAATTATATCATAACACACACACATTCACACACACATATTTCTACATTTATAAGTAACTATAAAATTATATTTAAGAGTGTTGTTAAATTAGTTATTTGTTCACTGCTGGACCAGAATTTTTACTAACACGCACCTTTAGCATTTAGTCTAACCGAGCAACCTTTTTAAGATCACGGAGGTCTGTGTTGCTAGAGTTCCAACTATAGCCAACCTGATTATGTTATTATTATCTTAACTCGAAATAAATATATGCTATCTTTTAATAGATATACGAACCAAAATATTATTGTCTATAAATAAATATTATAAGTATCACTTTCTTCATATTCATATTCATATTCATTTAATCCATTGCAAACATAGGTAAGTATAACATTGGTGATTAAAATATATAAGTCCTCCATGTTTTGCCATTACATGGGCATGCAAAATTTGCTTATAAACTAATTACATACTTAAATTCTAACAATTTTTCAATTTAATTAAAATAGATATTAATGTGACAGTTTTGGAAAATTTGTATTGTTGAATGTCAAAAATTAAATAGAATTAAATAACAATAATAGTTGGGATGTCAGAACTTAAAATAAGAGTAAGCAAATTAAATAAAAAATATGTTATGCAAATCTCAATTTCCATATGGGTTACCTTCTAAGTACTCTTTAACACTGTAAAATGCTTTTGCTGTTAAGAATTCTTTCAATTTAACTTTAAATAAATGTAGGTCATCAATTTCAGCAATGCAATCAGGTAGTTTATTGTAGATCTTGGATGTCATACATAATATATTAGAGTTCATTAGAGCAGATTTACTAGTGGCATGTTGAATTTTGTTTTTGTACCTAAGACTGCGCATACAGTTAAACTTAGAGAAGTTACTTTTTACAAATACTGCTACTTCAAATATATATATACAGGGTAGTGTTAAGATATTTAATTTCTTAAAGTAAGGTTGACAACTATCTGTTTTTTTAAGTTTGCAAATCGCTCGCATACACCTCTTTTGGGCCAAGAAAGCAGTATCACAATCAGTTGAGTTGCCCCAAAATATCACACCATATCTCAGTGTGGATGCTACATATGCATGGTAGGCGGTTACAGCAGTGGTGTAGTCTACTGTCTTTGATAGGTTATGAAGCATATAAGAATATGTATTTAGCTTCAGACAAACAGATTCCACATGCGCCTTCCAATTTAAGTTCTGGTCTACATACAAGCCCAGAAATCTTGACACTTTAATCTCATTGATTTTATTATTATTGTAGTTTATGTCAATATTTATGTTAGGTTGTGTTCTATTTCTAAATATCATAACATTTGTCTTATCTATATTCATTACAAGGTTGTTGTCTTTAAGCCAATGGACTATGTTTACTACAGCTATGTTCATTTCTTTTTCGAGTAAGTCATAGGTTTTATTAGAGAAAATTGCAGTACTGTCGTCTGCAAAAAGAATCATGGGTGCTTGTATTACTTTGGGGAAGTCATTGTAATAAATCAAAAATAGCAACGGACCCAGAATACTACCTTGAGGTACTCCATACAATACAGTTCTAGATTCAGATTGTACTACCATTTCCTGTTTCCTAATTGGGTCAAATCTTCTAATGAAAGTTGTTTGCTGTCGGTTGGTTAGATATGATGAAATAAGGTCAAGTGCATTACCTCTAATACCACATGAATGAAGTTTATTTAACAGTGTTTCATGATTAACATAATCGAACGCCTTGCTTAGGTCCATATACAAAGCACAGACTGGTATTTTGTTGTCGATGTTAAACATGACCTTTTCTAAGAAATTGTAAATTGCCATGTTAATGTTTTTATTTTTCCTAAAGCCCATTTGTTCGTTTGCAAAGATGTTATATTTTTCTAGAAAATGATAAAAATTATTATACATGATTTTCTCTAGGACCTTAGAGAACACTGGTATTAATGCTATTGGTCGGTAACATGACATATCCTCTCTATCACTTTTTTTGAAAATAGGTTTAATGATTGTTGTTTTAAGTACTTGTGGAAAACAGCCATTACACAGACAAAGATTGAAGATATGACTGAGGACTGGGCATATCACAACACTAACATACTTTAGAATACTGGTTGTTATATCATCATATCCTGAGCTAGAGGTATTTCTGAGGGACTGTATTATTCGGTAGATGTCAAGAGGTGAAACGGGATTAATAAATATAGTGTTCTGTGTATATGTCAAACTAGGCTTACTATTACAATCTTTATTTAATATCAGAGGCTTTACTTGGTCAATATAGAAATTATTAAAACTGTTGGCTATGGCAGTGGTGTTTGTTAATGTTTCGCCATTGACTTTAATTTGTGTGATATAATCTCTAGGGTATTTCTGTTTGTTTTTATTAATAACATCCCAAGTAGCTTTGGATTTATTGGAGGCTGTCTCAATGTGGTACATATTTTGACTCTTTTGAGTCTTTTTTATTATTCTACGTAGTCGCTGTGAGTAAGTTATATGTTTAGCTTGATCAGACTTACATTTTGTTTTTCTGTAATTCCACAATAAAACCCGGCACCGCTTAGAACAATTTCGTAGCCCCTTACTCATCCATTTTGGCCTCCTTTTAGAAAACATTTTAATTTTCCTTATAGGAAAACATAAATTATAAAATAGACCAAAAAGTTCATGGAAACTATTGAAAGCACTCTCAGCATTCTGATTATTGTATATGTCATTGAAAGAGAGTGACTCCAAACAATTCTTAAAATTCTGCTTATTTTCAAGTGAATAGTCTCTTTTTGTAATGTACCAATACCTGAGTTCACCAAAATATTTAACTGGACATGATAACAACTGTGCTGTGTGGTCAGAGAGGCCTAAGTCTACAATTTCACTCTTACTGCCACTTATGTTATGCATAAAATGATCAATGCAAGTGGTACTTGCTAAACGTGTGGGAGATGTTATAGCTAACTTCAGATTAAACTCACGCATCATATATTTATAGGTATTCGTCGTTTTATTATTTTTTAGGATATCTATGTTGAAGTCCCCACAAATTACTATTTTTTTAGACTTTTGTGATAAAAAGCTTAAAATACTATGTAGTTTATCAAAGAAAACCTCCAGTTCTTCTAGTATTTGCTTTGGTGGGCGATAAATACAAACAATACAAATGTTATGATCAAGCAACTCAATAGCACTACACTCAATGATATTTAAGACTGTAAACCTACCTATACTTTCTATTTCTCTAAACCTAAGTCCCTGTTTCACAAGTACACATGAACCCCCATGCCTATTCTTTCTGAAACAGGCTGAGGCAAGTTTAAAGGAGTGAATGTTCAGTAAAAATCTGTCCTGACATACCATGTTGTGCTCTGAAACACATATTACTTTTACTTCAATTTGCTTATCGCGTAAATAATCAAGATGAACACTTAACACATCTTGTTTTCTGAGTAAACCGTTAACATTTTGATGCAAAATTGATATTACCTCATGTTTACAAATGTTCTGTGACTGTGGGGATATTATCGTTGATTTGTTGCTTTGACAGTCTTGACGTACGAAAAAATGTATTTTTATATTGTGTACTATCAATGTCAATGTTGCCTACACAATTAATTGATTCTGTTTGTGTCTCTTTGTTACATTGAACCGATTGTAACCGTTCTCGGTAAAAAGAGTAAGTACGAGCATTGTGCAGACTTAAAATTTGTCTTAATAATAAACGACTCAGATTTACAGCAAAATAGAATCCGCGAGACAAGCTTTGGCTATAATTCATATCAATATAATTTACATGATTAAAGGAATTACATATAAATTGAAGTTCGTAGTTAATCTTTTTTTCATTCAAGTATTTGTTATATGGTATTTCAGATACAATTATGTTCGTATTGTTAACAGTTTTGCACCAGTTCTCTAAGCTGTACGTAAATTCCCTTGGGTAACAGTCATTTGTTCCCCCTAGAATAACAATGTAATCGTTCATAGTTAGGTCGGAGACCGAGTCCTTTTGGATGTTGAGTACGTCTGATAACCTTGCCTGACTTTTCCAGAAGCAAGTCACTTTGTATCCCGGTCCAAGTAATTTTTGTAGCATTTGGCGTACCTTCCATCCTTGCTGATCTGCAAGTATGACCACGCGTTTCACGTCGGCTTCATCTCTGTCAGATGATGTGTTTCGCAAAACAGTGTCGTCCCTGGTGAGATTATCTTCTCGTTTTTGGCCATTCCTTTCCCTCGTGATGGTTTCGCTTGTGCTGTGTTGATTCGCTATAATGTTGGTAGAATTGTTTGGTGTACTTATGCCGAGTTCTAAAGTATTTTGTTTTTCAGAAGTATTCACAATTTCGTTGGGCACAGATGGGATGGCAGTAGGGTTAGTTGGTTTTTTCCTGGTATCTTTTTTTTGTTTAGGTGTTTTAATTGGTGATTGGTGAACTTTTTTATAAGTATCTATTATTTTATGGCATTTGTCTACTTCTGTTTTTAATTTTAGGTTTTCAGAATTCAAGTTATCTATCTCATGATGTGCGCTTTGAAGTTCAAGGGTAAGTTTTCTTATCGTCTCAGTAAGTTCCATTTGAGACGGGCTATTATTCAAAGAAGTATTTGGACTCATCATGGTCGTGTCAAATAAACTAGAGTTCGAAGAGGATATATCGTTCATCGAAATGGATCGTCGAGGTTTGCGCAACGTAATATTACTATCCATTTTTTTCTTCTTAAAAGCCCAGGTGCCAAATTTAATGTAAATATTTTTTAGTATGGTAATTACTTACGAATCTTGGTGTTGATTGGCGGTACAAATCTCAGTGGGTATTATTTTGTATTTAAATAATTTTCTTAACTGACAGGGATATTATTATGTTCTTTTATTTTTGTAATTTTTATTGATGCTAAGTAACATTTGTGACTGTATATGGATGAAAATTTTATTGTAATTTGGTATCATTGATAAGTTGTTAGTCTTCACTGTGTTTTGTTATATTTAAAGTCATTTGACTGAATACACTGCACAGAATTTAAGTTAAGTTTATCTTATTATTTTTTGAAAACACTAGGTCACCAACGATATCACTCGCGAATCATAGGCATAGCTATGATTATCACTTAGATTTAGGGCTTTTTAATTTGTTATTATATTTTTATGATTTTTATATACGGAGTCAAATATAAACAGACTGAGTGTTGCCAGTTGTATATCTTACGACGACAAACAAAATAAAAACAAACAATTACTTTGTAAATACAACGGTATAAGAGGCCTTTCTATATCGTCTTGAAACCCAATATCCCGGGGCAAAACAAATATAAAGAAAGTTTTTTCATAGCAAGTGGATGAAAACAACACTCCCTATGATCGGTTCTACCCCTTTAGTAAAGTTGTCTGTAGAAGGGTTAGTACCCTGATCACCTAATTGGTCACGCGTTGCCACTCGTACCGAAGAGTTTAGGGTTAAGAATATAGATGTATGTGCGTGATTAGTGTATGCTTTGCTTTACGCGCTTTTTTATTGGAAAGTTCAATTTAATGTTATTTGTAAAGGGAGAAGTGTTTGTTTTTATTCATCTCTGTGTAGCGTCTTTTATTATAACTGTGGTTATTTTATGATGTTTGTAGACCGATTGAATTATACATTTTCTTGTACGTATTATGATGTGCGTGTGGTGTGAGTGTTCTTTTTGAAAAGTAAGTCAAAACATGACGAAATTAAAGAATAATTTAGGAAAAAATTGTGAAAAGACAACGGCGAAGATAAAAAATTTGTGAAAAGCATAGAAAAAAAGTTACATTCAATTAATTAGAACACTCAATCCGGCGACCAGAAAAAATTACTGCACCCTGTTTCTTTTTCTAATTTCAGGTATAGTCTGGGTTGACATACAAGTTTGGGTTAAATTCATGGACGCCAAAACAAGGAACACTCACACGGAACATTTCTTAGAAAGTAATTGCTTAATTTTCTCTTAAACTAGTATATTTTTTATGATGATTTGTGTTTCACAAATTGATCCGGGATAGTGTTCGTGTAATAGAGTATCAAAGTCAAAAAATTATTAAGCCATAGTTTAAGATTTTTAAATACTTCAATCTGCGCTATAGGAGGATTGAGTGTTCTACAAATACCTTTATAAAATCGAAATAAATAGTCAAAAACATTTGAATAATTGGGAATATATTTAACTAAATCTGTACAATTATTTCACAACAAAATTGTTCGTATGTTTCTAAGAAACAAGGTGCAGTAATTTTTTCTGGTCGCCGGATTGAGTGTTCTAATTAATTGACTGTAACTTTTTTTCTATGCTTTTCACAATTTTTTTTATCTACGCCGTTGTCTTTTCACAATTTTTTCCTAAATTATTCTTAAATTTCGTCATGTTTGGACTTACTTTTAGAAAAGAACACTCACACCACATGCACATCGTATTATGTGTTCGTGTAGAGTAAGAATACAATATGTCACCACCCCATCTCACCTCATGGGTGTCGTAAAAACCGACTAAGGGACTATACGTGAATATTATCTTTACGAAATAAAAAGAAGGAAAACTTGAAATTAAACCCTATACCAATTCGTCTAGCTAGCGTGGTATTAGTAGGCCAAGTATCCCTCCATCACGGGAGGAGGCCCGACCCTGCAGTGGGACATTAATGGTGATTTCTTTTAGCTGTACTTTCTATATAATATAGTTATATCGTGCAAGCGTGTTTCTGTTTGACGTTCCAAGCCCTACATACCTACCCTTATTTTCAAGTCTCTATTTTTGATTTTGAGAGCACTCTTTACTTTTACATCTACATACGCTATTCAATATAGCAAATGTATGAGCCTGATGAATCATTAAGTTCGACCAAAAGTCACGTTTTGATCATAGGATACAAGTGTACTCTGTTGGTACTTATAGCCCTAATAATTTGAAGGATTTTATAGCTGGCGTAATGTTATAAGCGGAGCGATTGTGGTATAATAATAGGAACCCAGCAAAGTTTCTTGTGGGTGTCTTCTATGACATGGTAGTGTTCCGAAACCTTAGTAAACTTAGCCGAGTTAGACATGCATATGATGATCCCTATATAAACGCAGACTTTCATAAGTGTTACTAACGTGTCTTACTTATATGAATTAAGAATTTTTTCATTTTCATTTTCATTATGACCATCGCTGGTAAATATTAACTTACTTTGCCTTACTAAACCTAAAGACAACTGTCATTGGGATCTCTTCACGGGGCTGTAACAAGTCTTGAGTGTTTGTGGGTGTGGCACACGTCACATTTGCAAATCTTCTATAGCGGAATCATCATAACAGCCCATTATTGTCCCACTGCAGGGACGGGCCTCTTCCCGGGACGGAGGGATACTTGGCTTACTAATACCACGCTGGCCAGACGGATTAGATTAGTATGGGGTTTAATTTCAAGTTTTCCTTTTATATTGCCGCATAGACAATTTTGACTTTTTTTTAATTAATTTAAATCGCTCGAACCATACTCACTGTACCACACCTACGGAAAATCACAGTTACGTTGGGGACCCTGTTTTCAAATTCCAATGTGGATTTACGACTGATTAGTACCCAGAAACAAATCCAGTATCTTCTTTATATTCTTTCTATAGGAAAATTTTGATTGGCTTCCATCAAAGCTACGGTTTATTGTGCATTCGGGTTTTATACTCCTTGATTGCTTTGATATAAAAAAAATATATTATTTATTTATTCAAAAGTATGTACCTATAGTAAAAGGGGATTCTCAATAGACCTTTCATAATATTTAGGATGAGTATCTTTATAAAACTGAATTAATCATAATATTTAAGTATTCATCTCTTTACACAAATAAAGCTCGATAATATATATAATAGGAAAAAAGATAACGAAGTTGTTCCCGGCTTGATTGTATACTTGTGGCCATTTATGTATGTACATTTTCTCTAAAATAGTTCCTAAGCTTTGAAGGGCACGTTAACATTAGGTTTTCCCTATTAATACGAGGACCCCTGTGGCGCAGTCGGTATATTACATGGCTGCAACGCAGAGGTCCCGGGTTCGATTCACGCTCAATGCAACTCTTTGTGTGCATGAACATGATTGCCGGCCCCTGTGGCGTAGTGGTTATACAACATGACTGCTACGCAGAGGTCTCGGGTTCGCTTTCCGCTCAATGCAAATATTTGTGTGCATGAACATGATTATTTGCAGTGGTATGGGTGTTTTCTAAGTATAATATGTAGGTATTTACAAAAAAAAGTATGTAAGTATGTTTATACGTTGTCTAGTACCCATAGTACAAGCGTTGCTTAGTTTGGGACTAGATGGCGTTGTGTATTAAAAATATATTTAAGTACTCATTAGAAACTTCCATCGTACCTAGTAAGACCTAAATCTTACAGTAAAACTAAGAAAGTTAAAACAAACTGAGAACAGTGACATTAAATTTCAATCACTACACAATACGGCGACCCAGTTCCGTATAGCCACTTTATACTTAAAGCTAGAGGTCAAAAGTGCTACTGTTAAATAAAGGCTGTATTTTGTATTACTACATAGTAAATAAATAAATAAATCTCACACATTCACACAACGTCATAGTCCTAAAAGTAAGCAGAGCTTGTACTGTGGGTACTAGACAACGGATAAACATACGTAAATACTTTTTTTTTTGTAAATATATATGTTATAGTCAAAACTCATAACCGGTCAAAACCACTTTTGACCGAAAAAATCAGTCAATATAGGTTTTGACCGACGTGCTTAGTCAAAACCCTTATTGACTGTTTTTTGCAGTCAAAAGTGGTTTTGACCATCGATGTTAGTCAAAACTCATTGAAAATTGATCTTTAATACATATTAAGGTAAAAGTCCGAAACAGTTGGTTAGGTTAGGTTAGTATGGTGAAACATTTTTTTTAATGTAAAACTAGAATATAGTATTATTATATTCTAGCACTCGCCGGCCGCTACCGCGGCACGCTCGCTTCGCTCGCTCGGCTCGTGCGTCCTTTGGTCATCATACTAACCTAACCTAACCAACTGTTTCAGACTTTTACCTTAATATGTATTAAAGATCAATTTTCAATGAGTTTTGACTAACATCGATGGTCAAAACCACTTTTGACTGCAAAAAACAGTCAATAAGGGTTTTGACTAAGCACGTCGGTCAAAACCTATATTGACTGTTTTATTCAGTTAAAAAGGGTTTTGACCGGCAATGAGTTTTGACTGTAACATATACATATTATACATAAAAACACTCAGACTAATGCAAACAATCATGTTCATGCACGTATTAGATTATGTTATAAAACAGTTATAGTTAGAATTAAATGTATATATATTTAATTCTAACTAGGTATAACTGTTTTATAACATAATCATACATACATAATATTTTGTATTATATTCTGTGATTAATTTCTAAAAATAATAAAAATAAATATATATACAGATAGCGCGCGAGTTGAATGCAGAGCTTAGGAATGCGGTAGTGCTGTGACCTAATTATAATTATTGATTGACATTCATGTCGATCAATTTAAACAATGTTTTAAGTTTAGTTTTATTTAGTACACTAGGTTAACATGGTGAAAAAAAAAACAATATCATAATTATCACATGTTTTAATAATCATTTCACAAAACGGAATAAAAAAATAACACGGGAACTTCAGTATTACTATTAACACAATGACACGGCAAACGTACGATAGTTGATAATGATGGCACAGCACTACACTACAGGCGCGTGGGGTGGGGCGTGCGGATAGCGGGGGGAGATGCTCCCGCCCTTTACCTCAGACCCCGACTGCATTCAACTCGCGCGCTATCTGTACATTTAATTCTAACTATAACTGTTTTATAACATAATCTAATACACGCAAAGATTTTCATTGAGCGGGAATCAAAACCGAGACCTCTGCGTAGCAGTCATGTTATATATGTAACGTCGTGACCACGTCAGCAGAGTCCCTGGCTACCACCAGCACTAGAAGGGATCTCCTGATGTTTCGTACTTAGCTAGGTACGTTCGAGTAAAGCGCGCAAATATGAATCAGACTTTTGTGCCGGACACTTACAATTTATTTTTTTATTAAAAAACTATTGCAAATATTAATACCATTTTTTTTTTGTGTAAAGAAACAACTAATATTCTATCGTAATATTTATAACGCACATCGATTCGTTAATAAGAAAAAATGTTACTGTTACTAACGTTCAAGAAACTGGAGTACGGACTCACCATATTAATCAGAAGAACGCTTTTTAATATTTTTTTTTAAATATATAAAAAACTATTATTAAAAAACAATAACGTGTGCAAGATAGGTGATTGTCAAAGCTATGTTTAAAAAATAATTGCAGTTTGGTTGGTCTGTTAGTTACAAAGAAAAACCTCCAGACATCGAAAATGTGGGGCTCGAAGAATCACCCATAACCACTACGCCACAGAGGTCATCAGAATTAATAAGAATTTATTTAGGAAGAACGTAACAAGTACTCATAAGTTTCCATCGTTCCTAGTAAGACCGAAATCTTAAAGTCAAACTAAGAAAGTTAAAACAAACTGAGAACAGTGACATTAAATTTCAATCACTACACAATACGGCGACCCAGTTCCGTATAGCCACTTTATACTTAAAGCTAGAGATCAAAAGTGCTACTAGTCGTTACTGCTAAATAAAGGCTGTATTTTGTATTACTACATAGTAAATAAATAGTCCTCAAACATTCACACAACGTCATCTAGTCCCAAACTAAGCTGAGCTTGTACTATGGGTACTAGACAACGGATAAACATACTTAAATACTTTTTTTTTTGTAAATACAGCGTGGTATTTAATTAGTAGGCAAATGATCAATGATGATGATGGGAGGAGCCCATGACGGGGGATCCTTTCCTGTATCTCGTCCCTGCAGTGGGACATAAATGGGCTGTTATGAATCATAACTTATGATGATTTATTAAAAAGAAGAAAACCAAGCTTTTTCTAAGAAAAAACTCGATGTAGCTTTTCCTTCGTCGCACAATGAACAGGCCGCACATCCCACGTACTGTTCGCTAGAATAATAAACTTGGATATTAGTTTTAGAGTGGCGCTCAAAAGTGTCAACTTAGTCGGAACATGTTACTGTGGGCCTGACATAGGGTGAACTAACTTGTCTACTCTTAATGGAACTAATAAAACTATTTGTTTTGCTATATTTCTTAGGCTTCTTTATAACAGCGCATTAATGTCCCACTGCAGGGACGGGCATCCTCCCGTGACGGAAGGATACTTGGCCTACTAATACTACGCTGGCCAGACGGATTGGTATAGGGCTTAATTTCAAGTTATAGTCCCTTAGTCGGTTTTTACGACACCCATGTGATGAGATGTGGTGGTGACATATTGTATTCTTACTCCGTCACCACACGGAGCACGTAAAATTATACTTATGTTAATTTTAACAAACACAAACTACGAATAATATTAAAATAATTAATTAATACACTCTAATATCTTAATGGTTTTTGTATTAAAATATTGAACCCTATAGAAAACAATAGAGACCCCAATGCCCAATAAGAATCAAAACTGAATACCAATTAACTGTTGACCGTATTTTCCTTAATTACGAAAACGTTTAACATGAAACTTGGATTCCTATTTTATAAATTAGTTTTAAGACATTTTTTTGCATGCTGTGTCAATGGCTAAATGGGCATGAACATGATGTAAAATATGTAAAACGTCACAAACACATAATCACACAAACACACAAACTTTACCTCTTTATAATATTAGTATAGAAGTATAGATAACCAAAATGAATAATTTATCTTCTGTTGGGTAGGTTAAAAATACCTAAATTGTCACATCGCTCATATTTCACTATCCCTGACCTTCTTTGGTACTTGTGGTTCTTTATAGTCCCTGAGGCACAACCGTACGTTGTATCTAGAAACTAAGCCTTTTGCAACTTTATGTCAAAATTTATTTTTAGAAGAAATTAATTTTCTGAAAGTTTTTTTTAGATTTGCCTTAATTTACATAGGCTAGAATATAAGATTCCACAAAAATTAACACAACGCTATGTGGTCCTGTTTCTGAGGTTGCACTGTTCTCCGTGTGGTGACGGAGTAGGCCCGTCCCTGCAGTGCGACTTTAAAGGGCTGTTATGATGATGATATGACTGTGGGTATTAGAAAACGAATAAACATTGTTTTTGTAAATAGGTAGGTATACATACTCGTACATCACAAGAGAATACCCCTAAACTTTGATGTTTATACACACGAATATTTGTATAGGGCAAGAATAAAACTTCTGACCTCAACGGAGCAGCTTTAGAGTTTTTGAACCTTACATCATAATTATTATCATCATATGAGCAAATGAATTGTCCGTGTGGTAACGGAGTAAGAATACAATATGTCACCACCCCATCTCATCCCATGGGTGTCGTAAAAACCGACTAAGAGACTAACCGTAAATATTATAAAAAGAAGGAAAACTGGAATTTAAACCCTATACCAATCCGTCTAGCCAGCGTGGTATTAGTAGGCCAGTATCCCTCTGTTACGGGAGGAGGCCCGTCCTTACAGTGGGACATTAATGGGCTGTCATGATGATGATGAAATTCTAATTAATTCGAAAAATAGGGTAAATTTAAAAACATCTAAAAGAATTTTTATAAAAAAAAGCAATTACATAGAAACTCATCTATATAACCTCGATCATTTTAAAACACTTAAGTATTTTAACCTTGAAGGATTTTACCAACATTACTTCCGACAAGGATAAAACAATTTTACATAAAAACACTTTGATAAGTATTAATTTCTTTAAAAAATGTATTTTAATGTGGACCAAGGACCTAGCTAAGGCCCAATTCGCACGAGCGCTTTTTTTAACGTGCGTTAAAAAAGTGTCGAAATACACTCGAGAGCAAAAGTTCCGGGTCACTAGCATTTACTTCAATATCTTGAAAACGAATAAAGCTATCGTATTGAAATAAATTGAACTTTATAGACAATTTAATGTTACTAAAATAAAATGCATTACATTTACTACTGACCATTTATTTTATTATGTTTAAAAGGACAAATTAAAAATGGCGTCATTTTGCTTGTAAAACCAAAACTGAAAATATTGAATTTTTTATATTTACAAGTAGTTTTAACACGGTTTAGTACTTGGTATTACCCCCACGTGCTGTCTGGACTGCTGCAATGCGATTTGGCATGCTGTACACCAAGTTTCTGAAACACTGTTGGGGAATGTTCTCCCATTCCTCTACCAATGCATGTTTCAAGTCACTAAGCGTAATTAAAGGAGGATCTTGTTGTCTTACCCGTCGTCCGAGCTCGTCCCAGGCGTGCTCGATTGGGTTGAGGTCGGGGCTACGTGCTGGCCACACCATGGGACGAATATTCACCTCATCAAGGTAGTCTTGCACTACACGAGCAGTGTGGGGACGGGCGTTATCCTGCATAAAGATGGCATTCTCACCAAGTCTTGCCATAAATGGACCGACGTGCTCGTTGAGGATTTCATCCACGTATCTTACGCCATTAAGAGTACCGTTTTCGATCAGTACAAGCTCTGTTCGGCTTTCCGCAGAAATTCCAGCCCACACGAGTACCGAACCACCACCGTATGACACCTTTTCTTCAATACAGGCTTGCATAAATCTTTCTCCTGGTCTTCTGTACACCTTTGCCCTTCCGTCGTGTGTATACAGCATAAATTTTGATTCGTCCGAGAATATGACATTTGACCAATTTTCAATCGTCCAATTCGAGTGTTCGCGTGCATAAATTCATCTTGCTATACGATGGTGTCTCTCGAGTTTCGGACCATTTGCGGGTCTAAATGGTTTTAAATTACCTTCAGCAAGTCGCCGTCTTACAGTCCAAGCAGAAGGGCTGCTTCCACCAAGTCCTAAAAAATGATGAGTCAGTGCTGTTTCCGTAAGAAACCGATTTCGTAGCATAGAGTTCACTAAATATCGATCTTCCCGTGCCGTCGTACACCTGGGTCTGCCTGTTGTTGGTCTGCGTAGGTTCAAACCAGTTTCTAGAAACCGCTGGCAAACACGGTGAACTGTAGACAACGATACACCGACTATTCTTGCTGTTTCTCGCTGACTGCTCCCATTTTCCAGGATCGTGAGGATTCTCGTACATTTCTCAGGTGTGAGTGACATAATTACCACTTTAATAATGACTATTGGATACCTGGATGACTCCTTATAAATACATTTTATGACAGAACAAAAACAAAAGCAAAAACAGTAGTGAAAATTAGAAGTTCTGATTTTAAAAAAATTGATCTTTTTTTTTATAACTTTTTTAATGCCATTACTTACCGCCAATCAATAAGTTTTTATATGTTTAATGAAAGATTATTAAATTGTCTATAAAATTCAATTTATTTCAATACGATAGCTTTATTCGTTTTCAAGATATTGAAGTAAATGCTAGTGACGCGGAACTTTTGCTCTCGAGTGTAGAACAAAATGCAATCTTATGTTCCTCGGCGTTGGAAATAGAACACAATTTCCAACGCCGAGCGATATAAAAGCGCTGGCGTGTGAACAGAAACATAGGAATGCATTTGTTCTATTCCGACGATTTTTAACGCGCGTTAAAAAACCGCTCGTGCGATTGGGCCCTAAGACGACGGGAAGCCGATGGATGAGGGAGGTACGGGATCACACAAGGTCCAGCAGTTGATGTCGATTGGCTGATATGATGATGATGATAACTATGTATAAATGTTGGCGACCGTAACAGGACCTTTATGAGCAGTTTAGCCCAAAAATCAAGAAGAAATCTATATTGACAAATCTATATGACTTACTACTGACGAGAATTTGTTTCAATATTTGACATGTACCTTTAATTATTATATTTCCAGTTAATTTAAATAAAGCTAAATGTTTTTAAATATTTGTACGCTGGAAACAACAGAATATCATGGCGCTATAATATTGTGATACCTAATATCTCTGTAACCATATTCTGACAAATAAATGCATTATTATTATTATTGAAGACATTAGACGTATGAAGATCGCAACCAAACTTGCCCAGAAGTATTTTTATCATTTTATTTATTCTCAAATTTAATCGAAGACATAGTCGCGTTCACAGCGAGTACTTCATAAAAAAGAAGGCACGTACAACTAGCTAAAAATTAATGTATTTATATATAGGAAACATAACTTACTTAACCCTAGAAAGTAGGTCACATGACCGTTATAGTGTCACATAATATATTTTGTATATCTACCTCGTACGTTATTTAATATTTTATTAACAGCCCTTCAAGTCTCATTGCAACGACGGGCCTCCTTAGTGATCGGGAAAATTTTGGCTGATAATTGCTTTGGTGGCTAGACAAGTCAAGCGATAGTACCTAAGTACACTAAAGAAAAGATAGCATGGCATTACACGGATTTGTTATCTTAATAAAAATAAATTTTCTGTGCAGTAAAAAGGTTATTATGATTTCACGAATCCATCTTGCTGTTGTAAATAACTAAAGTTTTACTATTTAATTTAGTTCTTACAGTAATAAGTAACAAATTATTTGTTTTACATGATTATGTTACCGATGTATTCTTTTTACAAAATCTCTTTCTAAACAATTGGTGAAAATATGCTTCCAAGAAAGCAGTTTCTCATCCCATGGGTGTCGTAAAAACCGACTAAGAGACTAACCGTAAATATTATAAAAAGAAGGAAAACTGGAATTTAAACCCTATACCAATCCGTCTAGCCAGCGTGGTATTAGTAGGCCAGTATCCCTCTGTTACGGGAGGAGGCCCGTCCTTACAGTGGGACATTAATGGGCTGTCATGATGATGATGAAATTCTAATTAATTCGAAAAATAGGGTAAATTTAAAAACATCTAAAAGAATTTTTATAAAAAAAAGCAATTACATAGAAACTCATCTATATAACCTCGATCATTTTAAAACACTTAAGTATTTTAACCTTGAAGGATTTTACCAACATTACTTCCGACAAGGATAAAACAATTTTACATAAAAACACTTTGATAAGTATTAATTTCTTTAAAAAATGTATTTTAATGTGGACCAAGGACCTAGCTAAGGCCCAATTCGCACGAGCGCTTTTTTTAACGTGCGTTAAAAAAGTGTCGAAATACACTCGAGAGCAAAAGTTCCGGGTCACTAGCATTTACTTCAATATCTTGAAAACGAATAAAGCTATCGTATTGAAATAAATTGAACTTTATAGACAATTTAATGTTACTAAAATAAAATGCATTACATTTACTACTGACCATTTATTTTATTATGTTTAAAAGGACAAATTAAAAATGGCGTCATTTTGCTTGTAAAACCAAAACTGAAAATATTGAATTTTTTATATTTACAAGTAGTTTTAACACGGTTTAGTACTTGGTATTACCCCCACGTGCTGTCTGGACTGCTGCAATGCGATTTGGCATGCTGTACACCAAGTTTCTGAAACACTGTTGGGGAATGTTCTCCCATTCCTCTACCAATGCATGTTTCAAGTCACTAAGCGTAATTAAAGGAGGATCTTGTTGTCTTACCCGTCGTCCGAGCTCGTCCCAGGCGTGCTCGATTGGGTTGAGGTCGGGGCTACGTGCTGGCCACACCATGGGACGAATATTCACCTCATCAAGGTAGTCTTGCACTACACGAGCAGTGTGGGGACGGGCGTTATCCTGCATAAAGATGGCATTCTCACCAAGTCTTGCCATAAATGGACCGACGTGCTCGTTGAGGATTTCATCCACGTATCTTACGCCATTAAGAGTACCGTTTTCGATCAGTACAAGCTCTGTTCGGCTTTCCGCAGAAATTCCAGCCCACACGAGTACCGAACCACCACCGTATGACACCTTTTCTTCAATACAGGCTTGCATAAATCTTTCTCCTGGTCTTCTGTACACCTTTGCCCTTCCGTCG
Organism: Schrankia costaestrigalis; assembly: GCA_905475405.1. Lineage (NCBI taxonomy): Eukaryota > Metazoa > Arthropoda > Insecta > Lepidoptera > Erebidae > Schrankia > Schrankia costaestrigalis. The sequence goes on along the minus strand of FR997852.1, from coordinate 5,988,594 downwards.
TGTGTATACAGCATAAATTTTGATTCGTCCGAGAATATGACATTTGACCAATTTTCAATCGTCCAATTCGAGTGTTCGCGTGCATAAATTCATCTTGCTATACGATGGTGTCTCTCGAGTTTCGGACCATTTGCGGGTCTAAATGGTTTTAAATTACCTTCAGCAAGTCGCCGTCTTACAGTCCAAGCAGAAGGGCTGCTTCCACCAAGTCCTAAAAAATGATGAGTCAGTGCTGTTTCCGTAAGAAACCGATTTCGTAGCATAGAGTTCACTAAATATCGATCTTCCCGTGCCGTCGTACACCTGGGTCTGCCTGTTGTTGGTCTGCGTAGGTTCAAACCAGTTTCTAGAAACCGCTGGCAAACACGGTGAACTGTAGACAACGATACACCGACTATTCTTGCTGTTTCTCGCTGACTGCTCCCATTTTCCAGGATCGTGAGGATTCTCGTACATTTCTCAGGTGTGAGTGACATAATTACCACTTTAATAATGACTATTGGATACCTGGATGACTCCTTATAAATACATTTTATGACAGAACAAAAACAAAAGCAAAAACAGTAGTGAAAATTAGAAGTTCTGATTTTAAAAAAATTGATCTTTTTTTTTATAACTTTTTTAATGCCATTACTTACCGCCAATCAATAAGTTTTTATATGTTTAATGAAAGATTATTAAATTGTCTATAAAATTCAATTTATTTCAATACGATAGCTTTATTCGTTTTCAAGATATTGAAGTAAATGCTAGTGACCCGGAACTTTTGCTCTCGAGTGTAGAACAAAATGCAATCTTATGTTCCTCGGCGTTGGAAATAGAACACAATTTCCAACGCCGAGCGATATAAAAGCGCTGGCGTGTGAACAGAAACATAGGAATGCATTTGTTCTATTCCGACGATTTTTAACGCGCGTTAAAAAACCGCTCGTGCGATTGGGCCCTAAGACGACGGGAAGCCGATGGATGAGGGAGGTACGGGATCACACAAGGTCCAGCAGTTGATGTCGATTGGCTGATATGATGATGATGATAACTATGTATAAATGTTGGCGACCGTAACAGGACCTTTATGAGCAGTTTAGCCCAAAAATCAAGAAGAAATCTATATTGACAAATCTATATGACTTACTACTGACGAGAATTTGTTTCAATATTTGACATGTACCTTTAATTATTATATTTCCAGTTAATTTAAATAAAGCTAAATGTTTTTAAATATTTGTACGCTGGAAACAACAGAATATCATGGCGCTATAATATTGTGATACCTAATATCTCTGTAACCATATTCTGACAAATAAATGCATTATTATTATTATTGAAGACATTAGACGTATGAAGATCGCAACCAAACTTGCCCAGAAGTATTTTTATCATTTTATTTATTCTCAAATTTAATCGAAGACGTAGTCGCGTTCACAGCGAGTACTTCATAAAAAAGAAGGCACGTACAACTAGCTAAAAATTAATGTATTTATATATAGGAAACATAACTTACTTAACCCTAGAAAGTAGGTCACATGACCGTTATAGTGTCACATAATATATTTTGTATATCTACCTCGTACGTTATTTAATATTTTATTAACAGCCCTTCAAGTCTCATTGCAACGACGGGCCTCCTTAGTGATCGGGAAAATTTTGGCTGATAATTGCTTTGGTGGCTAGACAAGTCAAGCGATAGTACCTAAGTACACTAAAGAAAAGATAGCATGGCATTACACGGATTTGTTATCTTAATAAAAATAAATTTTCTGTGCAGTAAAAAGGTTATTATGATTTCACGAATCCATCTTGCTGTTGTAAATAACTAAAGTTTTACTATTTAATTTAGTTCTTACAGTAATAAGTAACAAATTATTTGTTTTACATGATTATGTTACCGATGTATTCTTTTTACAAAATCTCTTTCTAAACAATGGGTGAAAATATGCTTCCAAGAAAGCAGTTTCTCATCCCATGGGTGTCGTAAAAACCGACTAAGAGACTAACCGTAAATATTATAAAAAGAAGGAAAACTGGAATTTAAACCCTATACCAATCCGTCTAGCCAGCGTGGTATTAGTAGGCCAGTATCCCTCTGTTACGGGAGGAGGCCCGTCCTTACAGTGGGACATTAATGGGCTGTCATGATGATGATGAAATTCTAATTAATTCGAAAAATAGGGTAAATTTAAAAACATCTAAAAGAATTTTTATAAAAAAAAGCAATTACATAGAAACTCATCTATATAACCTCGATCATTTTAAAACACTTAAGTATTTTAACCTTGAAGGATTTTACCAACATTACTTCCGACAAGGATAAAACAATTTTACATAAAAACACTTTGATAAGTATTAATTTCTTTAAAAAATGTATTTTAATGTGGACCAAGGACCTAGCTAAGGCCCAATTCGCACGAGCGCTTTTTTTAACGTGCGTTAAAAAAGTGTCGAAATACACTCGAGAGCAAAAGTTCCGGGTCACTAGCATTTACTTCAATATCTTGAAAACGAATAAAGCTATCGTATTGAAATAAATTGAACTTTATAGACAATTTAATGTTACTAAAATAAAATGCATTACATTTACTACTGACCATTTATTTTATTATGTTTAAAAGGACAAATTAAAAATGGCGTCATTTTGCTTGTAAAACCAAAACTGAAAATATTGAATTTTTTATATTTACAAGTAGTTTTAACACGGTTTAGTACTTGGTATTACCCCCACGTGCTGTCTGGACTGCTGCAATGCGATTTGGCATGCTGTACACCAAGTTTCTGAAACACTGTTGGGGAATGTTCTCCCATTCCTCTACCAATGCATGTTTCAAGTCACTAAGCGTAATTAAAGGAGGATCTTGTTGTCTTACCCGTCGTCCGAGCTCGTCCCAGGCGTGCTCGATTGGGTTGAGGTCGGGGCTACGTGCTGGCCACACCATGGGACGAATATTCACCTCATCAAGGTAGTCTTGCACTACACGAGCAGTGTGGGGACGGGCGTTATCCTGCATAAAGATGGCATTCTCACCAAGTCTTGCCATAAATGGACCGACGTGCTCGTTGAGGATTTCATCCACGTATCTTACGCCATTAAGAGTACCGTTTTCGATCAGTACAAGCTCTGTTCGGCTTTCCGCAGAAATTCCAGCCCACACGAGTACCGAACCACCACCGTATGACACCTTTTCTTCAATACAGGCTTGCATAAATCTTTCTCCTGGTCTTCTGTACACCTTTGCCCTTCCGTCGTGTGTATACAGCATAAATTTTGATTCGTCCGAGAATATGACATTTGACCAATTTTCAATCGTCCAATTCGAGTGTTCGCGTGCATAAATTCATCTTGCTATACGATGGTGTCTCTCGAGTTTCGGACCATTTGCGGGTCTAAATGGTTTTAAATTACCTTCAGCAAGTCGCCGTCTTACAGTCCAAGCAGAAGGGCTGCTTCCACCAAGTCCTAAAAAATGATGAGTCAGTGCTGTTTCCGTAAGAAACCGATTTCGTAGCATAGAGTTCACTAAATATCGATCTTCCCGTGCCGTCGTACACCTGGGTCTGCCTGTTGTTGGTCTGCGTAGGTTCAAACCAGTTTCTAGAAACCGCTGGCAAACACGGTGAACTGTAGACAACGATACACCGACTATTCTTGCTGTTTCTCGCTGACTGCTCCCATTTTCCAGGATCGTGAGGATTCTCGTACATTTCTCAGGTGTGAGTGACATAATTACCACTTTAATAATGACTATTGGATACCTGGATGACTCCTTATAAATACATTTTATGACAGAACAAAAACAAGGCAAAAACAGTAGTGAAAATTAGAAGTTCTGATTTTAAAAAAATTGATCTTTTTTTTTATAACTTTTTTAATGCCATTACTTACCGCCAATCAATAAGTTTTTATATGTTTAATGAAAGATTATTAAATTGTCTATAAAATTCAATTTATTTCAATACGATAGCTTTATTCGTTTTCAAGATATTGAAGTAAATGCTAGTGACCCGGAACTTTTGCTCTCGAGTGTAGAACAAAATGCAATCTTATGTTCCTCGGCGTTGGAAATAGAACACAATTTCCAACGCCGAGCGATATAAAAGCGCTGGCGTGTGAACAGAAACATAGGAATGCATTTGTTCTATTCCGACGATTTTTAACGCGCGTTAAAAAACCGCTCGTGCGATTGGGCCCTAAGACGACGGGAAGCCGATGGATGAGGGAGGTACGGGATCACACAAGGTCCAGCAGTTGATGTCGATTGGCTGATATGATGATGATGATAACTATGTATAAATGTTGGCGACCGTAACAGGACCTTTATGAGCAGTTTAGCCCAAAAATCAAGAAGAAATCTATATTGACAAATCTATATGACTTACTACTGACGAGAATTTGTTTCAATATTTGACATGTACCTTTAATTATTATATTTCCAGTTAATTTAAATAAAGCTAAATGTTTTTAAATATTTGTACGCTGGAAACAACAGAATATCATGGCGCTATAATATTGTGATACCTAATATCTCTGTAACCATATTCTGACAAATAAATGCATTATTATTATTATTGAAGACATTAGACGTATGAAGATCGCAACCAAACTTGCCCAGAAGTATTTTTATCATTTTATTTATTCTCAAATTTAATCGAAGACGTAGTCGCGTTCACAGCGAGTACTTCATAAAAAAGAAGGCACGTACAACTAGCTAAAAATTAATGTATTTATATATAGGAAACATAACTTACTTAACCCTAGAAAGTAGGTCACATGACCGTTATAGTGTCACATAATATATTTTGTATATCTACCTCGTACGTTATTTAATATTTTATTAACAGCCCTTCAAGTCTCATTGCAACGACGGGCCTCCTTAGTGATCGGGAAAATTTTGGCTGATAATTGCTTTGGTGGCTAGACAAGTCAAGCGATAGTACCTAAGTACACTAAAGAAAAGATAGCATGGCATTACACGGATTTGTTATCTTAATAAAAATAAATTTTCTGTGCAGTAAAAAGGTTATTATGATTTCACGAATCCATCTTGCTGTTGTAAATAACTAAAGTTTTACTATTTAATTTAGTTCTTACAGTAATAAGTAACAAATTATTTGTTTTACATGATTATGTTACCGATGTATTCTTTTTACAAAATCTCTTTCTAAACAATGGGTGAAAATATGCTTCCAAGAAAGCAGTTTCGTATCGTATGGACCTAAAATACTTAACTAATGAAGTTTTAAAAGAAGTTTTTAAAAAGCAGCAGGTAAATTAATTGCAAAATACGATTTTTAAGGTATAAATAAAAGAAAATACTATTAAATATTCCTTTACTTATGAGTTTAAACAAAATAACCATTATGTAATTTTTATTGTGCCCCATAAGGCTTGGATGTTGGGGTGCAAAATAAATAGGTATCGGAGACCTTGAGCTTGAAGAATGTGCTGTAATACGTCACAGGGACATTGCGCCGATTGGCTGCGCTCCGATAAAGAAAAAAGTGAGATTGTTACTTATTTAAAGTTTTATCGATAAAATAATAAAGTATAATAATTTGGTGAGGATTAAAAATATTAATTACCATCGTCATCGAAGGACTTGTCTTTTTATCCAACAAACAGGGAAATTTTGATACCATACCCGATGCCAACCTGTCTGGCCAGCGAAAGTAAACTGTAATAATTAAAATTTAGTTTTGTTTATTTTATTACTTAAGTAAGCTTTCGTCGATCAGATTCATCAGAAAAAATATTTAGACGTATTTATGTTAATGTGTATTAATACAAATATATACTATACTATACTATACTCGTGGCGAAATTTTGGGCTGACGCGGTCTGATTGTCATCGACACGCAAAGAAGAAGAATACAAATATATTGTTTTGAAAAAAAATAAAAATGTCAGTAAGAAAAATGCAAAAAAAAAGTGTTTTACCTACATGTAAATCTTTTTAAATGTAATAAATATTATTAAAAAGTCTTAGAGATCAATTTTTAATCCAAAAATACCTTAATTTTGTAATGTTAAAATTTCCATCACATTTAGAAATCGAAACCTTAGCTGCATAAAGATTTGTAGAGCTATTGTGACAGTATTAACATAAAGATAATTTTATCGACACTGCTCTGTCACATCACTAGCTCAAACAAAAGAACGGACTAATTTTATTGGCCGGATTTAGGAATTCACGATAATGTATAGATACGTCTATTTGACTAGCTTACTTTTTACGTTGGATTTTGTTGTCCCATTGAATGGACAGGGGTTTTGTTATCGAGTACTTCCACTCAATAAAATGAAGCCTATCTATTCAAATATTTTACAGACGTTTTTTATTTTTAGTATTTTTTCCATTTGACTGCAGCATTAATTTCAACCCCAGATACAAAAAGAAATATTATGTACGGTATTAGTTTGAAATATCTTTGTCAGTGTATCTGTTTTTTGATAGGTATATTTTGTGTATATGACAAGTACAGTAGCGAGTAAGTTGTTGATTAAGTTCATTTGAATAGATCTCCATCCTATTTTTGGCGAGTTAAGTACGAAGTAGCCCCCACTCTCGCGTCTCCCCAACTTAACTCGCCAAAACATAGGATGGAGATCTATATAAATCATCTTAATCAACAACTTGCTACTTAACTCGATACTGTACTTGTCGATTTGTAAATCGGGCTTTAAACGCGGTTCAGATTAGTAATATTCAAGCTACACTTTGCCATATATTTATTTTAATGTAATGTTTGGCATAACTTAAAGCCAGACAACTATAATCTTAGGATACCTAACTCTAAGAATAATAATGAAAAACAAAACTTATTATCTAGTTTATTTATTATTATTTATTTACGAAAACACAGCACGTAGATAAAATTTATATTTGTACGTGATACAATTATGTAGATTAAAGTACAAACGTGAGGGTCTCTCCATACTTTAAACGGATGAAACTTTAGTATTTTGACAGCCTTGTTGTTACAAGTACATTTGCGTACATAAGTGCTAACAACTTTTTAAAGTTTATATCTAAGATTGTCGCGTATGGAGGGGTCGTATCTTGAAGTAAGTTTTGTATTTCTTGTTGAATTAATGGTCTGAGTATTTACTTTTGTTTGTGTTGTAGAGGTCTAACTGTCGGCGTTTCGTTAGAAAATATAATAATATGAGCATTATATTTTGCTGTGTTATGTTATTACAACGACGACCGCAACCAGTAAAAGGAGTAGACCATTTGGTTCAACATTCTTGATCTTTCATAAACAGTTGCGAACATGGAATCAAATTATTTTTTTCCCTTGATAACCTACGATATTGATAGCTACCTGTCAGTGTCGTCTCTTCAGACGGAACTCAGAACAAACCCTTTACATTTCCGTCTCGTTGCATTCATATTACTAGGCAAAGTTTCCTTTTCACCAAAAACGTCGTAGCATTGGCCAATTAACAATACATTATTTACTTAAAATATCATACAAATTACATAAATAAATATGAATCAAATATTGAACCAAGAAATTCTTTTTTGTTTTTATCAACACAAAAAGTAATGACTTTTGTAAACGTCAGTACGTCAACTCGTTGAAAGGCTGGGGAGTCATAATTTGTGTAATAAGAGGAGCGAGGTGAAAATATTATATTCAACGTATTGATGTGTCAGTCATATCAGTTTTTATACTTGTGAAAAGTATTATATAATATACTTTTTTGTATATTTTTATTATAACTTGTAGTATTCATTGTTTAATTATTGGAATCGATAATATCGTTATTTAGGATCGTTGCTAGTATTTCTAATTTGGAACCTCGTTTGAGTGTCGTTTAGCAAACTTAATCCATTTTAAGCTAAAACTATAATTGTCATAATGTTTGCTATCGACAATAAGTTGTCATTCATCACTATCAATACTATCTAAGGTACATATTATTATAATATCTTATTGCATTATAAATGTTCAAACAGTAATTGATTGAAATGGGTGCCAAATTAACACTCGTGACTGTACACTTTAATATTATAAGAATAAAAATGAAGATAAAGAGACATTATTATGTGAGCATTTTCACAAAACTAAGGTAAAGTTGATCGGACACAATGACTCAATATGATTGTAGACACTATAATTCTGCAAATCACGCAGTAAATTTCATAAAAGACCATTTATTACTTAGAAAACAATATAATCTCATTTAATATTAATCTAAGTTTCTGTTATTGCTATTATTTTTTCTTTTTGTTTGTAATTTCGTCGCTTACAGACTCCAGCAATGCTAGGACATAGCCAAGTCGCTGCCTACCTTGCCAAAAGTCCCCTATACACAATTGCATTGATTGAGAATTGAACCCGAAACCTTTGCGCAGCAGTTATTGACGACCTCTGTGGCGTTGTGGTTGTATAACATAACTCCTACGCAGAGGTCTCGGGTTCGATTCCCGCTCAATGCAAATCTTTGTGTGCATGATCAATGATCATGATTGTTTGCATTGGTCTGAATATTACTTTGGATAATATTTTTTTTTGTTTAATAAACTATAAACTTAGTATAATAATTATTTAAATGCATGTATTTACAAAAAAAAAGTATTTAAGTATGTTTACCCATTGTCTAGTATCGATAGTGCAAGCTCTGCTTAGTTTGGGACTAGATGGCGTTGTGTGAATATGTGAGGAATATTTAATATTTAGGTGCATACAATAAATTCACAAAATGATTTTAGACTTATAAGGTTTTGAATTTCAAATAATTTGAATCTAACATTAGGTACATATAAATGTAAGGCAGTTTATCACAGGCTATAGTAGATAAGTGAGAAGGCGAATGGTAGATGTATTGGTGAATATTTTATTGAGGCTAGACTTGGGCCAGTCCCGAGGGCTGAAAGGTCAAATTCTGTCCTTATCCTATTTCTAAAGGTCATTTGTCAAACGTCCACGACGAAGTTACGAGACTCTTTGTGTTTGGATTGTTACGTATTAGCTACAATAGAATCTCAATTTGGTATTAATTTATTTATTTTAAAGGCGAAAGAGCGAAATAAAATTATCAACCTCGGTAGCGCGACGGTATGGTAGCGCAAGCGGCTGCCGTGCAAGAGGTTGTGGGTTCGATCCCCACGCAGGACAATAATTTGTGAGATCCACAAATTATTGTCCTGGTCTGGGTGTTCTTTGTGTCCGTTAATTGATGTTTGTAAAAGGTCCCCGCGACACAGGGCATGATCCCTAGTGCGGGAGATAACTTTTTTAAAAAAAATCGGGTTCTTTCAGTGTTTGGATCCCGATTATTATTTGTTTTCTTTGAGTGGTGTAGTAATACAAAATGACACCACCGCAATTGACAATGTGCTGCATAAGTAAACAATGTATTATCATAATAAAAACACAATTATGTTACTTTGTGAAAACCTCTGTGGCGTAGCGGTTATGCAACATGACTGCTACGCAGAGGTCTCGGGTTCGATTCCCGCTCAATGCAAATCTTTGTGTGCATGAACATGATTGTTTGCAATGGTCTTAGTGTTTTCTAGATAGCGATGTGTGAATGTGTGTGGATTATTTATTTATATTTATTTATATAATTTCTATATACCTCTGTGCTGCAGCGATTCCCGCCTAATAAAACTTTACAAAGTATTCTTATTAGTAATAACTATTTACATACATAGTGACATTTTGTATACTTACTCCATTTAAACACGTCACAAAAATCTATATTTTATGCTAATCTTATATTGCAGACGGCCGTCGTCAAGTTTTTCTCCAAGTCGATCAACTTTTCATCTATTAACATCATTATTATAAGTGATGACTTGTGCGTTTTTCGTTTAAAATATTAAGGTAGGATGTGTATTACACCGCTATGTACCAAATTTAAAAAAAAAGCCTTAGGTCTCTTTCAATTTAGCCGATTTGTGCCGTACGGCTGCCGTGCATTTTTCGAACGGCAAAAGCAACGGTTGTTTTTTTTCTCATACAAATCTTGCCGTGTGGCAGCCGTACGGATGCGGTTTCGTGCCGTACGGCAGTATTTATAGTGTTGAACGGCAGCCACACGGCACGAAGCGGATAAGTTAAATTGAAAGAGCCCTTAAGGTCAGTGATACGTAAACCTGATAGTAAGTGGTAATTAAACATTCGAACGACAGAAATAAATAATAATAAATATTCTTTACAAATTCACACAACGACATCTAGACCCAAACTAAGCAGAACTTGTACTATGAGTACTAGAGAACTGATAAGCATACTTGCTAAATGCTTTTTTTTTGTAAATACATACATTATTATACATAGAAAACACCCAGACCAATACAAACAATCATGTTCATACACACAAAGATTTGCAATGTGTTCTTAATTAATCTCTAAAAAACTGTTTAAAAAAATACTTTACGTCTGCTTATAATTTATAACAAATTAAATTTTTAAAATATATTTTATCTTCAAGCTGTTGTTTCAGTCTATTTGGATTAAAATAGCAAGTTAATTACTTAAATAAGTAACTCCTTGATAAAAGTATTCGAAAGCTCAACTTTTAAAGTATTTAAATTCTTTACTTTAACTTGAACTAAAAACAACGAAACTGAAATTCAGGAGATGCTAAGTTTCAAGAAAATGTATTTAAATAAAATAACTAGAATTAGTACTTGGAATTTGACGTATTATGACTATGGTAACTTATTATTAATAGTAAATTAGTAAGTAATTACTAACTAGTAGTAATTACTTACTTAGTAGTTACTAACTTTATTTATTTTGGGGAACTATACAGGGTGGCTCATTCAAAGGGGTCAGTATGGGAAAGTCTTAAACTATAAGTCATAGGATGTTTTGTTCTTAGGAACCATGACACCGATTTTGATAAAAAGAAAAACTGCATTAATACATTTGAAAAAGATACTGTACCCAGCCGGGAATCGAACCCGGTTGTTTTGCAAAAATAAACTTTTACTTTTTCTATTTAAATACCGATTCTGTAGGTCATAAGCAGTAAAGGTCTCTAAGAAACATTATGTCTAAAATGAATAAAATGCATTGTTTTCACATACTTTAATTTATCATAGTAGGTGTTCAAAGTGGACACCGTTTTTTTCAATACAATATTCAACACGTTTAGGTAACGATCATGTCATTGCATTTTGTATCTTTATGTGGTGAATTTGCGTTAAAATTGATTTTATAGCTGACCTAAATGGTCTTCAAAGTTATCATAGCTTGTTTTGTACACGTCCTTAACGTAATCCCACAAGTAATAGTCTAGAGGCGTTAAATCGGGCGACCTCGAACGACGCATGGTGGCCACATCGAACACCTACTATTATAAATGTAAGTATGTAAAAACAATGCTTTTTATTATTTTTAGACATAATGTTTTATAGAGTTATTTACTGCTTATGACCTACAGAATCGGTATTTAAATAAAAAAAGTATAAGTTTATTTTTGGAAAACAACCGGGTTCGATTCCCGGCTGGGTACAGTATCTTTTTCAAATGTATGAATGCAGTTTTTCTTTTTATCAAAATCGGTGTTTTGGTTCCTAAGAACAAAACATCGTATGACTTATAGTTTAAGACTTTCCCATACTGACCCCTTTGAATGAGCCACCCTGTATAGTTAAACTAATAATCTATACTTCTATACTAATATTATAAGGAGGTAAAGTTTGTGTGATTGTGTGTTTGTGACGTTAATCTTACGACGGTAATCTCTGGATCTAATGAACCGATTTTATAAATTCTTTCTGTGTTGAATAGTTGTTTATCGGGGAGTGTCATAGGCTATATAGTATTACGCTATGACTAATAAGAGTGGAGCAGTACCTAATAAAATATGTTTAAAAAACGGACGCGTTTTTTTCGCCGCCTAACGAAGTGGGTACGGGTCAGCTAGTATACTATGTAATAACTAACTATACAGCTACAAAAAACAGGAGGAACAAACAGCTGTTTGTCAACTGTCCGTGTATTAGATCATTATTTCACATAATATTATCTAGGGCAAACTGAAATAGCTTTAGCCCAGACATATTTAAAAATATCCCTTTGGGTTACTTTGCAGAGACTTTTTAAGTATTTTCGGTTTTAAACCATCTTTCAGAAGTCATAGCCACGTTCCCAAGTATAAGCCAATTTAAGAATAAGCTAGCAAAATACATTAAACAAACGCATACCTAACAGATAGAGCCGGATTCAAATAAATAAATAAACCTCACACATTCACACAACGTCATTTAGTCCAAAACTAAGCAAAGCTGGTACTATGGGTACTAGACAACGGATAAACATACTTAAATACTTTCTTTTTTGTTAATACATACATATTTTACATAGAAACGGACCAATGCAAACAATTATGTTCATGCACACAAATATTTGAATTGAGTGGGAATCGAACCCGAGACCTCTGCGTTGCAGTCACGTTATATAACCACTTCGCCACAGAGGTCGTCATTCAAGTAATTCTAAATTAAATTTTTAACTTAATATATCAGACAAAAACTCTCTATTCAAAATAAATAAGGCTTCATAAGGCTGCTAGGACCCTTACGAAAATTCAAAATCACATGCGTCACGGTGTAAAATAAAATCTAAAAGGTATCTATTGACGTGAAAGATGAAAAATCACCGGCTTCCTAACGCTTTCATTAGAAACCGGATAAAATATGATACCCTCCATCTTAAAGGATTAATGTTCTTTAATATGAATATTAAGATTTCTGTAATATAATTACTCCCGTGTGGTGACGGAGTAAGAATACAATATGTCACCACCCCATCTCATCCCATGGGTGTCGTAAAAACCCGACTAAGGGACTATCCGTGAATATTATCTTCACGAAATAAAAAGAAGGAAAACTTGAAATTAAACCCTATACCAATCCGTTTGGCCAGCGTGGTATTAGTAGGCCAAGTATCCCTCCGTTATTGGAGGAGATCTGTCCCTGCAGTGGGACATTAATGGGCTGTTATGATGAATATGAATATTAAGATTTCTGTAATATAATTACGTAATTTCTTACATAAGTAACACTGTACGGAAGTCTTTTTTTTTGTACTTACATTAGAAGGAGTTCAAAAGTACATGACAGTCAGTGAACTGAGTGTGAGAGTCACATTCAAACATAATCATATTTTAAATCCACAGTATCCGTCAGCTGCACAACTTAACGCACTGAAACGGACAAGTAGGAATATAAAGCGTGACTTAACTATGAAAATAGTGTTGTGTCATCATCATCATAATATATCAGCCAATCGACGTTCACTGCTGGACATAGGCCAAGTATTGCCACTCTGTGCGATCCTGTGCCCACCTCAGCCATCGGCCTACCGCCGTCCTAACTAGGTCGTCGGTCCACCGTGTTAGGGGTCTCTCCGCCCTGCGCCATTCCAGTACCTTTGTACCCCAACGGCTGTTGGTTCTCCGCACTATATTATGCCCTGCCCACCGCCACTTTAACCGGGCAATTCGAGTGTAGACCCTCCAACCATGATTGGAGTGGGTGCAACATGGACATTTGCTATGATCTTGGTCTTGTCCATGTTCATTTTAAAACCCACTTGTTGAGAGACTCTACTGAGGCCATCGAGCATTGTGTCGATGTCCTCCATGGTCTCAGCCATGACCACAATATCGTCAGCAAATCGAAGGTGTGTGATAGAAGATAAGTATACAGTGTTATATATTTCGCTAAAATCTGCAAGACTTACAATAATCACTAATATCTCATCAAACTCTTACGAATAAACAATTATTTACCTCGTCTAATTATTGACCCATATCCAGGAGGACCTCCTGTATAGGTACCTAGATTTCGATTTATTCCGTGGTAAGAAATAAATCAGAATCTAATTGCCTAAGTTCTACGGATATGGCTTTAGAAACACAATTCAATTGATCGGTTTTTGGGGTAATGTTTAGGAAATGCATGATTTAGCTAATATTAGGGAAAATATATTTTTATACACGAATAATATTGTACAAGCTTAATATTTTAAGAGTAAGGGCTAAAAATTGGGATTAAGGCTTATAAAATAAATCCGCATAGCCAACTTTTTAAAAATTAAAACAGTTTTACGTAGTTCTAAATTAGTTTTTAACTCAGCGTAGCATAATGATCTTAAGAATTATATTAAATCCTTCATTATGCCAGCGTCCTTTAAAGTCAGTTTTTTGCTCCGGATCCCAATGATAATGTTCCATCATCATCATAATAACCCATTAATGTCCCACTATAAAGACAAGTTATCCGTGTGGTGACGGAGTAAGAATACAATATGTCACCACCCCATCTCATCCCATGGGTGTCGTAAAAACCGACTAAGGGACTGTCCGTGCATATTATCTTTTCGTAAAGATAATATTGACGGACTTACTTAAGTAATCAATCTAAATCTACTATAGTACACACGCGCACAATACCTTCATAGTCTAGACCAATATTTGCGCTCACTTAATAATTCAACGGCTCGTTCTCTTGCTACGTAATGCACCAGACTGTGTTTACTAACGTACATACGTATTACGTTTTTATATGTAACTAGCTGCAAAACGCGACTTTGTCCGCGATTAAATTTGAAAAGAAATAAAAAAAACTTGTATAATTCATACAAAGTTTATTCATCATCATCATATCAGCCAATCGACGTCAACTGCTGTACATATGCCTTCTCCAAGTATTGTCACCTTGTGCGGTCCTGTGCCTCCCTCATCCATCGCTTCCAGCCGTCGGTTCTCCGCGCTATGTGCCCTGCTTGTCGCTACTTTAACCGGTTATGTCGGTTACTTTAGTTCTCTTGCGAATCTACTCATTTTTGATTCGATCACGCAGGGAAACTCCCAACATAGCTCTCTCCAATGCCCCTGAATGACCATAAGCCTTCTGAGTAGACCCATAAGTCAGGCTACAACATAGGTCTCTCCATTGCCCTCTGAGTGACCATGAGCCTTCTGAGTAGGCCCTTAGGCCCACTAAATTTGAAATTTTTTTTTGTCATAGCTTGATGTTATATAGCCTATAGCCTTCCTCGATCAATGGTCTATCCAAAACTGAAAACTAAATTCAATTCAAAGAAGTAGTTCTTGAGATTAGCGCGTTCAAACAAACAAACAAACTCTTCAGCTTTATATAATAGTATAGATATAGATATGTATTGTGTTTGTAGAAGATTGTGTGTAATATTATATAATATAAATCATCATCATAACAGCCCATTAATGTCCTACTGCAGGGACGGACCTCCTCCCATGACGGAGGGATACTTGGCCTACTAATATCACGCTGGCCAGACAGATTGGTATAGGGTTTAATTTCAAGTTTTCCTTTTTTCTATGTAAAGGTAATGTTTACAGATAGTCCCTTAGTCGGTTTCTATGACACCCATGGGATGACATGGGGTGGTGACATATTGTATTCTTACTCCGTCACCACACGGGCAGTTATGATGAATAATCCCTATTCACACACCCTGTAAATAAGAACACTCAATTTCTTTTATCAATTAAAATTGTACGCAGAGCCGTGGTCCTTTGTCGACGTAATTCACTAGGTACTGCATTGTTGTCTTTAATTTTTATTACATGCGGTATGTACCGCAGGGAAATAAACCAGGTTGCAATAAGGTTCAAATGCTAAAAAGTTGATTGCTTAAAGAAACGGCTCGTAATTTATAAAAAATAACAAGTTCCCAGTGCAGTGTACCATATATGGTTCAAGTGCGTTGTTTTACTATTGTTTGGTTAAAGGCCATCTGCCCCACCACAGCCCGTTTAAAGTAGTAACTCTCCCAGGAGACATACTACTGGTCCTCAACAAAAAAAAGTTTTACTATTTTGTCTGCTGGCGGCACTGTGAAAGGGTTAACTATGTATCGGAAATCGCAGGGCGGGGAGACCCCTCACAAGGTAAACCGATGGTTGAGGTCGGCACAGAACCGCAGAAGGAGGAAATATTGGGAAAAAGACCTATGTTCAGAAATGGACGTCTACTTAGCTGACATAATGATGATGATGATAAGCTTTTGGCTATGCGTAATTTATCTGCACTGCCTCGTTTAAACTTGAAAGGCTTAAGAATGGGTGTAGGGATGGGCAATGGGACAGGCGAAAGGATGGTCGGAGGTACTTGCGTTGGAACTTGCGTCTTTACGGGCATGGCGCCATGCGTCGGGACGGGCATAAGCATATCATCATTATAACAGCCCACTAATGTCTCACTGCAGGGACGGGCCTTCTCCCGTGACGGAGGGATACTTGTCCTACTAATATCACGCTGGCCAGACGGATTGGTATAGGGTTCAATACTTCGTAAAGATATTCACGGATAGTCCCTTAATCGGATTTTACGACACCCATCGGATGAGATAGGGTGGTGACATATTGTATTCTTACTCCGTCACCAAACGGTACGGACGTATGGAGTCAAAAAAACAACAGTTTTGCGATAATATTGAAAAGAACATGAAATCGATTGCGACACAAAAAAAGCAATCAAAATATAATAGAAATATGAATATTTTATAACCTTACAAAAACTACATGTCATTAGACATTGTCTGTATAAGGCCCTGTGCAGACGACAGACTATCCGTGACGCCCTTTTTAGTCTGTGAAAATAGAACCTATGCAAAGCAGTAACGCACAGGACGCGCAAAAAGTCCGGCGCACAAAAGACTCAAACATAGCCCCATGTATGGCAGACTTTTTGTGCGCCGCAGACTCGATCGCACAAAAAGTGTGCCGTCTGCTCAGGGCCTTAGTATTAGTGAATTGCGTGTTCGTGTATAAGCGACATTTGTTATCGATTCACGCAGTCTACATATTTGTACTATCGTGAATGCAATTTGCATCAGATTTACGCTACTATGGCATAAAGTAAACGATGTCAATATTATTCACTGGACAAAGTTATTTTATTGATTACATTTGATCTTTAACTTTAATATTAACATCTTCATCATAACAGCCTATTAATGTCCCACTCTGCAGGGAAGGGCCTCCTCCTGTGTCGGAGGGATACTTGGCCTACTAATACCATGCTGGCCAAACGGATTGGTATATGGTTTAATTTCAAGTTTTCCTTCTTTTTATTGCGTAAAGTTAATATTCACGGATAGTCCCTTAGTCGGTTTTTACGACACCCATGGGATGAGATAGGCTGGAGACATATTGTATTCTTACTCCGTCACCACAAGAAGTTAAGAATTATTAACATAATTATCATTTAATTAGCATTTACTTTACAAAATATAACTCTGTAGTCTGTTTAGCTTATATAAAAAATATCATTTTGCATTGAGTGCAAATCAAACCCTAGGCATTTTCGTAGCAGCCATATACGAGTACTTCACCATAACTCCACAGATCGATTATAAATTGTCATCGATAAGACAAAAAAACTCACTTTGCCCTTAATTTATTACTTTTCATAGGTAAATAAACTCTCAGACAAAAATGAGCAGCTATAATACCATTGACAAAATATGTATGACGTGTGTGCAATCGTTCCAAATTTAAACGAAGAGTGCTATCCTGTCATTTCAAACCAATTTACTTTTTATCAAAATATCGAATAGTTAAGTATGTCTGTCAAACTATATAGCAATTAAATCGAAAAGTTAAAATATAACCAACAATTATTTTATTTTACGGTGAAATATTTTTAATTGACGAAGTAAGAATACAGTGGGTCACCACACCATCTCATCCCATGGATGTAGTAAAAACCGACAAAGGGACCGTCCGTCCGTCCGATTTGTAAATATTATCTTTACGTATTAAAAAGAAGGAAAATTTGAAATTAAACCCTGTACCGATCCGTCTGGCCAGCAGCAGTCTGGTATTAGTAGGCCAAGTATCCCTCCGTCACGGGAGGAGCCCCGTCCCTGCAGTGGGACATTAATGGTCTGTTATGATGATGATCTCTATCTATGAACGGTTTCAATCCAGACGCTTAGTACTAGTGTAAAAGGGCGTGCTTCCTCTTTAACTCATATAAAGAGACTAAGAAGATGTAGACCATACATATTTTTCGTCGAATTCACATTGCAAACATTTTCTGAAGCGACTCCACACACACGGACACTAACACCTATTACGGTAAATTAAATAATACAAAATATTGTTCTTTCTTTATTCGAAAAATATCTCCTATTAACGGAATAATCCCGCTAGCCGGTGTTAAATTATGGAACCAAGCGTGCGACAGCCAGCCGTAAATAACAAGTTAACGGTCTCGATTCGCTGAGACATCGATTGTTTTAATCGATCAGGATTCTCGATTATTAATAATTCGTTGTTTGTTTTGGGAATTTCTACAGGTTTATTTCTGTGATTCCGGAAAATGTAATACTACTAATATTATAAATGCGAGAGTTTGTGAGGATGCATGGATAGATGGATGGATGTTTGTTACTCTTTCACGCAAAAATTACTAAACAGATTTTGATAAAATTTGGAATATAGTTTAGGGTGTAGAATAAAATTTAAGTTACTTACACAACGTGGAGAAAGCAGCGGGCATCAGCTAGTGTAATATCCAACGATTACACTGCCAAGCCAATGTACTAATGATCGATGTAATTCTATTGAATTGTTCGTTAATATGATCGATATTAGCCGACATACTGACAAAAATAAACAAAGCTGCCTGATAATGATTATAATAACGCCCACTTGCACTCTACAAAACCTTACTTTTGGTTCCGCACGTGACTAAGAACCATCATCGAATTGATACCTATCATCCATTGTACATTTACTGTTGTGTTATATTTATTGTACCTTTATACCTAAAATATAGGTCTCTGGGTCGGACTGGATGCGGAAGGCGCAGGACCGAGTTCTGTGGCGTATATTAGGAGAGGCCTATGTCCAGCACTGGACTGCAATAGGCTAGTTGATTGATTATACCTCAACGGTATTTATGTAAGTTGGTGTGTAATAAAGTATTATCTATCTATCTATCTATCTTGCCAAATACCATCCTTATCTAACAACCGTATAACCAAATTATTAGTATCAAGAAATACAAAAGAAAATTATTAGTAGGTAATTGAATTTTCAACTAGCTTTGCACAACAACGTTTCAAAGCATGATATTTTAGCACACATTAATACGAGACAATTTAACAATAAATTGAAAGCAGAAACTATTAATACATATGTAAGAATATAACTATAATTACTAAGTATTTGTCAGAATATTGAATATATTATTCAACACAAAGGGTTATTATTCAAATGCGTAACACAACACAGTGGTTTCCGATTATCCGTTTATCATTGAAGCATTGTCTGTTATTATTACTAATAGGCGAATGGTTTAAAATTTAATTGATAAATGTCAGTTGCGTATGTATTATTTAATTATTGGTAAACTGTTGTCAATGAGTGGGTGGGATGTAGCTTAACTTTAGTAGTTTAACGCTCATCTTTATGTATAATATTTGTAATAATTTAATTTTAATTTGTAATTTTAAATAAAGTTTGTTAAGTATGGTGGATCTCCGTGTGGTGACGGAGTAAGAATACAATATGTTACCACCCCATTTCATCCCATGGGTGTCGTAAAAACCGACTAAGGGACTTAAAAAAAGGAGGGAAAATAGAAAAAAGAAAAACTCGAAATTAAACCCTATACCAATCCGTCTGGCCAGCGTGGTATTAGTAGGTCAAGTATCTCTCCGTCACGGTAGGAGGCCCGTACCTGCAGTGGAACATTCTGGGCCTGTTATGATGAAGTATTACTTGTCGTTTTATGACACTTTTTAAAACATTTAATGGCTCATTTTACACTCGAGAGCAAAAGTTCCGGGTCACTAGCATTTACTTCAATATCTTGAAAACGAATAAAGCTATCGTATTGAAATAAATTGAACTTAATAGACAATTTAATAATCTTTCATGAAACATATAAACACTTATTAATTGGCGGTAAGTAATGGCATTACAAAAATTATAAAAAAAGATCCATTTTTTTTAAATCAGAACTTCTAATTTTCACTACTGTTTTTGCTTTTGTTTTTGTTCTGTCATAAAATGTATTTATAAGGAGTCATCCAGGTATCCAATAGTCATTATTAAAGTGGTAATTATGTCACTCACACCTGAGGAATGTACGAGAATCCTCACGATCCTGGAAAATGGGAGCAGTCAGCGAGAAACAGCAAGAATAGTCGGTGTATCGTTGTCTACAGTTCAACGTGTTCGCCAGCGGTTTCTAGAAACTGGTTTGAACCTACGCAGACCAACAACAGGCAGACCCAGGTGTACGACGGCACGGGAAGATCGATATTTAGTAAACTCTATGCTACGAAATCGGTTTCTTACGGGAACAGCACTGACTCATCATTTTTTAGGACTTGGTGGAAGCAGCCCTTCTGCTTGGACTGTAAGACGGCGACTTGCTGAAGGTAATTTGAAACCATTTAGACCCGCAAATGGTCCGAAACTCGAGAGACACCATCGTATAGCAAGACGAATTTATGCACGCGAACACTCGAATTGGACGATTGAAAATTGGTCAAATGTCATATTCTCGGACGAATCAAAATTTATGCTGTATACACACGACGGAAGGGCAAAGGTGTACAGAAGACCAGGAGAAAGATTTATGCAAGCCTGTATTGAAGAAAAGGTGTCATACTGTGGTGGTTCGGTACTCGTGTGGGCTGGAATTTCTGCGGAAAGCCGAACAGAGCTTGTACTGATCGAAAACGGTACTCTTAATGGCGTAAGATACGTGGATGAAATCCTCAACGAGCACGTCGGTCCATTTATGGCAAGACTTGGTGAGAATGCCATCTTTATGCAGGATAACGCCCGTCCCCACACTGCTCGTGTAGTGCAAGACTACCTTGATGAGGTGAATATTCGTCCCATGGTGTGGCCAGCACGTAGCCCCGACCTCAACCCAATCGAGCACGCCTGGGACGAGCTCGGACGACGGGTAAGACAACAAGATCCTCCTTTAATTACGCTTAGTGACTTGAAACATGCATTGGTAGAGGAATGGGAGAACATTCCCCAACAGTGTTTCAGAAACTTGGTGTACAGCATGCCAAATCGCATTGCAGCAGTCCAGACAGCACGTGGGGGTAATACCAAGTACTAAACCGTGTTAAAACTACTTGTAAATATAAAAACTTCAATATTTTCAGTTTTGGTTTTACAAGCAAAATGACGCCTTTTTTAATTTGTCCTTTTAAACATAATAAAATAAATGGTCAGTAGTAAATGTAATGCATTTTATTTTAGTAACATTAAATTGTCTATAAAGTTCAATTTATTTCAATACGATAGCTTTATTCGTTTTCAAGATATTGAAGTAAATGCTAGTGACCCGGAACTTTTGCTCTCGAGTGTATTTGAACCTGATCCTGTATCATTAAAACCGACTTAGACATTTTTATTTTCTTTTACCACCACCCATTTTAATGTCCCATTGCAGGGATAGTCTCTTAACGACGCCAATTAAACGCGTAAGTATCAGGTTTATTTTAAGTCGGGAACTTATGTGTTTATGCTGTTTACGGGGCTTAAACCATAAAGGAAGAAGAAAAACATAAAGGACAGTAGGCAAACATTGTCTGTCAGAGTTTTCTATACTTTCTAGAGTTCGAAAAGAAGGAAGACAATGGAAAAAATTGGTGCTTGAGGCGGGACTCGAACCCGCGTCTCTGGACTATACCAACTAGGCCACCCGAGCATCCGTCTCAACTACCAAATTTAACCATTGTTTTATACGGCGCCGCGCCGGGCCGCAACTACCTAGAGTTCCCGGCAAATATTCCCGACAAAATATTTGTGTGCATGAACATGATTAAATTTGCATTGGTCTGAGTGTTTCTATGTATAATATGTATGTATTTACAAAAAAAAAAATTAGTAAACTAGTAACTAAAAATAAATAAAATTATAATTTTTCTTTAAACATTTTTACAACACAAAGTATTAAAGTTGATAACTTAACACAAACTTAACCTATAAAGCGTAGCATCAAAAGATAATATTTTTTTTTACAAACACATAGGCATTGAATGCGGCATTATCTAGTATACATCGTCGACAATGTGAACAATACGTATTGTGTACAAGCCGATACTAGCATTGTACTCTACGACAATAAGGTTGTGCACTCAAAATATTCTATAGACTACGTGGACATCCGTGACTTGCTTGGCAGGTTGTAAACTGGTGCAGTTTTAACTGATTATTTAGGTCAGAAGGAAAAAATGACCTTTGTTGATGCTTATTTAATCCATGCTTGTCAAATTGTTTTTTCGGCTTTGTTCGTTATGTTATGGCTGCTACACATTGGTTTCGGGTTTGATTCCCGCTCAATGCAAATGTTTATGTGCATGAACATAATTGTTTGCATTGGTCTGGGTGTTTCTTTGTATCATCATAACAGCCCATTAATGTCCCACTGCAGGGACGGGCCTCCTCCCGTGACGGAGGGATACTTGGCCTACTAATACCACGCTGGCCAGACAGATTGGTATAGGGTTTAATTTCAAGTTTTCCTTCTTTTTACTTCGTAAAGATAATATTTACGGTTAGTCCCTTAGTCGGTTTTTACGACACCCATGGGATGAGATGGGGTGGTGACATATTGTATTCTTACTCCGTCTCCACACGGAGGTGTCACCACACGGAGATATTTCTTTGTATAATATGTATGTATTTACCAAAAAAAAGTAAATAAGTATATCCGTTGTTCTGTTACTCATAACACAAGCAGGTTAAACCTAGTTTACTTTGGGAACAGAGGTTTGCGCCACTATTACCTGGGCCTATGCCCGTAATTTCAAAATCCATTTTTAAATTGAAGTGTTAACTGAGCCGGATCCTAAAAGGCTCCTCGCCTTGTAGACTGATTAAGACATATCTATACATTTTTGTGTCAAATTTATTGGTTCTTTAAACACAAGCGAGAAACTTAGGTAAGTACATGTATCCTAAACAAATAATACCTCATCATAACAGCCCATTAATGGCCAACTGCAGGGACAGACCTCCTCTCGTGACGTAGGGATACTTGGTCTACTAATACTACGCATGCCAGACGGATTGGTATAGGGTTCAATTTCAAGTTTTCCATCTTTTTATTTCGTAAAGATAATATTCACGGATAGTCCCTTAGTCGAATTTACGTCACCCATGGGATGAGATGGGGTGGTGACATATTGTATTCTTACTACGTTACCACACGGACGAGTACCAATACCTATTCCTCACCTATTTCCACAAATTCATCTGTCTCCAAACTAAGCAGAAATTGTACCTACTATGGTAAATAAACTACCGAAAAACATACTTAAATAGTTTATTTTGTGAATACAGACTATTAAATTACTTATACACAAAGAAATTCCCACGTATTTCGTAGCAAGATGAAAAAAATGCTCAATATTCACTAAAATAGCGGAGTAGCATATTATTATTCTATCCGAAATAGTATTTTTTCTTTTGTGCACGAAAGTCAAATCATGAGCAAAATTCGTTGGGACATTTCATTTCTATTTCTATAAACACTTATATTCGAATCACGTATGGCCGCGTGACTTTTGTACCATAACCTCAAATAGTGTGGAACAATTTTACAATATTTTTTTGTAAATAAAAAACTCGAGATACGTGTTTCGGCGTTCTGCTTCTCTATAGCCTTTGTGTGAAGTTGGAAAAAAATTGCGACAGTTATTAGAGGTTTTTGATGGAACTACGTCGGAAAAAATATGTTTCAAGTTTTTATTTTTTGAATATCTACGCTATATTTTTTAACCTTCGATGCAAAAAAGTTGTGAAGTTTAATTGCAGTATTATTTTTGACATATGAAACTGGTTGAAAATAAAGATCGTTAGTTTTAATGACAAATACAAAAAAGGCATACACAAAACCTATCTTATAGTGTTTTGGTATTTAACACTACACACTAAGTTATAACACTTCAGACTCTGGCAGAATTGTCGACATCGGCATAGCTTGCCATATAAAAGAAAAAAGAAGAAAATAAACTTATACTTATAATAGTTAATAGTTAAACCTCGATTCTACTTCTAATATCTTACTTCTATACTAATATTATAAAGAGGTAAAGTTTGAATGTTTCTGTGTTTGTGACGTTGCAGGGGGTAATCTGTGGATCTACTGAACCGATTTAAAAAGTTCTTTCTGTGTTGAATAGTCCGTTTATCGGGGAGTGTCATAGGCTATATATAGTATCACGCTATGACTAATAGGTGTGGAGCAGTAATGAAATATGTTTAAAAAAGGGACGCGTTTTTTTGTGTTTGTGGGCACAGGTCAGCTAGTCAATAATAAAGATAATGAAAGCGCTATACTAAAACGTTAAAGGAAACGCTAGAAACAACCTGTACTGGACAATTTAATATCGATTCTATGTTTAACAAATGAACTTTGCTACTAGTGTTCTACAGAAAGGAGACAAATAGTACCACCTATGTAAGCAGTTCCAGAGCACTGGAATTGACATTAACATGAAATATAACCCAAACAATTATTACCCCATTCCCCAAACGTACACAATAAAAGCAAAGATGTAAATTAAAGTGAAAATAGCTTGCGTTCTAAAGTAATCTTTACATCAAACAGATACGCCGAGGCTGAAAATGAGTTCAAGCGAAATAGCACTTTATTGTGCTTAAGCTTGTCCATTACTACATTTTATAGGGTTATGCACCGTGGAGAATAATGCACATTAATGTGCCGTGTGAGACTGTCGGGGTTGTAGGGCTGCGTAAGGATATTATATTATATATTTTCATTGGGGGTAATTGCTTTTAGCTACGCCTTGGAAATAATGTATCTATCTCCCTTTACGTGTATGTCTTGTTGTCTCTCGGTACCTATTACTGTGGGTTTGATGGTGCTTTTTTGTGCAGATCTTCCTCGTGATCAAACTATTTTGTCTAACTTGTTTGACCACAAGGAATTTTGATATTCCTCGTGGTCAAACTATCTTATCTATTTAAAACGACGTGTGTTGTGCATTTAAAGTCTATGACCATATGAAAGCGACATTATGACAACCAGTTGGCGAAATTGTAAATCAACTTTTCTTACATTCCTACAACGGAATAAGCGCAAGCTTCTGTTCTTGGATCTTGCTCTATGTCGCGGTTGATTTTAATAACCAACACTATAATTGCCACATAAAACGTTTAGGCTCTGAATAATCTAGTGTGTGAGATTTAAACCCGACGAATTTATCTACAACATAATTATATTTTTTTCCTCACACGGTGAACCGACTATCTAGTTAGGACGGCGGGAAGCCGATGGATGAGGGAGGCACAGGACCGCACAAGGAGACAATACTTGGAGGAGGCCTGTGTCCAGCAGTGGACGTCGATTAGCTGATATGATGATGATGATTATATTTTAACTATACCCACAAAACAGTATAACCGACAACCCTACCATTACAACTATATCGACCGAATCGTCTGTGTAAAGACACGCATATAACTATTATAATTAAAAGCGATACAATTATTGTAAGCCTCCCTGAGCAAATACGAGCAAAACTTGTACTAAAGATTATATTTTGTTTGGGATGTGAAAAACCATTTAGTGAGACTATTAATATATTTACGCCTTGGTCTCATGGGTATGATAAAGGAACACCACGTACTACTTACAAACCAGCCCGGTTTTGATCGGCACTCACTGGTGGTAGGTGATGCCGTCTGAATACCACTTACACTCTTTGAAAGCTTGATAGGAAACCCCATTAATTTTACGTAGGAATTTTGTTAGAGGCCATTTCATGCAAGAGAAACCCTGTTCATGCAGTGGGACACTCGTTGTAATTTATAATACTGATGACAAGGATACGGTATTAAATTAAATCAATAAACAAATCCTTGTATCAAAACAAAACATCATCATCATAACAGCCCATTAATGTCCCACTGCGGACGGGCCTCCTCCCGAGATGGAGGGATACTTGGCCTACTAATACCACGCTGGCCAGACGGATTGGTATAGGGTTTAATTTCAAGTTTTCCTTCTTTTCATTTCGTAAAGTTATTATTCACGGATAGTCCCTTAGTCGGTTTTTTACGACACCCATGGGATGAGACGGGGTGGTGACATATTGAATTCTTACTCCGTCACCACACGGAGATAAAACATCATCATCGTAGTCAAAAGACGTCAACTGCTGTATAAAAGGCCTCCTTAAAAGCTCTTCTTCTGTTCCCCGCCTTCCTCATCCATCGGTTTTCATCTACCTTTACTTGCTCATCGGTCCACCTTGTAAGGGGTCTGCCAATTCTGCGTAATAACAATGGTTTTAGAAAATTATCTTACAAATGCTTTTGGGTAAACATAGTGTGTAAAGCTCTTATAATTAATGAACTGACAATCCTTTCTATATTGAACCTTAATGAAGTGTTTGGATACACATGGATGAAAAGATTGAACAACATTTACTTACTTGAGTTATTAAAAGGTTTGTTTAAAATTACAATATCCAATATTCCATGAATGATCGTAATTTTTGGCAACTGCGTGACCGATCTAAACATAAAATACAACTAAGACGAAGTGTAGGAGAAGTTTTTTCTTCTTATCTTTTTCCTCCTCCTTTTCGGGAACCCTCCAGGATGCACTTCGACCCCATCGGATCTTTTGTGCTGGTTCCCCGTTCACCACCCCACAGCTTCCACAATAACCTTCGCGAAGGAGATAGGTAAGCCTAGCGGCAGCTTGTCGAAGTCCTAGTGACTTCGACAAGCTGCCGCTAGGCTTACCCAGGGTAGGATATCCCACTCCTAGTAGCTTCATCCTTCCTTCGGGCTTCGCAGTTGCTCATCAGATGTTTCACTGTTTCGTCTTCCTCACCACATGATCTGCACTAGTTAGTGCCTGATAGTCCCATTTTCATCAACAAGTCGTTGACAGTAAGGTGACCTGTAAACATTCCGAGGGGAAGTTTAGTAGCAATAACAAATTGTCAAGTCAATTCATGATTTTATTTGATGAAGTAAAACATCAGTTATTTACACCATGCTGGCTAGATTGGTATAGGGTTTGATTGAAAACTTTTCGCTATGTCTGTTAGTAATTGCATTTTTAATTATTTTTAACAACTAGCTATGGCTTACTCGGGATAAAATAAGGTTTAAAAATTTAATCTACTACTAATTATAAACAGTGTCTTTTTTATAAAACTAAATCTGTTTACAATATATAATCTACTTTATCGCGGAAATTGAAACCCTAAAAAATTAAAAATAAGTATCAAAACAGCTTACCAAGCAATTCGTCCGTATGTCAAAAGAAATAGATCTAGCCACTCCATCCGGATTGATTTACGTAGCTTTCTAATTATCTACGAAGAGATTGAAAGTAATTCGGCGAAACAACGTCTCGAATAGGGATAAGCGGTAACAGATTGGATAAAATTTATCCTGAGATCTATTTGACTTGTTTATCGATCACTTTGGACACTACTTGGAGTATAATTGAATGGGCAGTGGGAAAATTTAGAAGGTGTCACAAAAATTCAAGAAATAATTTCTTAAATTATTTCTTGAATTTTTGTGCTTTTACGATAATTGTTCATGATATGGTAAAACCGAAAGGCTTTTTTCATTTAATAGGAGGCAAACAGCAGGTCACCTGATGGTAAGTGATCACCGCTGCCCATGGACACCCGAGCAACACCAGAGGAATCACAGATGCGTTGTTGACCTTTACAAAGGGAGTAAGCTCGTTTCTTGAAGCTCCCCAAGTCGTAACGGTCCTGAAATATCGTCGCAGCGAGCTTGTTTCACAAAACAGTAAGTTGTTCGCGGTAAGAAATTTCGCGAAAATCGCGATCGATGATGCTCTTGAATTATATTAAGTCAAAAAATATCTAACTTAAAAAAATATAAATTGAAGTTCAAGGGTAATGAAATAAACTTTTTATTTATTCCTCTGACCACCCCAAAACCGTCACCTCACAACTAATTAAGACACTATAGTTTTTTTTATAAAATCAAGAATTACTAAAAAAATATAGACTTATAACAATAATTGTTGTAAGAACTTATTATTGTATACTGTGTATTATTATAAATATAAAAAACACTACTCTAAATTAGAACTAAAACCTCACAAATAAAACTTTCATAACAGCCCATAAATGTCCCACTGCAGGGACGGGCCTCCTCTCGTGACGAATACTTGGCCTACTAATACCACGCTGGCTAGACGGATTGATATAGGGTTTAATTTCAAGTTTTCCTTCTTTTTATTTCGTAAAGTTAACATTCATGGATAGTCCCTCAGTCGGTTTTTACGACACCCATTAGGATGAGATGGAGTGGTGACATATCGTATTCTTACTCCGTCACCACACGGAGTATTAAAACCTTATCAAACTAGATTTCCAAGGTATTTCACACTAGAATTAAAATCGGGGTCAAAACCTTGGTTCTATTCACAACTTCACCTAGGCTTTTCTACGGGACGCTTAATCAAAGTGACATATAATCCATCACCTTTACGGTACTAACCTCTAAGAGCTTCCCCTTTCAATTCATTATGCCGCTTCGAATGATAAAATGGGTGCAATTTTTCAAAGATATAGACGATAAAAGCTTTAAAAAGGTATTCAATATTTTTCTATAGACTTTCAGTTCGATTCACAGCTCAATGATGTGTAAACTTAACGTGGTATTTAAAATCAATGATTTTTAAGGCCTTTTTTCATTGTTCATTGGGTGTTGACATCCTTTGAATGTTAGTGGGAAAGGATTTATTTTTATAATAGGTGAATATGCGGCGGTAATAGTATTTCTCCGTGTGGTGACGGAGTAAGAATACAATATGTCACCACCCATCTCACCCCGTGGGTGTCGTAAAAACCGACAAAGGGACTATACGTGAATATAATCTTTACGAAATAAAAAGAAGGAAAACTTGAAATTACACCCTATACCAATCCGTTTGTCCAGCGTGGTTTTAGTAGGCCAAGTATCCCTCCGTCACGGGAGGAGTCCTTTCCTTGCAGTGGGAAATTAATGGGCTGTTAGCTGTTATGATGATGATGAATAGTATTTAGACCAGTAAACTGACGGCGATAGAGTTATGTATTAAGTATAACTACTGTCCAATGTGTACCATTGTTTGTTCATGTCAGTAAACTACAAGCTTCAATAGACATTTGGCATCATACCATCTATTCTCCAATAGTCCATTTATTGGGCAGTGTCATAGGCTATGTAGTATTACGCTACGACTAAAAGGAGTGGAGCAGTAATGAAATATGATTAAAAAACGGGCGCGTTTTTTTTCGCCGCCCAACGAAGTGGGCACGGGTCAGCTAGTATTTAATATTGGTAAATATTCCTCACACATGCTAATAACGCCATCTAGTTAAAAAAAAGTAAATAGGTACATACATATTATTCATATAAAAATTGAGACGAAGTCATACAGTCATGAAACAAAGCACACAATGTTTTTACTTGTACAGGAATTGAACCTGCGACTTAAAGTAGTTTAAGTAGCCACGCATCGATATAACTAACAGACATACACACATACACAAACACTTACACACTACATATACATACATAACGTAAATATATTATTCCCAACATGCAATTAACATAATATTATTAAAATTATAATTGCTTTATATAAAAATGTCTACTCTGTTTTATAATTAATCTATAAGTGTGCTTCATAATTGGCGTATTGTTTTAATTTTATATTGTAAATTATTATTGTCAGCTGTGAAGAACCATGGTATAAATAAATAAATTAATTAATAAATAAATAAATTATTAAATTAATAAATAAATAAATAAACTACCTGTACCTACTACTACTTCATTATTACATTTAAAAGCAGACGTAGTCACGAGACAAACAACTTCAAATAAAATTCCATTTTAATAACATCCACGAGAAGGAAATAAACTGTCTTGAACGGATATTACCTCGATTTTCACGTGCAAAACATACTGTATATCAGTTGTTAGTTTCTGCAACAGATGGCGCTTATTTCAAAATTAAAGATGGTAGCTTTGAATTTTGTTTGGTAGATAGGAAGTTAGTTATAATAGGGAATGTATAAGTATACTCATTAAGGTACCGAGTATGTACATAGATTTGAATTTTTTTAAAGGTAATGCCGGATTGGGGATCTTCAAATATTAATTTAAAAGGACAATATTTTTGTATTTAAAACCCTACTTCAAGAAAAGTTGATACAGATTATAATACTTAATACTAGTATGAAGGAGTACCGATTATATTACTGTCTAT
The DNA here is from genome assembly GCA_905475405.1 of Schrankia costaestrigalis. Classification (NCBI taxonomy): domain Eukaryota; kingdom Metazoa; phylum Arthropoda; class Insecta; order Lepidoptera; family Erebidae; genus Schrankia; species Schrankia costaestrigalis. The sequence continues at coordinate 5,958,310 of FR997852.1, read as the reverse complement.
GGCGGCTACAAAGAAGTCTCGGGTTTTATTTCCGCAGAATTAAATTCTTTGTGAGCTAAATTATCGTCTGGTCTAGGTGTTTTTTAAGATGTGTGTTTTATGAATACCTAAAAAAAATTGCGGTGGTAAAGTTTGGAAAACTTTTAATATGTAAACTTAGGCTAAGTAGTTTAAAACTGACGTCAATAAGCTGTTATTTTGTAACATTATGTTGAAAAATAAAGAAACTGAAACTGAATAATTTATCCCTTGTATATTGAAATACCTACAGTACAAGCTCTGCTTAGTTTGCAACTAGATGAAAATGTGTGTGTAAGAAATATTTTGTGTACACTTAAAATCATAAATCTACATTTACAACACATCGTAAAAATAAATATATTCGGCCTTATTACAAAATACGGTCTAACTATAAACCACGATTTATTACGTCACAAAACCACTGTTTTTGAAATTTGTTATTGCAAAATCAGTCTTAACGCTAAAGCGTTAAAACTGATTTTGTATTAAACAAACACAAAATCATAAATTTGTTAATACAAAAGCAGTTTTAACACTTTAGCGTTAAGACTGATTTTGCAATAACAAATTTCAAAAACAGTGGTTTTGTGACGTAATAAATCGTGGTTTATAGTTAGACCGTATTCTGTAATAAGGCCGATTAAGTTTAATACATTCACAACAAAAAAATTCACTAAAGGAATATGTTATCAAATAAAGTAGTGCGCACTTTGAAGACAAAATACAAGGGGAGTACGCAAAATATTGGATCACTAGTCGTTGTTGTTGTTCAGTTGGTGCTCTTCAGCTAGTGGAATTACAGGGCTAATTATGGGACAAAACTATATAATGTATTTCAGGGTTACTAGCAGCTAAGCTTTGCTTTGGCTACTTCAGCAAAAGTAAATGATGTAAATATTGGTTACCACTTACAGTGAAGTGTGTGTGTTATTCGTGTGGTGACGGAGTAAGAATACAATATGTCACCACCCCATCTCACCCCATGGGTGTCGTATAAATTTTTATTTAAAATGGTTAAGGCAGATACCCCTTATTGGTTATTTTTGTGGAGTAATCAAAGATCTCTGGGTAAGAAGTAAGAAGTATCCCTCTGTCATGGGAGGAGGCCCGTCCCTGCAGTGGGACATCAATGGGCTGTTATGATTATGATGAATCAAAGATTGCCGTTTATAAACGTCAGCTATGCCAGAGCGAATCCAACGATCTGTCTACCATTAAGTAAGTAAGTGTTAAATTGAAACCTAAGTAAATACTATGTAAGTGTAGTTCGTAATTATTGTAAAGACATTTAACATTGATTTCAAAAAAGCATTCAAACTGAGGAGGCCTATGTTCAGCAGTGGACGTCCAGGCTGATATGATGATGATGATGATTCAAACTGGCATACGAAATTTAATATTATTTCTTTCAGCACACGTAAACTTTTTCTCAACAATGTACAGAATGGTGTTTTATACGTCAATAAAAATCGACGTTCCTACATTACGTATAAGTAATAACAGTTTAAATAATGATATTATACAATAATTATGCTACCAAATCCAACACTAAAGAAATAAAAAAGGTATTTCAATCTAAAATTATGTTGAAGTAGGAATTGGAATGGATCAAATAAGACTGCTTTGGAACGAAAAACATTTAAAACAAAAAAGAAATCGGTGTTTGATGACGTCATACGGTAGATTCTTATGTGTGGTCTTTTAAAATAATTGCAGAGTATCCAGAGGAATCAGCTTTAAGCACGGATTGGTTTAAGTTTACAAATCCAACCAAATTGTCAATAAAAATAAAGTATTTGATTTGATTTGACAGGCATTTATGAATGTAAATGAAGTAAAGCTGAACTGTCAGTAATTAAACTAAGGGCACCCCGATTGTCATCATCATCATCATAATAGCCCATTTATGTCCCACTGCAGGGACGGGCTTCCTCCCGTGACGGAGGGATAATTGGGCTACTAATACCACGCTGGCCAGAGGGATTGGTATAGGGTTTAATTTCAAGTTTTCCTTCTTTCTATGTAAAGGTAATATTCACAGATAGTCCTTTAGTCGGTTTCTACGACACCCATGGGATGAGATGAGGTGGTGACACACTGTATTCTTACTCCGTCACCACACGGATTATTACACCCCGATTGTATTCATTAAAAATACACTTTAATCAATTAAGTAACTAGCTTAAAGCAATTTATTGCTGCACATAGAGCTCAACTAACACATGCCACATAACATGGTTATGTGCCTTTCGCATCCAGTCCGACCCAGAAACCTTTTTGAGGTCGTACGTTCACCAAGTTCGGAGGCGTCCTGCACTACATAATTATATTAAACAAAATTTTACTAATTTAGATCAAAGAAAATTCTCCTAGTCTGGCAGGGTGGCATATCAAATTGATTCTTGGGTTTTTTGTCAAGTTTTCTATTTCATCAGTAATACTCTATTCCTTACTTCATCGAAACCACAGAAATAAATTCACTACACAAAATCCTTTAAACTTTATACCGACTTTCATGTGCAACCAAAACGAGAATATGATCAGATTTTATCCCAAATAAATATTTCAAGAAATCATAAACACAAGAAGAACATAATATTTCCAAAAACATTTCTCATAAAATCAGCACACCATAATACATCATTCATGAACATTACGAAGGGAACTTGCTCATAAAAACTGTATTACGCGACAAAAACGCTTCAACACGACTGCTACACAAAATGGTTCCCTATTATGTCATAGAACAATGAGGTAGGTACTTAGTCCGTGCTCGAGGGCTCTTAGAACAGTGCATGAAGAATCTGTTCAGTGGAAGGGGCGTATCGTCATAATATTCTTTTTTTCTTGTTGAGGTTTTTGGAATATTTACCATTTGGAATGTTACATCAAAGGCTGAGTTTTTGGGGATTAAATATTTATGGAGGCTTTTATACCATTGGAAATTTTACGGTAAAGTTATAAGTGTAAATGACACAAGATTTTTCGTTCAGACCAGCACTCATCTACGAATAAACCAATATGTTAGTCTAACATTAGTGTCATCCAATCGTCGCAATGCAGCAACTGGTGCTCTTTTGACTTTTTGTCTGTGCGGTGTGGTGTAAAGTGTGAATGCTATAAAGAAATCTTATTCTTATGATGTAATTAAATCTGCTCTGCTTAGTTTAGGACTAGTTAGCAATGTGTGATCGATCACGAAAAAAGAAAGTACGAAAACATTATACTAATTGCATTCGAACTTCTGTTATCTGGCATATTATTGCTAGACCGTTGACAAACATGTGCTTCCATGATTATTGATTTAAATTACTTTATACTAATTCGCATGATAACAAATCGAAACTAAAATTACATTACGAACACGAACTTAAAATATAATTCAATTAAAATAATGAATATCTATCAGAACATTAGCAAACAATATTAAAACGCAAAATTTCGGCGTAACCCAATTCCCAAAGTGCTTCAATTAAGTAGTGCCAAACCTGCAAAAATAACCTGAACTTTTCAAATATGATCCACGGAAATACCCTCAAGGTTGTTACTTGGACGTGGGTACCCAGTTTTATCTGACGGTCATTCTGTCCCACCTGATCGTAAAAAATAATTGAATGGCACAGGAAACGCCCGTAATGCCATAACCTGATATGAAGGCTGTAGTTAGGTTCAACATTGGGTCCACTGTTTCAATTAGATTCGGTGTTAACTGATTCATTTTAGAGATAGGATGTGAAGCTGTGAATTGATATGCCTGTTTAGAAGAATTTTTAACTTTGCTGGGTGTGTTTTTGTTTTGTGATTATACGAGTTCGAAATTTAATACTGAGTCTAACTGCTTTGACGGCAAAGTGGTCGGTTTCCGAGCATGGGAACGCGGGTTTGCTAGATAATTATTTTAGTGATCCAAAAATTACTTATAATTTGCCTGATTTATTTATGTACGTTAATTTCAAGTTTGTAAAATAGGTGCGAGGGGTACTCCATCTAAATCCCTTTACAGCTTATTAAAAGAACTGGGACTGCCGAGAACTTCAGTAAACTCTCTACTATCACGAATTTCCAATGCGGTGCTTCCTTTATTCCCATCATTCATTTTCATACCACAGGTTCATACCAAATTTGGATAGGTAGAGGACGGAACATACCAGACAGTGAAGGCGACCGCTAACGCGTTGTAAGGCTACATCTAGGTTATAACTTAAACCTACATCTAGGTCGTAGGTCTTAGACGCTGTTAGGCAAGTGATCTGTCCTCTATCACACGATGGACCCGGCACTGGCACGGAAAATCCATAGAATGCTAAGATTATGTCTTATTCTTAGACAAAGGGCTCGATCGTAAGTCGTTCGTTAGAATTATTATGGAGCTAGATAAAAATAGTATTTTTTGAAAGTGATGTTTATCTCGAATTAATTGCCCAGACTAAAATGTTAAACTTTTATCTCACTAATGAAATCACTGGTAAAAGGCAAATAAAATAAGCCATTTAACTTTTTTTTTAAATGTCAAAGATCGAAAAACTATCAGATAAGTTGGCAAGTTCTTGATAATAATAGTTGAAGTACCTAAAAGTTTTTATCGTACCAACTGAAAGTTTAGGGCGTATTTAAAGACTAACTTACAGTGAGGTAATATTGAGTTTCAGGTGTAAGTATGAAGAAACTAGCGATTTTTAAAATTGTCAAGTCATTGTAAGTATTGTTCAAGAGAGAACTTTTATGACCTGCTATGACCTGAACTCAAAGAGAATTAAGAGAGCTTTTGGGAGGTCACACTGTTAAATCTGACACAGGAGAGAATCTGAGACAAGAGGCAACAGGAGTAAATTTCGTATGGGAAAAGTGGTTAAAGTGAAAATGTTTATCTTTAGAACAAATCTCGTTCTTACCATAATATTAAATAAATAAATATACTTATTAAATATTTACCAAATACTTATTTTGTCAATTATCTCAAAACTGGGTTCTGAAAGTTACAGTGTGTAGTCTTGGCAGAGCAGCACTGTGTTTATTATTATTGGTTTTTGGCCAGATAATGCTCTATTTCAATTCGGTACACTGCAGTTTAAATTTCGGACCTAGTTAAGAACCATACATTATATTGACTGAGACCTGTTATCGTGCAAAATGATCATCCTTGTATAATATATACGGTTAAAAAATGTTGACAAACATGCATAGTATGCACATAGACAACGGCAGGGCTACCTAAGCAAAGCAAGTCTTTAAACTAGATAAACTTGAACGGCCTTATTACAAAATACGGTCTAACTATAAACCACGATTTATTACGTCACAAAACCACTGTTTTTGAATTTTGTTATTACAAAATCAGTCTTAACGCTAAAGAGTTAAAACTAATTTTGTAATAACAAATTTATGGTTTTGTATTTGTTAATACAAAATCAGTTTTAACATTTTAGTTTTAAGACTGATTTTGTAATAACAAATTTCAAAAACAGTGGTTTTGTGACGTAATAAATCGTGGTTTATAGTTAGACCGTATTTTGTAATAAGGCCGGAAAAGTCTTATAACTTAAACCACAACTAAATATAATAGTAGGCACAAAACACGCAATAGCCCCTGTTAAAGTCCACAATTACTAATGTTACAAGGAAAGTCACTTCGCCAAATTTCCTTCGCCGACATCTCCCTCAATTAACAGGTTTTAATGGCAAATTATGAACAACTGAGGTCAGGCTGTTATTCAGTTTGTTGACACATTTTTGTTTACATTTTTCGGCCAAGGTGATAATGTGGCCAATGGATATTGGTTTTTGGTTTGACTATATTATTATTGTTTAATAAAGCTTACATTTATTTTAGATAAGTAAATAAAAAAAGTTAAATGAGGGAGATTTTTTTATTAGAGTATCCCCAACGATTCATCAGCCTATATTAATGTCCCACTACAGGAAAGTCTTTCTTCCAGTTACGATGGCAAACTTACCCTACTAATAATATAATACTGGCTAGACTGATTAGTGTAGAGATTAATGAACGATATAGGTACGAAGCTTGAAAACAATTGATAATGTTTTGTTATAAGCTATAATAATGAGGTAATCTGAACTGTCGTGAGCGTGATTTCAAAACTTTAAATTCTATTAACCTTACTTTGGAAGTCAGCTTTCCAATAAATAAAAAGTTAAAGTCATTTTCTATTGCTCAACCTTATATAAAAGCCAAAAACAGCCCATAACTACCAAGATATCACAACAAACTGCTTTACGAAGGCTCCAAATAATTGCTTGTTAAAATATTTAGACTGTTTCGAATACAATTACCGAACGTAATTTCAAGCGTAATCTAAATAGCGTTTTGTTTACAAACAGATTGCAAATTGGCGTATTTGCAACATTCCATTTGCGAATATAGTAAACAATCAAAAACAATTAATGGATAGCTGGTATTTAACTGATTTTGAATGGTTATTTTGATAGATATAACACTATTCAGTGAATTTAATAGTGGCTAATTAATAAAAAAAATATGTAACACTAAAAGTGCGATCTAATTTTGTTGTGTTTTCTTGTTTGTGTAGAATGTTGTATTTTTGGATAATAATAATACGAGTATATTAAATCGTGTTTTTCTTTCCCTCTCATTACTAAAAGAGGTTAGGAGCTTAAGACGTACTCGTAATGTAAGTGAGAATTAAGCACCAAGTAAGTGACAAAGACAATATTATTATATTTATATAAAAAATTGGAGAAAAAGTAAATACTTTTTTACACAATTACTTTAGGTAAAGCTTATCAGTATTGTAAATTGAACAAAATAAATTCAAAGCCTACATGACACACATCACATTTTAGTCAACACAATAAGTGTCTATTCTATAATCAGATTTTCCCGAACCCTACAGAAACCTCATCCCTTTTAATATCTAGTTAGCAAACAAAAACTGAACTCTAAACAAAATAAAACCAAATTCCATTTCACAAATCAAATGTACACAAACCAAAAGTAAATTACTCCAACAATCAAAAACGAAACTGTTGAAATTGAATCAACTTTATTGCACTCTTAAATTATCAAGATTTTAGATAAAGCCCAGTAATGTCCTTACGTCAGACATTTTTTCTTATTTGAAAATGTCTGGAAATTCTTTCCAATTTATTTCTGAGGGTGTGAAATGCTCATTGCTATCTTGATTCAGCTCAACCGCTGGCTTCATTTCCAGATATTAAGGAACTTGATTTTATTTCTTGAATTGGTTTTCAGCAAAATTTATTTAAGTTGTAGGTATTTATTCTGTAACTACTTCGTTTCTTACATGTTTTCAATGAGTTAGCTATAAAAGAAATGTTATTATTTACAAAAACATTACGTTGACTGGTATGTAACCTCTTGTGGTCCACCCGTCCACCTGTAAGGGTTGAGTTGGGAGAGAAGTAAAACAAAGAGCCGCCGATTACATACTGATCGTATATAAATAGATCTCATACATGAATACTACAGAATACATACTTATTAGCTACATATCTATCATACCTCTACATGCCCTCCTACATGCCCGTAGTAATAAATACAATTATACTTTTTTGTTCTCAAATTACTTTTGCTCGAACTTGTAGTAAAAGTTGACAAATAGAGCATGATGAACTTGTAGAAGGAAAATACGGAATTAAGGTAAATATTTAGATGACTGAATAGGTCAGCTTAGGTATCTTTTTGTCAGCCTGATCAACGCTTCCTGGTTGATGTGATGATAAATTTTAATATGATAGGAAATTATTTTGTTTATAACTATTTTTTTTGTTTAAATGAGTAGTGTGAGGTGCGGGTTCTATGTGGTGGTGTAATATTGCGTTCAAGTTTGATCAAATAAAAAATTAGCTCTCATTAATGTAATTAATATCTCCCACAATTGAACAACGCCATCTAGTCCCAAACTAAGCAGAACTTGTTCTGTAGGTACTACCATTAGCAGAGAAAGAATGTATACATTACATTACAGAAGTCTCTGGTCAATTGGTAAATTAACTTCTCCTTATGTCACCGTTTACGACAACCACGTATGAAGAAAATTAAATGGCGATGACATTTTCAATTTTCATTCCATCAAGCCCAGACAATACAAGAAATATTCTAAAAAGAAAAACTTTATAAACAGTAAATCAAATCTTCAATTTATTTTAATAACAAACTAGGTCCGCGGAAATGTAAAGAAAACTTTCAATTTGCAACCTTTTTTTTGTAATACAAAGTGCAAAACGATTTTCAAACCGTTTCCTTGCCAAGGAAATTAATATTTGTTTTGTGAAATTAAAAAATGATGGTTAGATTTATGTGGGTACACTATTTCTTTGGTTTTTGCTTAAGTCTATTGGTGCTGGCTTTAAGAAACATTTTGTTATGTGTGATAGTAGCTTTTGATAGCTGGTTTACAATTGACACGATGAAATATTTTTAATACTTATAATTATACTTTGTTGAGAATTTGACTAGACGCCATGACGAGAGGTTGATCTTTAGTCTAGTCTAGTCCCTTTATATTAAATATGCTCTAAATAGCGCGAAAGAGTAACAAACATCCATCCATCCGTCCTTCCTCACAAACTTTCGAATTTATAATATTAGTAGGATTCTATACACACTTTAGTATAAAACACCGAATCATTATCAATGAAACACAAAACCATTAAAATGGATGCCAGGAGGGGAGACCAATTTAGTCCCCCCGCCCCTTTCCTATCTTAGAATATTGTATTCAATATATTTTATCCGTTTGTTCGGCTAAGGCAATTATCATAGCGATTTATAATACGGAGCCCATTAAAAAGGATCCACGCGTTTTGGGAATTTGTTCTCGACCCATTTTCTTGGATAAATGGTGAAAAATACTAATAAAATTATGTTAAGGAAATATAGGATAAGGTATTATCTTTTATGAAAATTATGTTTCAAAATACAATTTGGTTTAGTTAGACTTTGTTATTTTAGTATGAGAAATATATTTTCATAGAAAATAATTATTCGTAGTAGTTTGTTAATCTAACGTTTTGGTTTTACAGTTTAAAATTATACATTAGGTAAAATTTAATTGAAACTTGTTATGGAAATCTGGCGTCATTGGGGTTGGGTCTGTGCGACCCGCCACATTTTATTTCGCTTGTAGTTACGTTACTATACGTGTTACGTTGCTGCTCTTCTCAATAGCTGGAGCTGTTGAGTTATCCTACACGTCACAAGCAACACGTAAGTCGTGCCACGGCTGCAGTAGGAGATACAGGTGCACAAAGTTAAAAAAGGTACGTGAGACCCATCCCCGCAGTCGGTGTAACAATTTCGCGCCGTTTTGTGTAGATATTGTTTTACTTATTATCTGTGTTTTTATCATTTTTATGTTTGATTTTTCGTTGTTATTTACAATATTATAGCTGGTTAAATAAAGTTCAATGTATTTTATTTGTATTTTTGTAGGTACTTAGTAATAAATAGACCAGCGTTTTCTGCTGACTGTACCAAAAAATAAAATTTCAAATGATAATTTTTTTTCTTTTAAATTTATTTAGCTACCCACCAAAAAGTGCCAATAAAACGTTAAAACTGATTGTTTATTAATAATATATTATATTTAAGTAGAAGAGAATTTTTTTGTTAAATGATTTAGATCTTTTTTTAAAATTTTACTGTACATAATTTAAACATAATATAACACAAGATTTGTGTTTCATTTAATCATATAAATACCCAACAATATAAATATAAACAAATATAATCATAATTATTTATAAAGTATTGAAACAATTTCGAAATTATGAACGGGTCGGTGAGACCCACCCCAACGTCCGTGTAACACTTTTCCACCCCCATGACGCCGGGTTAAGGTAATTTTATATTCTTATTTAAACTGATGTGGAAGATAATGGGTCTTATTAGGACTTATGTTTGTGATTCGTAAATGGTAATAGTGCCGACGCCACATTACGCGTGCGCGTTCCTCGAGCTTCGACGCAGCGCTCACACGACGTTCACGTAACGCTCACGCGGCGTTTGCGTCGCGTCCTTACCCCTTTGACCTCTATCCACGCTGTCCACTTTTGTTTTGGTCAGTCATAGCATGTTCTCTTAAATTAGTTGACAGAAGGTGGTTAAGCGTCACGTGATCGCCATGTACACGCTGAGCGAACGCGGCATTGACGTTGCGTCAACGCGTCGTGAGCGTCGCTTATACGCCCAAGAAACGCTGACGGCAAATTTGGGGGAGTCCTAACACCTTATTTTTAACCCAACTATACAAAATGTTTAATCTAAACTTGTTAAACTAAAGCTGAACAATGAAATATTTTCCTTTCGCCTATTGATTGTAGCTTGCTACGAGTCATAGCTTACTGTAATCAACGAACTATTTCACACAAAAATAATTTCTAAATTGAACCTTCTTTTTCTGAGGCAGAGTTCAATAAGACAATCTCACAAACAAACATCAACTTTACAAGACATAAAACTATAAAAGCGTCTTATCGATCTACATAATATAAAAACGATATCTCGAAAATTTAAATAAATGCAAACCATTTTAGTTTGAAAATAACATGAATAAAATTTTTATGATACAAAAAAACTTGATGTTTTTACTATTACAACAAAGTGCTGAATGAATCGAATTTATCTAAAACTCAATTTTACATGCACTTACAAAATAAATAAAAGCTATATTTTTATTTTGTTTTAATTGATGTTATTCTTGCAAAAAAATACATGGTTTTGATTGGTGTGTAATATAGGACATGCCCTAATGTATTAATAGGAAGTAAAAGATAAAAAAAAATCTAGTATTTTTTTAATAACCAATCTGTTTTCTATCCTAAAAACAAAGGTTTGACTTTTGATAAAATTACATACCATTAAAAAGAGATACATTTCACATATTTATTTAGATAAAGCACATTATTAATTATAGTATTAATAACAAATTCACACAACGCCATCTAGTCCCAAACTAAGCAAAGCTTAGGTATTTATTACTATCTAAACAAAATAATTGAAATCAAAGCTCAAATAAATCATCCACACAAAAACAATTTCCCATTGACAACAAAGAATAAAACATTGAATTTTATCAGTTTATTTTCAATTTACATAATCTCACCTTATACTTTGTACAGGCAGAGGAATTCCTTGACTTAAATTTAACTGGAACTGGCAACTCAAGCACCAATATTGTATCTTGTGTGTCCCTTACGCGGTGTCCTACGTGGGCGACGAATGCGACGCAACGTGACTTAGACTTAACCTTAACTTAAACGCGACTTAAATTTAACTGGAACTGGCAACTCAAGCACCAATATTGTATACACCTTTACGCGGTGTCCTACGTGGGCGACGAATGCGACGCGACGTGATGTGTTCTACATGAATACGTCGCGTCTCATCGCAGACTGCCACATAGGACAGAAGTAGGGTACACCGTTGATTTGATCGCGTTCGTCGCGTTCGTCGCCCAAGTAAGATACCGCGTTAAAGGTGATGCCCGCGGCTTCACCAGCGTTGTATAGATAGCTTAAATGTTATTCTACATCCTAAACTACCTTTATTACAGCCACACAAGATAATTGATATTCCTGTTTCAAATACTAGGAATTGAAATTTACTTTGAGGTCCTTACTTTGTTAAAGGTACCGTGTACAGGTTCCTGGAAATAAATCTGTAATCAAATACCATAATTATAATTTAATTAATAAGTAGAAACAGAGTTGTTTAATAGCTAAAACGTAGGTAATTATCCGGATGATTAAATAAATATAATTTTATATACTTTTTAGCGTCCTACTACAAAGACCTTTAAAAGGGTAGCTTAGTTTCTTAAATTGATAGAGATGTGATTGTCTTCTTTAGTAAAATTTTATGACACTTACAGGGTAGGTAAAGGTAGCAATAATTAATATAATCAGTCCTTTACTAAACAATATATTGTTCAACTGATAAAAATGCGTAAATATAAACGAAACAGGGCTGTTACTGTCATATTTTGAATCCATAGAAACTAATTACAGTAATTAAAGTAACAGTTAGGTTTTTTTTACCTTTCCTACGTTATGGCCTTAGAGAAGGTGAGTGAGAGCTATATAAAAAGTGTACAAGTTACTGTATTATATCAAAATTTCAAGTGCACAAGTAGGTAAGCAGAGCTATACACATTATAATAATATACATTTATTAATGTATTGAATGCGGCATGGCGCGCTAATCGGGAATTGCACTCGTCCAAGTTGTCTCATATTCTCTTTTCTCGCACTCCCGAGTATCGTGTCGTGCTGTGCGATGTGTAGGTATACTGTAGGATCAATGGGATCTATGTGTGCGGGTGTAGTGTGACTGTGTCGAAGATGTGTTTATGTAAATTGTGTAAAAAAATTATTTTGTTGTTTTGACATTTCTGTGAATGTACCGCATGTTTATTGCCAAAATAAACGCTTTCTTTCTTTATTTTATTGTAAAAGTTTACAAGGTATCTAAAATTCTAAATGTATGGGTTTTCGGTCGAACAACATTATTTTAATAAATTTTAATATAAATTCTTTATCATTCAAGAGAGTTTTCAAGTGGAAAACAATAGGGACTTTGTGAGATGAAACTTAATACCCAGATTACACCTAGCTTTGTTTAAAAATTGGTAGGAAAGTTTATCTATACCGAGATCAGACTCAACAATTTATGATCCAATCTGCCGGGAGGATCCAATTCTAATCTTGTTGTTCAAGTTGCCCTTTCCAGTCCAGCATAGCTCAATTTTTTTTGGGTAAATTGATAAATTCCTTTCTTTAATAAGACGAAAAATTGTTTGCCGATCGCCACCCCATCCTTAGTTCATTTTTGAAATATGGGAACACGGTAAGGTATTGTTGTAATTTCAAAAGATTGGAAAATGTGGACTTTTTTTTCTTTTATTGTAATTCTCTTTACGACTAAGTGGGGCAAGGGAACTTTGATTTATTTCGTTTATAATTAGATTTAAATTTTGTTTGCTATTTTTGTCAATGATTTTTCTTGAATAGATGTTTCGTTTTATATTTGTAAGTGGTTTAAAAATAAACACCTTTTTTTAGTTTTTAAGAGATTCTCGGAAGGTTGGCGATTTGGGATTTTTGAGTTGTAATCGTTCTAAGCTTAACACACGTTCTCAATTTAGTAGAAATGTTCCTAAAAACTGACTACCTACGGATTTAAAAAATCTTTAATACATTATCAACATTTAAATGCGGTGTGTGGTGGTGTTGTGTTAATTGTCTGTAACTGCTAAATAGGGGACGTGGGATAGGATAAGTCAAACATTCATATATAGTTGAACTTGGCTGTTTGATTAGGTCTGCGAAATTCTACTTAGAACATGTGTTTACTAAACAAAAAGATGTTAGTACATAGCATAAGTTCTACTTAGTTTGGGCCTAGATGTCATTATGTGAATGTCTAGAGAAACAGATTCGATTGTATTTTGTTTTTAAGGGCTCTTTATCAAATGGCGAAAAGGCGGAGCCCTAAGGAATTAATTATTGTAACTTGAGATCTAAAGAATACAGATTTCACCATACTGCTAACGAACGGAAAGCTCAGGGTGGGGAGACCCCTCACACGGTGGACCGACGATCTAGTTAGGACGGCGGGAAGCCGATTGATGAGGGAAGTACCCACTCGCGCGCCCGAGCTCGCGGGCCGCTAGAGCGTCAAACGTCCGCGCCGCTATAGCGACCTAACTGCGTTCCGCGCGTCATGCCGTTGCCGATATAAAATGTAATTACTCCTAAACTAATACAATTACAGCAAAATAAAAATTCCACTATAAAGCTAAAACTATAAGGCATCTAGGTATATTTAAATTAAAGTAGACCCATCAGCCCGAAACTCAAAAAAAAAATATAAAGTTGCAAAACTACGATAAATTTAGGCAAAAAATTTGTTTAACACGTATTTCCGAATCTATGGTATCATATTTCTATTAAATCATTACTGCCATATTATAGTAGGTTATATAAGCTTTATTTTGATACCAAATAAATAATAAGTGGGTAGTACAATGTTGCTTAATTATCCTAAACAATCTACAAGTACCCACACTTTTGCTAATAAAATGACCGGCGGAATGGCCGACCGTAAATTTAAAACAACAAAAATATAAATGGATTCGTCATATTTTCTTCAGATAAAAACAAAATAATAGTAATAATTAACTGTACTACCTATTACAACAAATATTTTAGCAATACACTTAGTAAAATAACGTAAAAATAAATAAATATAAAAAAAAAAAAAAAATTGTTACGTGGCCATTTCAAGTCCAGTAAAAATATAACAAAAGACTCGCAAACCATTGCATTTTTAGATATTCTATAAGCAATAATCTTAAGGATCATTTTAATATATAACACTACTAGACTTTAGTAATAAATAAAACAATAATTACATCTTAACCTTTAAGTACCGACGTGGGGCCTGTCAGGCCGCGGCAAGTAACCATGTTGTTAGTTTTACCCCTTCCTTGCTTAGGAGAGATCCCTGCTTCTCAGTAGCTGCGCTTCTAGCTGCTCTGACGCCATTCCGTGCGGGGGTTGTGCCGGTGGACGTGATTTTGGTACGTTATGGGAATTTGAAATTACGACGCGGCATATCAGGCCCGACGTCGGTACTTACGTAACTTTTTTGTTTTAGCTATTTTTAATTTTTAGTGCTTGTTTAAAGATATCTAACTACTAATTTTAAAAATGGATGTACCTGGGACTTGACAAATACCTACAAATCAACTAGGCATTTCTAAAATACCTAGGTACCCTATAAATCTTTCGGATAAAAATACCGAGACTTTGATTGAAAACCTGATAGGGGAGGACTTCAGCGGATCAGAAGTAGACGATGTAGGAGGAGATTTTGTTCCAGAAATCAGCTATCATGATACAGGAAGTCAATAGAAAGTCAACTTATAGATGTTTCTCATGTAAAAAACATGTCTATTTATAGTGCGCTAAGCAAGTTTGTCCTGAATTTGAATAGATGACTTTACTGTGTGTCATTTTTTTTATTTAGAAGTTTGCAAATACTTTTATTTCTTTTTTTGATAAATATAACCTTCATCTTTAAGAAAAAAAATATATTTTAAGTTCCTAAGAAGAAAATATTTTTTTAATTTGTGTTATTAAAATAAGTGTCGCATTTTAGTTAAAAAACGTAGTCAAAGATTAAAAGGCCTCTAATTTCAAAAGTTTAATACAGCTGAAAATAATTTTATGTTTTCTTTCATTCAAGTATCCCAAATAATCAAAATAAAGCATAATTTAAAACAAATTATAAACATATTTTACAAAAATCGATGTTTTGTTTTATGGCCTCACAGGCCCCACGTCGGTACTTATGTTACAAAAAAACCACGTCGGTAGCTAAAGGTTAAATGCAGAGATCGCAATACCTTGTCAACTCGCGGCACACGTGTTGAAACTAAATTAAAATTGTCTATATTCTCCTTGTCAAGTGTCAGACTGTTATACATACAAAGACGCGTTTTTTAATACAGTACCATCTATTGTCGAATCCTAAAAATGCTTAGAAGACTTCCACAGATAAAAATAAGTTTAAAATACGCTAGTATAGCGTCTAGCGAACGGGTCGCTCTAGTTACCCGGGCGTTAGACGCTATAAAGTTTTAGGTCGCTCTAGTCACCCGGGCGTTTGAGTGGGTACAGGACCGCACAAGGTGGCAATACTTGGAGGAGGCCTATGTCCAGCAGTGAACGTCGATGGCTGATACGATGATGATGATGATGACTAACTAACGCACTACCACTAAGGAGCAGTTGGCAGATATCATCTTTACTTGGCATAAAAACTTTATGACTGTGGCATGCCATGCTTATTGAGGATTAGAGACCACCTCTAATTATTATTATGTTATAGAGTAGCTAGTCACATTTTAGGGCCACGGGCGACCTCTGTGGTGCAAAATGTTTGTGTTCATGAACATGATTGTTTGCATTGATTGGTCTGAGTGGCCCGTCCCTGCAGTGTAACTGTAAATAATCACTGTATAATATTGACACACTATAGAAAATGCAAGTACCAAAATAGTCGCCTACGTATAAAACGGTATCGTAAACTACACACGTTAACTGCAGCAAGATCGTAAAATTAGTTTAGGTAGAATCGATACGGCGTAAAACCGAATAATGCATTCTCGCTCGGAATATTTGAGTTTGGTTTAATGCAATTTAATATATGTTTTAACTGGACTTCAGCTTGTTTGTTTTGTAGAACTTTGTTTGATTATCTTTTATTAAGTATTTGAAAATCCTTTAAAATTATGTAGTGTAACGTAAAATAGGTAGAGTACGCTTACAAAACTTACTTTTAAATTCATACATACACGCCTGTCGTTTCCAAGTGCAATGCACCTTCCTTTTCTGACCAATAACATCCCTATTACGACCTCTGTGGCGTAATGGTTATATAACATGGCTGCTACGCAGAGGTCTCAGGTTTGATTCCCGCTCAATGCAAATCTTTGTGTGCATGAACATGATTATTTGCATTGGTCTAAGTGTTTTTATGTATAAAACGTATGTATTTACTTAAAAAAAGTATATTATAGGTACTAATATCCGTTGTTCCGTTTCCCATAACACAAGCAGTTTAAGCCTAGCTTACTTTGGGAACAGATGGCGCTGTGTAGAGATGTCCGTGAATATGCATTTTTTTTATTCATTAGTCTTTTTAGAGCTTCCCCTACTGACGTCACTGGCTACTTTTGCGAAACACTACTAAAATTCTGTCTTCTGTTCCAGCTCTAGTAGACGCTTACGGAAGGCGCAGGTCCGAGTTCAGTGGCGCGTGTTGTGAGAGGCCTATGTCCAGGCAGTGGACTGCAATAGACTAGTCGATTGATTGATTGAGACGTTAACACTTGCTAACTGTGATCATGAAAGTCACCAAATAAGTATCTGCAAGTGTTTTTTGCTGGAACTTCTTCTTAGCACTGTTAATTCCTTTTGTCAATCACCTCTCAACCGTTCTCCCAACATGTCCAAACTACTTTAAAATATCCTTATCACCTTCTTCCTATTTGTTACCTCTTTTGTTGATATAAAATTAATTACATTAGATATTAACACAGTTTATTATCAAGATTGATGGTAGTTCAAGTTCCGCAATTACTTCTGACGAGTAAACAAAACGGCTTGAACGTAATAACAACTTTTGTTTTGTACCTCTTACGTGGCAGGAGGTAATTTATTATTTATTTTATTTCTTAAATGCAGCCTTTCGAAGTCTGATTCAAGGCAAAAAAGGTTTATAATTATCTCAATACAAGGCTTTTCGTAGTCTACTTATAGTTACACTACATAATTTTAAAGGATTTTCAAATAATAAAAGATAATCAAACAAAGTTCTACAAAACAAACAAGCTGAAGTCCAGTTAAAACATATATTAAATTGCATTAAACCAAACTCAAATATACCGAGCGAAAATGCATTATTCGGATTTACGCCGTATCGATTCTACCTAAACTAATTTTACGATCTTGCTGCAGTTAACGTGTGTAGTTTACGGTACCGTTTTGTATATAGACGACTATTTTGGTACTTGCATTTTCTATAGTGTGTCAATATTATACTTACAGTGATTATTTACAGTTCATCATCATCATCATAACAGCCCATCAATGTCCCACTGCAGGGACGGGCCTCCTCCCGTGACTTAGGAATACATGACTTACTAATACCACGCTTGCCAGACTGATTGGGTTTACTTTCAAGTTTTTCTTCTTTTTATTTCGTTAAGTTAATATTTACGAATAGTCCCTTAATCGGTTTTTACGACACCCATGGGGTAGTGACATATTGTATTCTTACTCCGTCACCACACGAAGAATATAAAATAAATTAAAAAAAAGTAAAATTTCAACTATGATCTACAAAAAAACTCATTATCATTTTAAACCACAATAAAATATCAAACGTCAATTATAACTCTCTCAGTTTGTCTGAATGCCCTTCACAAGTAATCTGTACTTGTTTACTAAAGTTTTCTCATTTCGTGTTTATCCAACCCTCAGAGAGGCTTAATCAAATGCTTTGAAAGCTTTATGAGTAAAACTTTAGGGTCTTGCTTGAATTAAAAGATTCGTTGACTTGAGAAATATTTTTTATTTTTCTGGAACATACTGTAGACGTCAATCAAAAATTTAATTTCTTTTTGACTTCCTACACAAAAGTATTTGGGTACTTAAAAGCGCAGAATATTTGTACGTACCTAGCGTACCTCCGTGTGGTAACGGAGTTCTCCGTGTGGTGACAGAGTAAGAATACAGTGTGTCACCACACCACCCCATCTCATCCCATGGGCGTCGTAAAAACCGACTAAGGGACTATCTATAAATATTATCTTTACGTACCTAATAAAAAGAAGCAAAACTTGAAATTACGCCGTCTGGCCAGCTTGGTATTAGTAGGCCAAGTACCCCTCCATTACGGGAGGAGGCCCGTCCCTGCAGTGGGACATTAATGGGCTGTTATGATGAACAACAATAAATGCACTGTTTTTCAAACAATTCAAATACAATAGAAGCATCTTTATTATTCAACGAATTTGTATTGAAAATGTCTGAGACTTACGATCTATGAGATTGATAGATTTATGTTTTAGTATTGTGCAATAGCAGTCCCAAGACGGAAGCTTTTGTTGATAAACGTGTTTATGTAGCTGCTTTTGTGTATTTGGGGTAATGAGAAAAATAAATAGCAAGAATTTTAATGAATAAAATATTTTAAATTTATTTTGTTGAATATTGGTTTGTAATTTTATTTATGAAACAGTTTTATACTTAGGGTAATTGGTGACGGAGTAAGAATACAATATGTCACTACCCCATCTCATCCCATGGGTGTCGTAGAAAGCGACTAAGAGACTATCCGTGAATATTACCTTTACATAGAAAGAAGGAAAACTTGAAATTAAACCCTATACCAATCTGTCTGGCCAGCCTTGTATTAGTAGGCCAAGTATCCCTCCGTCACAGGAGGAGACCCGTCCCTGCAGTGGGACATTTATGGGCTGTTATCATCATCATTAATATTGTAATCGGTAGGTATATACCGCTAGTTAGACTCGTTTAATAAAACTGTATTATCATGACGTTTACCGTAAGTAAAGAACTATGCCATTCGTATTACATACAATGTCATAGCTCGTACTTAATTATTACATACCAATATGATGATACATATTTAATACTAGTTGACGAACTCATTGAGGATAATGAGTAACTGGTAAAAAAAAAACAAATCGAATAATTAAGGGTATAATTATGCAATGGTTTCAAATATCTGGTTAGAAGTAATACTTATCATTGCCTCTATCTATTATTTGAACGCGAACAGATTTGAATTATTCTAAAATCTATTATTGCGAACGCTGCAATAATGGTAATACGTTAAGAAACTTGAACAAAACTATAATCCGTCTATTCTAAACAACCCTTGAATGTTCTTCTCTAAGCCTTCTTCAGCTATTCTCTAATAATTCCTTTAGAGAATTGAATTGATAATTTGCATAGATAATTTTAGCCTTATCCCTTCTATCGACAATAATAATGCTTGTTGCATTTCACTTTTTCACTTACATACAAATACACATAACATTTACCTACCCCGGTTTCCGAATGACTGATCGAGTAAAAATCAAGTGTCAATACTCTTGCCAACTATCATTTTAAGGAACAAGAATTATAGTTTACAAGAGCTTTGACACTTGATTTTTAGTAGATCAGTCGTTCGGTAACCGAGGGTTAATCATTGAAATCTTTGTTGTGGTTTTACCATTTCATTTTTTTCAACATGGTTTTTTCATTTCATTTAGCGCATGAACAATTACCCTCAATTGTTATCTAGAGAAGAGCGTTCATGGATGTGCCACAGTTTGTATCCAATACAGTCTTTTTAATACATTTATTCGTAAACCTATGCTCAAAATAAAGATAAATTATTACTATTAAAATACTATTACTAAGTCGACCTTTAAGAGACTGAAAACGAAGTACGAGTAGGAGACATTTTTTGCTTTCGTTTGATACTACACATGTAAGTAAAAATTAATTATAACTTATTTATTTAAGCTTCTAAAATTTCATGTCTAACTACTGCATTAAGGCTCATTTAACTTGGTCTAGAAACGCAAGTATAAAACCTACATAAAATTTTAAACAAATTCAAACAGCAAATAGAACGTTACTTCCGAATTTAAAATTACCAAAACCGTAACGTATTCCACCAATCACAGTTTAGAACATCAAATCTCGATTCGATTTGTTTTAACGACAGAATTTACGATTGTGCAGTACCTTAATTTACGATTAAAGTTTAGTTTATGTCTATTTAAAATCGATTAATGAACTCTATACGTAACACTGTGGAGTAGCATTTTATCTTTTATATCGACGGTGGAAAGGCAAAACGAATGAAACGCCACTTTGGTCGAAAATGAGTTTTATATGCAGTTCGATAGAGTTTTGGATTCTCTATCGATCTGTCTAGGTTAGAAGTCATTCTGACGCATTTTTTGGCGTTTCATTTAAGGTATAAAAGGGGGTATTTCAGAAATACCCTCCCCTTAAACGACCGTTTTTCGATACCTTTTTTTAACAATGTCAATAAATTGATATGAAAATATTGAAGGTGCCTTTTAAATTACTGACCAAACTTATTTTTTTACAAAGATGCCACGTCATGCAATTTGCTCTTCCAAATAATTTTTTAATTTGGTCTTTCAATACTTTTTCCCCGCTAAGTTATATTTTGACATGTCGTAACACGTTTTCTTCCTCGAGAGTAAAGTAACAGCTACGGCGTTTCAGTTGTTATTCCTATCGTACTTTTTAATTAAGATACTAAATAAAAAGTTTATAATAAATTAAATTGTCTATTCCTTTACCACGAGATCAACTTAAGCCCCTATCCGAGAAATGCACATCATGTAAACTACATAACCGCGTATGGTCATTAATTCATTTTAACGACCTAAAAATATAAGAGACATCACTCATAAAACATTCTTCCATTTTATTTTTGTTTCATCAAAGGGAAATGAAGCATTTTTCCTTCTACGCCTTTTTTTTCATTTGGCATTTAAACTAATTTAGCCCTCCTGTTTTTGTGGAGGTTTTGTGAATGAATTAATTTGTCCTACCAACTTTTTTTTATTGATGGTTTATGAAGTGTTTTTCCCTACTCACTCAAAATGTCAGAAACATGATACGCCACTTTTTTCTTGCCTTATTGACTTTAATTAATTTATATTGAATACAAAACAAAGAGCACATAAAACTTGATTTACTTATAAAATTTCAAAAAAATTGGTTAATAAACAAAGAAGTTATGATAATTTTTGTTAAAATTTAAACTTTAAACAGCTCTCCTGAACAATTAGCCAAATGGCGTATCATTCGTTTTGCCTTTCCACCGTCGATATGGTTCTATAAATTGTTGAATTTACACAGGTAAATCTACGTGTAGTGATGGTTAAAAACATGGTGTTGCTACCACGTTTAGTGACGGTGTAAACATACAATATAATGTCACTTAACTAAATAGTGAACTCATTTTATAAATATTGTAAAACCCGACTATTTTGGAATGTTTAGATATTATCTCCTGGAAATAAAAAGTAAAAGTATTTGTAGTTGATATAGGGAAATAAGTTTCCTACATCAACTACAATCTGGTGAGTTCGTTGGTTTTAGCATGCTTAGTCTCTTCGATTTCGATTTTTTCTTGTAGGGGCAAGAGTCCAAATCTTGGCACTGCACCAGATATCAGCACCCCCAACAAAAGATCAAATTATAAGTTTACCATTAATTAATTTGGGATTCCGCTTAAAGAAATGAAAAATAAGATCCTTTTGGAATAATAAACTGGACTAAACTACATTCTTCGATTAAAAAAAAGCGATTTGTATAAACGCGGGAACATGTTCTTTAAATTACTTTGTTTTGACAGTTTCTTATGATCGTAGGTAAGTTCAGGTTTTTTTATTTTACTTTATTTTAGATCTTTTAGATATTTTTTACTGAACCTTTAGGTTTTATTCATGTATAAAATGTTTTATAAGGCTTATCTGACTATGGATATAAACGTTATCTTGATTTTATGTTCATAAATGAGGTGCAGACATCTGGGTTCAATTTTTTTGCGAATTGCCAATCCATATTTTTTATTGTAAAGCGTGATTATTTTATGCCTAGAATTCAATATTTTATATTATTGTTTTTGGGGAGCTTACAGCTAAAGTACAGTGAGTTTAGTTGTATACAATTACATGCCAATTACATATTCTTGAAAAAGTACTCTATGATTTCGAATTTCATATCCTGGCATGGTGCTGAAACTAACATTGCTAGTTATTTTCATAGTGTTGATATTATGATCAAAAGAATGTCTATTATTTTTTGGAATTTTTTATTTTTATGTATTTTTTTTTTCTGAAACTTCGGTTGTTAGGCTAGGTATAAATAAAAGAGATTTTGCTATAGGCATTGGATTATTTGATTATTAGCTACCTAATTTTGTCTAATTTTAAGGTGCTGATAATTGTCTCGGTCGATGCTAGTAATTGGTGATGATGGTGCCAATAATTGGTGTTAGGGTAATAATTTAGTCAAACTCATCTAAATAAAATGTGTATGCATAAAGAGAATTTTTTATAATAAAAATCATGCATAAAGAGATTTTTTTATAATATTTTTTTTTTATAATAAACTTATTTCATAGTGAACCGAGAAAGCATTTTGGTAAAGGCGTTATCAGTATTATCACTAAAGATAAACGATATTAAAGTAAGACTAACTCTCTAAGTGCTGATAATTGGTAACATCACCCTACATATTTTATTTGAAAATAAAATACACAGGTATCACTGAAATTGATTCCCACTTAATGCATCTATTTGTGTGCATTGAACACAAAGCTTAAGATTGGCCTATGTGTTTTTCTTTGTAATAAAGTGAGCCGTGATTCAGTACTTTCAGGCACTAGTTCATCGCTTTTCTAAACGTCAAAGTTCAGTGTTACTATAAGCAAAAACGATTTATGAGAATTTTCTCTTGCCAATAAGTCTGCAATATATATAACAGCTGTACATTTTCTTACCTGCATCGCTGTAAGCAGGTAACGAAAACAAATAGTCCGGATCTCATCTTATCTTGTTTTTACTTGGTACAGTACCTTGTGTGAGAAGTTGCTTTTAGTTCTGTTGTAGATATACGTACGATTGTGATTAGTTAGTAGTAATACGTGCTACTGTCTCGACTAAGTAGAAAATAATTTTTACTATTAAATCTGCCTTTAAAGTAACCTACTTTGCTACAATTGTTTTATGAAAGCCTTATTTTGAAAACAGTCAAATTATCATAAATATTTATATTTCGCTATTGGCAAAGGCCTCCTTCGATTATTTACACCTTGCTCGGCCGTGTTTGACGGCCTCTGTGGCGTAGTAGTTCTACAACATGACTGCTACGCAGAGCTCTCGGGTTAGATTCCCGCTCAATGCAAATATTTGTGTGCACGAACATGATTATTTGGATTGCTCTGAGTTTTTCTATGTATAATACGTATGTATTTACAAAAATGATTACTTACGCTAATACATAAAACTATGTTTAACTATTTTACAACTCTATAAACATAGAAAAAAAAAGATTCACACTAAATAAGTTAAAATTTAAGTTAATACATAATAAAACAATTAAAATACAATAACATTCAACAATACTAACTTATTATTAAAATTAGATTTAATTATTATTAAAATGAGGATTAACGTAAACAATATTTGTATAATAAATTATAAAAGAATTGTAATTAGAATGTAAGAAAAAAACGTTACAAGATTATAAAATTTAATTAATTACTTTTGCCATACCATTATTTAGTAGTGTTTGCAAATAACATCCCGTGGGTGTCGTAAAAACAGACTAAGGGACTATCCGTGAATATTATCTTTACAAAATAAAAAGAAGAAAAGCTTGACATTAAACACTATACCAATCCGCCTGGCCAGCGTGGTATTAGTAGGCCAAGTATCCCTCCATCACGGGAGGAGGCCCGTCCCTGCAGTGGGACATTAATGGGCTGTTATGATAAATCACAACTTTAATACGTGTCTCTGTTATTGACCTCCTTTATGTTAGTGACAGTGGGAAGTACAAGTAATACTTTACTTTACAACCTCGTTGCCTAGAAAATAGACCAGAAAACGGAAACAACCTCACACAAACACCTAGGCTGTAAACCGCTAACTTAAAAATTGAGATCAATCTAATATTTTTCTTTTAACATACAAATATATATTATCCAAACAAAGACCTTTGATAATCGATTTCATATAGAAAATTTAATTAACTCACTGAACAAAATTTATTGGAGAATGATTTAAACCACACGACAATATACACATAATATTGAGGTAACAGAAAAACAGATCTTAATTAATGACCCATTCCAGCAATTCCTCCTTCTGTCAATAGGAAAACTTGGACACAAAAAAGTTCCTTTAAACCACGCTTGCTAGACATCATCATAACAGCCCATTAATGTCCCACTGCAGGGACGGGCCTCCTCCTGGGACGGAGGGATACTTGACCTACTAATACCACGCTGGCCAGACGGATTGGTATTGGGTTTAATTTCAAGTTTTTTTTATCGGGGAGTGTCTTAAGCTATATTTATAATATCACGCTATGACTAATAGGAGTAAAGCAGTAATGAATATGTTTAATAAGGGACGCGTTTCTAATATACAAGTAAAGAAATCATTTTACGTGTTCTGTACTAAATAACTATATCTAAGAATTTTCTTTTACTCGTCTTTTACGGCACCCATGGAATACTTGTCAGATATGGTAGATAAATGAAGCCAATATTTTTAAGATATTACATTCAGTACTACATACTACAAAATCCTTTAAAAAAGTCTTTCCTTTAATATTACAGTTTCGTAGCGGAAAACGTTCAGTTTTTTTAATTAAACATTGTCTCACTGCAATCAAGACAGTATATCAAATAGTAATACTCGACGACAAATATAAAGTGTAGGCTCAACTGTTAGCGGATTAAGACTTAAAACGATTGTTACAATTTCGTCAGTTGTGGTACGCATTTTATTTAAACTTTTTCATCGTCAGTCTGTGTATCGAGATAAATGAAAAAATAAATATTCCTCACACTTTCACACAACGCCATCTAGTCCTAAACTAAGCAGAGCTTGTACTATCGGTACTAGACAACGGATAAAGACCTAATCTTAGCATTCCATGGATTCTCCATGCGGATGCCGGGTCCATCGCGTGATAGATTCGGAACACTTGCATAACAGCGTCTGGGACTTACGACCCAGATGTAAGTTTAAGAAGGCTCCCTTACAAAGTTACAACGCGTTAGCGGTCACCTTCACTGTCTGCTATGTTCAGTCCTCTACCTATCCAAATTTGGTAGGAACCTAACAATGCCGTTTTGGACATTCTTGATAGTAGAGAACATACTGAAGTTCTCGGCAGTCCTAGTTCTTTTGTAAAAAAGAAGGTTATAAGGGGATTTAGAGGTATACACGGCATATAGAGTAATCCTATAGTCATTTCTGGTTATTTCATTTGTCAAGTCAAAGTATAAGTATTGTTTTACTTAAATACTTTTTTTTTGTAAATACATACTTAATTGCATAGTAAACACCCAGACCAATGCAAACAATCATGTTCATGCGCACAAAGATTTGTATTGAGCAAATAGATGGAATATATTGCCATCCTGTCGGTGAGGTAAAAGTCCACAAAAAAATAGGAAGGAAAATTTGATATAAAATCTCAGAGCAACCAATCCAGCACACAAGTTATTTGTAGACTTCGTTATTAACGACTTCTGTGGCGTATGACTGCTACGCAGAGGCCTCGGATTCGATTCCCGCTCAATGCAAATCTTCGTGTGCATGAACATGATTGTTTGGATTGGACTGATTGTTTCTCTGTATAATATGTATGTATTTACAAAAGAAAAGTATATAAGTATTAATATCCGTTGTTCTGTTACCCATAACACAAGCAGGTTAAGCCTAGCTTACTTTGGGAACATATGGCGCTGTGTAGAGATGTCCGTAAATATTTTTTTTTTGATAACTGCAGTAGTACCTTGCAATGAGACTTTTACCGGATATTGTGAATAAAAACCTTTACTTCTCTTGTTGATCCTGGATTATAAGTATACTTAGATCAGATTTAAAGAGGTGTGATGGATTTTAAGCTACATTACTATAAATTATTTTAAAATGTCGTTACGGAAAAACAGGGAAAACTGATGCTACAAAGCCTCATTACTAGGCTGTTCATCATCATAACAGCCCATTGATGTTCCACTGCAGGGACTGCCCTCCTCCTGTAACGGAGGGATACTTGGCCTACTAATAGCACGCTGGCCCGCAGACGGTTTGGTATAGGGCTTAATTTCAAGTTTTCCTTCTTTTTATTTCGTAAAGATTATATTCACGGATAGTCCCTTAGTCGGTTTTTACGACACCCATGGGATGAGATGGGGTGTTGACATATTGTTTTCTTACTCCGTCACCACACGGAGAAAGAAAACGATATTAAAATTCAAGACAAAGTTATAAAACTTTAAATTCAAAGACATACACTATCCGCCACGCTAACAGTAGGACCTTGTCTTAATAGCGTAGTCCATTGTCACGGGTACAATAGTCTGATTAATGCCAAACAGCCGCTGAGATTGGCTTTGTATAGTGTCTCTGTTTACGCCGATCATTACACCAGAGATTTACGTATGTCTTCGTCTAAAATGTAAAGAGCTATTGTTTTGTTTAATACTGTGGTTTATGCAAAAGAGCTCAAGGATGAAATTGTAATCAATTATTCCTTAAAACCTTTTTGTTAAGAGGTTATTCTTCAGTGTGTTGTAGAGTTATTCATTAAAAGATATGGTAGGTAGGATAGGAAAGGATATTTCAGAATAAGTTCTGTATTAATTATTTATCATTATCACTACAAAGTATAAAAAAGTCGCTATCGGTGTCTGTTCGTCCCTATCCATACTTACTAATATTATAAATGAGAAGGGTGTCTGTCTGTTTGTCTTTCTTTTACAAAACGGAGCGACGAATTGACGTGATTTTTTAAGTGGTGATAGTTGAGTGAATGGAGAGTAACATAGGGTACTTATTACCCCTTTTTAACCCCCATTTTTGGGAAGTGAATTTAACGCGAGCGAAGTTGCAGGCAAAAGCTAGCATAGCTTAAATCTTTAAAATTACGCAGTGAAAATTTAAGTGCTTTTTTAATAGGCAGAGTAGTTCAAGAGGAAGGTTTATTTGTATAATACATACATGCATATATTGTAGAGTATAAAGCATTGCACTCGTACGAAGCCGAGGCAAGTTGCTAGTTATATTTATTATAAGTTAGGTTTGCGGGTGTAAATTTTTTTCACGTCAGGAGATGGGTATTTAACAAATGTTTGTTTTGGTAAACAAGAGTATACTTTCGTCACGGGAGGAGGCCCTGCAGTGGGACATTAATGTGCTGTTTATGAAATAAAATATGAAAAGTGTGCCTGTAGGGTACCTAAAAATACAAGTAGTATAGTGTAAATAGATTCTACACTACTCACAAATACGCGTCATAATAAAACTTCTAGTAAAGTACACAGCAAAATGTATTAAAACATCCTTGTAATAATTAATTGCCTGACAAATACAGTTCGATCACTATTCCCATTTACAATAGTAGTTCCTCAGTTCAATTACAATGTTGGTTTTGTGCAAATAATCTTACATACATTTCTACTACATCTATATTTGTTTAGTAATGTGTATTCGCATCATTGTTCATTGTTTTGTTAAATTAATGTAGGTATAGATTTCATCATCATAACAGCCACCCCACTGCAGGGACGGGCCTTCTCCCGTGACGGAGGGATACTTGGCCTACTAATACCACGCTGGCCAAACGGATTAGTATAGGGTTTAATTTCAAGTTGGTACTACTTTTTATTATGTAAAAATAATATTCACGGATAGTCCCTTAGTCGGTTTTTACGACACCCATGGGATGAGATGGGGTGGTGACATATTGTATTCTTACTCCGTCACCACACGGAGATGTATAGATTTATTGCTAACTAATTGGATATCATTTAGTGAAGTAGTAATTCGTTTGATAGTTACTTTTTTAGAAAAGTGATGAGACGAAATAGTCGCTCGCCTAATTTAAAATAGTTAGGGATATTAATTATGTATTTAAATCAAAAATGTCAATTGCAAATGCAAGAGTACCCCACGCATTACAAAACTCAATCTAGTAAGTAGTAGATGTGGAACTACTTAGCAAACAGTGAGTTTTCCGAATGCTAAGACATGTATAATATTATTATCTTCATTTCATCTCCTTGAAATTCCCATTGCAACCCCACTGTGAGATACCAAGTCCCACTGCCGTCTACAAAACTACTAACTGTTACAGTTAGTAGTTTTACTACAGTACTTAAACTATGTATCTACTTTTATTACTCTAACATAATGTTTCTCCACTCTGTTAATAATAACATACTCAAACCTAATACATCATTTTTTACTTTTTTAATATAACATCCACTACAAAGCATAACCGAATGACAGGAAGTGGTAGCAAACACAGCATTTCCGCATTCGGAATTGTGTTGTTAGCACATCCGTTTCCTGTAGATAGTGTTGTGTATGTTGGCTAGGGAAACTTGAATATGACATAATATAACTTGTTTGTTAGGAAAACCAGTAATTATTAAAATTTATTTGAATTTTAGTGTCGTGTTTCGGTATTTTCGTCGTGTTTTATGGTGTAAAGTTAACATTGTTAGGCTAAGGCTTTGGAATTAAATTTGCTTTCTCTTTCATGTCGGTAGGAGTTCTTATGAGGCGACCGAGGTCCACGGAGTGTGGTGACGGAGTAAGAATACAATATGTCACCACACCATCTCATCCCATGGCTGTCGTACAAACCGACTAAGGGACTATCTGTGAATATTATCCTTAGGAAATAAAAAGAAGGAAAACTTGAAATTAAACCCTATACCAATCCGTCATCCGTCAAGTGTCTGTTGACTGTTTATATTTATGTTTTGGGTAATCTCCGAAACGGTTAAACCGAATATAACGGGATCTTTACAGCTAGATTGAAAATTTTACAGTGCGAGACATAAAATTACACTTCTATTACAAAAAGCGATATAGACACAAGTAATAATAACTAGTAATAAGTATTAGTAACTACGTCAACTGGACCACGTAGGAAGCACAGGTGGGTAACAAACAATAATACTATTCTCACAACTATGGTACAGACGTTTGTAACTCTTGATTGTACGTAAACATGAAACAGTGTTTACTCGATTGCTTCCAGCTTACACCTACCCACTACCTTGAAATTGGTACCAAGTGTATGAAATATAAATATACTTAATGGTTTAATTTAAAAAGCAATATAAAGGCCTGCGCAGACCAGGACGGCATGGCAAGGGATTTTATAAATAAACATTAAAAAAACAAAAATGAGACAGTCAGACACAAAAAAGCATAATTAACCATTTTCCTGTCCTATGAATGCATCATAATAATTATATTATTATGATGCATTCATATTGTTTTATTTTTGTGACTACTGGCGATACATGCAACCTGCTAAAGGCCTACGCACACCAGGATTTTGCCGTGAGTCAGCGCACACTGGCCGCTTAGATGCCGCGGCATGCCACGGCGCGCCGCGGGACGGCATGGCAAGGGATTTTGCCGTGAGTCAACGCACACAGCTACCCCCGCCCCCACACCCCGCAGTATATCACTACGAGTGCCGGAGTCCGTGGCACTCGGTCTCGTTGCCTACCGCGGTGTGCCGCGGCATCCCGCCACGGGAGCCTTTGGTGCGTCTTTTAATGCCGTGCGATAAAATCCCTTTCAATGCCACGGCATCATTTTAAAGCATAGCAATTTATGTCGTATTTCTGTAACATTACGGTTGAATTTCCATTAGTAAAAATTAAAATCCCTTGCCATGCCGTCCTGGTCTGCGCAGGCCTTTATATTGCTTTTTAAATTAAACCATTAAGTATATTTATATTTCATACACTTGGTACCAATTTCAAGGTAGTGGGTAGGTGTAAGCTGGAAGCAATCGAGTAAACACTGTTTCATGTTTAGAGTTACAAACGTCTGTACCATAGTTGTGAGAATAGTATTATTGTTTGTTACCCACCTGTGCTTCCTACGTGGTCCAGTTGACATAGTTACTAATACTTATTACTAGTTATTATTACTTGTGTCTATATCGCTTTTTGTAATAGAAGTGTAATTTTATGTCTCGCACTGTAAAATTTTCAATCTAGCTGTAAAGATCCCGTTATATTCGGTTTAACCGTTTCGGAGATTACCCAAAACATAAATATAAACAGTCAACAGACACTTGACGGATGACGGATTGGTATAGGGTTTAATTTCAAGTTTTCCTTCTTTTTATTTCCTAAGGATAAAATTCACAGATAGTCCCTTAGTCAGTTTGTACGACAGCCATGGGATGAGATGGTGTGGTGACATATTGTATTCTTACTCCGTCACCACACTCCGTGGACCTCGGTCGCCTCATAAGAACTCCTACCGACATGAAAGAGAAAGCAAATTTAATTCCAAAGCCTTAGCCTAACAATGTTAACTTTACACCATAAAACACGACGAAAATACCGAAACACGACACTAAAATTCAAATAAATTTTAATAATTACTGGTTTTCCTAACAAACAAGTTATATTATGTCATATTCAAGTTTCCCTAGCCAACATACACAACACTATCTACAGGAAACGGATGTGCTAACAACACAATTCCGAATGCGGAAATGCTGTGTTTGCTACCACTTCCTGTCATTCGGTTATGCTTTGTAGTGGATGTTATATTAAGAAAGTAAAAAATGATGTATTAGGTTTGAGTATGTTATTATTAACAGAGTGGAGAAACATTATGTTAGAGTAATAAAAGTAGATACATAGTTTAACTACTGTAGTAAAACTACTAACTGTAACAGTTAGTAGTTTTGTAGACGGCAGTAGGACTTGGTATCTCACAGTGGGGTTGCAATGGGAATTTCAAGGAGATGAAATGAAGATAATAATATTATACATGTCTTAGCATTCGGAAAACTCACTGTTTGCTAAGTAGTTCCACATCTACTACTTACTAGATTGAGTTTTGTAATGCGTGGGGTACTCTTGCATTTGCAATTGACATTTTTGATTTAAATACATAATTAATATCCCTAACTATTTTAAATTAGGCGAGCGACTATTTCGTCTCATCACTTTTCTAAAAAAGTAACTATCAATCTTACAGTAAAGTTACTGTAAGTTTTATCACGACGCATATATACTTAAGTACACAGCAAAAGGTATTAAAACATCCCTGTAATAATTAATTGCCTGACAAATACAGTTCGATCACTATTCCCATTTACAATAGTAGTTCCTCAGTTCAATTACAATGTTGGTTTTGTGCAAATAATCTTACGTACCTACATTCGACTACATCTATATTTGTTTAGTAATGTGTATTCGCATCATTGTTCATTGTTTTGTTAAATTAATGTAGGTATAGATTTCATCAACATAACAGCCACCCCACTGCAGGGACGGGCCTTCTCCCGTGACGGAGGGATACTTGGCCTACTAATACCACGCTGGCCAAACGGATTAGTATAGGGTTTAATTTCAAGTTTTCCTTCTTTTTATTTCGTAAAGATAATATTCACGGATAGTCCCTTAGTCGGTTTTTACGACACCCATGGGATGAGATGGGGTGGTGACATATTGTATTCTTACTCCGTCACCACACGGAGATGTATAGATTTATTGCTAACTAATTGGATATCATTTAGTGAAGTAGTAATTCGTTTGATAGTTACTTTTTTAGAAAAGTGATGAGACGAAATAGTCGCTCGCCTAATTTAAAATAGTTAGGGATATTAATTATGTATTTAAATCAAAAATGTCAATTGCAAATGCAAGAGTACCCCACGCATTACAAAACTCAATCTAGTAAGTAGTAGATGTGGAACTACTTAGCAAACAGTGAGTTTTCCGAATGCTAAGACATGTATAATATTATTATCTTCATTTCATCTCCTTGAAATTCCCATTGCAACCCCACTGTGAGATACCAAGTCCTACTGCCGTCTACAAAACTACTAACTGTTACAGTTAGTAGTTTTACTACAGTAGTTAAACTATGTATCTACTTTTATTACTCTAACATAACGTTTCTCCACTATATTAATAATAACATACTCAAACCCAATACGTCATTTTTACTTTTTTAATATAACATTCGCTACAAAGCATAACCGAATGACAGGAAGTGGTAGCAAACACAGCATTTCCGCATTCGGAATTGTGTTGTTAGCACATCCGTTTCCTGTAGATAGTGTTGTGTATGTTGGCTAGGGAAACTTGAATATGACATAATATAACTTGTTTGTTAGGAAAACCAGTAATTATTAAAATTTATTTGAATTTTAGTGTCGTGTTTCGGTATTTTCGTCGTGTTTTATGGTGTAAAGTTAACATTGTTAGGCTAAGGCTTTGGAATTAAATTTGCTTTCTCTTTCATGTCGGTAGGAGTTCTTATGAGGCGACCGAGGTCCACGGAGTGTGGTGACGGAGTAAGAATACAATATGTCACCACACCATCTCATCCCATGGCTGTCGTACAAACCGACTAAGCGACTATCTGTGAATATTATCCTTAGGAAATAAAAAGAAGGAAAACTTGAAATTAAACCCTATGTACGGTTTACGTACACATTCGTATTTACATTGTATTACTGTTGCGCTGACAATGCATCACTCGATGCATTAGCGGCGTAATAAAGAACTTTACCTACTCAGTGTGCGAACTAACTTTTAACCGAACAGATATGTTAGAATCACTTTCTCATATTTTGTACTTTCGTGAATAAACTTTTGAACTATACTACAAGAGGTTTCTATAACAAGCGCACTCACAACTACTTGTTAAACTAACAAACTAATAGTAATGTACAGTTTAGAACACTTGGTGTTCTCTGTGTCTAATAAAGTGTGATAGCGAATCGGTCTGCCTGGCCTCCCACAAGCGGGTCTCACCAGTGCAAATTGAGAGTCGAGTGTCATATAAA
The DNA here is from genome assembly GCA_905475405.1 of Schrankia costaestrigalis. Taxonomy (NCBI): domain Eukaryota; kingdom Metazoa; phylum Arthropoda; class Insecta; order Lepidoptera; family Erebidae; genus Schrankia; species Schrankia costaestrigalis. The sequence goes on along the minus strand of FR997852.1, from coordinate 5,925,067 downwards.
GGATACAGAATCACTGAGCAAAAGCTACCATTGGATTTTAACTGACCTCGCGAACAAGAAGAGTGTCGAAGAATTACTATAACTATACCAGCGGTTAACTAAAGGTGCTTATATACGGTACTTAAACTACTTTTTACTTATTTTTTAACGTGTATTACATAAATATACCTACTTAAGCAACAGTTCTTAACTATTTACAATGGAGTTAATTACTAAGCAAGTTGGAGTCTTTGAAGATATTAAGACTTTGTGCTCTAATTATAAAAAGGATAGCGCATCCAGGAAAACTGTGGATTATCTGCAGAAACGTTTGACAAGCTTGGATAAACTATGGGCAAGCTTTGACGAACAACATAAAATATTATTGGTAACAGTGGAAAACAAAAACATTGTGTATTTTAATAATGATATTTACGAAAAAACTCAACACTTATACGAATCAACTAAGAAAAATATTTTGGAACTGCTTGCCTATCAACAGAAACAACAACTAGAAAATTTGGATTTTGACCTTACCGGACTAATGGGCGATGATACCGAAAATAAGGTTAAAAATCTAATAACTCAACAAGAACGCAACTTTAAGGCCTTGAACAAAGCGATGTCAAAAATAAACATTAACACTATGACTGAAAAGTGGGAGTTGGAAGAACATCTTACTACTATGAAAACTAAATGGGAGCTGATAGACAAAGTACATTGGGAGCTAGAAGATGAACTAAAAGTGTCTTGTTCGGGCCAAGAGTACAATACAAAATACGAGGCCATGGAACAAAAGTACGACAATCTGAAACGAGATTTAAATTCCAAAATATGGTCAAGTATGCATTATCAGCGTTCCGCACCTAAAATTGAGGTACCTGAATTTTCAGGAAATTATGTTCACTGGATTACTTTCAAGGACATCTTCTGTGAAACTATACATAATAACCCTAGCATTTCCAAAGCACAAAAAATGCAACACTTAAAAACAAAATTGAAGGGCGAAGCAGAGCGTCTCGTCCACCACCTTTCTATCAGTGCGGATAACTACGATTCCTGCTGGCAGATATTAACACACCGATATGACAACCGTCGACTTCTATTCTCATCCTTCATGAGTACCATGCAGTATATACCAACTATTCAGCAACCCAACGCTAACAATTTGAAACGCATGCACGATGTAATAACCGAGTGCCTGAATATTTAGATTTCTGTGGCCTGAATGGTCTAAGCAACATGGGAGTTGACGTATCGAGCTGGGGACCAATGATAGTTTACAATATGTCACAAAAACTAGATTCTACGACTCTAAATGAATATACAAAAGATAGTCAGAATAACCGGGAATTACCAGCATTAGAAGAATTCCTAAACTTTCTAGAGCTCAAGTTTCTAGCTTACGAAACTGTGAAAAACTGCTATAAAAGCCCCATTGAGAATAAAACTATTCAACGGCCAAGCAACAAGTACTGGAACAACAACTATAAACCTAATAACTACCAAAACAAACAACAAGAAACGAAAAAATTGGAATACTCTAAAATTTATCACGCATCATAATATGGACAATGTCCACTTTGTCAAAATGATCACGTGTTGATGCAATGTGACAAATTTGCCAGCATGGATATTGCACAACGAAACAAAGTCGTGGGAAAGCTTAAAGTCTGCAAAAATTGTCTTTATAGCCACGGCACAGCCGCTCGTAATTCGAAGAAAACATGCCGTGAATGTAATTCGAAACACCATACTTTATTACATGGTTTGTTTACGTATTATGAGCCGACTGTAAAAAAGAACAACGAACGGAACTCGAACACTGAACCTTCGACATCAAATAGACCCAGTGCTCACCACTTAGCTAATGACAACACGGAAATCTTACTTACTAACGTTCAAGTGAAAGTGCAAGCCGCTGACGGGAGCTATATAACGTTGAGGGGTCTCCTGGACCAAGGGTCACAAACTAACTTAATACCCGAAAATGCTGCACAACTGTTACGCTTACCTCGAGAAAAATTTGAAGCCGCTATAACCGGCATTGGAGCTACGTCACGAAACTGTAAGGGCCTACTCCATCTCAACTGCCAATCTATACACACCGATTTTACGTTCCAAGTACAAGCATTAATACTGAGCAACCTAACAAATAAACTACCTGGTCGTACATTCAGGAGTAGTGGTTGGGCACATCTACAGAATTTAAAGCTTGCTGACCCTGACTTCAATGTGTCGAGCTCAATAGACCTCCTACTAGGAGCCGATGTCTACGCAGACATCCTTTTAGATGGAGTCATGAAGGGTGACCCACAATCCCCCATCGCCCAGCAAACTCATTTAGGCTGGATTTTGTGCGGGAAACTAAAAACCTTCAACTGTCACGTAACTTTAAAACACACTGCAGACTTATCTAGATATTGGGAGAGTGAAGACATAACTCCGAGTTCACAAGATCTACAACGAAACGATCAATGTGAAATGCACTACAGTCAAACAACTAAAAGATGTCGTGATGGCAAATATATAGTAAAAATGCCCATGATTCATTCCTACGAGCAACATCTAGGATACTCTAAATCAGCTGCTATTGCACAGTTTTTGAAACAAGAAGAGCGACTGTGTAAAAATAAAAAACTATCTGCAATGTATAATAACTTTATGAACGAATACTTAGACTTAAAACATATGGAATCAATAACATGCAATCGATAACATGTTATTATGCATCATGCATGTATATATTAATGGCGGTCGATTAAAAAGTCATTACGGAGAAAGATTCTGTGTTATTAAACTGAGTTAACTGGTGATTTGTAGGCTTTCTTGTGATATCTTGATTTATTTAATGTTCAATAGATTTATGGGACTAATTGAACAAACATAAACGCCTTCTTCTTCTTTTTAAATATGGCTCCATCGTTTATGCTACGACAGGGTAAACGCCTTATATTATACAATCATGTAATTTCGGTGTAAACACAGATTAAAGTGGACGTACGTCTCTATCACAGTGATTAAATCAAAGTTTAAATTGTTTTAAGTGCTTACAACTTACCAAAAGAAGAATTTCAACATCAACATAACCTCAGTTTTGGCAAGTCACATATTTATGTTCACTTTATACAGATATTTAACGCATAAATAACCATTTATATTTATTTGGACTGGCAGTTATTATTTGAACTTGTATCAATTAATAAAACAAACAGAAACAATCAACGGAAGTTTAGAATAATTGGCCGAAGATTTCTCATTAACTTACTAAATGTCAGATGAGAACCATTGCTCCATTCTGTACGTAAGAAGGAACTGACTAAAGGCTAAGGATTTGTCATTTGGTGTTAGTGTGCCCAAAATCTTACATTGAATTGTAGAAAATTCTTATTAAAGTACCAAGAAAAAAAAAAACCCAACAAAACAAAAATTACCAAGTATTTAATTAGCTAATAATATTGATCGGACAAAATGTCATCGAAACCCAATAATACCTCTAATGCAGTTCAAAAGATGGCGCTAGTTGTTATATGCCATAAATGTAATAAGAAGCTTGATCGGAAAAACACTTCTATATGTTGCTTATGCAAAAACAAATTCCATCTTGAATGTATTATTGCCAAAAATAATACAATTAAAAATCCAAAAAAAATATGTTGTAGTATTTGTGAGGAAAAACAAAAGAAACAGTCCTCCCCTATCCTAGAGGCTAAAAACTTTACCCTGAGGAAGAAACAGGGTTCTACTAATAGGTTGAATATAGCACGCAGCACTAAGTCTATTCCGTCAGTTAATAATAACAATACACTGAATTTATCACTCTGTTCCACCGGTCAGCCAACAAGTATGTCGCGTAGTATGGATTGCATAGTAACAGAGCTGAATTCGATTCAGGACATACAGGAAACTATTGAAAAGCTCCAAATTGAACTAACAATCTCTCAAAATGAGTTAGAAAACGTTATACTGGATAATAATGATCTTCGTAGTAAAATAGACAAGTTAAGCTTACAAAATAATACCTTAACAAGTTTACTAGCAGGAACTCCAAGCTATAGCACCAAAAGGAAGAGTAGATATTCCCTTCAACAGCCAGTCGTAAATAGTATCTACACGCCACCTAGAGCTCTTAGCGCACAACGAGCAGACGTTGAAACAAGTGAAATTGTTGAGTTATTGCAAAATAATCTTACCGACCTGAAGCAGCAATTGATAGAAGCCAAATCGGAAATAGACAACTTAAACCTAAGAATTCAATGCTTACAACAGACATTACAAGCGAATGAAATTGAGAACCAGCATCGTATTAGGATCCCTGTAGATGTCGGTAATATGTCACCTAGTAAACCGTCAAATCAAATAAAAAACAAGCTATGTATCCTGTCCAATGTAAGTTCCTACGGTACACAAAATATTGTTGAAGATATTTATAGCAACTACTTCCAGTATTGTCGCTATGTTCTACCAAACTGCAGTATAAATAGATTACTTCTAAATATAGATAATAAGTTAACAAATTTCAGTCACAATGACTACTGCTTAATTATGTTAGGACATTGTTACTTTAAAAATGATAATGATTGCAAAGAAACTATAAAGACTATTAGAGAGGCCATAGAACACATTAAGTACACAAATATTGTAATATGCACTCCTACCTATATTTTAGGAACCCCCATATATAATTATGAAAATGGAGCTGTTTAATAACCTTTTGCATCAGGACATACAAAACAATAACTACGCCTACCTCTTTGATTCAAATTGTTACCTTTCCTCTGACTCTTTCTCTTCTAGAACAGGTGTACTAAACAAAAGAGGAACAAAGATTGTATTTAATAAAATAATGGAAAATATAAAAATAGACATATTGAGTAATAACTGCTTTTCTACTGACATGCTACAAAATGGTAGACATGATCAAGTAAGTATTGATAATAATAATATAACTATATAATCAGCTTTTTCTTGATTAAAGGTAGTAGAAATAGTAGGGAATATACAAACAAAAACCAAAAATCCCAAAGTAATAAATCAAAAGTTAGTAAAAAAATATTTTTAATATACTATCAAAATGTCAGAGGTTTGCGTTCTAAAACTAAGTTATTTTACAATAATGTATTGTCACTTTCCTGTGACTTCATTGCTCTTACGGAAACATTCCTTGATAGCTCTGTATATGATGGTGAATTGTTTCCTCAAAACTATGTAGTGTTGCGTAAGGATCGGCCAGGTGATGTCGGTTGGGGTGGTGTACTTCTGGCGGTAAATAACTCTTACAGCGTTAAAAGAATTTATGATATAGATGGTCTAACTGATGATAAGGAGTTAATTTTCGCAATTATTTCATGGAAATGTGTTAAGATTTTTATATGTGTTGTGTACTTACCACCTAGTTATAGTAATAAACAATATTTAAATGTATTGACGTGTCTAGAAAACGCTATCTGTACTTATTCAGAGATTACACCTTTAATGGTTGGAGATTTTAACCTCAAGTCATGCAATAACTCTACTAGAGCGCAGTTTGATATGTTCCTAGATTATTGTAAACTAAAACAGTATAATAATGTTTGTAATGTTCACGGAAGCATCTTGGACTTAGTTATAACAACTCCGGAAATTGTAAATGTCAATGTAATGTCTAATATTGAGCCGCTAGTGCCTATAGATGCATATCACCCTCCCCTTGAGATAGTCCTTACTTTGCCTAGAGGCAAAGCAACAAAAATCTCCCTACCCTTAACGACAAGACATCGCAACATTACATCAGAATGGAACTTTCGTAAAGCCAACTTTCATGAACTATACGAGGACATTACGGCTTTGGACTGGACTGACCTCTTGCAAGAACGTAACGTTACCATGGCGGTAAATATATTTTATGAAAAACTAAATAATATTATTAGTAAGCATGTCCCATTAAAAAAAAATACACTTAATAATAAGTATAAATATCCATCGTGGTATACCGGAGAAATTATACATTATATAAAATTAAAACATTTCAATTTAAAAATGTTCAAATTACATCAGCTTCAATTTAACAAAGAACTTTTTAAATTTTATCGAACTAAAGTTAAGAAGCTTATAGGCATAGCCTTTTCAAACTACCTTAGTGCAATAGGAAATAATATAACTACCGAGCCCTCAGCATTTTGGAAGTACGTAAGAGAAAATAAGAAAAATAGACAACAGGACAACCAGTATGTATATAAAAACAATACTGTCACAGGGCAGGAGGCGGTGGATGCCTTCGCCGATTATTTTAGCTCTGTTTTTCACAAAAATATTCCTACACTAGATTCCGCAGTTAATGCAAGTGAACAAGTCTATGCACCACAAATTACAATAGAAGGCATTAGCTGTGAGGATTTGAGACGTGCAGTACGACATCTGAAGGCAAGGTCTGCTTATGGACCTGATAATATACCTCCTTTTTTAGTAAAAGATTGTTTAGCTTTTCTCGAAACACCCCTTCTCTATATATACAATCTCTCCCTTCAAAATTCTTCCTATCCTGATAGGTGGAAAGTTTCTCGGGTTACTCCAGTACCTAAAAGTGGGTTGTCCAATGATGTTACAAATTTTCGTCCTATTGCAGTGCTATCGGTATTTGGCAAAATATTCGAGAGTATCCTGAATAAGTGTATATCTGCACAAACTAATAGACTACTTAATGATTCTCAACTCGGTTTTCGTCCGGCGCGATCTACCCTAACAAACCACACGGTATTTGTCGACTACGTTAAAAACAACATGACTGCAGGATATCAGATTGACGCGACATACTTTGATTTCACGAAGGCATTCGATCTAGTGGATAACGACGTCCTTCTAACAAAGCTTGTTGCAATAGGTTTAGGTCCTCAATTGGTGAGGCTCATGGCAGATTACCTTAGAGACAGGAAACAGTATGTTAGGATGGGTGAACATAAATCTGAAGATTATTATACACGTTCTGGGGTAAGTCAGGGCAGTACCCTAGGACCTACTTTGTTCCTTATCATGATCAATGATTTACCTACTGTTCTCTCCAAAGCCGAATGCCTAATGTTTGCTGATGATCTTAAATTATACCTAGCTGTCAGTGATGAGAGTGATTGTGAAGCATTACAATTGGATATTAACGCGGTTGCTGAGTGGAGTGAAAAAAATAAACTATCCTTTAACCCCACAAAATGTAAAACTATAACCTTTTCTCGTTCTCGCTCTCCAATAACAAGGATATACGAACTAACGGGTACCCCACTTGAACGAGTCGTAACCATACGCGATCTAGGTTTAACCTTTGACAACCAATTGAATTTTCACGATCACATTAAAAATACATGCAAAGCCGCCAATAAATCACTTGGATTTATAATCAGAATGTCGTACCTTTTTAAAAATATAGAAGTGTTAACATTGCTCTACAACGCTTATGTTCGTACTAAACTAGAGTACAACGCCATAATTTGGAGTCCGCACGAACAATCATATAGTCTTATGATAGAACGAGTACAACGCAAATTTTCCCGTTGTCTATATAAACGCGTATATGGTTACTACCCATTTCTTTACCCTTCTAAGTTTGTTTGTGGAATGACAGGCTTGGAAACACTTGAGCTTAGACGACAATATGTGCATGTCATCCACTACTATCAAATACTCAACAACAAGGTAGATAACCAATCTGTTCGTGAGTGCATCTGTTTCTGTGTGCCAAACAACTACGTCCGTGGCTCTGGACGGCGACAGCATCGACTTCTTACCTGGCCTCCATCCTGGCGGCTACAAAGTGCCACTACTTGTCCTACCGGTAGAGCTATTACTCTTATAAATGAGTTTTTGCAACAATGTCCAGATGCTGATCTGTTCTTTGACGAGGAAAGTCAGTTTGCTAAGCAAGTAATGACATATTTAAATGCATAATGATTGTAATGCACTATTTATATTGTTATAATAATTTTGTTTATTTTTGTTAATTATTTTAAGGTCGTTGACAGTGCTTAGGTATATATAAATTGGATAAGTTAAGTGTTATTGATTTAGCTTAGGATAAATACTTAAATTGTTTCTATTTTTCGTTTTTATTGTTAGTAATTTTTTGTTATTAATTTTATTCTGTGAAATATATAATTTTAGTTAAAAATTGTATAGATTGTTAACAATAGCTAATTAGTCTCTATAATGTAAGCGTTTTGGTGTAAACTGTAAGCTTATGTTATTTTATAAATAAATAAATAAATAATAAATAAATAAATAAATAATAAATAAATGGAACCAGCATCTCAAATTACATATAAACAACAAGAATATTATTTACCGCATCACGGCGTTTTACGCGACCGCTCAACAACAAAAAAATTGAGAGTCGTTTTTAACGCTTCACAAAAAACTTCAACCGGTAAAAGCTTAAACTGTCTTATGGAAAAGGGGCCTAATCTACAAAAAGACATACAAGCGCTTATCCTTAAGTGGAGAACATATCGGTATGCGTTTACAGCCGATATCGAGAAATGTTATCGTTGCATATGGATCGACGACACGCAAAAACCTCTACAAAAAATCGTGTGGAGAAACTCTCTTATAGAGCCATTATGAGAGTACACACTTAATACTGTTACTTATGGAACGAAGTGCGCTCCGTGGTTAGCAATGCGAACTATACGACAGTTAGCATTAGATGAAGGTCACCTATACCCCGAGGCCGCTAAAGTATTGTCAGAAGAACTATACCTCGACGATTTAACAAGTGGTCACGGGGACCTTGAATCTGCCAAAAAACTACAATTAAACCTAATAGAATTATTACAACGCGGAGGAATGAATTTAAGAAAATGGTCGAGTAACTCTACACAACTACTCGACCACCTCAACGAAGATCAAATTTCAAAAACCAACTTTGACTTTAAAAACGAGGACTCCACTAAAACACTTGGTCTTGGTTGGGACGCTACATCAGATACCTTTACATTTAGCTGGATCGTCAAGCAAAATAACAACAAAACATTAACGAAGCGCTCACTACTGTCTCAAATATCACAACTATATGACCCTCTTGGCTGGTTTTCTCCTGTTACGATACGAGCTAAACTCATTTTTCAACGCGTCTGGACACAGAACCTAACATGGGATGAGTCATTACCCACTGACATACAGGACGAGTGGCTAAAAGTAAAAGGACAACTTGAAGAACTTCGAACTATAACTATAAGGCGCTGGATTGGAAGCATTCAAAATAATATTGAGTTATTAGCCTTTAGCGACGCAAGTGAGAAGGCCTACTCATGTGTCATCTATACACGTACATTAGAACAATATGAACAACCTGTAATAACTTGTAGCGAAGACTAGGGTTGCCCCACTCGCACAAAAATTATCTTTACCACGACTTGAACTCAGTGGTGCCCTACTCCTATCCCAATGGGTAAACAAGGTCATTAAGTCGCTTCCGGAATACCAAATAACTGTGCAGGCATGGTGTGATTCGAAAGTAGTTCTTGCTTGGCTCCAAGGAGAAGCGGCTAAATACGAAAAATATGTGGAAAACCGTGTTATCAAGATTACACAAATTGTACCAGCTTCTCAGTGGTTTTATATTAAATCAAAAAATAATCCTGCTGATTGTGCAACCAGGGGATTATATCCAAAACAACTAGCAAAGGCAAACTTATGGTGGTCCGGCCCAGAGATGCTGAAAACACTCACAAGCAAATCTGAAGAACAACGTTGTTTATTTACAACGACAATCGAGAAGAAATGTCAAGTGACAGCCCTATGCAGAACTGATAATATCATACACAACTTATTATGTAAACAAAGTTCATTATTAAAAGTAGTCCGTATCATAGCTTGGATTACACGCTTCAGGACACATGCACTTAATAGCGCGACTACAATGAAGACATTTGATACCGGTCGGCAAATGAACAACAATTTCTTAACGATAAATGAACTCGAGAACGCTATGAAAATAATAACAAGAAATTATCAACGATTTGAATTCAACTTGGAATACGATTTGTTAATTAAAAACAAACCCTTAACTTCGAAAAGTATTATTCGGAAATTATACCCTTACTTGGATGAAGAAGGTATTATGCGTGTAGGCGGACGCTTGAACAAAACAAACTTACCTCGAGGAATGAAAAATCCTGCAATCATTCCTAGCAACTGCCGACTCACACAGCTACTGATACACTACATGGCGGACCACGACTCACTCTCGCCTATATTCGGCAACAATACTGGATAGTAGGGGAGAACAGGGCAGTGAAAACTCAACTTCGCCAATGTGTGCGCTGTCATAGATTTAAAACTACCGAAAACTACCAACTGATGGCCGACCTCCCACAGCAACGCGTGACACCCTCACGCCCCTTTACTCATACAGGGGTAGACTTTACGGGTCACGTGGATGTCAAACTCAATAAGGGAAGAGGCGTTAAGGTGTCTAAAGGATACATCGCAATATTTGTTTGTCTTGCAACTAAGGCAGTGCACATAGAATTAGTGTCAGACTTAAGCACTGACACTTTCCTTGGGGCCCTTCAACGTATGTGTGCTAGAAGAGAGACACCAAGTCACGTCTATTCTGATTGTGGGACGAACTTCATTGGAGCTTCCAAAATGCTGAAGAACGAATACGACACCTTTAAAACACAACTAACTCCAGAGTTTTTTAACAGCTTAACCAAAATGAAAATAGAGTGGCACTTCAACGCCTCTGCGTGGCCCACGGCCGGTGGGATTTGGGAGGCTGCTGTACGCTCTATGAAACATCACTTGCACCGCGTACTCGGTGAACAGAAATTGTTTTGACGTGACAACTAACATTAAAGTGAATGACGTCGTATTAGTCAAGGAGGACAATCTTCCCCCAGGAAAATGGGCCCTTGGGCGTGTGATCGAAGTTCACCCTGGTAGTGATGGACGTGTCCGAGTAGCAACGATAAAAACGCAAGCTTGCGTATTGAAGCGACCTATTATGAAATTGTCGCCATTGCCACTTGAAACCTCGCATTAATTCAGAAACGTAATTAAAATAATTTCATTACATACTTAGTAGTGCATTAAGACATACAACATACTACATTAGTGAGAAAATAATCGGCAATATGTTAATATTGTTTATATTTATCTTCATGGTGGCTGGAACAAACGGCAACACTCTACAGTCGTCGGGAGGTCGCATTCCAAACGTTCAAGTTACAAGTCTGGGAAGAGAGCGCCCTGTTTACTACGACACAATAATAGGAAAGATACAATTGATTCACAACGAGTGGAGACTATTAATGTACTACGATTTGTCTACCTACTGGAGTCAAGTTCAAAAATTTGAAGAATACTTGCAAGATATAATGGACTTTTGTAAAAGTTTAAACCCAAAATATTTTGAAACTACAATACATCAACTTTCTCACGATATGGACCTGCTGCGACATTACAATAATATTCTACTAACTCCACGCAAACACCTCTCCGGTCGCAATAAACGAGGATTAATCGATGGCATTGGTTACGTCGCGAACAGCCTCTTCGGAATCCTTGATCAAAAGTTTGCAGAACAATATCAGAAGGATACTCAAAACGTACAGAATAATGAAAACTATCTTCTACAACTCATACGAAACCAGACTTCTATCGTCGAGATTGAAAATGATATTTTGAAGAAAAATGAACAAAACATAAATGACCAGTTTATTCTTATAAACAAATTTATGAACGAAACTAATCAGAAAATATCAAAAATTGAATCGGGAATTGAAATAGCTATGGCAACGAGTTTCTTTACTTCCGCATCGCTGGCTGCACATTTACTATTAGAAAGGCTGAAAAATATTCAAGAAACTTTCTTCAATACGTTAATCGATACTATCTCTTAAGCAAGGGTGTTTTCTTCAAACGAGTGATTTAAAGATACATTCTCATAACCACTACTTCAGTAACGTGAAATTGAATTATGACATTCAAGTTCCCTCTCTGGAAAAAACTATAAACAGTATAGTTAACACGCATTCTATACCTATATATCTGAACACGAGCCACAACGAACATAATAATATTACCGTGATCGAAAATCGACTGCGCTATATTAAAAATAAAGAACAACTTCCTGTGACGACTTTAACGAGTCATGACATACATCACTACACCATTTCTTATCTACTAATGAGTGTAATTGGAGTCGCAATAATCATATGGGTGATAATTAGACGCGGTCACTGTAACAATAACAAACAGTGTACTAGCCCTTCTAATAACGAGGAAGTTGAGATGCAAAGAATCGAACCTACTACTGCAATAAGGAAGTTGTTCCGGTCTCGCTCTATGATGGAACGGCCGCATTCGAGGACAAGAGATGGGGCAAAGACTTCGGACTCTACAAGCCATACACGATCGAAGCCAACACCGAATAACCCTGATGTGGAATTCAATTTCTAAGAATTTATTTTATTATAATTGTTTGCTTTGTACAAGTGATTCTTACACAATAATACTAGTTAATAATTTCGGTTACTTTCTCCGGGTTGGGAATATGTACGGTTTACGTACACATTCGTATTTACATTGTATTACTGTTGCGCTGACAATGCATCACTCGATGCATTAGCGGCGTAATAAAGAACTTTACCTACTCAGTGTGCGAACTAACTTTTAACCGAACAGATATGTTAGAATCACTTTCTCATATTTTGTACTTTCGTGAATAAACTTTTGAACTATACTACAAGAGGTTTCTATAACAAGCGCACTCACAACTACTTGTTAAACTAAAAAGCTAATAGTAATGTACAGTTACTAAACTGTACACCCTATACCAATCCGTCATCCGTCAAGTGTCTGTTGACTGTTTATATTTATGTTTTGGGTAATCTCCGAAACGGTTAAACCGAATATAACGGGATCTTTACAGCTAGATTGAAAATTTTACAGTGCGAGACATAAAATTACACTTCTATTACAAAAAGCGATATAGACACAAGTCATAATAACTAGTAATAAGTATTAGTAACTATGTCAACTGGACCACGTAGGAAGCACAGGTGGGTAACAAACAATAATACTATTCTCACAACTATGGTACAGACGTTTGTAACTCTTGATTGTACGTAAACATGAAACAGTGTTTACTCGATTGCTTCCAGCTTACACCTACCCACTACCTTGACATTGGTACCAAGTGTATGAAATATAAATATACTTAATGGTTTAATTTAAAAAGCAATATAAAGGCCTACGCAGACCAGGACGGCATGGCAAGGGATTTTAATTTTTACTAATGGAAATTCAACCGTAATGTTACAGAAATACGACATAAATTGCTATGCTTTAAAATGATGCCGTGGCATAGAAAGGGATTTTATCGCACGGCATTAAAAAACGCACCAAAGGCTCCCGTGGCGGGATGCCGCGGCACACCGCGGTAGGCAACGAGACCGAGTGCCACGGACTCCGGCACTCGTAGTGATATACTGCGGGGTGTGGTGGCGGGGGTAGCTGTGTGCGCTGACTCACGGCAAAATCCCTTGCCATGCCGTCCCGCGGCGAGCCGTGGCATGCCGCGGCATCTAAGCGGCCAGTGTGCGCTGACTCACGGCAAAATCCTGGTGTGCGTAGGCCTTTAGCAGGTTGCATGTCGATACCGGAAATATGAAATAATGTAAAGGACAAAACCAAGGTTTTCAGGAGAGCCAAAATAAGATTTCCTTCTTACAAATCTGATTGTAATTTTTTAACTATGGGTTGTACTTAAAAAGTGTCTAGGACAAAGTTTCTTAGATTTTTGTATTCTTTACAGCTAAAATAACAATAACCCAATAAAACCTATACTTTAAAAGATAGCATGTCCTTTACAGTAAATAACATTGAATACGGGTGACATACGTTAACAAAATTTTAGATGAACAGTAAAGAGCATTGATGTAAGGGACATAAAAGAAATAAGTGCAATGGCGACTATTAATGTAAAAACATTAAAGGAATTCGTATAAAGAGAATGATTGATGTAAGAGACATAAAGAATTAAAATATTTTGAGTTTTTAAAGTAATGGTACGAGTATCTTAACAGTTACTTTAATAATTTATAAATTTACAAAATAATATTTTATAATATATTTATGAACTACTACTATGCCTTTGTCATAGTTGAAATATTATTAATGTCGGGCTAATGTTTGTTCTTGTTTCAGTTTGTTCCCCAACTCAATTGTTTGTCATAGAAAACCGAATCTTTTTTTTGCAAGATGATATCTAAAAGATAGTCTGAATAAATATGACATCGTAGACCAGCACAAACGATTTTGTAATGAAAAGTAGAGGAAGAGACAAAATCAAATAACTCTTTTGAGCACTCTCTGTAGCACATGCGTTAGAACACACTAAGAAACGCAACATCTCTGCGAAGCTGTAGTGACTCCGCGTGATCGGTGATCTGGTCGTTATCGATTATGTGATATGCATGTCGCTGCCGTCAGTATAGGGCTTCCGTGAAAAACTAGGCAGAGCCATCCCAAAGTTGTGAGCCTGCGATTTGTAAAGCAGATACCGCTGCTCTGGAGAAGTAGCGATGCAGAACAAGGGTTCTTGATGTCAGGTTTACGTATATAAATCGTGTCGAAGATTCATCGCTGACATGTTCAGATAATCCTGCAGTTACCGCTATTAAACTTACGGCAAAAAGGGAGTCTTTTGGTGCTAAACGCGCAAATTGAGTGGTCTTGGCGCAAATTGTAGGAGTGTCATTAAGCTTATCTTTAGTAATGCTCTTCTAAGATTAAAGAAGATACAGGAACTGGGTCAAGACTCAGGACACCATACGTAAGCAGATTGCACAGAGTGACACAACCCGCCCTGTGAATTAGCCAACGAAATCAGGGCAGCCTCACCTTTCCAAAGCTAGTCAATTCGATAGTAAAAAGCGAGAGTGTTTGGTATCATCGTCGCTTTCCTTGCAGATACGGTTTTCCGTCAAGAAAGCGGAAAATGAGGAGGGAGAGCAGTCACTTATTTCTCTCAGTCTGCAGATCTAAGCGTAATAGGAGGGCGGTAAAAGACGACCTCCAGCAGCTGTGAGGTGCTTGCGGGTGGCAAACTTTGGCCAGATAAACTAATGGCGCAATGTCTTTGCAGGCCAAACAGGACGGCGTAGTTTACCACGTACGCCACTTTAAGGAGGAAGAGCATGGCTGTGCTCCATTATTTTGGGTCTCGCAGACGCGGACCATCACCCGCAGTGATGGTTTGAGTAAGGCCAGCCTTGAGAGAGGTACACCATAGGTTTTTGTCGGCTTCTTATAATAAAAATAAGGAAGATAACAAAAAATACTTTTATTACCTCTTTGGGACTATACCACTATATTTTGTTAAAATTATTATACTTGAGAACTGAAATTGGTAGCTTTTTCTTATACAAAAAAAGATAAGAACAGTTGTTTATGCTACTGGGTACAACCTTCGCAAGGCTCTTGCCCTTTCCTTTACCCTTTACTGTGCTTCTTCTTTCAATTTTTTTTTCTATGCAAAGTTCCATTTTGCAAATTCTGTCACCCTCTAACATCGTTTATTTTACCAAATAAGGAGTTCTTTAATCTTTCTTTCAAGGATAGCATGATTGTTATCTACTGGGGATCTATAATTGTTTGCATTTTCGCAGAATGTTTAAAAAAGTTATAAATACTACGGTGAAAATTTGAGGCAAATTTTAATGTAAGGGACATGTATTTTATACCTTCTTACGAAATACTAATGTAAAGGACAATACTTAAAACATCTCAAATGATGCAATAACGTATGTGACCTGTTGTAAAATAATCTCAATTTTTATTTAATGTAAGTGCCAAATACTATGAGCAAAGAGACTTACGTTAGTTTTTCTAAAAAAAAATACTGAATGTGTCATATACAGCAAGTTTTTTAAAAAGATTTGTCTGTGCCTAAAGAAAAATATGTACTGTAAAGGACATTTTTTGGAGATATTAAGATTTTAAATACACCAATCGATAGAGCAGGAAATTCTGAATTCAACGATATATATAACTCATTTTCGACAAAATGTCCTTTACATTAATTCATATTTCCGGTATCGATGTATCGCCAGTAGTCACAAAAATAAAACAATATGAATGCATCATAATAATATATTTATATTATTATTGTCCTCTGTGTATAATATATTATAATATATTATACACAGAGGACAGGATAATGGTTAATTATGCTTTTTTGTGTCTGACTATCTCATTTTTGTTTTTTTAATGTTTATTTACACTTTATTACATACAATATAGTGCCTGTTGATAAATATTATTATTACATTCATCCGCTCTATTTCTGCCCAGATGAACCCTG
Organism: Schrankia costaestrigalis; assembly: GCA_905475405.1. Lineage (NCBI taxonomy): Eukaryota > Metazoa > Arthropoda > Insecta > Lepidoptera > Erebidae > Schrankia > Schrankia costaestrigalis. The sequence continues at coordinate 5,908,752 of FR997852.1, read as the reverse complement.
CACCATGAGGCATACCAAATAGGCGTACAGCGCCAAAAGGAAGGAGATAGCGTCCACTGGGAGATTTTGTCGAGTTTTTCTTTTTTTACATTGCAATAGTAAAAAATGTATAGAATAGAAAGCCTATAAATACATTTCCTCCATTTACCGGACTACTTTAATAAACACCGGACCATTTTAGTAATGAGTATGAATTACATTAAGATAATATTTTTAGTCAGTCACTCGAAACATAGTAATAAATCATGCATTAAGTCAACCATAATATTTAGTTGTCGGGTATTTCGGTCGAATTACTTTAGGTGTCTTTTTTACTTCTATAAGTAATTATAATTAGCTGAACAGGAAACACAATTATCTCCGAATAATAATTATTATGATGACCTCGAGACATATAAACTAACATTTTCTTATTTAAATAATACTTTTAATGAATAGCACTTTTGCCATTTTATTTATAACAAGAGTAACGAGCTTAGTCTGTATGACAGAAGGCTTGATACTGCCTCGGTAGCGAAGTGGTGTTGGACAGGATCGCGGGTTCGACTTCCGCGCAGGACAGTTCTTAGTGCTATCCACAAATTATCGTCTGCGACGAGACGCGACGTAATCATTAGAATTAGAACACTACTTGTCGGGTGTAGCATTGCGTCGCGTCGCCTCGCTTTCGTCGTCCACGTAGGACACCGCGTGAATTGTCACGTTCTTATACCTATAAGGGTATAAGAACATTTTATTTTCAATTGCATTTAATATGCAACAACTTAATTCTTGGAAATACAATTGTAATTTAAATTACAAAAAATAACTTACTTTTTTGGTTTCAACATAAAATAACTTAATAATAAATTTTAAATTATATTATAACAATTTAATTGTTAATTTAGAATTAACTATCAAAAACTAAGACTGCTTTAGCGTCCCAAATATGGTTACGGTTCTACACAAAAATAAAACCATGGATATTTTACCTAAGTAAACTTTTCCGTCGTAACTGCTAGGACATAAATTTCACATTTCATTTGTTTTAAACAATTTACGCACTAGAGTTTATTACGTCTTTATATACACAAAAAAACAATTTACTTACCAAACACAAAAAAAACATCCAAACTCAGGTCAACAGGTTGCGGATTGCACAAAAAATTGTCTTGTAAAGTAGTCCAGTCAAATAATGTTCCAAAAGCAAGGGTAGAGTGAGTGAGCGGGGACTTAAGCAATTTCTACAGGGATTTGTTCAGGGTGCTCAAAGAGTAAACATACTAAAAATCCTCTAGGAGCCTCTAGGAGCGCCGCCAGAGGAAGGTAAGGTCCCATTTTTTACTTTTTCGGGAGGTCAGCATGTCTATTCTCGTCCCTTAAAATCGTTAATGATTCGGTTAAGTTAACTTTAGTTGTCAAATTGTCTTACCTATTGTGTGACAATTTGACAACTAAAGTTAACTTAACTGAATTTTTAACGATTTTAAGGTACGACAATTGACATGCAGATGTGATCATTGAAACAACATTGATGCGGTTTTTTAATTGGACTATTAGGATACGAAATCGCGACCTCGTTCAAGTCATTTAGGAAAACAAATAATACTTCTAAAAATATTTTATTAACCTAGTAACAGCTTAAACTTTAAATAAACCCGATTGTGTCAGTATTTCGTCTGTATATTGCTCTTTTTATTTCTGTTGTACAAATAATTCATCAATAGGCATATATGCCATATAAGTGTTAGCATGACTTATAAATTTATCCATGAAAGCCTGTATGAACGGTTTACGCAATAATATATTAACTTCCTTCCAGTTATCATTGTGATATTTATTCAATGAATCTCCTGAAATTATTTAATCATGAATTAGTTCGTTCGTTAGTTATACTTTTATGCTTTGAGGGAACAGACGAGTTAGTGGCCTATCTGATGGTCAATGGTAACCGCTAGTCATAAACCTCAGCAGTACGAAAGCAGTCAAGCCTACCCTAGGTGGAAGTTGTGAAGAACTCGAGTCTTTGAGTCCTAATTTGATGGACACAACTCAATTTTACAAGACTCAGTGAATTAACTGAACTCGGAGTCTTGAGTCGAGCCGAGTTTCTTTTCATTAAGACTCGAGCGCTAAAATAAAACTCGAGTTTTAAAAAGAGCTTGAGTATTAAAAATGCTTGAGTAGGAGCCACGCTTGCCAGATGGGTTTGTACTAAGTTTATTTACAGCGTTAAGCATCATGGTTCATTCAGGCTAGTTCAATTAGGCCCTTTACAGTCCCCAAAGAACCAAAAAGTGTGCTAACGTATTCACAGTCTATCACCAATTGGCACTATAAAAATGTCTGCCAGTATTAAAAAGACAGAACACATACCTTTTTCCTTATCATCACCAAAGAGGTTTGTCATGGTTGACTCAACATTGCCTCTAACATCACTATCTGCAGTAAAGCTCACTATTTGTAAATGCTCTTTATTGTCTTTGCCGATTATTATTTTGGGAACACCTACGAGCGTGATTATACAATCATCTGTAAATAAAAAAGAGCTCTTTTATACTTTACTTAGGTACAACATTTACAGTAATGTCTGAAGATTTGTATGATAGAACCAAGCAAGTAACTCTATAGAATTATAATATTCTTCCACAATAGCTACAACTTTAAATCCATGTCGAATGTTGTAGTAATTTCACAACAGTTGAAGTGTTATTGCCAAACATAATCTAAGTATTTCCTTTTATTTTTAAAATCTTTTTAAGTAATTTAATAACAACCAAGGGACGAATTATATTTTAAATTCTAAGTCTAAACCACCGACAAACTATGCCAGTTACTTACTATAAAGATTCATATACATACTCCAAAATTTAGTTTAGATTCTTAATGCTAATTAAAAACCTTTGTTTACTTACCATAAATAAGTTTTAGATCACCGTCTCCTTCAACATGTAGGTCCAATACTTTTCCTGACATTTTATATTTTCCGTTTGTTTCTAAATGTGGACAGTGAATAGTAAGTTCCCAAGTTGAATTAGCTTTATTTACTCTGAAAACAATAAAATGAAAAATACAGTTGCAATTTATATTATGGTAATAACTGAAAGGTCTGGAAATACCATAAATCTTAAATACTTGTTGAATAATAGTAGGCCAAGTAACCCTCCGTCCTCCGTCACTGAAAAAAGCCCGTCCCTGCAGAGGGACATTAATGGGCTGTAAAGATGAAAAAAAAAGATGTTGAATATCTTCAAGTAGAGTTATAAAGTAACGACGGATTAGGGGCATGTAGTGACTTTGGTATTGATCAGCAATTGTATCGTTTTATAGAGCATCAACATTTTTTAATAGGATTATAAATAGTCACCGAGTGTTTATTATGTTGATTAACAAAAACAACAAAAAGAGTAAGTTGATAACGAAAGAAATTGACTAAGCAGGTACCATGATGTCTACACACACATTCTACCTTATAAGCATAGTTTGATTTGATAATTCGGTTTACACCAATCGCGGTGATAAGAACACACAATACACATGCATTCATCGATGAAAGGCTACAGCTTGCCTAATGACACCTCCTAAAGCTCCGTCACATGACAATTAGGAACAACACCGTTAGGTTTTATTCGGTTAAAACCCGATATGCACATGACACTAACAGCCTTCAACGTCTCATATTCCGTTCGAGATTTCGTTTTAAAGAAGTACCTAGTTAAATAAATAAATATTCACGAACATCTCTACACAGAGCCATCTGTTCCCCAAGTAAGCAAGACTTACACCTGCTTGTGTTATGGGTAACAGAACAACGGATATTAATACTTATATACTTTTTTTTTGTAAATACATACATATTATACATAGAAACACTAAGACCAATGCAAATAATCATGTTCATGCACACAAATATTTGCATTGAGCGGGAATCGAACCCGAGACCTCTGCGTAGCAGTCATGTTGTATAACCACTACGCCACAGAGGTCGTCAAAGTTAGTTACACTTACACAGTATTTTCCACTTTACAATTTTTCATTCCTTCCATAACTGCATTTCTCAATTCATATTTTACAGTTGGCAAATCTGCTTTAAGTTCATCTACTATTAAAGGTTCAGATGTTTCAACGACATTGTCAACTCCTTGTATAAAATGTGAAAAGAGTGCGTTTGAAGCATCTGTCATGCATTTTGCATCGTTTAGTTCACAAAGATTATTTGCTGAAAGAAACAAAATATAATTTTAGTTATAAAAGCCAATTTTCTACTATGGTGAAGTATTATAACAACCCAAAAATGAGATGAGCTGCTTAGAAAAGCCTCATTTAATGATGGAGAAAACATTGCCATGCTATACCTACCACATAACTAAATATAATTAATAATCCTCACACATTCACACATCGCCACCTAGTCCCAAACTAAGCAAAGCTTGTACTACGGGACGGACGACGGACGAGACAACAGATAAACGTACTCAAAATACTTTTTTTTTTGTATATAATATGTTACGGTAAATGTGATTAATTGAAAATTATTAATAATTACCGGTTATTATTAATAATAACCACATGTTTTGGTAAATGTGATTAATCGATCGAAGTTTATTACTTTTAGTAGTAATTATTAATAATTCACGACACATATTGGTAAAAGTGATAAAATAAATGAAAACCCAACGTTATCATAAATTAAGAATGTGGCGCTCGGAGGCCGCTACCGCGGCCCGCTCGCTTCGCTCGCTCGCCTCCGTGCGTTGGTTGTCACAGTTCTAACATAACCTAACCAAATGATCTTTTGATCGAAAACTTCAAAATCGGTCAAGTGTTTTGCACCCCATTGGTTTGCTACACTAGGTACCTAGTTAAGTGTAGCAACCAACCACATTCTTAATTTATGAAAAAAATATATCTGCTGGTCAAAAAACGTTGGGTTTAACTAAAAGTAATAAATTTCGATCGATTAATCACATTTACCAAAACATGTGGTTATTATTAATAATAACCGGTAATTATTAACAATTTTCAATTAATCACATTTACTGTAACATATACATAAATATATATTATACATAGAAAACACTCAGACCAATGCAAACAATCATGTTCATGCACACAAAGATTTGCATTGAGCGGGAATCTAACCCGAGACCTCTGCGTAGCAGTCATGTAATATACCGACTACGCCATAGAGGTCGTAATACTTATTTAGAAGTTTATCTTTCCCTGGAATTGTGTGGTTTTTTTACTTAGTCACGCAAAGATGAATTTCAAATTAAATAGCAACATTGCCCAGACACACATTAGTTAGTATTCGCTTTTATTCAGAAATAATAACATCAAAAACTTACCAAATACAGAATTTATCAAAACTATTGTTAACAATATGATGTACATTTTGTATACCAACTTTAACAAAATTAAAATTTAAAATGAACACAAATTAACTTCATCTAAAATGTATAATTATGTAATTGTACGACAAAACAAAAAGTTTATAAAAAAAATTGTTTAGCTAAAAACGGATTTGTGTAGTTTTTCTTTATTTTTGGCATGTGTGTGAAGAAATAACTATGCTAATATTTTTTTGTATTCAGTATGAGTAATTACTGTTTTTGTAATATTATTAGGTAATTATGATAATTAGTACAAAACCAATACAAAGAATACTTCTCAGCATTTGGGTAAAACTTATTTTGTATCTTATGAGCACAAACATCCCCTCTCTCTCTCTTTTTCTTGTTTCCTTATTATGAAGAAAAATATTTTCTTTTTTTTATATAATAACTAGCTGACCCGTGCTCACTTCGTTGGGCGGGGGAAAATACGCGTCACTTCTTTAAAACATATTTTATTACTGCTCCACTCCTATTAGTCATGGCGTGATACTATATAGCCTATGACACTCCCCAATAAATGGACTATTCAACACAGAAATAATTTTTAAAATAGGTTTAATAGATCCAGAGATTACCCCCTACAACGTCACAAACACACAAACTTTACCTCTTTATAATATTTGTATAGATATTATGTATAGATGAATAGTTTAGGTAAATTGTAGGCACATGCACAGGACCAAGATTACGGCAAATATTCATTTTGCCAATTCATGTGTGCAATTAATAAATCATTCAGCAAAAAATAATCCTTATAATGAAGCCTTTCGATCTGTATGATAAAGTTGCAGGGTATTATTTTTTCTTGTGTAGCGGGTTCGATTCCCGTTTCAACCGTGTGATTTTTAAATTTAAATAATGTCTTAATTTAGTAAAATGTTCCATCTACAATATTTAAGGTACTTTCCCTTCATGTGGCATAGCCGTGGGATGCCCTGTATACCTGAAATAATGACTTCAACTGATCAAGTCTAACTTAGAGAGTAAGATCACCCATGGAATCCAAATCGGTGGGACAGTGCTTGGGAAGCTTATACGTATCTATTTGTCCACATCGCCGAAGTGTCTGATTACAAAAGGTTACGGTTTTCGACCAGTGTGAGTCACCAGTGATGACATAGGGAGCTGAAATATGTTTTTTTAGATTTTCAGGAGACTAATTGCTATCAAGAGGACAAATTAAAAGTGCTACGAGTATATTACGAATTTCCCTGCGTGCTTAAATAAAAAAAATGGATATGACCGACATAGCGCTCAGGCGGGAATGAGACATTTACGTGCCAACAGCCATATAAAACCACCATTACGTTGTCTTTCTAAGTTTTATAGTTATTTTCTTTAAAAAGTATATACTGCGTTGTTTTAAAAACTAGTAAGTAACAAACCTTGTCCAATGATAGAAACTTTGCCATTTTGATTTACTTCTGCCTGACAGATTAAGGTCTAAGGTTTACGTCATATTTTAGCTTTTTTTCTTTTTGTTCCGATAATTGTGGTAAGAGTTGGGGTTCTAAAACCTTAAATTCTTGCTCTGTCACCACTTTTATCAATAAATATTAATATATGACTATTAAAATATTAATTAAAATAAATGCATACTTAGGACATGTCACCATTAAAACAATAATCAGTAATTTTAATTATTTATTTTTTATTTCTTAAACTTAAATTTACAACTATATTATATAATAATTTAAACTTATAAATATAATAATAAACTTTAAGTTTTAGTAACAATTATATTTAATTCACATATAATCTTAAATTAAATTATTACAAACCAAAATATTAATTTATGTTTTTGTACTGTCTCAAATTAAACATTTATTTATTTACTGTAGAATTCACATGAATTTGAATGTTGGGGCTCTTTTTATTATTCTGTAAATAATTCATCTATGGGCACTTGAAGCATATAATCGTTTCCATTATCCATATATTGTTGAAAAAATGCTTCTGCCATCGGAGTTAACAACGAGTCTGTGACTTTCCTCCAGTTTTCATTAAAATATTTATTGATTGTTTTAGCTGAAAGTTAATAAACAATTATACCTACATACATAAACTTACGCCTTATCCCGTCCGGGGTAGACAGAGACGACAGAACGCCACTTGTCGCGATCTTGACAAACAGATTGGGCCTCGTCCACATTCATTAAGCGAGTCATACATGCGTGTCGGTTACGAGTGCTCTTTATTTGGCTCTTCTCCAATATGCAACCTATCTAGTCAACATAATATTATGTAAAAAATAAGAAACATTAATATATTAGTAGAAACTCCCTTTAAGAATAAAATAATAATAGTCATCATGCTACTTTGACAAAATACCGAGCTGCTGAACAGCTGTTACGTCATCGAAACTTAGCAAAATAATGTTGAAATTCAAGCAATTTATAAGATGTGTGAATCAATGCCGAAACTAAACTCTAATTTCTTGACATAAAGGAACTTTTACACTAAATAAGTTTGTCTGTTCACACTTGAAACATGTTTTAAAAACTAATGGTATTCACATTACTTTTTTAATGGTTATCTAATTTGTTATATCATTCATTAAAACTGTTCTACCTCAAAATGTAGAAATAAGATGAATACAAATCATTCATAACAGCCCATTAATGTACCAATGGGACGGGCCTCCGCCTGTGGCCAGGCGGATAAGTGTAGAGTTTAATTTCAAGTTTTCCTTCTTTTTATTTCGTAAAGATATTATATATTATTAGGATAATATTTACGGTTAGTCCCTTAGTCGGTTTTTACGACACCCATGTGATGAGATGGGTGGTGGTGTTAGATTGTATTCCTACTCCGTCACCACACGGAGATTGTACATAATAAATAAGTTTGATTCACTTACTATTTTCATTGTCGTTATCACCCACGTTTGTCAATGTATATTCGGCCATTTGTTTTACTTCAATTGTTTTTGTTGTATTGCCAACAAATAGATGTTCTTTATTGTTTTTACTTTTTGTTATCTTCGGAATACCTACTATGTTGACGATACAGTCATCTGCAATAATTAACATAGTTTTCAATTTCAGTATGGAATAGGATGCACTAATTATAGTCCAGTTGATCGTGTTTTATTGCATAAATATAGCAGATAAGATGACATTGACGCTAAGAGGAAACGGCCGTTCTTGTACGTATGCTGCTTAACTTATGAGATAGAGTTGTAAAAAAACTGATGAGCTGAATATTTTACTGATGTTTATGACCATTTTCTCTACACAATATTCAAATTTTTTTTTTTAAACCGTCCTATGGATTCCATATTGCCTTCCATGTCATGCTTAAGTCGTACTCGAACCGACTTAAACAACACTATGATCTTCCCTGTTGTCGCTTGCTAAAGACTGCTGGTAATCAACCGAAAAGATAATTCTAGAGAAAGATAAAAAAATACCTATTTTAAGGCATTTAATTTTTAAAGTAAGATATTAGTTGCTTAAAAAAACTTTTTCAAAAAAACTTGCCAAAAATAATGTTGATATCACCAGTTTCTTCAACCAGCATGTCTAATATATTTCCTGACAATTTGTGATGACCATTTACTTCGAAACGAGGACAATGCAAAATAAGCTCCCAATGTAATTTTTCCATACTAATTCTGAAAAAAAATGCTATCGTTAAGTTGAATATTAATGAAGCTCGTCTGCAACCAATGCTCGCGCACGTTTACTAATAAAATTGGATACTGTAGCCACCAGCGGGCACATGCAAGAGCTGGGCATCCAAGTCCTATCCATCGTCCATCCCACCATGGCTGAAATCCGCTGGGAAGTATTTAATTTTATAATGCAGAAAACAATGAAAACGGTGATAAAGTCCGGAACAAAAATGGAATATGGCTTGTAAAAGAATAATGAGAGTAATGATGTCCCTAACATAAGAATATCGAAGTGAAGTAAACAAAATGAAGAAAATTGATACTACAGATTAGTTTATCTTTTGTTATTTCATTCTGCTTCTTTAGATTTACGGTTACGATTCCATCATCTATTTTGTTTTACATAGTTTATGCCCTGTGCATAGTCGATGGACTTGGTTCCTCCAATTTTCTCATACCAAAGACCACTTGCAGTAGAAATATTTGGAAAACACCTTTCTCTTTCGGTTGATGTAATGTCAATAAGTCATCAGATGATTATAGTTTCCGATAATGATAAAAAAAATAGTATAAAATTTTGCTTACTCTTTTTTTTGAAGTTGACATTTTTTCAATCCTGATAGTGTGGCATTTTTTATTTCGTACATCAAGTTTTCTATATTACCTTCAATAACATCAACAAATAATGGATCGGATGATGCCACTTTATCCATCCCATTTATAAAATGTAAATAAAGACCTTGTGAAGACATTGTTGTACATTTCTCGTCATTAATATCACAAGGCTTCGCTCCTGTAAGAAATTGAATTGATCTTTGTAAAGTCCCCTGCGACACAAGGCATGATCCCTAGAGAGGGAGTTGTCTTTTAATAGAGAATTCCTGCTTATAAGGCCCTGCGCAGACGACAGACTGACGGACTTTTTAGTCTGTGAAAATAGAACCTATGCAATTATAAGCAGTAACGCAAAGGACGCGCAAAAAGTCCGGCGCACAAAAGACTTAAACATATGCCATGTATGGCAGACTTTTTGTGCGCCGCAGACTCGATCGCACAAAAAGTGTGCCGTCTGCGCAGGGCCTTATAGTTACACTTTTACAAAGTCATGATCTAAAACTAAGTTGAAAAGCATAGACGACATTGTCACCTTTTCCATCATAACAGCCCATTAATGTCCCACTGCAGGGACGGGCCTCTTTCCGTGACAGAAGGATACTTGGCCTACTAATACCATGCTGGCCAGACGGATTGCTATAGGTTTTAATTTCAAGTTTTCCTTCTTTTTACTTCGTAAAGCTAATATTTACGGTTAGTCCCTTAGTCGGTTTTTACGACCCATGGGATGATATGGGGTGGTGACATATTGTATTCTTACTCCATCACCACACGGACGCTTAGTAGTTGGGGCTTAGTCTTTAGAAATTAAAATAGATTAAATATTTACAAACTTACCAAACACTGAATTTATCAAATATATTGTCATCACTATATTTAACATTTTAGAGTTCATTTTACTGTGCTATGGGTATGTAATGAAGAAAGATAAATTTATGCAGATTTTATAAGCACAGTATTTTATTCTAAAAATAATATAAATAAATAATTATAGGAGTCAAGTAAAAAACAGAGTTGGTTTCACGGTTCTTTGGATACAATAATTAATATACTATAATAATGAAAATAATTTTCAGAAAAATGCATATTTTATTATGCGATAAGTATTTAATTTTAGTACTACGAGTACTTACTATTCTTGTACTCGCCGTAGGTATTTTAAGATATTTTTATAATAATTTAGATGATCTGAGACAATTTATCCTTCATGTCAATTCTCGTTCCAAATTCAGTTAAGTTAACTTTTAGTTGTTAAATTGTCTTACCTATTGTGTAACAATGTGACAACTTAAAGTCAATTTAACTGAATTTTTAACGATTTTAAGCAACAAGAATTGACATGCTTATGAAACTTATTAGCAATTTAGCCAGATAATAAATGGTAGTGCTGCATACTTATTTTGTGACTACCTTTCTTTACCTCTAATCCTGAACTGTATTCGTAATTTTCATCAGGTTCGATATGGTCATTATTACCGTTTCTTAATAAGAGAAAACTTACTTTCTTCTTAACGAAAAATGCCTAATTACTTTAAAATACTTTTTCAATGTCGTCTACTATTCTGACTAAAAAACTATTTTAAACATTATAGAAAATTGAACCCAAATTATATAAAGTTAGGTTAATATTGTCTTAATTAATTATTTTATAAATTATTTTGTATTATATTTATAAATTTATTATTTCTTAATTTAATTTAAAGATTTTTAGTTTAAGTATATAAATATAAAACTGCCGTAAACATTGATAGGTATAATTTAAATACAATGGGAATATTTTTTAATTTGAATATACAAAATAGTTTTGCATAAAGTTTGTGTTACATAATGAACAATATTTTTTACAAATTCTGCGACGTAGAATAGATTGTGAGTTTATTTAAGGAATTACTATACCTGACACCACCCCATCTCATCCCATGGGTGTCGTAAAAAACGACTAAGGAACTATCACTTAAGGAAATAAAAATAAGGAAAACTTGAAATTAAACCCTATACTAATCCGTCTGGCCAGCGTGGTATCAGTAGGCAAGTATCCCTCCGTCACGGGAGGAGGCCCGTCCCTGCAGTGGGACAATAATGGGCTGTTATGACTATACCTACCGTTCGAATATAGATCGATGTTGATCGACGTCAATCGATTAGTGTGGGAGCTGTGGTATTGCTTGATCGACGTTTTATCGATATAAAACATTCGGCTATATTCAATCATTTTCAGAAAAAAATGCATGATTTTTAACCCGTACGATTATGTTCGCATAATGGAGACGCAAACGCATAGGATGTCGTTTAATTCCTTCTACCATCGATCGATAGTCAATCGATGCTATGTTCAGTTTGCCGATGTTGTAAGTCATGTCGGGGAGCCATTGAGAATCCCTCCAATATTTATATCGTATGCCAATGGACGTACACTGCTGGAACTAGGCTTCCTCCAAATATTGCCACCTTGTGCAGTCCTGTGCCCCCCCTCATTTATATATAACCATTCTAACTACGTCACAAGGGGACTCCCCATCCTATCTTCCGGTACGCGGTCTTCATTCCAGATCCTTTCTGCCCAACGGTTCTTTACGTTATGAGCTCTATTACTATAATTTATTCTCTTTTGTCCATTTTACGAAGCAGAATTCAGTTCTGCAACACCACTTTTATAACAGCCCATTAAAGTCCCACTGCAGGGACGGGGCTCCTCCTGTGACGGAGGGATACTTGGCCTACTAATATTACTCTGGCAAGATGGATTGGTATATGGTTAATTTCAAGTTTTCCTTCATAATTCATAAATATTCTTTTTATTTCGTAAAGATAATATCACGGATAGTCCCTTAGTCGCTCCGCTCGTCGCAAATTTCGTACACGCAGCCTTAGAGTAGCATTAGCGATCAAATTTTGGGCAAAGTGCGGCTTGGAAGTCACTTATTTATTTAATTATTTATTTATTTATTTATTTTTACAAGAAGCTTACAGACTAATAACATAGTAATATATTTTTAAATAAACTACATTAAATTGCCGATTACAAGCTTCTGCTTCACTTGCAGGACATGACAAATTAACAAACTGAGTTGGGTGTCTTGCATAAAACGAAACGGTAATTTGCATTGAATCAGTGGCTGATTCTGTACGTACTCGAATTCACATTGCGAAATTTGGCCAAATCAATCTTTGCTCTATAGTTTCTATCATGAAATCTTTGAGAGCACTCTATTGCTTCTAACATACCGATGCTCTATTGACTTTTTAACCGGGGATTAAAATATACTTAACGGTATGTCGAATAATACCATTACTGCAATAGGCTAGTTGATTGATTGATGGATTGAAAACAAAGACTGCTAAATAGTTTTAAGTTTTTAATTTAAATCATCTATCTTAGATTTACCCCCGGTTTCTGAATGACTGGTCAAGTAAAAATCAACTAATCAAGTGTCAAAACTATCATTTCCGTAACTAAAATGACAGTTTTGACACTTGATTAGTTGATTTTAACTTAATCAGTCATTCAGAAACCGGGGGTTAGTCTATATAAAATAAGGTTAGTCACGCAACGATAAACAAAACAAAAATTAAGCTACAAAATACAAGTATGTTTCATCATAGCAGCCCATTAATATCCCACTGCAGGGACGGGCCTCCTCACGTGACGGAGGGTTACTTGGCCAACTAATACCACGCTGGCTAGACGGATTGGTATAGTGTTTAATTTCAAGTTTTCCTTCTTTTTATTAAAAAAATAAAGATAAAACGTAAAGATAGTAGTTACGGTTATTTCCTTAGTCGGTTTTTACGGATGAGATGGGGTGGTGACATATTGTATTCTTACTCCGTCACCACACGGATATGAACAGTATGTTTACTAGACAACTATTAGACAACAGATAATCATACTTGTATTTTTAATTACATTCATAAACATATACATAAAAACATTAACCCCCTTACTCATAAACGCCTCTTAAATTTAATCACTGTTTAGCTAGATTTTTATTATGAAAACCAACCTTATACCAAACAATGTAAGAGTTTAAGCTAATTAATCAATTGACTAAAATTTAAGAGGCGTTTATGAGTAAGGGGGTAAAACGTTTGCAAACATTCATGTTCATACACACACAAATTTGCATTGACCGGAAATCAAACATCTGCGTTAAATCTTATGTGTGTTTAAATGTAGTTTTACGTTCTCAATATTCGGCTACCGTTATCTTTTCCATATCCTTAGTTGTGTTTCCTAAATATTTCTTCAACTGATAAATGTCCCATATATGCATTAGCATTTTCCGTATATTTATTAAAAAATCTATCTAACATTGGTTCTTGTAAGACACTAACTTTTTCCCAGTTGTCATTGTAATATTTAGTGACTGCATCAGCTGAAAAGATAATAAAAATATTAATTATTTGAACTATACTTATCTAGTGATACGATAAATTACTTAGGTATTATTTGTCATTGCCACCCCATGTTTTATACTTTAGCTGTTATAAAAAACGACTAAGGCAATATTCGCAAATACAATGCCTATACAAAAGAATAATTTTTCATCTTTTGTTTTCCTATTAGAGTAACATTAAATAAATAAATATTCCTCGCACATTCACACAACGCCATCTAGTATTAGTAATATTTAGTAACTTTTTGTTAAAATTTCCATTTTTTATTTTCCCAGAGTTATATCTGGGAATTATTCCTTAGTTAGTTTTTGACACCAATGGGAAATATCATGACACACCGACACACACTATATTATTATTCTTATTCCATAACATCAAGACGTGTGGTTACGGAGAAAGAATACAATATGTCACCACCCAATCTCATCCCATGGGTGTCGTACAAACCGACTAAAGGAATATGCGCGAATATTATCTTTACAAAATAAAAAGAAGAAAAAATTAAAATTAAAACCTATACGTCCGTCAAATCTGTCTGGCCAGCGTGGTGTTAGTAGGCCAAGTATCCTTCCATCACGGGAGGAGGCCCGTTGAGGAGACAAGGGCTGTTATGATAACATTAAGAGAGTTTAATGTATTGTTTCAGACTTACACTTATCTTTATTTTCTTCTAAAAAAGTTATCTTATATTCAACTTTTCCATTAATTTCACTCTGTACTTTAGGGTCATATAGTTGAAGATGATCATTTTCACCTATATTAATTATCTTGGCAACTGTTTCAACTTTGAAAGTACAATTATCTGTAAAAAAACATAGTCTATACAACAAATAATTAACGTTTTCACTTGTTGGTTTTTTGTGAACTGTATGTTCAGATAGTTGATTCATTGGATAAATTGCTACGGGCCTAAATACGCTATGCTTCATTTTAGCTAAAATAAGTCCACTTCTGCACATAGGTCTTCTTCAAACGTTTTTACCAGCATGTCTTATACACACTTATACCAACTTTTAGTTGTCAAATTGTCACACAATAGGTAAGACAATTTGACAACTAAAAGTTAGTTAAACCGAATTTTAGTTGTCAAATTACCTATTGTGTGACAATTTGACAACTAAAATTTAACTTAACCGAATTTTTAACGATTTTAAGGTACGAGAATTGACATGCAGATTGTTGATCCACCTTGGCTAAAGGGTAAAGGGGCTTCCTGTGAGGGGTTATTTTAACACTGCTACTTAAAATTCATTTATTTTTGCATAGTGCCAAACATAATGATGGTAAAACTTACAGTAATTAATCTTTATTGTACCATCCCCATTAACTTCAATGTCAAATGCCTTTCCAGATGATGAATATTCTGCGTTTACTTCCATACGAGAGCAACGGTAAATGATTCCAAAATATTGGGCTTCTATGCTGATACTGAAATAAAATTTGTATTAGTTTATCGTGATAAAAAAAACACGTAGGTAGGTACGTTAACAGGTTGCCTGTCCCGCCTGTAGAGACAATACGTCGCACGAATGCTTAAGTGTCCAACCTCCATTTGTCCCATTTCCATGACCATCCATGTGGCAGAATAATAAAACTATGTTATCCACAGAAATCAAACAAGCCGAGGGTTTTGGTGCAGATACTGGGCAGCTACAGCTAGCAAAATTGTATTTTGTCTGTTGTGGCGCACTTCTTTGGAAGTAACACAACTTTGTCAAAAACTTCCTTTGTCTACTTTATTTAACCTACATTTAGATCCTGAGTCCAAAACATATTTATTATACCAAACGTTCCTTCCTCAATACGAAGAATGCTTAGACTCAGATTTATTAGAAAACACTGCAACGCTACCCAGACTTTTTATTATTTATTTTTATTTACAAATACAAGATTATTATTAGCCAAAGTATAAGTCCGTGTGGTGACGGAGTAAGAATACAATATGTCACCAACCCATCTCATCCCATGGGTGTCGTGAAACCGATTATGGGACTAACCGTAAATATTATCTTTTTTTTTTTATCTTTATTAGCCAGAAAAGGGCTTGATCACTTTTTTTTTCAATTTTCTTTACGAAGTAAAAAGAAGGAAAACATACCAATCGGTCTGGCCAGCGTGGTATTAGTAGTCCACTTGGACTACTAATACCACGCTGGCTGGGATACTTATCCCTCCGTCACTGGAGGAGGCCCGTCCCTGCAGTGGGACATTAATGTGCTGTTATGATGATGAAGTATAAGTCGGATAAGTGAATAATGAAGTATAATACTTACTTAACCATATCAACAGAACAATTAAGCAATCCAGAAAATGTAGCGTTTCTCATTTCATATGACAATGTTGGTAAATTTACTTTAATTAGTTTTACACTTAAAGAATCAGAAGTCTCCGAAACATCTTCAACTCCTTTAACGAAATGTGTGAATAGGGCATTGGCACTTGACGTTGCACATTCGGAATCGTTTAAATCACATGGTGTGTTCGCTGGAACAAAAATATTTTTTCAAGTTAAGAGCGTTTATAGGGCTCACTAGCGCCGCCAATAGAAAAAAAATCATAATTCGGAAATAAGATAAATAATGTTAAATGTTGATAACAAAGTCTTGAGAAAAGGCAATAAAGTATTTGTAAAACACACTCTCTCAACACTTTAAATGTTTTTCAATTAAATAAATATTGCATTATTAACAAAAACGGCCGTTTTTTTTTCGAATGCGAAATTTAACTAATTAAAAAACATTTAAAGTGTTGAGAGTGTGTTATACAAATAATTTATTGCCTTTTCTCAAGACTTTGTTATCAACATTTAACATTATTTATCTTATTTCCGAATCATGATTTTGAGCCACGTAAAGGCCCTTAACAATTAGGTTCAAATGCAAATCTTTGTGTGTTTATGCAGCAGTGGCATATTACTTTTTAGGTAATTCGCTCAAAAGGGTTTGAATCATCGTGTTTTCTATCTATAAAATGTGTATTTATAAAAGTGTAATGTATTTAAGACAATAAAAATAATCTATAAATATGATGTATGGCTATTTTAAATAAATGAGATTTCAAAAAGTGTAATGTATTTTAGGAAACGTCTAGTTAGTGATACAATAATTAATATACTATAATAATGAAAATAATTTTCAGAAAAATGCATATTTTATTATGCGATAAGTATTTAATTTTAGTACTACGAGTACTTACTATTCTTGTACTCGCCGTAGGTATTTTAAGATATTTTTATAATAATTTAGATGATCTGAGACAATTTATCCTTCATGTCAATTCTCGTTCCAAATTCAGTTAAGTTAACTTTTAGTTGTTAAATTGTCTTACCTATTGTGTAACAATGTGACAACTTAAAGTCAATTTAACTGAATTTTTAACGATTTTAAGCAACAAGAATTGACATGCTTATGAAACTTATTAGCAATTTAGCCAGATAATAAATGGTAGTGCTGCATACTTATTTTGTGACTACCTTTCTTTACCTCTAATCCTGAACTGTATTCGTAATTTTCATCAGGTTCGATATGGTCATTATTATATACTATAATAATGAAAATAATTTTCAGAAAAATGCATATTTTATTATGCGATAAGTATTTAATTTTAGTACTACGAGTACTTACTATTCTTGTACTCGCCGTAGGTATTTTAAGATATTTTTATAATAATTTAGATGATCTGAGACAATTTATCCTTCATGTCAATTCTCGTTCCAAATTCAGTTAAGTTAACTTTTAGTTGTTAAATTGTCTTACCTATTGTGTAACAATGTGACAACTTAAAGTCAATTTAACTGAATTTTTAACGATTTTAAGCAACAAGAATTGACATGCTTATGAAACTTATTAGCAATTTAGCCAGATAATAAATGGTAGTGCTGCATACTTATTTTGTGACTACCTTTCTTTACCTCTAATCCTGAACTGTATTCGTAATTTTCATCAGGTTCGATATGGTCATTATTACCGTTTCTTAATAAGAGAAAACTTACTTTCTTCTTAACGAAAAATGCCTAATTACTTTAAAATACTTTTTCAATGTCGTCTACTATTCTGACTAAAAAACTATTTTAAACATTATAGAAAATTGAACCCAAATTATATAAAGTTAGGTTAATATTGTCTTAATTAATTATTTTATAAATTATTTTGTATTATATTTATAAATTTATTATTTCTTAATTTAATTTAAAGATTTTTAGTTTAAGTATATAAATATAAAACTGCCGTAAACATTGATAGGTATAATTTAAATACAATGGGAATATTTTTTAATTTGAATATACAAAATAGTTTTGCATAAAGTTTGTGTTACATAATGAACAATATTTTTTACAAATTCTGCGACGTAGAATAGATTGTGAGTTTATTTAAGGAATTACTATACCTGACACCACCCCATCTCATCCCATGGGTGTCGTAAAAAACGACTAAGGAACTATCACTTAAGGAAATAAAAATAAGGAAAACTTGAAATTAAACCCTATACTAATCCGTCTGGCCAGCGTGGTATCAGTAGGCAAGTATCCCTCCGTCACGGGAGGAGGCCCGTCCCTGCAGTGGGACAATAATGGGCTGTTATGACTATACCTACCGTTCGAATATAGATCGATGTTGATCGACGTCAATCGATTAGTGTGGGAGCTGTGGTATTGCTTGATCGACGTTTTATCGATATAAAACATTCGGCTATATTCAATCATTTTCAGAAAAAAATGCATGATTTTTAACCCGTACGATTATGTTCGCATAATGGAGACGCAAACGCATAGGATGTCGTTTAATTCCTTCTACCATCGATCGATAGTCAATCGATGCTATGTTCAGTTTGCCGATGTTGTAAGTCATGTCGGGGAGCCATTGAGAATCCCTCCAATATTTATATCGTATGCCAATGGACGTACACTGCTGGAACTAGGCTTCCTCCAAATATTGCCACCTTGTGCAGTCCTGTGCCCCCCCTCATTTATATATAACCATTCTAACTACGTCACAAGGGGACTCCCCATCCTATCTTCCGGTACGCGGTCTTCATTCCAGATCCTTTCTGCCCAACGGTTCTTTACGTTATGAGCTCTATTACTATAATTTATTCTCTTTTGTCCATTTTACGAAGCAGAATTCAGTTCTGCAACACCACTTTTATAACAGCCCATTAAAGTCCCACTGCAGGGACGGGGCTCCTCCTGTGACGGAGGGATACTTGGCCTACTAATATTACTCTGGCAAGATGGATTGGTATATGGTTAATTTCAAGTTTCCCTTCATAATTCATAAATATTCTTTTTATTTCGTAAAGATAATATCACGGATAGTCCCTTAGTCGCTCCGCTCGTCGCAAATTTCGTACACGCAGCCTTAGAGTAGCATTAGCGATCAAATTTTGGGCAAAGTGCGGCTTGGAAGTCACTTATTTATTTAATTATTTATTTATTTATTTATTTTTACAAGAAGCTTACAGACTAATAACATAGTAATATATTTTTAAATAAACTACATTAAATTGCCGATTACAAGCTTCTGCTTCACTTGCAGGACATGACAAATTAACAAACTGAGTTGGGTGTCTTGCATAAAACGAAACGGTAATTTGCATTGAATCAGTGGCTGATTCTGTACGTACTCGAATTCACATTGCGAAATTTGGCCAAATCAATCTTTGCTCTATAGTTTCTATCATGAAATCTTTGAGAGCACTCTATTGCTTCTAACATACCGATGCTCTATTGACTTTTTAACCGGGGATTAAAATATACTTAACGGTATGTCGAATAATACCATTACTGCAATAGGCTAGTTGATTGATTGATGGATTGAAAACAAAGACTGCTAAATAGTTTTAAGTTTTTAATTTAAATCATCTATCTTAGATTTACCCCCGGTTTCTGAATGACTGGTCAAGTAAAAATCAACTAATCAAGTGTCAAAACTATCATTTCCGTAACTAAAATGACAGTTTTGACACTTGATTAGTTGATTTTAACTTAATCAGTCATTCAGAAACCGGGGGTTAGTCTATATAAAATAAGGTTAGTCACGCAACGATAAACAAAACAAAAATTAAGCTACAAAATACAAGTATGTTTCATCATAGCAGCCCATTAATATCCCACTGCAGGGACGGGCCTCCTCACGTGACGGAGGGTTACTTGGCCAACTAATACCACGCTGGCTAGACGGATTGGTATAGTGTTTAATTTCAAGTTTTCCTTCTTTTTATTAAAAAAATAAAGATAAAACGTAAAGATAGTAGTTACGGTTATTTCCTTAGTCGGTTTTTACGGATGAGATGGGGTGGTGACATATTGTATTCTTACTCCGTCACCACACGGATATGAACAGTATGTTTACTAGACAACTATTAGACAACAGATAATCATACTTGTATTTTTAATTACATTCATAAACATATACATAAAAACATTAACCCCCTTACTCATAAACGCCTCTTAAATTTAATCACTGTTTAGCTAGATTTTTATTATGAAAACCAACCTTATACCAAACAATGTAAGAGTTTAAGCTAATTAATCAATTGACTAAAATTTAAGAGGCGTTTATGAGTAAGGGGGTAAAACGTTTGCAAACATTCATGTTCATACACACACAAATTTGCATTGACCGGAAATCAAACCGTCGCCTGAATGCTTATTTGCTCAACCGACCATTTTGACGAATTTCACTTTTTAATGCAATTTTATTAAGGATCAAATTGCGGTTCGATTGGTATATAATACTTGCTGTTTGGACTTAAAATACAGTAATTATAAGGAATTTAAGTTTTTGTAAACTAACACAAGAGAATTAAAACTTCATGCTTAATTGCTCAAAGTCCGTAGAGAAACACCAAACGTACATCCGAACATCGATTGCGTGCTTAAGTATTCAATCTCCTCACAGGTAACCAATCACGACATCGCATTTTGATGACGCAATACGCCGCCATCATTAATATCTTTTGTGACGAAGCTGTGCTCGCACGCATTTGAGTAAAAAATAACGCGAAATATAGAAAAAAAGTATTAATTTTAATAGAAAACAGTACCTCAAATGTCCGTACCGAAATAAAAATCGGAAAATATAGTCACAACTATAGAAAACAATCGGTAACTTGTATTTTTGTTAACATTTCTTTGTAGATTATCACTGCGTATCGTTAACTTATAGTACAGGCTGTTTAAATTTAATTCTTATAATTTCAGATTTAATTAAATCTTTAAATGAAATTGTGACGTATCTATAAATGAACAGATTGTTTCGAACATTTCGTAAGGTTGTAAAATATAACTAATTTAATAATAAAAAAATTTGCTTTTGTGCGATGACTGTCAAAATATACCTGCTACTTGCATGTTTTCTAATTGTTAAATGGGTAAATTTCTAAGCATTAAATGGGTAGTTTTGTGTTTACGTATACCTATGCTTTGTGTTCGCAATGATGTTAGATGCTAGATAAGTAGATTAATACTTTTTTTTTCTAAAGAATTCCTTATGATAACATAAAGAATCGTCAAAAAAAGGTTAATTTTCATGAAAAAATAAATCAATTCTAAATTGTTTAAATAGTCTCAGTATATTAATTATTTTTTATACGTATAGGTATGATGATATTATCACCGTTTTGTATTTAATATAAGTCGTTTTTATTGTACATATTGAAATGAAGAAGTGGAGTCACGGTAATACCATAGTTTCATTTTATGTTGACATTACGTACGATGAATCAAGAATCTGACCTAGCAAGAATCCGACGAAAGAAAAATACGACTAATTAAAAAAAAATTACTAGGACTAATTCAAATCAGACACTTACCGAAAAAAAAATATATTAGAAGTACTTACAAATATATGAAAGCTGACGACAAAGCCTTCATGGAATCTCTAATTAAAAAGGTTTTGACAGGATCATACAACATAAACAATACCAGACGAAGTAAACGATCTTGTATCGGTACAAAAACAAAAAAATATTGTATTTTGTATTTTATATTATATCAAACAGTGTTTTTTTTATTTTTTTTTAATAATAAATAGCCAGTTAACTAGTTATTTTTTTTTTACCACGATACCCAAACACACTGTATTTGGTTATAGGGCACTTAAGTACTAAATATATTCGAATGCAAAATGCTCAACCTCCACCCCGGTAGTGGTCTATCTCCAATTGCATAATTATTTATGTGTTTATTTGCTCAACCTCCATAAAGAATTGTGAAAATAAACATAACTGTTTGACTTTTTAATGATTATTTGTAATATATCATTTCATAAACACATTAACTATTTTTTTGATATAAAACTTTTATAAAATCGTATTATTTGCTTAAACTAATCAATAAAACGTCTCTGGTGTAAAATGTTGAAAATGGAGGTTGGACACTTAAGTATTCGTGCGACGAAACATCTGCGTTAAATCTTATGTGTGTTTAAATGTAGTTTTACGTTCTCAATATTCGGCTACCGTTATCTTTTCCATATCCTTAGTTGTGTTTCCTAAATATTTCTTCAACTGATAAATGTCCCATATATGCATTAGCATTTTCCGTATATTTATTAAAAAATCTATCTAACATTGGTTCTTGTAAGACACTAACTTTTTCCCAGTTGTCATTGTAATATTTAGTGACTGCATCAGCTGAAAAGATAATAAAAATATTAATTATTTGAACTATACTTATCTAGTGATACGATAAATTACTTAGGTATTATTTGTCATTGCCACCCCATGTTTTATACTTTAGCTGTTATAAAAAACGACTAAGGCAATATTCGCAAATACAATGCCTATACAAAAGAATAATTTTTCATCTTTTGTTTTCCTATTAGAGTAACATTAAATAAATAAATATTCCTCGCACATTCACACAACGCCATCTAGTATTAGTAATATTTAGTAACTTTTTGTTAAAATTTCCATTTTTTATTTTCCCAGAGTTATATCTGGGAATTATTCCTTAGTTAGTTTTTGACACCAATGGGAAATATCATGACACACCGACACACACTATATTATTATTCTTATTCCATAACATCAAGACGTGTGGTTACGGAGAAAGAATACAATATGTCACCACCCAATCTCATCCCATGGGTGTCGTACAAACCGACTAAAGGAATATGCGCGAATATTATCTTTACAAAATAAAAAGAAGAAAAAATTAAAATTAAAACCTATACGTCCGTCAAATCTGTCTGGCCAGCGTGGTGTTAGTAGGCCAAGTATCCTTCCATCACGGGAGGAGGCCCGTTGAGGAGACAAGGGCTGTTATGATAACATTAAGAGAGTTTAATGTATTGTTTCAGACTTACACTTATCTTTATTTTCTTCTAAAAAAGTTATCTTATATTCAACTTTTCCATTAATTTCACTCTGTACTTTAGGGTCATATAGTTGAAGATGATCATTTTCACCTATATTAATTATCTTGGCAACTGTTTCAACTTTGAAAGTACAATTATCTGTAAAAAAACATAGTCTATACAACAAATAATTAACGTTTTCACTTGTTGGTTTTTTGTGAACTGTATGTTCAGATAGTTGATTCATTGGATAAATTGCTACGGGCCTAAATACGCTATGCTTCATTTTAGCTAAAATAAGTCCACTTCTGCACATAGGTCTTCTTCAAACGTTTTTACCAGCATGTCTTATACACACTTATACCAACTTTTAGTTGTCAAATTGTCACACAATAGGTAAGACAATTTGACAACTAAAAGTTAGTTAAACCGAATTTTAGTTGTCAAATTACCTATTGTGTGACAATTTGACAACTAAAATTTAACTTAACCGAATTTTTAACGATTTTAAGGTACGAGAATTGACATGCAGATTGTTGATCCACCTTGGCTAAAGGGTAAAGGGGCTTCCTGTGAGGGGTTATTTTAACACTGCTACTTAAAATTCATTTATTTTTGCATAGTGCCAAACATAATGATGGTAAAACTTACAGTAATTAATCTTTATTGTACCATCCCCATTAACTTCAATGTCAAATGCCTTTCCAGATGATGAATATTCTGCGTTTACTTCCATACGAGAGCAACGGTAAATGATTCCAAAATATTGGGCTTCTATGCTGATACTGAAATAAAATTTGTATTAGTTTATCGTGATAAAAAAAACACGTAGGTAGGTACGTTAACAGGTTGCCTGTCCCGCCTGTAGAGACAATACGTCGCACGAATGCTTAAGTGTCCAACCTCCATTTGTCCCATTTCCATGACCATCCATGTGGCAGAATAATAAAACTATGTTATCCACAGAAATCAAACAAGCCGAGGGTTTTGGTGCAGATACTGGGCAGCTACAGCTAGCAAAATTGTATTTTGTCTGTTGTGGCGCACTTCTTTGGAAGTAACACAACTTTGTCAAAAACTTCCTTTGTCTACTTTATTTAACCTACATTTAGATCCTGAGTCCAAAACATATTTATTATACCAAACGTTCCTTCCTCAATACGAAGAATGCTTAGACTCAGATTTATTAGAAAACACTGCAACGCTACCCAGACTTTTTATTATTTATTTTTATTTACAAATACAAGATTATTATTAGCCAAAGTATAAGTCCGTGTGGTGACGGAGTAAGAATACAATATGTCACCAACCCATCTCATCCCATGGGTGTCGTGAAACCGATTATGGGACTAACCGTAAATATTATCTTTTTTTTTTTATCTTTATTAGCCAGAAAAGGGCTTGATCACTTTTTTTTTCAATTTTCTTTACGAAGTAAAAAGAAGGAAAACATACCAATCGGTCTGGCCAGCGTGGTATTAGTAGTCCACTTGGACTACTAATACCACGCTGGCTGGGATACTTATCCCTCCGTCACTGGAGGAGGCCCGTCCCTGCAGTGGGACATTAATGTGCTGTTATGATGATGAAGTATAAGTCGGATAAGTGAATAATGAAGTATAATACTTACTTAACCATATCAACAGAACAATTAAGCAATCCAGAAAATGTAGCGTTTCTCATTTCATATGACAATGTTGGTAAATTTACTTTAATTAGTTTTACACTTAAAGAATCAGAAGTCTCCGAAACATCTTCAACTCCTTTAACGAAATGTGTGAATAGGGCATTGGCACTTGACGTTGCACATTCGGAATCGTTTAAATCACATGGTGTGTTCGCTGGAACAAAAATATTTTTTCAAGTTAAGAGCGTTTATAGGGCTCACTAGCGCCGCCAATAGAAAAAAAATCATAATTCGGAAATAAGATAAATAATGTTAAATGTTGATAACAAAGTCTTGAGAAAAGGCAATAAAGTATTTGTAAAACACACTCTCTCAACACTTTAAATGTTTTTCAATTAAATAAATATTGCATTATTAACAAAAACGGCCGTTTTTTTTTCGAATGCGAAATTTAACTAATTAAAAAACATTTAAAGTGTTGAGAGTGTGTTATACAAATAATTTATTGCCTTTTCTCAAGACTTTGTTATCAACATTTAACATTATTTATCTTATTTCCGAATCATGATTTTGAGCCACGTAAAGGCCCTTAACAATTAGGTTCAAATGCAAATCTTTGTGTGTTTATGCAGCAGTGGCATATTACTTTTTAGGTAATTCGCTCAAAAGGGTTTGAATCATCGTGTTTTCTATCTATAAAATGTGTATTTATAAAAGTGTAATGTATTTAAGACAATAAAAATAATCTATAAATATGATGTATGGCTATTTTAAATAAATGAGATTTCAAAAAGTGTAATGTATTTTAGGAAACGTCTAGTTAGTAAAATATCTTTAAATAAAATTTAAAAAAAACTATATTTTCATAATTTTATTCACTAGTTTATTTAATTTAGGTATGCTTAAAATTTATATTTCTTTTATTTAATTAATATTATTATAATGATAAACACAAATGTCCTTGACTATCTAGGTACCTACTCTTACATAATTGCTAATCTTATTTAAATTTAGGATAGAATTATAAGACAAACTAAATCTATTTATGATAGTTGAACAAAATATCCTAGCATTTAAATATTCCAGCTAGCTACACCACACAAAGCAAAAATTGACCAAGTCAAAGATATCACGATTCTCTGAAAGCAGAGAATACTATTAGCTATAAAAAAATAAGCCTTTTATTCTATGCATTTTACAAAAAAATATATAAAATAATTGTTACTTGATATTATATTCACTAATTATAATAATTATTATTAGTTATCACAAGTATAACACATTTATTTTCTTACATTAAAATTAAATTTATTTAAATATTTCTTTAATTATTCTTGTTACAATACTAAAAAAATAATTTAATTTTAATTTTTAAGGAGGGAGTTATTGAAAAAAATAATGTTATAGCATGAACTTCTGCCAAACGATGTATAGATTTGAATAAAGTACATTGAAAAGGCATATAAAATGCTTTTTCTTCTTCTTCTTCGTGTCGATTGGCAAAAAAAACTCAGACAGCACCGGCCCAGAATTCGGCCACAGCAACTGCATTGTCTGTATATAAAATGCTAAGATGATGCGATAAGGAGTAGGTACTGCTTCAGATGTTTTTTACTATTTTACAGTGTATAAAGTAAAACAAAATGGCAATCTTAATAATAATTCTATTAATAATGCCCCAAAGAACAATAACAATTAAAATATTAGGTCTTTACCTATGAAATTGCCGTTTTATTTCTGCGCGGTCTTTAGACTCTATATTATTGGAAAATATATATTGTTTGAAGTATTTTTGTTATTTAGAAAATATAGTATATTACCAACATCTAACAAAAGATAATAAATAAAAATAGTTATTATTTGTTTTATTAATAAGCCTGTAAACATGGGCCCAATTTAAAACAGCAGATTTTCCCATTTGCTTAATTAATTGTAACTTCTTCCCTGATACTTTTTTTTTGTTTTAAACACAACAGTTAGCTTAAATGTGCACCATTTCTTACTTATACCAATTGAAAAATCAAAGAAAACGTTAAGTAGTATGAAAAATCTAACTTCTGATAAAATCTTCATCTACCTACTATATAAAAATAAGTCGGGTTTTCCTTCCTGACGCTATAACTCCAGAACGCACGAACCGATTTCCTCGATTTTGCATTCGTTGGAAAGGTCTCGGGCTCCGTGAGGTTTATAGCAAAGAAAATTCAGAAATAATTTCAACAGAAAAGCGGAAAAATAATGCCCGTGCGAAGCCGGGACAGGCCGCTAGTATTATATAAGTACAAAACGCTAATTTCATAGGTAAAGACCTAATAAATTAAGTATTTTTAAACTTACCTAAGACAGTATTTCCTACTAATACTATATTTAGTAGCAACAAAACTAGTTTCTTGTCCATTTCAACTAAATCTGCTTGCAATTGAATTGTTAATGATAATTTTGTTTAATTTATATTATTATTTTTGTACCTTTTTGTGTTTATTAAAAAATATGCTAAATTTATGTAAAATATAATAATTAACTAAAATGTGTTTATAGCTAAGTTTCAAGCAAGTCTGTAACTAAACTTATTATTCCAAGTATTGTTATATTTGCGCGCGTGCTTCTATGCACTCACATACCTATCTGACTTAAATATATTATATTTATTTTAGAGGTAATTGCATAATAACAGAATATTTAAATATCTAAAAAGTTTTATCAGCATCATCAGCCTATTAATGTCCCACTGCAGGGACGGGCCTCCTCCCGTAACGGAGGGATACTTGGCCTACTAATACCACACTGGCCAGACGGATTGGTTTCATTTCAAGTTTTCCTTCTTTTTACTTCGTAAAGGTAATATTTACGGTTAGTCCCTTAGTCGGTTTTTACGACACCCATGGGATGAGATGGGGTGGTGACATATGATATTCTTACTCCATCACCACTAAGAACACTCTCGACTGATATACCTTTCAAACAAATAAACACATTTGAATCGAATCATCTGTTTAGGAGCTATGATGTCACAGACAGAAATATACACATTTACACACACACACACACACGGACGCGTCAAACTTATAACACCCCGTCGTGCTAAAGATTTTCTTTATGTGCTCTCATAATTAAATTATAATTAATTGTTCGATCTCGTGAAATATTATTTACCTAAAATACATAATATATATTATTATAAAAATTATCAGACTGTTTGTACATCAATCAGTTTTGTGCTTTGCATGTAATGTACAACACAACATAACAGTATTTCAATAATGTTGGAGTTTTTTCAGATGCGCTTGGCAGATATAAAAAAACAACTTATGCTACTCTTAATCATCTCTTCGGTATCAGAAAATAAACCTTATTTTGAACCCTATTAACAATTATATTTGATTTGAACTCTGTGGCGCAGTCGGTTTATTACGTGGCTGCTACGCAGAGGTCTCGGGTTCGTTTCCCGCTCAATGCAAACCTTTGTGTGCATGAACATGATTGTTTACATTGATCTGAGTGTTTTCTATGTATAATAATATTATACATACATATTATGTAGTACCCATAGTACAAGCTTTGCTTATTTTGGGACTAGGTGGCGATGTGTGAATGTGTGAGGATTTTTTATTTTTTAACTAGTCATCTTAATTTTAGTAGGACACATTTTCTTGTCTCCGTACGACCCACGGAGACAAGAAAACGTATAATAAATGTTATAATAACAAAAACAAAATGTGTAAACACAATTTTTATTATAAACATGCAACATTATTGTTAATTAAAATCTACTGTCCGTTTGTAGGATGGCTTTTGGTCATTTATTTTTATTTTTTTTTTCTTCTTACGATGCTTTAAATACTTCTTCAAGGGGCTTGTAATCCAAAAAGTTATTTGCGTTATCGACAAACTTCGCAATGAAAGCAGAAATCATTGGACCTCTCAGCAAGTCACTCGCAGCCTTAGGATTTTTGTTGAATAACTCATTCACTGCTTTAGCTGAAAATTGATAATACAATGTTAAAATTAAAAAGAAAATAACTCGTATACATCATCAGGTAACTGACGTCCACAGGTCCACAGACATAGGCCTCCTTTAAATATTTCCTCATTGTGCGGTCCTGTGCCTCTCTCTTACATCGGTTTCCCGCCGTCCTAACTAGGTCGTCATACATAGTGCTCCATATTGTCCCAGTGAAGTAGCCACAATAAGGACATAGAAAACGTATTGGAAAATTCTAGAACGCTTCCGACATATCATTTCTTATCTGTACATAGAATAAAATAAAGTCGCTTTTTCTGTCCCTTTGTAAGCTGGTATCTTTAAAACTTCACAACGGATTTTGATGTGGTTCTTTTTAATAGATAGAGTTATTCAAGAAGAAGGTTTACATGTATATCACATAATTACTAGAGAAACCCATATAAAGATTACTAATGAAGCTGTACTCAAACGTTGATATTTATTCATGCGCGTCAGTTTCAAATGCTATATTTATATTTTATATTCTTTAAAAGACAACTCCCGCACTAGGGATCATGCCCTGTGTCGCAGGGACCTTTTACAAACATCAATTAACGCCAGAAAGAACACCCAGACCACGACAATAATTTGTGGATCTCACAAATTATTGTCCTGCGTGGGGATCGAACCCACAACCTCTTGCACGGCAGCCGCTTGCGCTACCGTCTCGCCACCGAGGTCGTCAATGCTATGCATTTCCCCTTTATGAACGATGTAACCAATAACACATATTATGGAAATGTATGCTTTTCAACTTACTTTTTTCCGCATCATTTGTAACTGTCATTTCGGATGAAGCCTTTCCTTTAATGAAACTTTCAGTGGTATGACTTTCAATGCGCATATGGTCCTTATTGTCTTTACCTTTGTACATTTTGATAATACCAACTATCTTTATCTCAAAATCATCTGCGGAAATTAAAAATACAGAATTAAAATTAGTATTATACTCTACACACTATTTTCTGGATAGTAAAGGACCTGCCTAAAGGTGTCGATAGAGTTATCATGATATTATACTCGTGAACGGATGATACTTGGGGTAACTGGTCGACCCTGACATTAATAAATTTACATTTTAATACACTTCTGAGTTTTTATTTAAGGGGTCATTTGGCTGAGCGACGTCTTTATTACTGGATAGTTTTGTTTATGGATGTGATTTGGTGCTCCCACTTCTATGTACTACCTACATTACGACGCTACCTTTATAATTGAATAATCCTTGATTATGGTTATGTATGGTATACAATGGTTGCAGCGCCAAATTACAGTTATCTCCTATGTAAAAAATGACGTCAAGAAAATGCAGCAGTAGAGTTTGTTGCGCCGCTTCTTCTCTACTAGCGCTTTGGAGGCGGTGGTAAAGTTTTCAAAACTTTGAAATGTTAATAAACTTAGATTAAGTAGTGTTAGATGACGTCAAAAAGATGCAATATTATTGTACTATTTTGAATAAATAAATGAATACTATTAAGCAGAGTGCATTTGGTTAATCATTCAATAGATTAGTGCAACTATTAAAAATATAAGTAGCGGAGGTTATAACTAAACAGAAAAAGAGAAGTAAATAAGCCTACATATTCTAATCTCATATTATCTCTTCTTGCACTCCCGAGGATCGTGTCGTGCTGTGCGTTGTGTAGGTATACTGTAGGATCAGTGGGATCTATGTGTGCGGGTGTAGTTTGACTGTGTCGATGATGTGTACTACCAATAACTATGATTTTTTATGTAAATTGTGTAAAAAAAAAATTCCCTTTGCTTTTATATTTCTGTGAATGTACCGCATGTTTATTGCCAAAATAAACGCTTTCTTTCTTTGTAATCTACACATGTTAGGGTTCCCAAAAGCACCATGACTTGAGTTTTTATTTTGGTTGACGATTTTAATTTTAATGATCTGTTAATAGCAGTGTCATCGATATAGTTAAAACGAAATTAGAAAATAGAACTGGAAGGAGTGTAAGCAAGAAATGTTGAAATTTATAAAAGAAACTATTCTTTTTAGCTTCGGCCCGATTAATGTTTTATAGGTCTCAAAAATAAATTCAAATATACTTGCCATAATTAATCTTAGCATCACCAGCCCCTTCGACAGGAAGATCAAACACTACTCCCGACACTGAGTACTGTGTGTTAACTTCAATTAAAGGACAACTCATTACTAGTTCCCATGTTGATTTTGCTGAATTGACACTGTAAAGGAAAAAAAAAAAATTTCATCATAACAGCCCATTGTTGTCCCACTGCAGGGACGGGTCTCCTCCCGTGACGGAGGGATACTTGGCCTACTAATACCACGCTGGCCAGACGAATTGGTATAGGGTTTAATTTCAAGTTTTCCTTCTTTTTATTTTGTAAAGATAATATTCACGGATAGTCCCTTAGACGGTTTTTACGACACCCATGGGATGATATGGGATGGTAACAAATTGTATTCTTATTCCGTCACCACACGGAATCTACGGGTATATGCATTACAATTTTTTCTAGGCACATTTCTCAAATAGTTATATGTACTTACGATGTTGTAGTAACTACACAATCTTTGATTCCTGACATCTTAGCATCTGTCATTACATATTTAACTGTGGGAAGATCTCCATGAATCGTAGCCACTCTTAGAGGTTCAGATGACTCCACAACATTGTCAACGCCTTGTGTGAACTGTGAAAACAGTGCGTTTGATGCTCTTGTCATACATGGTGCATCGCTTAAGTCACATAGACCTCCTGAAACAAAGAGTAAATTAAAATATTAAACAATGAATACGTACATAGCTTACGTAAAATACACAATATTTGTTATGAAAAATTGTATGCACTATAGTCAAGTGGAGTGGGACGTTACTGACCTCAGTTAAACTATTAGATAATAATATAAGTCATTATCCATCAACATGCTATGATTTCTTAATTCGTTCATGAGAAACATCTTTTGCTTTTTAATAAATTGGTGTTTAAAAACAACATTAGAATACCTAACTAAAAACTTTAATAAAGTTGAACTGTAGCTCTGAAACTTTTAAAACAATTTGGATAACATAGATCCGCTTTAAGTTGAAAAAGCTAACACTATTCTTATATTATTATAAGTTATAATGAAATACTTTTTGAGTTTTTGATGGGTTCTTCTGCTAGAATTGTTACATGCATCGGTCGGTTGAAGCATGTGTACAGATGGAATTTTATGAGGAGTTTAATTATTATTATTCTCTTTATTTACATTCGTTCTCTTTCATTTTTAAATATAAATATAAAAATTAACACATTTAAAAATATAAAAAACAGGTAGACCCACCAGCATCGGGTACAAGGACCAAGTTGCTGGTGGTTAGGGCTCCAGAGATAGGAACTTCCTCACAATGCGTGCCGTATCAAGCAACACTGCCTTCTGTATCAGACCGATGATCAATGATAATTATTATTATTATTATCTTGACTTACCCAAACTGGACTCAATCCAAAACACAGACAAAATCACGATGCTAAGTTTGATATCCATTTTAGTTCAAGTTCTAAGTGCTTAATGAATTCAAAGTTACTTTTCGTCGACTATATACCATTTTTGTGGCTGATTTTACAAACTAATAGTGTGTAAAAAAGGTTCAAAAGAAACTTGTTGAGTTAGCAACGAATCAAAACATTAGGTTTTGCTTATATTTTTTGTTATAATAATCTATTAGTTTGATCTGTTGGATAATAATCTTTTATTTTTGTATCTGTGGCAAAACGGTCGTTTATGTTGCCACACGTCGCGGGTTTGAATCCCTCGCACGAAAACTCTATGTCATCATAACAGCCTAATAATGTACCACTGCTGGTATGGGCGTCCTCCCGTGACGGAGGGATACATCTAATACCACGCTGACCAGACGGATTGGTATAGGGATTTAATTTCAAGTTTTCCTTCTTTTTATTTCGTAAAGATAATTTACGGATAGTTCCTTAGTTGGTTTTTATGACACCCATAGGATGAGATGGGGTGGTGACATATTGTATTCTTACTCCGTCACCACACGGAATAAACTATAAGTGCGTTTCACAAATTGCTCTCCTTTGCTTGGATGTTTTTTTGTCCAATAAATAAGATACTTGTGACGTCCAAGCGGCACAGCTCTTAAACCTAGTGCGATAAATGACCTTAACTTTTTTTTTAAATGGTGATAGATTAATTACTATCCGTAATGACGTACAGACATTCTTTTCATTCCAGGTTAGTAATAAAGTTATGTCCAGTACTAGACCGCTAATGGCAGCTCTTATATTTTCTAATAGGTGAAAAACTTTGTCCAATAAAACCATGATCGTTAGGGTGACTTTTTGTAAATACAACCTTATCCAGACCAATACAAACAATTACTTTCATGCACATAAAGATTTTAGCTGAGCGAGAATCGGAGACCTCGGAGCAGCTAACATGCACTGTGCAGACGAGTTTAGATACTTCTTTTTTGTCGTATTAAAGGTATTTTAGTTATAAATAACCAAAGTGCATTTAAAAAAACGTAACTTTTATAATTATTATTGCTATGAGTACAAAATGCATACAGGTAGGTACCTAAAAATACACCAGTAAAATAAAAAAAAACAAAATAACCAATAAAAAATAAATACCAAATTAACCTTTGTAACTATATTCTAGTCTAGAAAAAAGGTAACTCGAATAGGAAACATGAAACTTTAATGAAAAACCCAAAACCATTTAAGTTTTGTTTGTTAATTAATTAATTTAGTGCTAACATTATATTAAGGTTTTATTTAAAAAAAAAAAACAATTTCTCATCCATTATTTATTTACGAGAAATAAGATTTTTTTTTGTAAAGTGTGTATATGTTACAGCCAAAGTAATTAAATAGATACTATACATAAGGACTGGTCATTATAAATAATATCCAAATTGACTAGACAATGTGATAAATTAATCACTTCATCTAGATATTATTTATAATAGCTGATCAAAGTTACTCAAAGTAATAAATACGGTATAACCAACTAATTATTACCTTAATTATTATGAGTATTACTAGGTATATTCTAGCACTCGCCGGCCGCTGCCGCGGCACGCTCGCTTCGCTCGCTCGGCTCGTGCGTCCTTTGGTCACCATGCTATCCTAACCTAACCAACTATTTTTGACTTTTGCCTTAATATTTTATTTTAGGACATATTACTATATAGCAAGAAAAAATAGGATATTTAAACAATTATAGTACCCTATTTTATGACACACAAGTATTATAGGTAAAGACGATTAGGTAATATACGATTTCGTATATTATAGTAAATATATCCTTATATAAATAGTAACCACAGATAAATCAACCGCTCCGTATCGTATAAATATAATCTAGTAATCTTTACCTACTTGTTTATTACATTATCTGAGTCTTTGAAGATATTATTTATAATGGCTAGTTAATGTGATTAATTCTGCGACATTTATCACTTTATCTAAATTGAGTAGCCATTATACATAACGGCTAGTTATTATGTATAATATTCATATTTATTACTTTGGCTGTAACATATATATCCCGAAAGGACTTTATGGCACCGATGCTGTCAGTTGTGGTTGCTGTGGTTCCAACGAACCAACTAAAGCCACACGGTGTTTATCCCAGCTGTCATGCCGGGGACTCCAGGTAAGCCCTAGAATGGATATTGTTATAGATGTTAAACTGTAAATTATTATCTAACATTGTACTGTACTTGGCAAAAAATAACACAAGGATTAAGATAAAATATGAGCTAATTGCTTAGTCATACAAGTTTTGTAAAACATCAACAAAAACTTCGATCGATTAATTTACAGACTTGTAACATAATTTTTATACCAGTAGACGTGGGGTCGTTCGGTGAGGAGGTCACCGTTTACGTTCTTTGGTTATAGCGCCGATTACACTAGCCTACATGTAGGACACTACATCTTGTAGGATACTACATGTTGTCTAGTGTAATCACATGTAGGCTGTTAGGACACTACATATCGGAGATTGGCGAGTCCCGACCGCCCTACATTATGTAGTCTCCTACATGAGCCGTCCTACAACATGTAGTGGCCTACAAGATGTAGTGTCCATGTAGCGTAGTGTAATCGGCGCTTATGATGCAGATACAGTGTTTAAAAAAAACCTTATTTACTTACAAAATAGCTTGTTGCTTTGAGAGTAAATGCATTGGTAAGCAGCTTAGTTCAACTAAAACGATTAACAATTTGCCTTTCGGTAGATTTAAAAACGATTATTATCTTTATGTTAATCAGTTCCTTATTAATCAAAGAACAAAAGTTACTTTAAAAAAACCCAAATCTATAATAATTGTAAATTGTTTATTCCACATACATACATACATAAACTCATGCCTTATCACGTCCGGGGTAGGCAGAGACGACAGAACGCCACTTGTCACGATCCTGGCAAATAGATTGGGCCTCGTCCACATTCATTAAGCGAGTCATACATGCGTTGGTTATAAGTGCTTTTTATTTGGCCCTTCTCCAATACCCAACCTATCTGCTCAATATATTTATTACATAAATATATTATATTTATTTATAACATGGTTATTCCGTTCTTTAAAATTTCATTGTAAACGTTGACAGCATCACAATGTAGTATTTTATCACTTCGTAAACATAATTAAAACAAATCTTTTATTTGTCACGTATGAAATGAGCACCATTTAATTAACAAGAATGAAAGATTGCAAGCAGTGTAAAATGATATATTTATTACGATTATTCATGATTCACGATTTTAATTTAATAATCATTTTCATTATTTAAAATAATACATTAACCTCATTATTAATCGCAGAGTAATTAAAATAGAAACGAAGTGTTTTGAATGTATTTAAATACATACCTATAATTATTTTATGTACTGTAATTATTATGGTACTAAAATCAATAATCACATTTTTTAGTAAAGTGTGAATTTACATGACGCTTCCTCCCAGCTAGGTGGACTGGCGACCTCAAAAAGGTCTCAGGGTCGGACTGGATGCGGAAGGCGCAGGACAGTGTTCTGTGGTGCGTGTCGGGAGAGGCTTGTGTCCAGTAGTGGCCTGCGATAAGCTAGTTGATTGATTGATTGATTGCATAACTTATTCCTATGAGCTAAACTATATTTTTTTAAAACATATCTAAGATACTCGGAGCGATAGAAACTTTTTTGTTTTTAATCATCATAACAGCCCATTAATGTCCCACTGCAGAGACGGGCCTCCTGCCGTGACGGAGGGATACTTGGCCTACTAATACCACGCTGGCCAGACGTATATATAGGGTTAAATTTCAAGTTTTCCTTCTATTTATTTCGTAAAGATAATATTCACGGATAGTCCCTTTGGCGGTTTTTTCGACACCCATGGGATGAGATATGTGGTGACATATTGTATTCTTACTCCGTCACCACACGGATAATTTGTTTTTAATACCTACAATGATCTTCCTTTTACCCTAGAGACTATAGTATTCTTCAAGAGACGGTGAATACCTTTTCAAAGGGTCAACAACGCGCATGTGATCTGGTATTGCATGCCTTCATAGGCTACGGTAACTACTTAGCCCCAGATGAACGGTATACATGTTTACCACCACCATAATACAAAAAAAAAACAAACAGTGACTCTGTAAAATTAATAAATTTTAATTGTTGTTGCAAACAATAAAAAACTGCATCTAACTTCCTAAAAAGAACAGGCAATC
This sequence comes from Schrankia costaestrigalis, assembly GCA_905475405.1. Taxonomy (NCBI): domain Eukaryota; kingdom Metazoa; phylum Arthropoda; class Insecta; order Lepidoptera; family Erebidae; genus Schrankia; species Schrankia costaestrigalis. The sequence continues at coordinate 5,872,107 of FR997852.1, read as the reverse complement.
AATTAGACTAGTAAAAACTTAACCTTTGCTAGTAACTCAGTAGATAAAAAAAAAGTTTACAAAAACTTAAATCGAATAGAAAACTTGCAGAGTAACGAAATATCATGTTATTAAACCAGTGAATATTATCTTTACGAAATAAAAAGAAGGGAAACTTGAAATTAAACCCTATACCAATCCGTCTGGCCACTGCAGGGACGAGCCTCCGACACGGAAGGAGGCCCGTCCCTGCAGTGGGACATTAATGGGCTGTTATGATATCTAGAATTTTTAAGAAGTCAATCATTAGAATTTTATATGACATCGAAAGTTAATTAAATTTCAAACCAGATATTAAATTTTGCTTTGTAACTGCATTATTATAATATTTTTATTAAAGCTCACCAAATCAAGCAAAAAGCCAAAGCAGTTATAAGTAGTACACACAGCCAACATACGGCATTTACTTATCAGATTATCTTTTCCCCCAGTAGACACAATAGTAAAACATCATCATAACAGCCCATTAATGCCCCACTGCAGGGACGGGCCTCCTTCCGTGTCGGAGGGATCCTTGGCCTACTCTACGCTGGCCAGACGGATTGGTTAGGGTTTAATTTCAAGTTTTCCTTTTTTCATTTCGTAAAGATAATATTCACGGATAGTCCCTTAGTCGGTTTATCCGACACCCATGGGATGATATGGGGTAGTGACATACTGTATTTTTACTCCGTCACCATAAGGAGAATAGTAAACCTTACAATGTAGAAATTATTACATACAGTAGGTATGAGAATAAGCAAGTCGCTGCTTACCCTACAAAAGATTAAAGGTAAGAGCATGATAGAGTAAAAGCCTTGCAACTAAACAAATAATTTGTTAATTTAAAAAATCCAAAAAACCTACAAAGACGGTTTACTAATAAAAAAAAACGAAAAAGCTACAAAGATTGTCTAAAAAAGCTAAGTTAAAAAAACCTACAAAGGTTGCCGCAAAGAAATAAGAAAGAAAGAAAAAACATTTATTCTGGCATAGAGTGTGGCTATGCCAGAATAAATGGAAGTAAAAGGCAGTACAAAGACAACATTGATCAAGTTAAAACTAGCAAAAAATAAAAAAGCAAGTAGGTACTTATACATGTATAGGTTTTATTTATTTAAAATATACTGACGGTTCCAAATATAATGATATATCAGGTCTGGCCATATTCGACCCTCAAACCACGGGCTATGTTAAATTAAAAATACAGTCACATATGCATTATGTTTACTGAACTGGTGGCTATAAGTGAGGGACTTTCCTACGTTGACTCCTTTGGTGAAGGTGATTATGTGATTCTGTCTGATTGTAGAAGTGCGCTCCAACATCTTGTTTGTTGCACAACAAGTAGTCATGGAGCTCCCTTAGCGTACAGCATTTTAGATAGATTAGATAAAATGGCACATCAGAACAAAAAGGTCACTCTCCAGTGGGTGCCGGCCCATGTTGGCCTGCTCGGGAATGAAACAGCGGACCGCCTAGCTGTGGAAGCGGTCATGGATGGGATCGACACCCACTGGACGCCATATTACAGCGACTTACTTCATGTAATTAGGGGCCAATGTAGACAACGTTGGAAAGAATACTTTGACGCGAGATCACTGAATAAGGGTATCTGGTATAAGACAATTGAACCTGAGTTAAGGGGATCGACGTGGTTTTCTGGGACGGATATGACAAGATCGAACATAACCACGCTGTTGAGGCTTCGTTCCGGACATGTTCCGCTGAATGCATTTGCTCACCTTATGGGCAAGGTAGACAGCCCAATGTGCAGGGAGTGTGGTGTAGTAGAAGATGTATACCACATACTGGTGGAATGTGTCCGTAACGAGCTTGAAAGGCACAATTTCAAAAACTTATTTAACATAGATTTATTTAATGTGGGTTCTTTCAATAGCATTTTGGCTTTCCCTTTGTCGGCGGAGGCCCAAGTGTTGTTGAAGGTGGTCAGAGTTGCCTTAAAGCGCAGAGCATAATTGTTTAATTTAAAATGTTTATGTTTACTTAGTTATAGAATGTTAAGTTTGTTCTTTAAGTTAAGTTTATAAAAAATTGTTAAGTTTCTCTTCGAGGGTGACATAATCATTTTGATTAAAACCCTCCATAAATAAATAAAGATTAAAAAAAAAAAAAAAATTTAAAATAGTACAACCACATCATACATTTATTAATTCTAGTACTTACACAGCTATCTAAGGTACTTATTGTCCGATACATATGACACTTAAGGTGTACATAACACTTACAATAAATGTAGTTTTTTTTCATTAATACAGTGAGATCGGAACACATTATATTAACAACCTAACTTACCTATTACTTAATTTCTGAACTTTAAGTTTAAAAACATCAAGGTTTGTCAGAAAGGATCACCAGCTCAGCATAAGCTGCGCGTATGAATACGTTATACGACTTGAGACTGCAGTCAACCTTTCGTAACACTAAAAAGTTTACGTGTTCAAAAAGGCTATTGAATTTTCAGATGAAATTGCTCAATAAACAAGCATTTTATTAAATGTATTTATTTATTTTATTTATTTCTCTAACGTTTTAGACTACATTTAACTAAATATTAGAACCTTAATTACTTATTTTGTATAATTACGATAAAACAATCGATAATATAAATATGGTGAAATAAGCGCCTGCATGAAACTTCTTAGCAATGCCTTAATACGCTATCGATAAGATAGCCATAACTGCCAGTAGTCGGTTTTATTTTAAATACCACTTTGGAACGGTGGTCTCTTTTAGGGCCTACTGCTTAATCTATTTATTTATTTCAAAGCACTACTACATCATATTAAAATCATTTATACAAAAGAAAAAAAATACAAAGTATTTTATTTGATAATAATTATGTTATAGGCAATGTGTATAATCCGGGATTTTATAAAATTCCTAGTCATTCTATACAATGCCTAAAACGTTCAGGCAATGTGTATAATACGATTAATTTCATACATTGCCTAGGTATTGTATTAAATACCTGAAGCGCATCAGGCAATGTGTAATACACATAATGGACAATAATGTTAAGAATAAGTAACTGCTTTTAATATACTTACTTACAGGAAGTTTATTATTAAACACTTTAAAATTATTATTGTATTTTAAAAGTAGAGTTAGCAGCATATTATGTCTAGTGGCAATTTACAAAGTAGTAGGTAGTACCACAGTAGTAATACAGTAGTAGGTGACCCAATTGCTAGCACTGCACCAGATTATCACTACTCCCCACAAAAAGCTTTTTAATATGTAAAAAATACACACCTACCAATAGAACACATATCTTATCAGTACTGTCTGCTGGTGGAAGTTGTAAATAGGATTAGCTATCAAAAGATTACTATGTAACTAAATCATAGAGAAGAAAAATAGATTACATACATTACTGCTTCGACCGGTATTCTATACATTACCTAGGCAAAGTGTAAAATAGTTTAAACATTGAATATCATTTCATACATTACCTAAACGACCCCGATATTTTATACATTGCCTAGGTAGTGTATAGAATACCTGCATTATACACATTGGCTATATACATAATATGTATATAGCCAATGTCATATATATTATAATATATGACAATTACGGTATGAATAACACTGACAAGGATATATTAGTAACTTATTTTATACATACTTATTTAACTATGAAGGAAGTATATTATGATAAATAAAATATAAATAAATATATATGTCGTAGAATGAAATAATTTATAAGTAATTTACTTGATATTAAAAGGAAGTAGGTGGCAGCACTGTAGTGGCAGCACCGTAGTATTGTCGTTGACTTGACTATTGAGTTGTAATGTCAGTTGACATTGACGTTTAATATGACGATGCCAGTTCTGAGCAGGGGGAGTCAACTCTGTTCTACACAATGTTTCTATTAGGGCTGTTAGTCACGACAGAGAGAAAAGATGAAATAGAAAATGTTATGTCATTTCCTAGCAACCACCTAATACTTGTTTATATGGAGCTGTCAACAGTCAACACTACAAGAAAAGAAACCGTTTATTTTGTAAATTCCTAAATATCTTGTAAATAAATAAAAAATCTCGATAAATAACAAGTTTATCCTGAATTAAAAACGTTGCACGAGCATCCTATTCCTTAGTTTAAGTGTTTTTGTGAAATTGCATCCTATTCCTTAGTTGAAGTGTTTTTGTGAAATTGAACGTTATTGACTCCAGTTTTGAGAAAGTGACTCCTATAGGGTTTTTGTTATGTTACAATGAGTTTCAATGTAGAGAAGAATGTTTCAATAAAGAATGTGAATATTTTTTATTATGAATATTATTTACTTACATAAATAAATTGTAAAAGAAATGAAGTTTTTTATTATCAAATCCAACTCTAAATACAGTCATCCTAATTTAAACCTTCAACAAAATAAACAAATAGATATATTATAATTATAACGCCCTAATAATGTAGGGCGTAATATAATATATCTCTTTGTTTTTATTAAATAAAAAAAATAATACAATTTCCCGCGCTGCTGATTTTAACCGCAGTTTTGGCTCCCGATAGATGGCGCCGCACGCTTAGGAAAAGTTTCCTCACGAATTTTATATGAAGTTGACATTCTTCTCCTTTGAGTATAATTGTTCTGTGGTTCTGAGGGTATATCAGTAGTGCGAAGTGACAGGCACGCTTTCTTGCTCCTGAAACGTCGCCAGCGCCGGTTGTGCGCACTGATTTATCAAAACTACAATATGGCGGAAGTCACTAACGTTCCTGCAGATTCAAATCTATCAGATTCCGCGACATAATTTATACATACACATACATATATAAACAATTTGCCAATTCACTAAGTCTTTGGTAAGTTGCTTCCTAGTTTGCTTAAGTGATCATAGCCGATCAAGCCCTGTAAGTACTTTATTATTGTAGTTCAGGATTCGAACTAGCATACTACAGCTGCTTCAAGTTTATAGCTTCTTTTGTTTTATCGATCACAATAAACATCGCGGGTCTCTTAAGGGCCTTTACGTGGCTCACTAAGGCCGCCAATTGAAAAAAAAATCATAATTCGCAAATAGGATAAATTAATAATGTAAAATGTTGATAACAAAGTCTTGGGAAAAGGGAATAAAGTATTTGTATATGTTATACCAATACTTTATTCCCTTTTTACAAGATTTTGTTATCAACATTTTATATTATTTAGTATGTACGCTAAAGTTTAAAAAACATTTAAAACTTTAAATGTTTTTCAATAATAATAAAAATATAAAATAAAAGGTACTTAATAATAATATATTTATTTCGACCACTTTGTCAAATAATTTATTTATAAATTAAGATGTGAACGACCTTCATTGGTACAATACCGTTCACATTGGCTAATATTCATAATATTTCACAAGATATTCGGAATTAAAAAAACTCATTTAAAAAGACAACATTTATTTATTTATTTCTCTCTTTACAAATGATGTCTCATGATCTATTATAATCAACATTATAATCCTTATATATATCTTCTTCTTCATCTTAGCGAGTTTCCAGTTACGTCCACAGCTCGAGAGCCATGGAGCCTTGGGTCTGCTTTCCGGGTTCTTTTACTCCACTTCGCACGGTCTTCGGCATCCTTAATTGTAAAAACACTGGCACGCATGTCCTCCTTGGCGACGTCAGCATTTTTTGGATCTGCCTCTTCTGCCAGGCGGAGGCGCCATGGCTAGACATCTGTTCCCAACGTAATTTGCCGATTTCCGCAAAACGTGACGTCTGTTTGCCCAGCATTGGGCCTCATCACGGCACTATAATCAATGGCAGTAGATCTGTATTGTCTTTGTATGTTAGCCCCAGGAACTCGTTATCTTATCAAAATGTGTTATTCAGTACTGTTATTAATATTTCTACTTTGTACAATACTTGATCTTCTCTCAAAAAGCCAATTCTTTGGTATTCTACTTAAGACCAATAGAATTGATAGCCTGCACCATTTTTGCAGTCGGTTAAAAAATTACATCTACATAAACACAGCACTTACTCCGTGTGGCGACGGAGTAAGAATACAATATGTCACTACCCCATCTCATCCCATGGGTGTCGTAAAAACCGACTAAGGGAATAACCGTAACTACTATCTTTACGAAATAAAAATAAGGAAAACTTGAAATAAAACCCTATAACAATCCGTCAGGCCAGCGTGGTATTGGTAGGACAAGTATCCCTCCGTCACGGGAGGAGGCCCGTCCCTGCAGTGGGACATCCATGAGCTGTTATGATGAAACACAGCAAACTAACAGTAAAATAATTTAAATAAATACTAAAATGCCAAACGAAATCTAGAATCTAGCTCCAAACTTGTTAAAAACTCTAAAATCTAAAGCATTTTAATAAATCAAAGTAATGGTTAAAATAAATCTTAAACCAGTGATTTATATTATGATTTGAAACAAGTTTAATAAATTTAACTAATATTCTGAATAGTGACCAGTAAACAAGTATGGAAAATAAACAATTAAATTATCATACTTGTCTGTTAAGTGCTGTGCAACTATTTTAGAGTTCCTCATATAAGTTGCTCATTAAAAACTAATTATTTTATTTCTATTCATAATTTTTCGACAGCATAATAATGTCCTACTGCAGGGACGGGTTTCTTTCAGTGACGGACAAAAACTTGCTATACTTATACGCGCTAGCCAGATTGATTGGTATAGGGTTTTATATAATATCAAGTTAATCTTCTTTTGTTTTCTAATGTATTTCAGAATTTTGCCCTTGGCTGACTTTTCGGTAGCCACAGAATGAGATTGGCTATTGAAGCAAGATATTGTTACTTCTGATTACTTACATGTTTCTTAAACGATCTAGACTTTGTCTAATATTTTTGTGAAATTAAGAAACATTTTTTTAATTTGAATTTTACGATTCTACCATTCAATGTTAGTAATATTTTTTAAGTAGTTTAAAATGATTTTTAAATATTTTATCCTACACTATTTTTTATTTATTTAAGTATCCTCATTTACCTATAATAACATAGCACATTTACAATTTCAAAAAAAGTACAGAACCATTACCAACATTCCGTTTCAAGCTTGCCCAATACATCAGCAAAGTTTTTGTCGGTATAATACATATTTGAGGATGGAGCGCAGATGTAATAAAGTCGTCACAAGGTTAGGCCTTATTACTTATTTACAACAAAATGGTTAAGAAAAAGAGTTTTATTTTATTGGGAATAATATTTTGGATAAATTGTGTTTTTGGTGAGTTAAAAAAATATTTATTACTATTTTTTTTTAAACATTTATCGCACTAGGGATCGATCTGTCGAGATAATAATTTGTCATCATCATCAGCCAATCGACGTCCACTGCTGGAAATAGGCCTCTTCCAAATATTGCCACATATTGCTCATACATCGGTTTCTTATCTTACAAGGGCCAATTCAGTATACATCGGTTTCTTATCTTACAAGGGCCAATTCAGTGGAATAATATACTACACCCTTAACTCATAATGGCTCTTAAATTTTAGTCAATTTATTAGCTTAAATTCTTACGGTATTGTTTAAGGTTGATTTTACTGATAAAATCTCGCTAAAGTGATTACATTTAAGAGGCGTTTATGAGATCTCTGTTTCGTATTGGTTAAAGTCCATGGCTGTTACGCAAAGGTTTCGGGTTCGGTACCAGCTCAATGTGAATCTGTGTGTTTCATTACTATGTTTGTATAAAAAATTGTATAAGTATAGTGTTTTTTATTAACCATAGGATGCGCTATGTTGAACGTGGAATTTAGGGGCGTTGAATTTGTAAAGGTTATAAAACTGCAGCTCTATGAGTCTTATGAAAATGTAAAATTATATTTATTTTTGTAACATTTTTTTTCTTTTAGGACAAAACCAGTGCGATTTGAAGGATACAAAATGTACCATAAATGATTTTAATAAACTCTTTTCAAGAGTAGTTCTAGGTATAGACAATGTTGTTGAAACATCAGATCCATTAAGTGTAAAGTCTATAAATATTAAGTTACCTAAAGTTAAGTATACACTTAACAATGCTAAGTTATTGGGAATGAAGAGTTGTAAGGTGACAAGTGCTCAGTAAGTATATTTGTGTATTTGAAGTTCACTTTCCTTCATGTGGTGATGGAGTAAGAATAGTTGGTGTATGAATAAAGATGGTGAACTTTATTAATTCCATCAAAATGTCGTTAATGTTATCCAATGCAATTTCTAAAATAATCTAAAATAATATGTTATCCTCCGTATGGTGACACCTTCGTGTGGTGACAAAGTAAGAATACAATAAGTCACTACCCCATCTCATCCCATGGGTGTCGTAAAAACCAACTAAAGGGCTATCCGTGAATGTTATTTTTAACGAAATAAAAAGGAAAACTTGAAATTAAACCCTATACACCAATCCGTCTGGCCAGCGTGGTATTAGTAAGACAAGTATCCCTCCATAACGGGAGGAGGCCCGTCCCTGCAGTGTGATATTAATAGGCTGTTATGATGATATGTTTTCTGTATGAAAACACCCTTTATTAATCCGCCTGGCTGGCCGTTTATGTACCGGTCGTGGCTTCGTATTAGTTGGTCAAGTTGCCTCCCTTACTAGAAGAAGCACGCCCCTGATGAGAAATATATGTTGTGGTGAATATTTTTTTTGTACAACGCCATCTAGTCCCAAAATAAACAGAGCTAGTAGACTAATATGTGTGACAACGGACAAAAACATAAATCTTGTTAATTTTAAGCATTTTATGATTACAGTATGAGCTTAGAGAATGGAACTTTCGCACAAGTCCTACACTGCCCTCGTCTAGAAACAATAGCACAATACAACGTATCAGAGAATACTCTAGACGATGCAATTGATGGAGACGGTGATATTAATCTTATTTATGGTAAGTAAACCATTTACTTTTAAGCTATAAAATATATTGCTTTCAAATAGCAGACAAGTAACAGCTCATCTGTGGTAGCCTTCGTTCAAAAAACATCTCATCGGTGGCGGTGGTATCTGCGCGTCATTCAAAAAACGGCTCGTCTGTGGTAGCCGCCGTTCATAGACTTCAACAATGCCAGAGTACACCGAAGCCACTGTCTAGAAATAAGCCTTTAAATCTTATAGCCCTGTTATTGCAATAGCTACTGCTCCTCTCAGTAAAGTAACTAGTGAAATTGTTAGTCTTATTTTTATATTTCCACTTACTTAAGTGGACGAAGTACTAAGAAGTATTTTCACAGATGAATTAAAACGGGCAATGAATGTACGGACTTAAACAGCATCTAACTTTACAGCAGTTGGACAATAGAATCTATTTAAAAATACACTAATATGATATTGGTTTTCATTTTCAGATAACTATGCTATAAAACTAGACTCAGTTTGTCACAAAATAGTAGGAAAAGACAATAAAGATCATACTCGTATAGTAAGTTACGCTTTAGGAAGTAACGTACAAGGAGACGTGAAATCAAAGTTCAGAAACGTACATGGAAAGGACAATGAAAGATGTAAGTACTTATCAAAAATGACCTATTAGTTTAAGAGCATCTTCTGCAGGGACGGGTATCTTGCAATAAAATAAAGGAACTCAGTCAACTGATACTTTGCTGGCTAGACGGATTATTGGTTCCTATGTCAATTTATTCTGTTTTAAACAATTACCCCCTTATTCATAAACGCCTCCTATGTTTAAGTCAATTGATTAGCTTAAATTCTAACGGTTTTGTTTGTCCTAAGGTTGGTTTTAGTAGTAAAAATCTCGCTAAACAGTGATTAAATTTAATGGGCGTTTATGAGTAAGGGGGTTAATAGCAGCGTAATTTGACTTCATCGAAGTTGATAGAAAGTTTGATCATAATCCTGACAATGGTAATGCATAAAATCCTCATTCCATCTTTATCATTTTGTCGATGTGATAGTTTATGCGCTGAAAATACAGCAACTGATCTTTAAGCTCGAATATACAAGTTTAAACCTTTTGAAGGTATTTTTGCTTGATTTTATGGTGACCTTAGTATGCGACATTAGTAATAGTCGACCTACTACAAAGTTCCAAAGATGGTAAATGGTCTTTAGTCCGTCAGTCACTCTTACGACGGAAGGGGAGACGCTGTCAAACTATGTAGTTTATAGCATTGCATTTGGTACAGCGATTATTTACATAAATAATATTTTTACCAGTAACATTTGCAATAAGGTGGCAATAAGCAACCTTCTCTTCTCTAAATAAGTATAAATATTTCAAAATTATCTACTCAAACGCCCGGGTGACTATGGTGACTATTAATTTGTTTTCTATTAGGAACAATTTATCAGAAATTCCATAGTGATAAAAACGATATTCAGAACAGGTTTTATTAAGTCATAAACAGGTCAAGCAACGAGGGTTCATGACCTCATAGATACCTACGGCTTTCATGTTGTTAAGCTCTATTTTAGCAAAGACATATTATTTCGTAAACTCAACTAAGAAAAGCAGGAATGAGCTCAGTTCATCTAGCTAGAAGTAATCTGTATAAGTCCTGAACGAGCTTAATGCCACTGAGGCCTATCGGTCTCATGTGTATGTCGGACTACTCGATTTCCATGTAGGAGTGGCTCTCGAAAGGATAATTGTAGAGATTTCCTACCGGCATTCATCCCATATTCCCCTGTGATCTCATCATTGGTAGACCTCAGTGACTGTGATGTTGCGGTTAAACCTCGCTTCTATCCCGCCATTTTTACGGCAGCAGTCATGTAGACCAGAGATCGCTTAGAAGGGTTAACCCTTTTTCGACACCCGGCGCAAAAGTGATAAATTCCTTTAATGCTCGTCCTCTGATCTCTCTCTATCTCTAACGGTCTCCAGAAGAACAGTCTTAGCTTACGACTCCCAATATGACAATATCATCATCAAGAGCCTTTGCGTCTATTTCAGACGATTCATTTATTGCCTCGTGGATGCCATGCACTTATTCTCATGGCTGTGCAAGCCAATTCTAGAGAGGCATATTCTCTCGCATAACAATATACTTAATAGAATATCAAGGCTAGTTTAACAGTAAACTGGAATAATAAAAACGCATCTAATTTCCAATTCTGTCATAACTTGTAGAATGACTTAATCAAATAAGGTTGTATGCAAATAATACAACTTAATATAATTTGAAATAATATTGTATTTTACGACACTGCTTACCTTGTTTATCTTAATGAGTTTGTATCATTAAATTAGCATTAAGTATTAATTATTTGTTTATGTTTATTATTTTGGTTATTACATCTACTAGTATAACTAACAACTCTTGTCTGTTAATTCCTCACACATTCACACAACGCCATCTAGTCCCAAACTAAGCAGAGCTTGTACTATGGGTACTAGACAACGGATAAACATACTCAAATACTTTTTTTTTGTAAATACATACAATTATACATAGAAAACATTGGTGAAACAATTATACACAACATGCATTGGTGTGGGTGTTACACCAATGCAAAAAATGATGTTTATCACACAAAAAATTGCATTGAGCGGAAATCGAACCCGAGACCTCTGCGTAGCAGTCATGTTATATAACCACTACGCCACAGAGGTCGTCGTTAATTAAATCTACTGCCTCGACTTCAAAGCTAAAAAAGTGCTGTTTTAAAAGGCTACCTTGCTCGAAGTTGTGGTTTTTAATTACACGTAAGATAATTATTTCTAAGATCCTCACATTATTTGAACTATTTTTAAATATTTGACGACCTCTGTGGCGTAGTGGTTATGTTATAGGCAATGTGTATAATCCGGCATTGTATAGAATACCTAGTCATTCAATACAATGCCTAAAACGATCAGGCAATGTGTATAATACGATTCATTTCATACATTGCCTAGGTATTGTACTAAATGCCTGAAGCGCATCAGGCAATGTGTAGCCCGATTTACACATCGTTAACTCGCTACTGTACTTGTCGATGTGTAAATCGGGCATAATGGACAACCACGTTAAGAATAAGTGCTTTTTTTTTACATTACATAAAATTCGAAGTCATATTTTTGGTCTTACTAACGCTTTGTGTTCATAATAATCAATCTTCATAATTATTTATTGATTCTGTTTGTACCAAGAAACGTTTATAATCATATTTTCCTTTTCAGAACTTTTTTCTTTATAACATTCAATGATCATATTGCTTTAATTAATAATGTCATTGTTTAGAATAGCTTAGAATTTTTGTTGTAAACAGTCACAGCTCTAACCTAACCTAACCTACAGTAGTTGTAATCTTGGTGTGTTTTTGTCCTACGACCAAAAATAAAAGTTTCTAGTAGCAACTAAATATAATCTAACTAAATCATAGAGAAGAAAAGCAGATAATATACATTACCTATGCTTCAACCGGAATTCTATACAATGTCTAGGTATTCAATACATTTCCTAGGCAATGTGTAAAATAGTTTCAACAATTAATTTCATTTCATACATTGCCTGAACGACCCCGATAATCTATACATTGCCTAGGTATTGTATAGAATGCCTTCATTATACACATTGCCTATAACAGTTATATTACGTGGCTGCTCTCAGAGGTCTCAGGTTCGAGTCCCGCTCAATGGAAATATTTGTGCGCATGAACATGATTGTTTGCATTGGTCTGAGTGTTTCTATGTATAATATGTGTGTATTTACAAAAAAAGTATACTCGTAAAGTATTATTATCCGTTGTTCTGTTACCCATAACACAAGCAGGTTATGCCCAGCTTACTTTGGGATGATGACAGATGGCGCTGTGTAGAGATGCCCGTGAATATTTATTTATTAGACACGAAAATATAAGGCACAAAGTGCATTCATTGCACCACAATCTATGAAGCTCTCTACTTATTTGTTAATTATTGTATTCTCTTTATTGTTTCAGCTGAAGCAGTACATGTGCTCAATGAGAGCTATTTACGAGGACCACTGATTAGTGCTTTTGTAGGGAAATTAGTACAAAATATAAATGATTATATGGCGTTTATACCAATTGAGCAATTATTTAATGAGTAAATCAAATTTATATAATGTAAAGAATGATTTAATGGCTTAATTAATAGCAAATGTCTTTCCTATTATAAAAAATGTTATTATTTAAGAAATATAATTGTACATATTAAAGTATTTTTGAAGAATGTATTTCTTTTCTTCTTGCTAGGCTCGATATTTAGATCGACCTTAAACTGGTGATGTGACTCTGACTCTTTCAAAACAAGAATAATTATCGAATCATGCGTACTGTGTACTTTTACTGTTTATTTTATTTTATTTATTTATTGGACAACCAACAAGTCTTATGCCCGATTTACACATCGACAAGTACAGTAGCGAGTTAAGTAGTAAGTTGTTAATTAAGTTGATTTAAATAGATCTCCATCTTATTTTTTGGCGTAAGTACGAAGTAGTAGCTCTCTCGCGTCTCGCTAACTTAACTCGCCAAAAAATAGAAAGGTGGTTAGGAGGTTAGGCAACCCCCCAGTATACCCACTAAAAGTCCTCAGCGGCACTCCTTCATCGCCTTCTTGGAGAGGGCCTGGGGAACCGGAAGAGCCTTTGCGTCCAGTCCCTCTGCGAGTTATAGTTAATCAGTCCTAACCTATTAATTTTATATCATACATACATTCATAAACTCACGCCTTATTCCGTCCGGGGGTAGGCAGAGACGACAGAACATGCAGAACAATAACATAATTATATTACAGGCAGTACTAAATAATCTTTATCGTTTTTGTCCATTATTTTAAACAAAACTAATCTCCTAAGTTGATTCCTACTGCAGGGACGGGTTTCTTTCAGTGACGGACAAAAACTTGCTATACTTATACGCGCTAGCCAGATTGATTGGTATAGGGTTTTATATAATATCAAGTTAATCTTCTTTTGTTTTCATAGAAAATGTATTTCAGAATTTTGCCCTTGGCTGACTTTTCGGTAGCCACAGAATGAGATTGGCTATTGAAGCAAGATATTGTTACTTCTGATTACTTACATGTTTCTTAAACGATCTAGACTTTGTCTAATATTTTTGTGAAATTAAGAAACATTTTTTTAATTTGAATTTTACGATTCTACCATTCAATGTTAGTAATGTTTTTTAAGTAGTTTAAAATGATTTTTAAATATTTTATCCTACACTATTTTTTATTTATTTAAGTATCCTCATTTACCTATAATAACATAGCACATTTACAATTTCAAAAAAAGTACAGAACCATTACCAACATTCCGTTTCAAGCTTGCCCAATACATCAGCAAAGTTTTTGTCGGTATAATACATATTTGAGGATGGAGCGCAGATGTAATAAAGTCGTCACAAGGTTAGGCCTTATTACTTATTTACAACAAAATGGTTAAGAAAAAGAGTTTTATTTTATTGGGAATAATATTTTGGATAAATTGTGTTTTTGGTGAGTTAAAAAAATATTTATTACTATTTTTTTTTAAACATTTATCGCACTAGGGATCGATCTGTCGAGATAATAATTTGTCATCATCATCAGCCAATCGACGTCCACTGCTGGAAATAGGCCTCTTCCAAATATTGCCACATATTGCTCATACATCGGTTTCTTATCTTACAAGGGCCAATTCAGTATACATCGGTTTCTTATCTTACAAGGGCCAATTCAGTGGAATAATATACGCATATACACCCTTAACTCATAATGGCTCTTAAATTTTAGTCAATTTATTAGCTTAAATTCTTACGGTATTGTTTAAGGTTGATTTTACTGATATAAAACTCGCTAAAGTGATTACATTTAAGAGGCGTTTATGAGATCTCTGTTTCGTATTGGTTAAAGTCCATGGCTGTTACGCAAAGGTTTCGGGTTCGGTACCAGCTCAATGTGAATCTGTGTGTTTGATTACTATGTTTGTTTAAAAAATTGAATAAGTATAGTGTTTTTTATTAACCATAGGATGCGCTATGTTGAACGTGGAATTTAGGGGCGTTGAATTTGTAAAGGTTATAAAACTGCAACTCTATGAGTCTTATGAAAATGTAAAATTATATTTATTTTTGTAACATTTTTTTTTCTTTTAGGACAAAACCAGTGCGATTTGAAGGATACAAAATGTACCATAAATGATTTTAATAAACTCTTTTCAAGAGTAGTTCTAGGTATAGACAATGTTGTTGAAACATCAGATCCATTAAGTGTAAAGTCTATAAATATTAAGTTACCTAAAGTTAAGTATACACTTAACAATGCTAAGTTATTGGGAATGAAGAGTTGTAAGGTGACAAGTGCTCAGTAAGTATATTTGTGTATTTGAAGTTCACTTTCCTTCATGTGGTGATGGAGTAAGAATAGTTGGTGTATGAATAAAGATGGTGAACTTTATTAATTCCATCAAATGTCGTTAATGTTATCCAATGCAATTTCTAAAATAATCTAAAATAATATGTTATCCTCCGTATGGTGACACCTTCGTGTGGAGACAGAGTAAGAATACAATAAGTCACTACCCCATCTCATCCCATGGGTGTCGTAAAAACCAACAAAAGGGCTATCCGTGAATGTTATTTTTAACGAAATAAAAAGGAAAACTTGAAATTAAACCCTATACACCAATCCGTCTGGCCAGCGTGGTATTAGTAAGACAAGTATCCCTCCATAACGGGAGGAGGCCCGTCCCTGCAGTGTAATATTAATAGGCTGTTATGATGATATGTTTTCTGTATAAAAACACCCTTTATTAATCCGCCTGGCTGGCCGTTTATGTACCGGTCGTGGCTTCGTATTAGTTAGTCAAGTTGCCTCCCTTACTGGAAGAAGCACGCCCCTGATGAGAAATATATGTTGTGGTGAATATTTTTTTTGTACAACGCCATCTAGTCCCAAAATGAACAGAGCTAGTAGACTAATATGTGTGACAACCGTCAAAAACATAAATCTTGTTAATTTTAAGCATTTTATGATTACAGTATGAGCTTAGAGAATGGAACTTTCGCACAAGTCCTACACTGCCCTCGTCTAGAAACAATAGCACAATACAACGTATCAGAGAATACTCTAGACGATGCAATTGATGGAGACGGTGATATTAATCTTATTTATGGTAAGTAAACCATTTACTTTTAAGCTATAAAATATATTGCTTTCAAATAGCAGACAAGTATTTGCTCATCTGTGGTTGCCTTCGTTCAAAAAACGTCTCATCGGTGGCGGTCTTATCTGCGCGTCATTCAAAAAACGGCTCGTCTGTGGTGGCCGCCGTTCATAGACTTCAACAGTGCCAGAGTACACCGAAGCCACTGTCTAGAAATAAGCCTTTAAATCTTATAGCCCTGTTATTGCAATAGCTACTGCTCCTCTCAGTAAAGTAACTAGTGAAATTGTTAGTCTTATTTTTATATTTCCACTTACTTAAGTGGACCAAGTACTAAGAAGTATTTTCACAGATGAATTAAAACGGGCAATGAATGTACGGACTTAAACAGCATCTAACTTTACAGCAGTTGGACAATAGAATCTATTTAAAAATACACTAATATGATATTGGTTTTCATTTTCAGATAACTATGCTATAAAACTAGACTCAGTTTGTCACAAAATAGTAGGAAAAGACAATAAAGATCATACTCGTATAGTAAGTTACGCTTTAGGAAGTAACGTACAAGGAGACGTGAAATCTAAGTTCAGAAACGTACATGGAAAGGACAATGAAAGATGTAAGTACTTATCAAAAATGACCTATTAGTTTAAGAGCATCTTCTGCAGGGACGGGTATCTTGCAATAAAATAAAGGAACTCAGTCAACTGATACTTTGCTGGCTAGACGGATTATTGGTTCCTATGTCAATTTATTCTGTTTTAAACAATTACCCCCTTATAAACGCCTCGTAAACGCCTCTTATGTTTAAGTCAATTGATTAGCTTAAATTCTAACGGTTTTGTTTGTCCTAAGGTTGGTTTTAGTAGTAAAAATCTCGCTAAACAGTGATTAAATTTAATGGGCGTTTATGAGTAAGGGGGTTAATAGCAGCGTAATTTGACTTCATCGAAGTTGATAGAAAGTTTGATCATAATCCTGACAATGGTAATGCATAAAATCCTCATTCCATCTTTATCATTTTGTCAATGTGATAGTTTATGCGCTGAAAGTACAGCAACTGATCTTTAAGCTCGAATATACAAGTTTAAACCTTTTGAAGGTATTTTTGCTTGATTTTATGGTGACCTTAGTATGCGACATTAGTAACAGTCGACCTACTACAAAGTTCCAAAGATGGTAAATGGTCTTTAGTCCGTCAGTCACTCTTACGACGGAAGGGGTGACGCTGTCAAACTATGTAGTTTATAGCATTGCATTTGGTACAGCGATTATTTACATAAATAATATTTTTACCAGTAACATTTGCAATAAGGTGGCAATAAGCAACCTTCTCTTCTCTAAATAAGTATAAATATTTCAAAATTATCTACTCAAACGCCCGGGTGACTATGGTGACTATAATTTGTTTTCTATTAGGAACAATTTATCAGAAATTCCATAGTGATAAAAACGATATTTAGAACAGGTTTTATTAAGTCATAAACAGGTCAAGCAACGAGGGTTCATGACCTCATAGATACCTACGGCTTTCATGTTGTTAAGCTCTATTTTAGCAAAGACATATTATTTCGTAAACTCAACTAAGAAAAACAGGAATGAGCTCAGTTCATCTAGCTAGAAGTAATCTGTATAAGTCCTGAACGAGCTTAATGCCACTGAGGCCTATCAGTCTCATGTGTATGTCGGACTACTCGATTTCCATGTAGGAGTGGCTCTCGAAAGGATAATTGTAGAGATTTCCTACCGGCATTCATCCCATATTCCCCTGTGATCTCATCATTGGTAGACCTCAGTGACTGTGATGTTGCGGTTAAACCTCGCATCTATCCCGCCATTTTTACGGCAGCAGTCATGTAGACCAGAGATCGCTTAGAAGGGTTAACCCTTTTTCGACACCCGGCGCAAAAGTGATAAATTCCTTTAATGCTTGTCCTCTGAGCTCTCTCTATCTCTAACGGTCTCCAGAAGAGCAGTCTTACCTTACGACTCCCAATATAACAATATCATCATCATGGGCCTTTTCGTCTATTTCATTTATTGCCTCGTGGATACAATGCACTTTTTCTCATGGCTGTGCAAGCCATAACAATATACTGAATAGAATATCAAGGCTAGTTTAACAGTAAACTGGAATAATAAAAACGCATCTAATTTCCAATTCTGTCATAACTTGTAGAATGACTTAATCAAATAAGGTTGTATGCAAATAATACAACTTAATATCATTTAGAATAATATTGTATTTTACGACATTGCTTACCTTGTTTATCTTAATGAGTTTATTACATTAAATTAGCATTAAGTATTAATTATTTGTTTATGTTTATTATTTTGGTTATTACATCTACTAGTATAACTAACAACTCTTGTCTGTTGATTAAATCTACTGCCTCGACTTCAAAGCTAAAAAAGTGCTGTTTTAAAAGGCTACCTTGCTCGAAGTTGTGGTTTTTAATTACACGTAAGATAATTATTTTTTTTTTTTTAAATATTTGACGACCTCTGTGGCGTAGTGGTTATGTTATAGGCAATGTGTATAATCCGGCATTGTATAGAATACCTAGTCATTCAATACAATGCCTAAAACGATCAGGCAATGTGTATAATACGATTCATTTCATACATTGCCTAGGTATTGTACTAAATGCCTGAAGCGCATCAGGCAATGTGTAGCCCGATTTACACATCGTTAACTCGCTACTGTACTTGTCGATGTGTAAATCGGGCATAATGGACAACCACGTTAAGAATAAGTGCTTTTAATATACTTATTTACGGGTCCATATAGGCTTACATAAAATTCGAAGTCATATTTTTGGTCTTACTAACGCTTTGTGTTCATAATAATCAATCTTCATAATTATTTATTGATTCTGTTTGTACCAAGAAACGTTTATAATCATATTTTCCTTTTCAGAACTTTTTTCTTTATAACATTCAATGATCATATTGCTTTAATTAATAATGTCATTGTTTAGAATAGCTTAGAATTTTTGTTGTAAACAGTCACAGCTCTAACCTAACCTAACCTACAGTAGTTGTAATCTTGGTGTGTTTTTGTCCTACGACCAAAAATAAAAGTTTCTAATAGCAACTAAATATAATCTAACTAAATCATAGAGAAGAAAAGCAGATAACATACATTACCTATGCTTCAACCGGAATTCTATACAATGTCTTAAATGTGTAAAATAGTTTCAACAATTAATTACATTTCATACATTGCCTGAACGACCCCGATAATCTATACATTGCCTAGGTATTGTATAGAATACCTCCATTATACACATTGCCTATTACAGTTATATTACGTGGCTGCTATGTAGAGGTCTCGGGTTCGAGTCCCGCTCAATGGAAATATTTGTGTGCATGAACATGATTGTTTGCATTGGTCTGAGTGTTTCTATGTATAATATGTGTGTATTTACAAAAAAAGTATACTCGTAAAGTATTATTATCCGTTGTTCTGTTACCCATAACACAAGCAGGTTATGCCTAGCTTACTTTGGGATGATGACAGATGGCGCTGTGTAGAGATGTCCGTGAATATTTATTTATTAGACACGAAAATATAAGGCACAAAGTGCATTCATTGCACCACAATCTATGAAGCTCTCTACTTATTTGTTAATTATTGTTTCAGCTGAAGCAGTACATGTGCTCAATGAGAGCTATTTAAGAGGACCACTGATTAGTGCTTTTGTAGGGAAATTAGTACAAAGCATGAATGATTATATGGCGTTTATACCAATTGAGCAATTATTTAATGAGTAAATCAAATTTATATAATGTAAAGAATGATTTAATGGCTTAATTAATAGCAAATGTCTTTCCTATTATAAAAAATGTTATTATTTAAGAAATATAATTGTACATATTAAAGTATTTTTGAAGAATGTATTTCTTTTCTTCTTGCTAGACTCGATATTTAGATCGACCTTAAACTGGTGATGTGACTCTGACTCTTTTAAAACAAGAATAATTATCGAATCATGCGTACTGTGTACTTTTACTGTTTATTTTATTTTATTTATTTATTGGACAACCAACAAGTCTTATGCCCGATTTACACATCGACAAGTACAGTAGCGAGTTAAGTAGTAAGTTGTTAATTAAGTTGATTTAAATAGATCTCCATCTTATTTTTTGGCGTAAGTACGAAGTAGTAGCTCTCTCGCGTCTCGCTAACTTAACTCGCCAAAAAATAGAAAGGTGGTTAGGAGGTTAGGCAACCCCCCAGTATACCCACTAAAAGTCCTCAGCGGCACTCCTTCATCGCCTTCTTGGAGAGGGCCTGGGGAACCGGAAGAGCCTTTGCGTCCAGTCCCTCTGCGAGTTATAGTTAATCAGTCCTAACTTATTAATTTTATATCATACATACATTCATAAACTCACGCCTTATTCCGTCCGGGGGTAGGCAGAGACGACAGAACATGCAGAACAATAACATAATTATATTACAGGCAGTACTAAATAATCTTTATCGTTTTTGTCCATTATTTTAAACAAAACTAATCTCCTAAGTTGATTATTGAAATCTAGCGAACAAAATGGCAAAAAATTGTAGACAACCTTCAAATGATATAATTGTTTAAACTTCCTAATAAGTATACTAAATCAAATTATATTTGGCTGTTCGTCTATATTTCTCAAAAGTGCAGTTTAGCATTATTATGATATTTTAATTAATAAATATAAATATTTCTCTTTTTTTTATTATTCTATACTTTTCTATTAAAATTCTCTATAATATTCAATTCTCGTATAATAGCGCGTAAATTGGTATTCAATTGTTCAATGTCCATTTTATCGATTAAAATAACCGTACCTAAACAATCTCAGGCGACGCACGCCGGCACGCACGACGCGACTGGTCTTCGTCTCTGATCGGCACCTTATGAGCTGTACTCGCCTACATGTGAACTGTACTTACTACTTATTACTTACTACTTAACTGTCTATTTTTTTAACTCGCTACTGTACTTGTCGATGTGTAAATCGGGCATTAGGGCAGCAAAGTTATGGGATGGCGACCGCGTACAGGAAAGCGCAGGGTGAGAAGACCCCTCACACGGCGGCACACCTTGTTAGGACGGCGGGAAGCCGATGGATGAGGGAGGCGCAGGACCGCACAAGGTGGCAATATTTGGAGGAGGTCTATGTCCAGCAGTGGACGTCGATTGGCTGATATGATGATGATGATGATTTAAAAACCTAATAGGTAACTAACTAATTGTTGTAAACTACTAAAGTTATAATCCTTTTACTAAAAATAAACTTTAAAACTTTGTCTATTTCGGTATAGGCTCTTTTTATTTTGTTTTGTAATTAAAATAATATTATTTTGTTTTTCACTACTATTTCCTTAATTTAAATACACACATCAAAAAAGTCTAAGCAACATGCATGATATTACAAATTTACCATTTATATTAATTTATTTTACCATTTATTTTAATTATAACGTTGTATTTTATTTTTAAAATAATATTTTTAGGGTTCTATGATGTAAAAATAACAGCTGTTTTCTTTATAAGTTCTTTTAATAACAGAAATTAACAATATTAGAATATACAGGTACATAAGAAACTAAACTTTTTTTTTACAAATTGAAATTTCTTAAGAAAATGAAGTTATTGTGAAAGAATAGGACAATTTAATACAAAGTATGGCCTCCTCTGCTATTCAGAACTTGTCGGCAACGATTATTCATTGAATTAATAAGACTGTTTATGTCATCTTGCGGTATTCGCTCCCAATGGAATTGTAGCAAATCCTTCAGCTGTTGGGTTGTTGTCACTCCGTCCAAGTCCTTCAAAACACGTCTCTGGAGCATGTCCCATGCGTGCTCGATGGGGTTGAGGTCTGGCGATTGTGCAGGCCAGGGCAATACCTGGATGTTCTCCGTTGCCAAGTATTCACTGGTTCGCCGAGCTGTATGTGAACGCGCATTGTCATGCATTAACGTAAAATCGGAGCCAAAGGTTTGTGCAAATGGATGGACATAAGGTCTGAGAATATCCTCAACGTAATTTTCAGCGTTCATGTTTCCATTTACAAAAACGAGCTCAGTTCGCCTGTTCTTCATAATACCCGCCCATACCATAACTGTTGAGCCGCTGTATGGATGAACTTCCTGAACGCACCTGAGTCTTTCAGTATTTCCGGGTCGACGGTACACTCGCACCCTTCTTGTATCAGGCCTAAACCCGAATCGCGACTCATCGGAAAACATAATTTTATCCCATTGTTCCTGGGTCCATGTTATGCGTTCTCTACACCATTCATTTCGACGAGCGCGATTCCCGTGACGTATCGGTGGGCACCTGATAGGGCGTCGAGCTCGTAGGCCGTACTCATGCAGTCGATTTCGCACAGTTTGGGGACTTACATCAACACCACTTGAATTTTGTAGCCTCAAACTTATCTCTCGAGCGGTTAACATCGGCTGGCGTCTTGCAGTCAGTTGTATGTACCGGTCTTGCCGAGTGGTTGTACTCCTTTTACGGCCTGGATGCTGTTCAGCGGGTTCCCCTGTATTATTGTAGCGCTGCCAAAGACGACAAATAACACTTCTATGAATACCAAAATGTCGAGATACCTGAGATTGATTACTTCCCGCTTGCAACATCCCTACAGCTCTTTGCATTTCATCTGCCGTCAAATGACGTCGCTCCATGACGTAAAGAATATCTAACAATTCAATTTTGTCGCCAACTGTATTTAAATGGTTGGTAAAATTATAAAATCAAGACTAAAACGTAGCAATTAACATGCACTCAAATTCAAACAAATTCGCAGTCATTTGAATTTTATGAAAAAAAACAAAACATAATCGAATTTTTTTTTTTACAACCAGCCAGTATGTCATCAATAACAAAAAAGTTTACTTACCTATACACTTTGAGTGAGTAAATACTTAGAAATTAATTAATATAAATGGTAAATTTGTAATATCATGCATGTTGCTTAGACTTTTTTGATGTGTGTATTATCTCTCAAGGAATCTTGAAAGTCAAAAACAACTCTGATATAGGATTTTAAAATAGCTTTGTGTAAAACTAGCTATTGCCTGCGGCTTTGCCCGCCAAGATTTATGGATATTTACTGCAGTACATTTCGGTAAACAACGTTACGGGAATTATTTTTCAATCTGCGTGTACAAAAAGATTTAAGGCTTTCGAAATACGTGAACAACCCACATGTATCAGTCTGGAGAAGAAAGGGGTATCCAGGTAAAAACCGGCTACTGTAACTGTGACACTCCCCGATAAATAAAGGGACTATTCAATACAGGAAGAATTTTTAAAATCGGTTTAGTAGATTCAGAGATTACCCCCTACAACGTCACAAACTCACAAACACACAAACTTTAGCTCTTTATAATATTAGTATAGATGTTAGAATAATAATACTTAATACTAGGTTTAAATGCTTCGTTTTCCCTCATTATTACCAAGAACTTCAAAATGTCTGTGCGTATCTATACTTGATATAAATACTGTATAATATGATGCAGTCCTAATAAGGATGAGTGATGTAATAAAACGCTATGATACGAAACACGTCCGTTTATTTGCAAGATTACTACATAACTAATGTGCAGTAGGCACAGTACATCCCCCTTTATAAAAAATGTATACATAGTAATAAGGGGTGGTCAAAACATTTTAATAGTAGAAACTTAGTTTAATCGGTCGATATTATAATATTGTTAATACACGACATTACATATGCGATTATATCATATTGTTTACTTAGATCGGGTTACACACTTCTCTCGTCTTGCTAATAACATCTAAGAACTTAACGCCTTTATTTACTTTTTATTGATTAAAATACAAAATATAATAAATAATCTTTATTAGTATTTGGCTACATAATAAAAACAAAATACTGGAATATTACTGGAACTAGTGATAAACCAGTTTAGATTTCTTTCTAACACAATATAATAAAATGTATATAATAAAAAATTAAGTATAATATTACTATAGGTGTATACGAGTATATCTATTTGTTTAAACACTTTTGCCTAATGTCACTTCACTTTTGTCACATAAACACGAACTAAATAATCACTCGCGAAGGTTGAGCAGGCGTGCCGCTGTTTAAGCGTTGATCGCCTCCTCGCAAAGGTGAATCTTGCAGTTCACGCCTCATGTAGCGTGCGTAGCTCACCTTGCAGCGTTTCCACAGCAAGTACAATATCGCCGAAAGTATGCATGTGATAATAAAAAGCAGATACATTTCATATCTGTCGTACACGGTTTCTTTCTCGGCGGCAGAGGTCGCAGCGCTGTTGCCAGCCCCATTCTGGGCAATAATAATGTGCTCCTCTTGAACCTTACTCTGCTGCTTACCCATTTTGGTAAATAGATTGCGAGTGCTGATTAACGATGTTTACGATGCGAAACGAACGACAGGTTTGATAGTGCGTCCGAACCTCGATACTCTCGGTACGTTGTTTACATTTGCACTTGCCATATCAGGTGTCGTCATAGGAGGCTGCATACTGTTGTTAAGTACAAACGCCGGCTTCAATCTATCTATACTAATTACTTTCTCTGTGTCCTGTTGCATTATTTTATAATATTTTTCTGTTTTACTAATAACTTCAAAAGGGCCCATGTAAGGTCGCGTTAAAGGTTTCGTGACTTTGTCCACGCGAACAAATACATGAGTGCAATTTTTAAGTTCAGGATGCACAAATATTTTTCCTTGATGCGTTTCTTTTTTAGGTACTGCAACTAAATTAGATATCTTTTTACGCAAGTCTTGTAAGAATGTGATGTTCTCAGATGATTCTCGCTGTATAGGCTCAAAAAAATCTCCTGGTAATCGCATTGGCTCACCATATACCATCTCTGCAGCACTAATGTGTGTATCATATCTCATACTGGCTCGTAATCCAAACAGAACTGAAGGTAATTCTGATACCCAGTGTTCTGTATTCCCTCGACACATAAGTGCGGTCTTAAGTGATCGATGCCATCTTTCTACAAGTCTGTTAGACTGTGGATGGTATGCAGTAGTTCTAAACTTTGTGATGCCCATTCTTTTAGCTAATTGGGAAAACAAATTTGACATAAAATTATATCCTTGATCCGTTGTTAAATACAATGGCGTTCCAAATCTGGTTATCCATCCGGTGTAAATGATATCGGCTATTGTCTCAGCGGTTATATCTTTTACAGGATAGGCCTCTGGCCAGCCAGTGCTTCTGTCTACCATCGTCACAATATATCGATACCCGCTACAGTATGTTAATGGCCCCACAACATCCATATGAAGATGTTCAAATCTGTTTGTGTGTATAAATTTTCCGTGGGGTGACATGGTATGCCTGTGAACCTTAGACATTTGGCAGTTATTACAAGCTTTGGTCCACTGAGTCACATCTTTATTCATTCCTTTCCATATATAGCGGTCTTGCATCATCCTTCGTGTTGATCGCGCTGCTGGGTGGCTGATGTCATGTATCGCGTTGAAAGCCGATACACGAAATTCCTTTGGCAAATATGGGCGCATTCTATTAGTCGATACATCGCAATAGATAGGTATTGTGCTATTAGGTATGCATAACTTCTTAAACTGTAGTGAATTCGATTCCATGAGGTATTTTAACTCTATGTCTTGACTTTGCGCTTCCGCCAATTTTCTTATGTCTATGGGAGATAACAATTCTATAGATTGTATTCGTGACAAACAATCGGCAACTACATTTTCTTCACCTGATATGTGTTTTATATTAGTACAAAATTGCATGATATAATCTAATTGCCGTATCCGTCTTGGAGTATCATTTTTGTTCATCGTGTTATTCTGGAATGAGTACACGATTGGTTTATGATCTGTATAGATTGTAAATAATCGTCCTTCAACCAACGATCTAAAATGTTTGATAGCAAGATATATGGCTAACAACTCTCTATCGTATGTCGAATATCGTTGCTGAGCATCGCTTAATTTTGTTGAGAAAAATCCCAAGGGCTTCCAAACATCTCCTTCTTTCTGCTGTAGTACGGCACCAGCGCAGGTGTTAGAACAATCTGTCATGAGGGCTAGCTGTGCATTTGGCGATGGAAAGGACAATGTAATTGCGCTTTTGAGGCTTTGTTTACATTGCTCGAACGCTTCTAGTGCTTCATCAGTCCACGGGATCAAACTTTTATCCTTTTTCTTTGCATTGTGCAAAAATACATTTAATTTCTCATGTGTATGAGCTGCCTTGGGTAGGTGGCGCCTGTAGAAGTTCACCATCCCAAGAAAACGACGTAATTCGTCTACTGTGTCCGGTCTCTTAAAATCGGATATGACCTTGACTTGCTTATCAAGTGGTCGCAGACCGTCCTTTGATACTCTAAAGCCAAGAAAATCAAGCTCTGATTTGCCAAATTCACATTTGGCTAAATTAATCGTTATGCCATATCCATTTAGGCGGCTTAGTACTTCTCGTACCAATGCTCTGTGGTCTGATTGGCATGAATTTGCAATTATTATGTCGTCGATATAGATAAATATATTATCTAAGTTTCGTAATACTTCTTCGTTCAAAAAAACGTTGAAATGTGGCTGCCGCATTTTTAAAACCGAATCCCAGCCTCATAAATTCAAATAAACCAAATGGGCATGTTATCGCCGTCTTTGGTATGTCTTCTTCATGTATGGGTATATTATGATATGCCTTTTGCATATCTATTCTAGAAAATATAGTTTTTCCGTGTAACAAATAGGTACAATCCTGTATTCGCGGTATAGGGTAGCGATCAGGTTTCGTAATTGAATTGAGCTGTCTGTAGTCCCCACACGGTCTGAGCTCACCATTTTTCTTTGTCACAATGTGCAACGGACTCGCCCAATTGCTTTTGGAGGGCCTACATATACCCATTTCTTGCATCAGTTGAAATTCAGCTTTTGCCTTGAGGTACTTATCAGGTGGTAAAGGGCGTGGGCGCACGTAGACAGCCGGTCCAGTAGTCTCAATGTAGTGTACCGTAGAATGACATGGTTTTTCTTTAAAATTCATTGGTTTTGTAATGTCCGGAAATTCCGCTAAAATATCTTTATAATCACATTTATAGTCAATTGTACTCATTGAAGGATCACATTGCACAACCACAGACGCAATACTCTGTAGACTGGTCACCGTATCTATAAGTTTTCTGTTTTTAACGTCTACTAACAAAGTGTAATGAGACAAAAAGTCAGCGCCTAGTATGGGCTGCTTGACTTCCGCTATCACAAATGTCCACTTAAAAGTTCGCCGTAATCGTAAATCTAAATTCAAAGTCTTTACACCATAAGTCCGAATTTCTGTACCATTCGCGGCGTACAGTTTGTAATCGTCACACTTATCACTAAACAGACGATTCTTGTTCACTGGTAACACAGAAATGTTTGCACCCGTGTCCACTAAGAATTTAAGACCACTGTTACTGTCCATGATGCATAGGCGGTGCGTAGGAGTGATGGTGCATGTCCCCGCCTGTGAGTACACCTTCACTAGTTTTCCTGATTCGCAGGTTTTTTCCACGAGCACGGCTCTATACATTTCTTTGCTCTATGGCGATATCTAAAGTGATAAACACAAAGCCAGTCCGGGCTATTCGGTGAGCGTCGATTAAAATTACGATTCCGTGACGCTGATCTTGACCGAGGTCGAAAACGACTAAAATTTCTGTTTTGCTCCATTTCTCTTATCTTTAGGCTCAATTTAGCTATCTCTGCTAAAATGAAGCTGTGATCGGTACTAGAGTTGCTACTGGGCACAGACTGGACTTCAGATACTTGCAGGGGTTGCGTCGTCTCCATCACTTTGTCGGCAATAGCTGCTAAATGCTCTAATTCTTTCGCCTCGCTAACCGCTAACACTCCGCGCACTGCAGTCTATCTAGACGCAGTGTACCAAAAAGTTACTTCCTCCCACTTTGCTGCACACCCAAGTTTAGCACGTTTATGAATCACTAGCTTTTTCCCGCAGCTTCGCTCGCGTTAAGAACTAATATTATAAATGAGGCTTATTTTAGTTTATAGTAGCTATAGGCATGCTTAGTCTCAGTTTGAAATTGACAAGACAACCACGGTGGCGCGACGGTAGCGCAAGCGGCTGCCGTGCAAGAGGTTGTGGGTTCGATCCCCACGCAGGACAATAATTTGTGAGATCTACAAATTATTGTCCTGGTTTGCATGTTCTTTGAGTCCGTTAATTGATGTTTGTAAAAGGTCCCCGCGACACAGGGCATGATCCCTAGTACGGGAGTTGTCTTTTTAAAAAGAAAGAAAAAGAAAAGTTTCATAGAATCTTTCATCCCCTATTTTATCCCTTTAGGGGTAGAATTTACTAAAATAATTTCTTAGCGGATGCCTACGTCATAACATCTACCTGAATGCCAAATTTCAGCCAGATCCCTCCAAAGGTTTGGGCTGTGCGTTGATCAGATCACTATGTCAGTCACCTTTGAGTTATCCATCAGCTCATTAACTCAGCTGTCTAAGCTACATGTGTTACAAAAAACTAATCATCATAACAGCCCATTGAGGTCCCACTGCAGGAACGGGCCTCCTCATGTGACGGAGGAATACTTTGCCTACTAATACCACGCTGGCCAGACGGATTGGTATAGGGTTTAATTTCAAGTTTTCCTTCTTTTTATTTTGTTTAGATAAGATTTACAAATAGTCCCTTAGTCGGTTTTTACGACACCCACGGGAAGAGATGGGGAGGTGCAATATTCTAAGCCGGCACCCCACGGCAGCAAAAAATTAATAAAGAAATTAAATTGTTTTGCAGTTGATTGTACCCTATTATTTGAAGGACTGTGTAAAATAGTATTAGATAAAGATAACAAACCACACATTCATATAATTGATCATACATTAAAAACAGATGTGAATGGAAAGATAGAAATTAATTTAACCAATATGTATAACAACGACAAAGAAAAATGTAAGTATAGCCCAGTCAAAATAGACAAAATTATGATTAAAGTTTGCATTAATTCCAAACAAGCTGGATTTTTGTGCAGGCCTTGAATACGTCATTACAAATGATATGTCAAAAGTCCCCATCGATCCCGCTTGTGCGTTGTTTTTTATTCAAGGTCAAAGGTCACAAATTTGCGATTTTTGCGTATATCTCTGAAACAACGAGACCTATCGAAAAATGGTTTAGACAAAGTTTGTAGATCGTAAAATTGTCTACAAAAAATATCTGAACACTTTTCTCCTACAAAGCATCGCTTTTGAGATATCGTGACTTTAGAGCGCAGGAAAGTCGTATTTTTGACTATATGCACACACTAGCTTTTTCCCGCTATTTCGCCCGTATTTATAAGTATTATCAAAAATTAGGCTTATTTCTATATATATAGTAGCACATGCATGCTTGGTCTCAGAGTCAGCCTAATCGGTTATAAATTGACAAAGTTACATACAAACTTTCATCCCCTATCTTATCCCTTTGGGGGTCGAATTTATCAATATCCTTTCTTAGCGGATGCCTACGTTATAACATCTACCTGCATGCCAAAATTCAGCCAGATCCCACCAGTGGTTTGGGCTGTGCGTTGATAGACTCACTTCACTCAGTCAGATCACTATCCGAGTCTCTCGTTAACAAGATTAGACCATTGGTTTTACCTGTTCTTACAGTTGGGTAGTAAAATTAAGAGAAATTTGATAATTCAAATTGTTATCCAACGCTTACAACAGATTTGATAGATTTAAAAGATAAATCTCTTGAGTCTGGATGTTCTTTGTGTCCTCATCAAAAGCAAACATAACATTTATTTTTCAGCTGATGCATTTCATAAATACTACAATGAAAATTGGAAAACTGCAAAATTCATGCTTGAACCAATAATAGATGGATTCATGGATAAATTCTCTGAAAATATTGATGCATATATGGCATATAAACCTGTTGAAGAGATATTTACAGAGGAAGATTAAAGAATATACGCCTTTCTTAGGTAATTACCCAGAATATAGATAGGGCTAAAAAAGCTGTTGGCCATAAAGTTATATATGTTAAAGTCAGTGTGTGTAATTATAAAATCATCACTTCCCTGCCCTTATCCCAATTTTATTTGCGGTCGGCGCAGCATATCTTCTTCTTCCATACTTTCTTCTCTTTTCCATCCATCGTTTCTTTGGTCGTCCTCTTCCCCTATATCCATCCACATACATGTTCAACACCTTCCCCACCACATGATTTTCCTTCCTCCGTATAACGTGCCCATATCATGGGAGCCGGTGCCACTTTCAAACTTCATCTTTCTTCACCTTTGAGTTTTATATATATAAAACTCAAAGGTGACTGACATAATGATCTATCAACGCACAGCCCAAGTCACTGGTGGGATCTGGCTAAAATTTGGCATGCAGGTAGATGTTATGACGTAGGCATCCGCTAAGAAAGGATTATGATGAATTCTATCCCCAAGGGGATAAAATAGGGGATGAAAGTTTGTATGAAACTTTGTCAATTTTAAACCGATAGGCTTGAGACTTTGTGTGCATATAGCTACTATGACGTTGGCACCCTTTTAGGAAGGACTTTGATAAATTCTACCCCCAAGGGGATAAAATAGGGGATGAAAATTAGCATGAAACTTTGTCAGTTTCAATCCGATCGAGCTGAGACTTTGCTTGCATATAGATATTATGACGTTGGCACCCCCTTAGGAAGGACTTTGATAAATTCTACCCCCAAGGGGATAAAATAGGTGATGAAAGTTTGTATGAAACTTTGTCAGTTTCAATACGATCAGGCTGAGATTTTAGATGCATATAGTTACTATGACGTTGGTACACCCTTAGAAAGGACTGATAAATTCTACCCCCAAGGGGATAAAATATGGGATGAAAATTAGCATGAAACTTTGTCAGTTTCAATCCGATCAGGCTGAGACTTTGCATGCATATAGATACTTTGACGTTGGCACCCCCTTAAAAAGGACTTTGATAAATTCTACCCCCAAGGAGATAAAATAGGTGATGAAAGTTTGTATGAAACTTTGTCAGTTTCAATACGATCGGGCTGAGACTTTGCATGCATATAGTTACTATGACGTTGGTACCCCCTTAGAAAGGACTTTGATAAATTCTACCCCCAAGGGGATAAAATAGGGGATTACAGTTAGTATTAAACTTAGCTTCTCTCATGAACTGCATGTTTTATGTTGCTTGCTCACGAGTAATTTCTCTCAATAGCTTAATAGTTTTAGCGCCTTATGACAGATTAATTATCTATACTTCTATATCTATATACTATTATATAAAACTGAAGAGTTTGTTTGTTTGTTTGAACGCGCTCATCTCAGGAACTACTTCGTCGAATTGAATTTAATTTTCAGTTTTGGATAGACCATTTATCGAGGAAGGCCATAGGCTATATAACATCAAGCTATGATAAAAAAAAATCAAAAATTGGAGGGCTTATGGGCCGACTTAGAAGGTTCATGTTCACTCAGAGGGAAATGGAGAGAGCTATGTTGTAGCCTGACCTATGGGCCTACTCAGAAGGCTCATGGTTTTTCAGAGGGCAATGGAGAGACCTATGTTGTAGCCTAGCCTATGGACCTACTCAGTAGAATCATGGTCACTCAGAGGGCAATGGTACGGGCTATATTGTAGACTGACCTATGGGCGTACTCAGTAGAATCATGGTCACTCAGAGGGCAATGGTGAGGGCTATGTTGTAGCCTGACCTATGGGCCTACTCAGAAGGCTCATGGTTTCTCAGAGGGCAATGGAGAGACCTATGTTGTAGCCTAACCTATGGGCCTACTCAGTAGAATCATGGAAACTCAGAGGGCAATGGTGAGGGCTATGTTGTAACCTGACCTGTGGGCCTGCTCAGAAGGCTCATGGTCTCTTAGAGAGCAATGGAGAGAGCTATGTTGTAGCCTGACCTATGGGCCTACTCAGAAGGCTCATGGTTTCTCAGAGGGCAATGGAGAGACCTATGTTGTAGCCTAGCCTATGGGCCTACTCAGTAGAATCATGGTCACTCAGAGGGCAATGGTGAGGGCTATGTTGTAGCCTGACCTGTGGGCCTGCTCAGAAGGCTCATGGTCTCTTAGAGAGCAATGGTGAGAGCTATGTTGTAGCCTGACCTATGGGCCTACTCAGAAGGCTCATGGTTTCTCAGAGGGCAATGAAGAGACCTATGTTGTAGCCTACCCTATAGGGCTACTCAGTAGAATCATGGTCACTCAGAGGGCAATGGTGAGGGCTATGTTGTAGCCTGATCTATGGACCTACTCAGAAGGCTCATGGTGTCTCAGAGGGCATTGGAGAAAGCTACGTTGTAGCCTGACCTATGGACCTACTCAGAAGCTTCATGGTTACTCAGAGGGCAATGGAGAGAGCTATGTTGTAGCCTGACTTATAAGCCTACTCAGAAGAATCATGATCACTCAGAGGGCAATGGAGAGACCTATGTTGTAGCCTGACCTATGGGCCTACATAGAAGGCTCATGGTCACTCAGAAGGCTCATGGTCACTCAAGGGCAATGGAGAGAGCTATGTTGTAGCCTGACCTATGGGTCTACTCAGAAAGTTCATGGTCACTTAGGGGCATTGGAGAGAGCTATGTTTTTTTTTTTTTTTTTTTTTTTTTTTATACTAATACTTTTGTACCTCTGATGTTTGTCAGAGACGTTGGCGATCGATATGGTCATTAATTAATCATTATATTATTATTTAATAATTATGTGTTTTTAATTTTTTTTTTTTTTTTTTTTTAATTTGTTCCGAGGTGTGATATTCTATTATTTATTTATTTACTATTTATGTCTTTCTTATTTTTATGCTTATTAATTATTGTCACGTTTTCCTCTTTGTCTTGTTTCTACTAAACTGTTTTTCTTTTTTGCAGTTAATGCTGGTCATCACGCCCGTTTCCTGTCCTTTGACTTTTCTTCCTACTTTATACGCTGGTATTTAATAAATTTATATACTAAATCCACATATCTTGTCCCTAGCTGGTTTTGTTCCACGCACTTGCTTTTTTAGCTATTTCCTGACAGAAGGACAGGAATACAGGTATGGAGCTTTTCTCGATCATGATGTTCTTGATGTTCTCCATTTTGATGACCTGATTCATTTTTTGCTCTGTGTCCCACCGGAGTCTTGCAAAATTTGGACAGTCACACAGCACATGGATCGCTGTTTGATCTTCAGTTGGATCGCAGACGCACTCTGAGCTTTGCTTGCATTTGAAGCGTTTCAAGTATGCTGCGAAACCACCGTGCCCCGTCAGCGCCTGTGTGAGATGGAATGTGGGCGTGAACTGCCGAACTGTCTTGTAAGCTGCTCGAACATCCGGGAAAAACAGTTTAGTAGTTGCGGCGGTGTCCCCCTCCTGGTATCTTCGATTCCATTCTCGAAGCGAAGCATCACGAATGTTGCGCTTCACGAATGAAACCGGACACAAGTCATATTCCGGCAACACCTTCAATTTTAGGGCTGCCTCCTTCGCTAATTGGTCCGCTCTCTCATTCCCGCTATGGCCAGCATGTGCTTTGATCCAAAACAGGGATACTTCCTTGTTTTGGATCCTCGCCCTATGCAGATTTCTACGGGCCTCGACTGCAAGTGGATGGAGAGCGTTCCAATTCTCAAGAGCCTGCAGCGCAGCACGCGAATCACTGAAGATTCCGTAAGATTTTTCGGGGCGCTTTGCAACTTCCGCAAGTGCTTTGTTTATCGCTAGCAACTCCGCCTGGTACACCGAGCAGTGCGCAGATAGCTTGAACTTGAGGGCTCGGTCTTCCCCCGTTTCAGTCCATATGGATAGAGCGGCTCCAACCTTGCCCTCAAGTCCACTGCCATCGGTGTAGATGCGCACTGCTTGGGTACTATAGTTTATAACATCCTCAGGATGCACCAGGTGTACAAAACTTATTGCCTCGCGGTCAGCAGGATGCGGAATAGCCGTGTAGGCTACTTTGTATTCTATTTCATGCCCTGCTAGCTCTGCCCGGTCTACTCCAATCTTGGCCTCGTAAAGAGTCGCAGCTTCACGAATTCTGATATCCAAGGGAAGGATACCTGACAGAGCCAGCGAGGCATTTAGCGACACTGTTCTGTAGGCTCTACATAGTTTTTGGGCAAAGCCCCTTTGCGCCGCGTTTAAGCTCTTTTGGGTGCCTTTTTGTAGTGTTGCAGGAGCCCATGCACCCGCCGCGTACAATACCATTGGCTCAACCACAGCCGTGTATATTACCCTTATCACCTCAGGGTGGAGCCCCCAGCTAATCTTGGCCGCAGTTATTAGGGATTTATATACGGCCTGTACCCTGGTGACTGTGGTCGTGACGTGGGTCTTAAAAGTCAAGCCCTGATCTATGGTGAGGCCCAGCACTTTTATCTCCTTGGAGATAAAAGTGCTGGGCCTCACCATAGATCAGGGAGAGAGCTATGTTAGAAGTTTTCCTGTGTGATCGAATCAAAAATGAGAAGATCCGCAAGAGAACCAAAGTAACCGGTTAAAGTACGACAAGCAGGGCACATAGCGCGGATAACTGACAGCTTTTTGGGCAGAAGGATTCTGGAATGGCGACCGGCGACAGCGCTGTTGTGGACGGCTGGAAGCCGATGGATGAGGGAGGCACAGGACCCCATAAGGTGCAATACTTGGAGAAGTCCTATGTCCAGCAGTTGACCTTGATTGGCTGATATGATGATGATGATAACTTTGTATGGATTAAACAAGTTATTTTATCGTTTTATTTATTTTCATTAAGAATATGTATTGTGTACAAAGAAGTTTTGTAGGCCCCTTATTTTTACACACGCTAAACAAAAAATAAGCTTAATTAATCATAATACTTCTGAACGCGAGCGAAGCCGCGGGCAACAGCTAGTTTAATTATAAACTAATAGCGGCCAGTCCCGGCTTCGCACGGGCATTATTTTCCCGCTTTTCTATTGAAATTTTTCTTGAATTTTCTTTGCTATCAACCTCACGGAGCCCGAACCCTTTCCAATTAATGCAAAACCGTGGCAATTGGTCCGTGGGTTCTGGAGTTATAGCGTCAGGAAGGAAAATCCGACTATATTTTTACCTATATACACTGGGCCGCAATGAAAACGGGTCACTTACATAAACCTTAATAACTTCCAAAATATTGGAGCTAGCTTTATGAAATAAACACTAAAATAAAGATAATTTAACAGTCCTTAAATGGAAGTGATAAAAATTACAGATTGTTATGTTTATTTTTGACAAAAGTAAGTTAAATAAAAAGTGACACTTTCATTACAAGTCAAAAACAGGTTTAAGGTATCAAAAATGCAATTATCACTTAATACGCTATTTTATTATCAGAAGCTGTTAATACAGTTGTCATCTTGTTTTGGATGCTTACCATTTGGCTTTTAATTGAATTCTGTGGAAAATATACCCGTTTCTCTATCACTGTTTCTTTGAGTTCACAAAGGGTGATTAGAGGGAAATATTGATGTCCTACTCATCGATCCAATACGTCATAAGCATGCTGGATCGGTTTCAAGTCTGGGTTGCGTGCTGGCCACTTCATACGTGTGATAGCGACATCTTTACGGAACTTTAACACTATTAAATCTGTATGAAGACGAGCGTTGAGTTCCATAAAGGTGCCTTTTTCGCCGACGTTTACCAAAAATGAGCCATCATACTCATTAATGATATCATTCAAGTACCTCTCTGCAGTTAAAGGACCATTTTATATCACTACTAGGTCGGTGCGGCTTTCAGAAGAAATTCCAGCCCACACGTGTACAGTGCCTCCGACATAAGGTACTTTCCTGTACTTTTCCAGACTCTACGCCTTCCATCGTGCTTGTATAACGTAAACCTCGACTCATCGGAAACATTTTCCTTAACTAATCAGCCATGAGTGCTATTCACGAGTTTTTTATCATCACTCTATCTTCAATTTTGATGTTGTCTTTCAAATTTACGAATATTTGCAGGTCTGGGACTGTAATTTTGGTTCATCTAAACACTGCCTCCCTATACAAGGACTTGGATTGCTTTCTCGAGCACGTAGCAAGTGATTTTTGACTACAACAGCCGTTTGGAATCGATTTCTCAACATTCTCGACACCATGTAACGATCCTCTTGTGTTTTTGTGCACGCTGTTGGTTCTGATCTTGGTCTGCGCGCGTTAGATACAGTGTCTTCTAATGGCTGGTGTTCTTTTCGAACGATTAATAGCTATAAACTAACAGTTCTCGCTGTATAACGATGACTACGTAATTTTTCTAGCATTTCTGGAATCCGTCTACAAGGATTCCAGGGGTTAGAGGCAAATTTTTATGCTAATTTGATCAGAATATCAAATTTCTGTATATTAAATGCGTCTTTTTCATGATACAACAGAAAAAAAGTAAAAAAAAATGGTTTCGAAATTGTTGTGAAAATTTAAATATTTTGTCTTTATTTTTAATTTATGGATTTAATACAATAATAAAAAATAACTTGAAAGATTTTACTTGCGGCATTATTTGTAATTAAATTATCTATAATTTAGTCTTTATTTTATAAAGCTAGCTCCAATAATTTGGAAGTTATTAAGGTTTTTGTAAGCGACCCGTTTTCATTGCGGCCCAGTGTAATATATTGTGTTATTATTTTTGTTTGATGTCAACCTATTTAAATAAACAGTTTTTATTATAACTTGACTCGTTTTGTGTTGTTGACAATTATTTCATTTCAATTAAACTTATTTTTATTATGTTGTATTAAAAAAAATGTGACAAGCTTTATTATCTCTTAACTTTCCTAACTGGTCATATTCTAAACTTGTCAGTAATAACTCTGGATTGGTCATTTTTCAAAATCTAATTTGACATTGAATTGAATGACACAATTTCATAAAAGTGGCACGGTGTAGCAGTAGCACGAAGTAGTAATGGCACCTTATGCTGATGCTTGCCCACGACACTGG
Organism: Schrankia costaestrigalis; assembly: GCA_905475405.1. Taxonomy (NCBI): domain Eukaryota; kingdom Metazoa; phylum Arthropoda; class Insecta; order Lepidoptera; family Erebidae; genus Schrankia; species Schrankia costaestrigalis. Next base: position 5,835,081 of record FR997852.1, on the reverse strand, counting down.
TGAAGATCTTTGTTCCTTAGTACGGAAGATGTCATTCAAAATTAACTCCTGTATTTCATCATAACAGCCCATTAATGTCCCATTGCAGGGACGGGCCTCCACCCGGTACCCTCCGTTTCTTGGCCTATTAATACCACGCTGGCCAGACGGATTGGTATAGAGTTTAATATCAAGTTTTTTAATATCCTTCATTTTTTTAAAGATATTTTACGGATAATCCCTTAGTCGGTTTTTACGACACCCGTGGGATAAGATGGGGTGTTGACATATTGTATTCTTACTCCGTCAACACACGGAGAATGATGATAGTTATTTGTGGATTACACGAAGAATTGTCCTGCGAGGTAATAAAACCCGCGACATCGCGAACTTCAGCCGCTTTTGCTACCGTCGCGCCACCGAGCTACATGTTGCTAGATTCTATTGCTACTGTTTTAAGTAATAACATTAATTAAAATATAATAATTATTCAAAGTAAGTTAAGAGAGGCGCGTTAATTATGAGAACTAAGTATTAATTACCACAATGGTCTGAACACAATAAACAATGTAATTATAATTATTAGGGTTCATAAAGCTCAAATATTTAAAAAATCTAACGACATTTATTTATAAAAAACATGTTGATGACATTCCATGGAATTTGTAGGTAGATGGTGACTACTGAAATCAAATCAGCTGCAGTACTAAGGATCATTATAACAGGCCATTTTTGCCCCACTGCAGGAACGGGCCTCCTCCCATGACGTAGGAATCCTTGGCCTACTATTTACCACGCTGGCCTGACGGATTGGCATAGGGTTCCATTTCAAGTTTTCTTTCTTTGTATTTCGTATAGATAATATTCACGGTTAGTTCCTTATTCGGTTTTTACGACACCCATGGGATGAGATGGGGTGGTGACATATTGTATTCTTACTCCGTCAACACACAGATAATCAATCAGCTGCAGTACTTAGGAATGAATGGTCATAATCAGTTCTTTAGGTTGACTTTTTTATTGATCATTTTCAAAATGGAGAGACAAACATGGATAAAGAATTCTAAGGCTATTATTTATTAAATATTTGTTATCTTAAAACTAAATTTATATTTTTTTGTGAATTTAGAGTTATTTAAATTGACAGTACAAAAAAACATAATCTATGTGTTTTCATACAAAATAAATAAATTTTGGTGTACAGTCACGAGCAATAATATGTACACATTGTCAAATTTTCTAAACCATCTGCACGTTTATCTAGACATTAGAATAATAAAATTATTTCATAATTTCGAAGAGGTTTCGTACAGTTTTGAACTAATCTTCGAATATTCAATTTTGGATTAGCAGAACTTTAGATAAATGTTTTACAAAATGTGAAAATGTGTACATATTATTGCTCGTGACTGTACCCAGTAGTTTAATTTTGTAAGAAATTATAATTATTAGTTGTAATATTATTTTATGTACTTAGGTACTACTGACAATTATGCACTTTTCCATAAAAACCTATGTAACAAGAAGAACCATGTTAATTAATGCTTAACGTGCTTAAGTATTAATTATTTATTATTTAATTATTATTAAATTAACTGTATAATATAAAATTATTATGTGTAAGATATCAGTGAATAAGTTGCTCAAGGCTATAAATTCGTGAGAATGTTAAATGTATTGCTCATTTTGTACAAAAACTCATAATCTATACTATAATAAAACTGTAGAGGTCGAAATGTCTGTTCTTTTCGAAAATTCAGATAAAAATTATCTACAAAATCTAGAAAAAAGTCAAAAAGCACGAAACCACAATTTTTAGAATTAATGTCTGTCTGTCTGTCTGTTTGTTACCGCACATCTTTAAAACGAATGAATATAATCTAAAGATCAATACATTGTATTGTAGCCTTTTTTATTGGGCTTAAACTGAGGTACGTTTTATCAAAATAGGATAAGTATTACTCGAGATGTCGCTTGATCTCTTTATTAGAACAGTTCAATATAAATCAGGGGTCATGAAAAATGGTTTTTGTTCAATGCTGAATGAATTTAAATTTCGTTTCTTATGATCACGAGATGGCGTTACCAGTAGTAATCATACTCATAAATGAGTTTGTAAATAATCTATAACTATTTTATTATTAAGTGCTATTAATTATAAAATATTCTTTTTTAATTTTAATAAAATTAACCATGTTATCTATACTTACCATGTTATCTGTATCTTTACGTAATAAAAAGAAGGAAAACTTGAAATTAAACCCTTTACCTATCCGTTTGGCCAGCGTGGTATTAGTAGGCCAAGTATCCTTCCGTCACTGGAGGAGGCCCGTCCCTACAGTGGGACACTAATGGGCTGTTATGATGATGTTATCTATACTATACTATACTACTTTTATTCATAGTTTATATTAATGATCTTGTCAATAACCTAAAACATAAATCCACATTATTTGCTGATGACACAACACTAACTATAAGATGCATAAACAAGAATAATCTTGAGTTTGAAACCAACAATGAATTACAAAATGCAGTGAAATGGTTACAAGAAAATAATTTACACGTTAACTTAAATAAAACTAAATTGATACAGTACCAAACTAAAAACTCAACATGCGAACCCACTACAATACAGTATAATAATACAGTCTTAAAACCAGTACAATCTGCATCATTTTTAGGTTTAGTTATTGATAATAAGTTAAACTGGAAGGAACAGGTAGACAAAGTATGTAGTAAGCTCGATCGATTTGTATTCGCTCTTCGCAAACTAAGACTCACAGCCAGCAAAGAAACAGTTCTCAGCGCCTATCATGGGTATGTCTCGTCAGTGTTACGCTATGGATTAGTGATATGGGGCAACTCAGTGGATGTAGATAGGGCATTTATAGCACAAAAAAAATGTATTAGAGCCATGTGTGGTGCTGATTATATAGATCATTGTAAACCATTATTTCAAAAATTAAAGATACTTCCACTGCCATGTCTATACATTTTTGAAATTAGTTTGTTTGTTAAGAAATATCATCATCTATTTCCTATTTATGAGCCTATTTCTAAAAGAGTTCAGGAAAGAAACCCAAACCAATTAGTGGTACCAACCCAGAGACTACATTTGTACAGTTGTAATGCCTACTGTATGGCAGTAAAAATTTACAATAAACTACCACCTCAGATAAGACTGTTGCCTTTACACAAATTTAAATGTGCATTGTTTTCTTGGCTTTTGGACATGTGTTTTTATTCTGTGAATGATTTTATAGACTATAAGTATAAATAAATAAATGTTCCTAATAGTAATAATTTTTAGTATAGTAGGTTTATAAAAAATAGTAAAGTAGATAGTAAATAATTAGTAAGTAATGTCCTATTATTGTTTATGTTTTTATATTGTTTTTTTTTGTCATTGTCTCTGAAGTATTTATGTGATGTTAAATAATATAATTAATATTGAAAATACCTAGTAATTAAGTGCAATATTTCTACACCGAACACGGTAGTGTATGTTGAACCATTTTATGTGTAACAACCTGTAATACCATATACTTAGAAATAAACGATATTCTATTCTATTCTATTCTATTCTATAATAAAACTGTAGAGGTCGAAATGTCTGTTCTTTTCGAAAATTCAGATAAAAATTATCTACAAAATCTAGAAAAAAGTCAAAAAGCACGAAACCATAATTTTTAGAATTAATGTCTGTCTGTTTGTTACCGCACATCTTTAAAACGAATTAATATAATCATAAGACCAATACATTGTATTGTAGCCTTTTTTATTGGGCCTAAACTGAGGTATGTTTCATCAAAATCGGATAAGTATTACTCGAGATATCGCTTGATCTCTTTATTAGAACAGTCCAATACAAATCAGGAGTCATGAAAAATGGTTTTGTTTCAATGTTTAATGAACTAAAATTTCGTAGATGATTTTTATACACAACGATTGAGCGTAACTTGAAGTTACATTTAGTTTTTGTTTCATTGCAATCGGTTCCGTCTATTAAAAGATATTTGAATTTAATTAATTAATATTAAACAGCGCCATCTTTCGAACTTAGACTGGACTACATCAAGAGTTAAACTGCGTGCTGTATTTTTAAATATAAATAAATACAAATACTAATAACCTTTATTTGTTAATCACAGGTACAAAACATGTTACAAAAATAAATAGTCTTTCCCTGTTTTGCCAATACTGGCGTACAAACATCAATTTTTAAAGTTAAACTATATAGGTACCTACTTAATCATATAAATTGAACTAGCTGTTGCCCGCGGCATCGCTCGCGTTCAGAAGTATTATGATTAATTAGGCTTATTTTTTGTTTAGCGTGTGTAGAAGGGGAAGTAAGGGGCCTACAAAACTTCTTTGTACACATATTCTTAATAATTAATCTGTCATTAGGCGCTAAAACTATTACGCTATTGAGAGAAATTACTCGTGAGCAAGCAACATAAAACATGCAGTCCATGAGAGAAGCTAAGTTTCATACTAACTTTAATCCCCTATTTTTTACCCTTGGGGGTAGAATTTATCAAAGTCCTTTCTAAGGGGGTACCAACGTCATAGTAACTATATGCATGCAAAGTCTCAGCTCGATCAGATTGAAACTGACAAAGTTTAATACAAACTTTCATCACCTATTATATCCCTTTGGGGATAGAATTTATCAAAGTCCTTTCTAAGGGGGTGCCAACGTCATAGTAGCTATATGCATGCGAAGTCTCAGCCCGATCGTATTGAAACTGACAAAGTTTCGTACTAACTTTCATCCCCTATTTTATCCCTTTGGGGGTAGAATTTATCAAAGTTCTTCCTAAGGAGGTGTCAACGTCATAGTAGCTATATGCATGCAAAGTCTCAGCTCGATCGGATTGAAACTGACAAAGTTTCATACAAACTTTCATCACCTATTTTTTCCCCTTGGGGGTAGAATTTATCAAAGTCCTTCCTAAGGGGGTGTCAACGTCATAGTAGCTATATGCATGCAAAGTATCAGGCCTATCGGTTTGATATTGACAAAGTTTCATACAAACTTTCATACCCCTATTTTATCCCCTTGGGGGTAGAATTCATCATTTTCCTTTCTTAGCGGATGCCTACGTCATAAGATCTACCTGCATGCCAAATTTCAGCCAGATCTCTTCAGTGGCTTGGGCTGTGCGTTGATAGATCACTATGTCAGTCACCTTTGAGTTTTATAAATATAGATCTAAATAACATTCCTTTTCTCACAATCTTATTATAACTGCAATTATAACACACTTATATAATTTTTTAATAAATAATATATAGGTATATAACAGACAACATAATAAGTAACACGTTTTTTTTCTTCATAAAATCATTTTACACATTATTGCTATTTGTCAACATTGAAAAAATACAAAACTGACAATAAAATATAGAAATACAATCACAAAACATTAAATAATTGTTCAATGTGTTTGTGTTTATTTTATTAAGTAATTCAAAAATACTGCACGCAGTTTATCTATAGATAATAATACCTATAATCCAGTCTAAGTTTAATCAAATATTTTTTGCTATAATATGGTACATAAGGGGGCCTTTAAAAATGTCAATTTAACGGACACAAAGAACATCCAGACTAAGGACAATAGTTTGTGGATCACAATTAATTGTCCTCCATGGGAATCGAACGTAAGAATACAATATGTCACCTACCCATCTCATCCCATGGGTGGCGTAAAACCGACTAAGGGACTATCGGTGAATATTATCTTTACGAAATAAAAATGAAGGAAAACTTGAAATTAAACCCTATACCCATCCGACTGGCCAGCGTGGTATTAGTAGGCTAAGTATCCCTCCGTCACGGGAGGAGGCCCGTCCTTGCTGTGGGACATTAATGGGTTGTTATGATGAAATAAGCGATGTCATTTATTTTAACTTACAAATTTTACAACAGATGGCATTGTGCCTGTGACGTCATTTTCAGTATCGCGGTGTTAAGATTTTCCTTGAAAGAATGAGGTTTGCTCATGTCTGTCAGTATGAGTTCTGACGCAGTCTTTATAGATCTGTCTTTGTAATGGTCTGTTTTTAAAAAGTTTTTGATTCGTTCGTTATAATTATAAGGTTTAAAAAACGATTTTTCAGTATTAAATCGAATTGCGAAGTAAGTAACATCCACCACGCGAACGAAGTCGCGGGCACAGCTAGTGGTTAATATAATATTAGTTTTAATGTTAGTTTGGATAAACGTAGTTTTAGGTAAGTTACAATGTATTGTTTAGATAATATTCAAGACTATACCCTTTCCTCTATATTTAACAACATTTGACAGCTTGACGTTAGTGACGTTCAGCAGTATCTCGAATGTAATGGCATTCGATTGTAACGATTTGATTGCGATTTTTCGATTTTTCAAATTACTTTATTTTACACATTTGGATCCTTATATCAACATACATTATCATTTTATTATTGTTTCTTTCTGTATCTATGTTAAGAGAATTAGCATATAGCTTAAAACAATAAATTTATAGTTAGCTTAGGTATTATTTAAAATACATAATTTATCGTGACACATTCGCGGGTTATAGCTAATCTAAAACATCATATATTTTTATAAACGTATTATGAAGAGTTCAAGTTTATTCATAGCTTTTATTTCTACCGATTATTTGTAATTTGTTTCATAATGTTGGTAATCGTTATGACTGTCCATCACTAAGTAACCATGGTAACTAAAAAAAACATGGATACGTCCATGAAATACAATATTATTTGTTCGAAAAATAAGCGGAAGTATTACGAAACTTATGGACGTGAACTGTCAAAAAGCTAAACTTACGCTGGAAGGGGTATAGACTACAATACTTAAACGGGCATATAACAGTTAAATACCTCTGTGGCGTAGTGGTTATATAACATGACTGCTACGCAGAGGTCTCGGGTTCGATTCCCGCTCAATGCAAATCTTTGTGTGCATAAACATGATTGTCTGAGTGTTTTCTGTGTATAATTGTATGTATTTCTTGTTTTCGTGTTTATTCGTTGTCTAGTACCCATAGTACAAGCTCTACTTAGTTTGGGACTAGATAGCGCTGTGTGAATGTGTGAGTTATATTTATTTATTATATATTATATTCAAGCAGGACACGCGGGGCAAATAATTAGTTTGTTTAAAGTTTTGTGTGGAAAGCAGGTCAAAAATGTAAGAGAATCTAGTCTACAGCAAGGTGGCCCTGGTCAACACTTTTCAATTTCTGAACTAATAGCCCACTCGTAGCTGTTGTCTTTAAAAAATAGTCTGTATTCGATTTTTAGAAAATGATACACGTATTGAATAATAACTCGTGTAGTCGGTAAGGACAAACATAAGTGGGTTATTATATCAGCCAATTATGACGTCCACTGCTGAACATAGGCATCTTCCAGATATAGCCACCTTGTGTGTACTTTACGCAGCCCTTTGATTTCCAAAACAATACAATTCTATGTAAAAATTAAGTAGTTTAGTCACCCCCATACTGACATAAAAAATTAAGCCACATCGCAACATGACCGATAAAAATAAAAGTTATCAGAGGCGATCTCTAGCACCTCTTGAGTATAAAAGTGAGATGACAAACTAAACAATGGCGGATGGGTACTTGTGCATTTTCTTGCTTGAGAAGAGCCACTTAGCGTTTCATATAGTAGCATCTGCATACCGAAAGTTTTTGACCAAATTTTCATTTGTACTAAAATTGTTTGTCATAATCGTCCTTAGCCATAATATTTACTTGGCATAATTAAATTATGTTGAAACTGAGAGACTTAGAGCAACCCAACTTAGATAGGTTAGGTTATGTTTATTCTATGCCACCGTTATGTATGCCGTTATATTATATATATTTTTGCCGTTATCTATACTAATATTATAAAGAGGTAAAGTTTGTGTGTTTGTTTGTTTGTGTGTTTGTGTGTTTGTGACGTTGTAGGAGGTAATCTCTGGATCTACTGAACCGATTTCAAAAATTCTTTCTGTGTTGAATAGTCCATTTATCGGGGAGTGTCATAGGCTATGTAGCATCACGCTATGACTAATAGGAGTGGAGCAGTAATGAAATATGTTTATAAAAGGGACGCTAAAAAACGTTTATTTTGCTTCTGCTGCTTAAACGTCTGGAGATATACTGAAATGATGTATTAGAGAATTGTACCTTTAAAAAAGTTTTACAATTAAGTCAGCGATAGCATATATCTATCTTCTAAGGTTGACTCACTACGACCTTTTTTATAATAATCAAATTTGATTTAAATAAATGCATTGTTTGTAAAGGTATTTTGTGTATATGGTATTGACCCTTACCAAAATAAATACGTTAATCATTATACTTATTTAATTCTCAACAATATTGTCCTTTACAGCGATGAGATCCGATTATTAGTTTGAAAGATATCTCAGTTTTAAAATAATGCGCGAATAAGTATATACATATATAGCGCGATGTTAGTAGGTATAGATGAATTTTCTTAGTATCAACATTTTGGTTGGAGTAAGATTTTAATTTTAATTTTAAATACCTGTACTATAAATTAATTCTACCTTAAAAAGATCGCTTGGTCGGACTAAATTCGGAGGGCGGAGGACCCTGTTCTGTGGCGTTTGTTGGGAGAGGCATTTGGTTCAGCAGTAGACTGCGATAGGCTAATTGGTTTATTGATTAATACCATGTACCTATTCTTAATCCATCGTTACATGGATAATCATCATCATAACAGCCCATTAATGTCCCACTGCAGGGATGGGCCTCCTCCCGTGACGGAGGGTTACTTGGCCTACTAATACCACGCTGGCCAGACGGATTGGTTTAGGGTTTAATTTCAAGTTTTCCTTCTTTTTATTTCGTAAAGATAGTAGTTACAGTTATTCTATAGTTAGTTCTATAGTTAGTTCAGTTATATATTGTTGTTCTTAATGCCCTGTACACCTAGTGAAGTTTTAAATACAATAAAACTGTTAAATAATACAAATAGTGTGGGGTATGATTCTATCTCTACATATATAGTGAAACAATGTGCAGATATAATATGTCATCCACTTGCCCATACTATTAATTTGTCATTTATTCAAGGTAAATTCCCTGAAAAATTAAAATTGTCCATTGTAAAACCTCTTTATAAAAATAACGAAGAACTATATCTGTGCAATTATAGACCAATAACATTAATACCAGTATTTTCTAAAATATATGAAAAGCTTATGCATAACCGTATCACAAGTTTCCTTACTAGATACAACATTATAAAAGAGGAACAAAATGGATTCCAAAAAAATAAATCCACTACACTTGCTGCTTTTTGCTTAATGAGGGAAATTACTGAAAACATAGATAAAAAGAATTCGGTGACGGTTATGTTTCTAGATATGTCGAAAGCTTTTGATCACGTGATCCACTATACACTTCTAGATAAATGTCAGCATTATGGATTGCGTGGTGTAGCGTTGGACTGGATCAAGTCTTACTTGTCAAATCGAACTCAATGTGTCGAGGTTACCAGACTCAATCAAAAACAGGTATCTACCTCGTATCAGTCAGCATATAGACATATTAAAACAGGAGTACCACAGGGAAGTGTGCTAGGACCTCTGCTGTTCTTGCTCTACATTAACGATCTTCCGAATATAATCCCCCACAAGTGTATATTATTTGCTGATGACATAAGTATAATAATACCGAATAATGATAAGCTATCTCACTCACACGAACAAGAAATTAATAAAACGTTACAATGCACAATACAATGGCTAAATAACAATAACCTTAATATTAATCTTAGCAAAACGAAATATATACAATTCTCAAACTATAAAATGACTGTAAAAGACCTAATAATAAAACATGAAAACAAACTACTAGCTAGAACGGATAGTATCAAGTTCCTTGGAGTCAATGTAGATAGGTTCTGCAACTGGAAGCCACAGATTGACAGCGTGTGTAGTAAAATTAATAGTTTTGTGTATGCTCTCAGAAAGCTTCGCATTACAGCCTCAAAGAACACAGCTATCACAGCCTACCATGGGTATATTGGGTCAATTCTAAGGTACGGTTTGCTGTTGTGGGGAAACTCGACTTTGGTTGATAGAGTATTCATTTCTCAAAAGAGATGTGTCAGAGCAATATGTAATGCCCACCCTCTTGAATCGTGCAAACCACTTTTCAAGGAAACAAAAATATTAACACTCACTTCGCTCTACATTTTGGAGGTAGGAATATTTGTTAAAAAGCACCCACAGCTTTTTGAAAGGATTACTGAAACAAGTCGGTTTATTAAAAGAGATAAAACTAAGGTTGTGTTGCCACAATGTACAACTGCACTTCATCACAAAAACAGTGCATTTATGTGTGCCAAAACTTATAATAATATACCCAAGGAACTAAGAGAACTGCCAAATATATTATTTAAAATAAAACTGAAAAAATGGTTAATTGACAAATGCTTTTACTCCATTCAGGAGTTCTTAGAAAATAAAATGTCTTTATAGTCACCTTTTATATACTTGTATGTGTGTAGGTATATATTGATATATTCAAAATTGTTTCTTTTCTAGAATCAAGTCATAATTTGGCACACTTTTTATTGCTAACGCATATTTATTTGACATTATAATGTAAATTTCATTTTGGTTGAAAAAATATGTAATAAAAAAATGGTATAATCTGATTTATTATTATAGACATAATCCAATTTATAATTACCTGATATTTATTGTTTTACAAACCTTTATACTTAATTGCCTTAGACCTGTGTGTAAATATGTATTAACTTTTAATTTGTTGTGTACTTAATTTATTACTATCCATTGACATCTTAGTTGTGTTTTATATAATTGTTATTATTGTTATTACTTACTCTTTGACATTTAACATCAAATAAGTTTGTATAATTAATTAATATTCCGTTTTAAATTCACAATTATTATAAAATAGCTAAAGCATTTGTATGCCAAATCATGGCTAAACATGTTGAACCTTTATAAACTTTACCTGATAACTCTGTACAACCATGTTTATCACAAATAAATGAATTTTAATTTTTTTTTAATTTTTTTTCCCTTAGTCAGTTTTTACGACACCCATGGGATAAGATTGGGTGGTGACATATTGTATTCTTACTCCGTCACCACACGGATAGAATGAATGGATAATACTCTATACTAATATTATAAAAAGGTAACGTTTGTGTGTTTGTAAGTTTGTGACGTTGTAGGGGGTAATCTCTGGAACTACAGAACCAATTTTTAATATTCTTTTTGTGTTAAATAGGCCATTTATCGGGGAGTGCCATAGGCTATATAGTATCACGCTATGACTAATAAGAGAGGAGCAGTAATGAAATATGTTTAAAAAAAGGAAGCGTTTTTTTTGCTGCTCAACGAAGTGGGCACGGGTCAGCTAGTGTCTTAATAAAATTATGACAAAAGCAAGTATGGCATATAAAATTTGGCTAAATGAAAATCGGGCATAAGAATATTATGGCATATAATTTTCGGGCAAACAATAGATAACCACTAAAGTTATGTCACTATTTTATTGTCTACCAAGAAAAAATATAATATTTTTCGATTACTTACTATTAAACGTCCAGGCAACCTGTTAATAAAAATGTATGGTTTTGTTTTCAGTTTTGATCAAGAAAAGTCAAAGTTTAATTTAGAACTGCTATGCCCTTACCTAGAAACAAACGCAAAGTACAACTTGACAGGAAATGCATTTAATTTAGACCTTGAAGGAGATGGAGATTTAAAAACAACATATTGTGAGTATACATCATCATAACAGCCCATTAATGTCCCACTGCAGAAACGGCCCTCCTCCTGTGACGGAGAGATACCTAATTGGTCGGGTGGATTGGTATAGGGTTTAATTTCAGGCTTATTATTTCGTAAAGTCAAGGGTCGGTTCTTATCTAACGGAATATGGGTCGCGTATTATCGGTCGCGTAACGCCGTAACAGAACTGACAAATGTATAGAAAAACACTCGACCGTTCACACTCAATCGGTAACACGCCGTCCAATTTACTTATTGCTGGTCATACGCTCCGCTCGACGCATCATCCGTCAGATATGAACCGACCTTAATAAATATTTACGGACAGTCCCTTTCGGTTTTTATGACGCCCATAGAACGAGATGTGGTGGTGACTTATTGTAATCTAACTCCGTTACCACAAACAAACCTTAGCTGCATAAAATTTAAATACTGTTTTCAGATGTTACAAAAGTCAAAATAGATGGTAACTACGAGAAAATAATGGGAAAAGACGAAAAAGAACACATAAAGATTATAAGCTACACTACAGATACTGAAGTTATTGAAAAAATGATTTATAAGTTGACTAACATGTTCGGAAACGATAAGAAAAGATGTAAGTATCATCATCATAACAGCCCATTAATGTTCCACTGCAGGGACGGGCCTCCTCCCGTGACGGAGGGATACTTGGCCAACTAATACCACGCTGGCCAGACGGATTGGTATCGGGTTTAATTTCAAGTTTTCCTTCTTTTTATTTCGTAATATTCAAGGATAGTCCCTCAGTCGGTTTTTACGACACCTATGGGATGAGATGGGCTGGTGACATATTGTATTCTTACTCCGTCACCAAACGGAGAGGTGTATCATACGGTAGAAATTAATGCAGTCATGCACAAAACGGTTTGGGGCATTTTACCTTTGCTGCACGATTAAGATGTAGAACTCAATACCGGTTCAAGTATTCTCTTTCTCTTTTGATCGTAGTCTTTAAAGTGAGGGGTGAAAAAGCTTTTTTTGTGGTCAGGACCACTTTAAATCACACGGAATGAGATTAATGTGGTGCCATATATGATAAAAATAGAAAATTCTATAACCAGATCCTGTTGCCATTTAATTCTAACTGGTTTTCAAAGCGCCTGATTGCAGCCTTACTTGTTGTCTGGTTTTTTTTAGCTAACTATTTTAAGTCCGTGTGGTAACGGAGTAAGAATACAATATGTTACTGCCCCATCTCATCCCATGGGTGTCGTAAAAACTGACTAAGGGACTATCCGTAAATATTATCTTTACGAAATAAAAAGAAGGAAAACTTGAAATTAAACCCTATACTAATCCGTCTGGCCAGCGTGGTATTAGTAGGCCAAGTATCCCTCCGTCATAGGAAGAGGCCCGTCCCTGCAGTGGGACATTAGAAGAAGAAAGAAAGAGAGGCTGTTATGATGATTTTTATTTATAAAACAAGTAAAAATTAAACCAACCAATTTAATTTCAGCTGATGAAGTCCACAAATATTTTAACGATAACTGGAAGAAAGTTAGTTCATTATTAAGAAAACCAACAATGGATGCATTTTTGGAGATGTTTGTGAAAAACTTGAATGATTACTTGGCATTTGTACCTTACGAAGAACTTTATATTGAGCAGACTTAGAGTTGTTTTTTAATAAATTGTTTTTAATCAATTCTCTAGCAGTTACATAAATATTCCATATTGTAAGAATATTTTTAATTTAAAGAATACCAAAAATGATTTTCTATAATCTATACTAATATTATAAAGAGGTCAAGTTTGTGTGTTTGTTTGTTTGTGAGTTTGTGACGTTGTAGGGGGTAATCTCTGGATCTACTGAACCGATTTTAAAAATTCTTTCTGTGTTGAATAGTTAATTTATCGGGAAGTGTCATAGGCTATATAGTATCACGCTATGACTAATAGGAGTGGAGCAATAATGAAATATGTTTAAAAAAGTGACGCGTTTTTTTCGCTGCCTAACGAAGTGGGCACGGGTCATCTAGTCTGTTTGTTTCCAAAGATTACCCCCTACAACGTCACAAACATACAATCACACAAACTTTACCTCTTTATAATATTAGTATAGATAGTGTAGATAAATGGTCATTCATTGTAATAAGGAGAAAATTAAAACAAAAGCGTACTGCAAACATTTTATTTTCGTTGACAATAACTAAGTTAAAACTTTTTAACCTAGCAGTATACAGTCCACAATAATTAAACTAAAACTAATAATCAGTCAGACAAACTATTACAAACCTTTGGACTAAATTATCATTAAAAAGTCTTATTATTTAAGTACTTATTGTTTAAAAAATAAGAGACACAATAAATCTAAATAGGAGTAATGGCCGTTTAGTGGCGTCGTATCAAATTATTATGTATATTCTAAGCCGTCTCTTTTGGGACTTATCCCTTCCTCTTTGCTAGAACTTTGGATTTGTAAGGCAAGACCTAGCAATAAGCATGACATTTACTGTCCCGGGACAGACCAGTCTTAGGATTTGCAAAAAAATAAAATTAAAACGTCCTGTTCTTTATCCGTTTATAAAAGGCCTGTCCTTATTTTGGCAACAAAGCATGTACATAATTTTTCTAATAATAACCAACTATTATTAAAAAGGTGATAACTTCTGAGTTTATTTAAGTTTTCTTTAGGCCCGAACAGTTGAAATAATTAAGGTTAATTTAGGCTTTCGATTAATTCATAAGCTATAACACGGTCACATTATCTAGAGACCTCGCTGGAATGCGTACCTCGCGTCCCGTTCTCCTTTTAACCCCCGCGCTCGCCACGGGCGCATCAGTGATTCGTCCGACGACGTCATCGACGCCAGGTCTCGAGATAATGTAACCTGGTAGTACTTATTATCCCAATAAAGCAAATATTTCACCTCAAACTTAATAAATACTGATATGATTTTAATGAAATTTGGTTCAGATATAGATTAGCACTTTGGGCAGGTAATCTAGTAAGTGGACATAATCGGCCTTATTACAAAATACGGTCTAACTATAAACCAAGATTTATTACGTCACAAAACCACTGTTTTTGAAATTTGTTATTGCAAAATCAGTCTTAACGCTAAAGTGTTAAAACTGATTTTGGATTAACAAATTTATGATTTTGTATTTGTTAATACAAAATCAGTTTTAACACTTTAGCGTTAAGGCTGATTTTGCAATAACAATTTTCAAAAACAGTGGTTTTGTGACGTAATAAATCGTGGTTTATAGTTAGACCGTATTCTGTAATAAGGCCGTAAATTATTATTTATTATAGAGAATTCACATAATTATACAAAGTTTATAAATCAAATTCTAGTCTAAACTTATATTCAGTCTCAGTCTGAAGGTTATAGTAATAGGCTTTTAGAACTATATTATTTATGTATTAGAAGTAATTTAAATTTTAACTATTTACATAAAATATCTCTCCGTTGACGGAGTAAGAATACAATATGTCACCACCCCATATCATCCCATGGGTGTCGTAAAAACCGACTAAGGGACTATCCGTAAATATTATCTTTACGAAATAAAAAGAAGGAAAACTTGAAATGAAACCTTACACTAATCCGTCTGCCCGGCGGCGTGGTTTTGTAGGCAAAGTACCCCTCCTTCCCGGGAGAAGGCCCGTTCTTACAGAGGGACATTAATGGGCTGTTATGATGATGATGACATAAAATATCTGTCAAAAAAGGATTTTTCGAGATTTAAAATACTAAAACTAAAATTGACGGTTGATACACAATACTATACCCTTTCCACTATATTTAACAACATTTGACAGCTTGACGTTAGTGACGTTCAGCAGTATCTCGAATGTAATGGCATTCGATTGTAACGATTTGATTGCGATTTTTCGATTTTTCAAATTACTTTATTTTACACATTTGGATCCTTACATCAACATACATTATCATTTTATTATTGTTTCTTTCTGTATCTATGTTAAGAGAATTAGCATACCTATAGCTTAAAACGATAAATTTATAGTTAGCTTAGGTATTATTTAAAATACATAATTTATCGTGACACATTCGCGGGTTATAGCTAATCTAAAACATCATATTACATTTTATAAACGTATTATGAAGAGTTCAAGTTTATTCATAGCTTTTATTTCTACCGATTATTTGTAATTTGTTTCATAATGTTGGTAATCGTTATGACTGTCCATCACTAAGTAACCATGGTAACTGAAAAAAACATGGATACGTCCATGAAATACAATATTATTTGTTCGAAAAATAAGCGGAAGTATTACGAAACTTATGGACGTGAACTGTCAAAAAGCTAAACTTACGCTGGAAGGGGTATAACAATATTACTAATTTCAATTAAGTATTCGAGCTTAATTATTTTATTACAATAAACTTTCATTTAAAATTTATTTATCAATAAAATTTAAGCAAGTATAAAAAGTTCTATAAACTATTAATATTTTTACATTATCTCTTAAATCAGAATACATAATTATCTAGATTCATTTTAACTTATTATAATTAATCAAGTAGCTTAAGTCTAAGTTTTCTCTTTGACATGAACACTTAAAGCTTTTTAATTTTAGGCTCGTTAGTCAAGCTCTCAACACCGATATAATTAAAGCCTGAATCAATGTTTAACAATATTATAACATTCCTCATATTTTAAGCTAAATAATACACTGACATCTACTGAAATGAAAACCATTACGTTTTTACTTAAATAATTCTAAAGCAATATTATATTATTATCAATAAGTGATTAAAAGTAAATCAATCAAAATGTTTTACGATAGTAAAATAAAACTTTATGTACTATGTGCCGTATTACGAATAAAGAAAACAGTGGGAGTCGCCGGACGCGCAGGTGGGGGGCCACTATCGAGTCGGCTCTCGGACCGAGCGGACGTGCGTGTTATTTTACCTAATACTTACCCCTGTGACAAGTAACCGTCACATACTACTTGATCTGTGCTATAATTAGCATGATCAAAGAATACAAAATTTTATGACAAGAAGACTATGGATTGGCGAATAAAAATCTGACTGATTCTTTACTTACTATTCCTTTTAGGAAATACAATGATTACGGACTATACACAGATGTACAACAGCTAATAACAACCAAAAATTATTTGTTATATTACTTGTTAATAAAAGTAAGCCTTTGTTCATCAATCCAGTTAAATGTCAGTGCATATTTAATAAATCTTTCGTCTTAGACGTATGAGTACATTAATTTCATATTTGTTAATTAAATTTTTGATAATTGATTACATTTTTTTTTGTATCTTCTAGCTATTATGGACAATTTATACGTGTGTACCAGTTGCATGCTGCGATCCATTACCTGCAACAAATTAAACCACCATGAGTTTTATAGCTACTACCTTAGTACAAATATACAGTATTTCGACTTCATAGAAACGGACGAAACGCGAGTTATACCTACACGCTCACGATAGCGGTAGCATTGCGCGGTGAACAGTCGCGACTGTGCCGCAGTAACGCGCGGGAAAGTAGGTAAATGTAATTAAAAATCTGGAGGTGGGCAGCCCTATCGCATGTTTATGTACCGCGCAGCCGTAGGCATTTATAATAAATATTCGGCCGAGATAGACTACTGGTTGTACTGTGCTACTACCCAACTACTATCACTGAACACATAACTGCCAATGTTAATAATTTTATTTGGTTGTCTTCTTAAAAAGAATTTTATTACGCTATTTGCACAAACCGATGTTTGAATCCCTTTTCGGCAAGGTGATGACGACGAAACGAAGTTATTTTTAGACTACCTTCCGTTGGCTTCATTTCTGGACTGTATTCACTTTCTATCAGGGTCGTGTCGCGTAATGTCGTTATGGTCATATTGCCATGTCATAATAAAAAAAATGAAAGTTATTACATCAGCTGCAGCTGGCGAGTGACAGAATGAAAATTCGTGATAGAATAGAAGACGGTAGTCTTCTAAATAATTCTATTTGCGGTTGCATGTTTTCGTAAAATCAGTATAAGAGTCAATTTGGACGCATAAGCACAAAAAGAAGGTAAGCTTGGTATAAAACATTAATGGCAAATACTATTTTTTGCTTGATACGGTCCTAGCATTGGACATGGTATAGTGGGCAGCCTTTTTACGAGTAAATAATAGTCGCGTGGTATTACTAAAAGTCAACTATAGGAAAGTTCAAGAAGAGTTTTTTATATGTTTTTTTTTTTTTTTTTTTTGTGAGGACGAGTAGTCGGTCTCAGACGACCATTACTACTTTACGCGGGCTGTGGTGGGGCGGATGGCCCTCAACCAAAAACATTTAAGTGACGTGCCACAGGGGCACCCCCTTTGGGGTACGAACCTCGGCCTGAAGATTCTATAAGAGGTCTTCCCATCGTCGGTCGGTTTGGCGTGGTATATCCCTTACCTCTTGCCATGTGCACTTCAAGCGGCAATTCGAAGCGCTATATCGGTTAGTTTGTTACTCCTGCAGATATGATCATTTCCGATTCGATCACGTTTATTTGAAAGGTAATTACCTACCTTTGGTAATAATTTGATTGCACTGCAAATTTCCTTGACTGGACGGCGGAAGAATATACAGAGCTCCTGAAGACTGTGTTGAAGATTTAGGCACCTGCACGACAATAAAAAATAATATATGTTATTGAATTACTTTCTATAATATTGTTATTGGCGTTAATAAAAGTTTCAAAACTAAAGCGACAATAGTTCATTAAGTTAAAACTTGGGTGATACTGAGAACTATTAAAGTTCAAGTAAGTACAATTATTATTGCAAGTACAAGAAATAGAATATTATACAATTTTGTGCACTGTAATGTTTCTGTAATTTTCGAGTTTTTGAGACAAAACCACATGAAGTTCTATCTATACTAATATTATAAAGAAGTAACGTTTGCGTGATTGTGTGTTTGTGACGTTGTAGGGGGTAATCTCTGGATCTGATGAACCGATTTTAAAAACTCTTTTAGTGTTGAATAGTCCATTTATCGGGGAGTGTCATAGGCTATATAGTATCACGCTATGACTAAAGTGGAGCCGTAATGAAATATGTTTAAAAAACGGACGCGTTTTTTTCGCCGCCCAACGAAGTGGGCACGGGTCAGCTTGTAAGTAATAAAATTTCTAGTGTACTTGTGTTTGTACTCTCTTAAATAGTTTTAGAGGGAATCTTTGCCTACTTTTTTTACGCTAGCCAAACGCAATGGTATAGGTACAGTTGTACTAGTATCATCATAACAGCCCATTCATGTCCCACTGCAGGGACGGGCCTCCTGCCATGACGGAGGGATACTTGGCCTACTAATACCACGCTGGCCAGACGGATTGGTATAGGGTTTAATTTCAAGTTTTCCTTCTTTTTATTTCGTAAAGATAATATGCACGTATAGTCCCTTAGTCGGTTTTACAACACCCATGGGATGAGATGGGGTGGTGACATATTGTATTCTATCTTATCCCATAGGTGTCATAAAAATCGACTAAGGGACTATGTGTGAATATTACCTTTACATAGAAAGAAGGAAAATTTGAAATTAAACCCTATATCTATAATACCACGCTGGCCAGACGGCCAGCGTGGTATTAGGAGGCTATGTATCCCTCCGTAACGGGAGGAGGCCCGTCTCTGCAGTGGGACATTAATGGGCTGTTATGATAATGATCAAATGCATACTTACTTGAGGCTGTGCAGCACTACTTGTTGATGATGATGATGGCATAGGACTTGTTACTGGCCTTGAAGATGATGATGATGAAGGAGATATAGTCGTAATAGAGGGCACTAGAAGAATTAAAATACAATTAGATCCAAATATTTAGAGAAAAACATACATATTATAATTTGAAGACTTCTGTGGCGTAGTGGTTATTTAACTTGACTACTACGCAGAGGTTTCGGGTTCGATTCCCGCTCAATGCAAATCTTTGTGTGCATGAACATGGTTGTTTTCATTGGTCTGAGTGTTTCTATGCATAAATGTATTTACAAAAAAAGTATTTAAGTATGTTTATCAATGGATAAACATACTTAAATACATTTATGCATAGAAACACTCAGACCAATGCAAACAACCATGTTCATGCACACTAAAATATTCCTCACACTTTCACACAACGCCATCTAGTCCCAAACTAAGCTGAGGTTGTACTATGGGTATTTTACATTTTATGTACTTAATGTTTTAACTAAAGTTTGTTTTAAGAGCCTTCCAAGATTAATTAATTCCATTTTATTAAAAACATCATATTTAAAAAAAAAAAACATTATAATTATGAACATAGATAATTATAATAAAAAAAAGATAAAACGCAATTCTTTGTATTTAATAATAATGCGTGACGATTTAAGTGACAACTAATTAATAAAAAACATAATTTTAAAATGCAAATACTAATTAATATTGTTAATTTATTTATATAATAACAAAGAAACTACACCTTAATCAACATCATTTACACAGAAAATATACCATTAACCTGCAAAACACAAATTAATTGGGTCTAATAAACATAATTCGGTATGTTAAGATTTTTTTTGGTATTTTTTTATATTTCTATTTTAAAGGTTTATTAATTATAAACAACTAATTTAAGTATTTTTGCTTTCCTACTTATAGTTTATTTTGTAATAAACATTGTAAAGTTTTACTTGTGATGACGTCATACATGCGGCCGAATTACTGAGCAATGTAAGCAGAAACAAACTTCTGTTGAGCAGGGCGACATGACGTCATTTAGACGTCAAGTTAATGTATAATTGTAAAAATGAACACAATCTTGCGGTTTTTTGCGCTAAAAATATGATTTTATTCCTTACCGATCTAAAATCTCTAAATGGTTTTAGATTCGACATAGGTAAACTTTTACTTTAAATACCGAATTATCTATATTCGTTGATCAGTGATCTTTCTCGTAATAATAACATACCTTGAGGAAGATGATTGGAACTTCTTAGGGTGTAGTATGGCGGCGGAGCTGGTTTTCCAACAGGATGACTTGGATTCATTTGTGAGGCATATGCTGTGGAAAAAGCTTAGGTTAAAATATGGCTAGATAATAAATATACTGCAAGGACGTGGTTTCCTAATGTCAAACTATCTCTCGAGGAGTGAGAAGTATCGCATTAAGAGTTGGTTAAGTAATAAAGGCAATTTACGATTGTTTGTTTCTACTAAAAGAATTATAACGTCTTGTGGGTAGAGTAGCCCTAACAATAAGAGATAGTATAACAACATCTACGGAGACTCTCGCTTGGCAGTTGAAACATAGGTCTGATGCAGAAGGCAGTACTGCTCGACACGGCAAGTATTGTAAGGAGGTTCCTATCTCTGGAGCCCTAACCACCAGTTGCTTGGTCCTTGTACCCGATGCTGGTGGGTCTACCTTTTTTATATTTTTAAATGTTTTTATTTTCATATGTATATTTAAAAATGTAATTAAATGTGAAAAATGTAAAAAAAGAAATAGTAAAAGAGGATATCTTATAACTATGGTATGCCTAAACAATAAGTAGCAATTGTCGATAACAGGCGAATGCCATAAGCACACGATTCCCATACCTGTCGAGACAGTTCAATAATAATAGGCATTATTAAACAAACGAAATATTTGGACTTGGCTCACGAGGTTGTCGACATGTGGAATGTTGATTCGGCGATCATTGTTCCGATAGTACTTTCAGTGAATGAACTTATTCCAAAGAGTCTCTATCGAGATGTTCTCAGGAGACTCTCGCTTGGCAGTTGGATCATAGGAATGATGTAGAAGGCAGTACTGCTTGACACGGCACGCATTGTGAGGAGGTTCCTATCTCTGGAGCCCTAACCACCAGTAGCTTGGTCCCTGTACCCGATGCTGGTGGGTCTACCTTTTTTATATATTTTTAAATTAATGTGAAAAATGTAAATAAAGAAAAAGTAAAAAAGGATATCTTATAACATGGTATGGCTAAATAATAAGTAGCAATTGTCGATAACAGGCGAATGCCATAAGCACACGATTCCTAAAGCTGTCGCGACAGTTTAAAAATACCAGTCATTAAAATAGTAAAATATTTACCAATAGGAGCACTGCCTCTTAAATATGGATTCCCATAAGCAGCTGAATATCTCACATCTTCTCCAGTTAGTACGATCCCAGTGTTTGACAGCGGTATAACTGCAACAAAAAGAAAAAACGTAATTTTACTAAACTATGTAAATTTTAATGATCTCTGTGGCTTAGTGGTTACAATGCAATACGCATTCATAACAGCCCATTAATGTCCCACTGCAGGGTATAATTTAAAGTTTTCCTTCTTTCTATGTAAAGGTAATATTCACAGATAGTCTCTTAGTCGGTTTCTACGACACCCATGGGATGAGATGGGGTGGTGACATTATTGTATTCTTACTCCGTCACCACACGGATATACACATATAACATAATAATAATTGTGAATTATCCTTTACAGTAATAAAGTAAGTGACAAACAACTTATTTTTACACTTAAGCGACACCTACAATAACACTAATTTACATAGTAGGTAAATCATAATTTTTTCTTCTTCTTTTATATATTTTTCAGAATTGTTTGCTCACAACAAAATATAATAATATTATCCTGTTAAATTTTCATACATTTGTCGTAGTTAGATAAAAAAATGTATGACGTTTTTGATTTTTTATTGTATTATGATTATTATAATACAACATGGCGCAGGTTTACAGTAATTATTATGCTACAGTATAAATGTAAAGGCAAACCTAACAAGTCGTTTTCATTTTACATCAACAACAATGTCTTATACAAAGATTTTTACCAACGCTGTGATGATCATAAGCTGTTGTTTAGGTAAGTTTGCGTTTTCAAAATTTATACAAGAAATTATCTCTTTTTTTCTATGTACTAAAGACACAAAGAATTTTAAAAGATACCCTCTTGTTGGAAACGAACTGAACTGGAACGTCACTGAATAAAATGACATGTAGAAAGCATGCCCTTTAGACGCGAGCACTTCATGTATTCTCTCCGTGTGGTGACGGAGTAAGAATACAATATGTCACCACCCCATCTCAACCCATTGGTGTCGTAAAAACCGACTAAGGGACTATTCGTAAATAATATTATCGTTACAAAATAAAAAAAAGGAAAAGTTGAAATTAAACCGTGTACCAATCCGTCTGGCAAGCGTGGCATTAGTAGGCCAAGTATCCCTCCGTCAAGGCAGGAGGCCCGTCCCTGCAGTGGGACATTAATGGGCTGTTATGATGATGATGACATCATGTCGTATTCTGCCCTAGACGACGAGTACAAAATAGTAAACGATTTGACTTGGCTTTGCATGCCTTGTGTGCTATGTTGAGTGGTAGTAATCATAATCGTCCAGCTCTTAATGACCATGCTTAGAGCAACGACTTTCCACAGCCTAGAAGGTTATTGGATCGTTAGTAACAGGTGATTGACGTTAACCTACTTGGATTACCCAACTCAAGATAGCTCTGTGACGGAGGGATATTTGGCCTACTAATACCACGCTTGGCAAATGGATTGGTATAGGGTTTAATTTCAAGTTTTCCTTCTTTTTATTTCGTTAAGATAATATTCACGAATAGTCCCTTAGTCGGTTTTTACGACACCCATGGGATGAGATGGGGTGGTCACATATTGTATTCACAACACGGAGAATTCAAAGGTTTACTTAGTATTAAAGAAAACATATTTCAACTTAATGCGACTGCATAAAAATAACATTTACACTTTTATTTACATAAAAGGCAAATTATTAAAATTGTATGGTTGTGAAGATTCTTAATTTTTTAAAACTATTTTACCACTATCAGGTATAATTAAAATTTAATGTTGTATCTTAAATACCTCAAGAAATCGTTAAAGCCGTACGAAGTTAATGTCATCAAAATTTTGTTATTTCATTTTACGTTTATCATTGTCCACGTTTGTGCAAAAATACCTCCAAAAACAAACACTAATGGATAGTTAGTGCAAATGTTTGAGCGTGGCATAAGTTCGAACTCTAATAATGCTTATGGGCTGAAAACCATTGAACTTCCGGGTCATAACATATAGATGTTACTTCTTTCAAAGAAGTAGATAGGTCACTCCTATCAAATAACCGCCCAATAGGTGTGGCCTCAGTGCTTAGCCAAAAATGAAACGGATTGTAAGCGTACAGAGAATTAGCCACTAGAGTTTTACTGCAGCATTGTAACATGTTAGTGAAGCTTATAATGACATTTTTTGACTACAGACATTGTACAGTAACGTCATTGCTACGGAATGAATGATTAGACTTCAAAATACTGTTGACGTCAATAAATAACGTTATATAGTTGTAAGTGTGTTTACAGCAGGTTTACAGTAATTATTATGCTACAGTATAAATGTAAAGGCAAACCTAACAAGTCGTTTTCATTTTACATCAACAACAATGTCTTATACAAAGATTTTTACCAACGCTGTGATGATCATAAGCTGTTGTTTAGGTAAGTTTGCGTTTTCAAAATTTATACAAGAAATTATCTCTTTTTTTCTATGTACTAAAGACACAAAGAATTTTAAAAGATACCCTCTTGTTGGAAACGAACTGAACTGGAACGTCACTGAATAAAATGACATGTAGAAAGCATGCCCTTTAGACGCGAGCACTTCATGTATTCTCTCTGTGTGGTGACGGAGTAAGAATAAAGTGTGTCACCACCCTATCTCATCCCATGGGTGTCGTAAAAACCGACTGAGGGACTATCCGTCGTCTTTAAGTAATAATAAGAAGGTAAACTTGAAATTAAACCCTATACCAATCCGTTTGGCCAGCGTGGTATTAGTAGGCCAAGTATCCCTCCATCACTGGAGGAGGCCCGTCCTTGCAGTGGGACATTAAGGGGCTGGTATGATGTGCTGTTCGTAAGGCTAAGCGTACCACAGGGTTCCGCTTTAGGTCCATTCTAGATTTTTATTACATTTAATTACATGTGACTTGTAGTTTTGAATTTCAGTTACAATGTAAAAACGTTTTTGTATTACTTATACTAATTTACCTGTATCAATCAGAATAAAAAGTAATATTGTTTATTGTTTTACAGCATGCAAGAATGACGATTTCCAGTGTTTAAAAGAAAACATCATGAAAACCTATCCATTATTTATCAGAGGTGTTGATAACTTCGTAAATACTTCGGATCCTCTTACTATTGCCTATGTAAAAGCAGACCTACCTACACTTAGATATGAATTTAGGAACGCTACTGGTACGGGATTGAAAGACAGCACTGTATCACTGATAAAGTAAGTAAATCATGATTATTTTTGTTATTCTACTATTAGATAGCAAGAGAAAAACAAAAAATAAAGAGACAACTTTGAATGGAAATAGGACAACAAACCAATTTTTAAACTGGAAACTATATGATTCTTCTTACAGACTTTACATTGTCTTCTGTCGACCTGGATATAATGACAGCAAGAAACCTATGGATAAGAACAATTGATGTTAACAGCGTACATCGTATAAGCCAATGCTGATGTGATGATGATAAATCGCGTTTTAATCAGCATGTCTATTCTCGTTCTTTAAAATCGTTACAAATTCGGTTAATAACTTTTAGTTACTGTTGTTAAATTGTCTTACATATTGTGCGACAATTTGACAACTAAAAAGTTAACTTAACCGAATTTTTAACGATTTTAAGGTACGAGAATAGACATGCTGATTACGTTATTCATATATTACGAGTATATACTTCATAGTTATCATAACTTGCTGTTATGAACATCTCAAATAGTGAAAAGTGAGATTTTGAGATAATTAAAGGATGTTCTGATCAGGACCATCTGACTTTAGAGTTCTGAGTCTAACAGATATTCTGTGCATTAAACATCAACTAATTATTCATATAAAGCAAAACCTTTATCTTTAACCTAACGAATTGTTTATATTTTCAGGTTTGATAAGGAAAAAAAGACATTTCAATTGCATGTGTTCTGTCCGGTGTTTGAAGTTAACGCTGAGTACAGTATACTAGGGTATATTGATGATATGTATGTGGAGGGAGAAGGAGAATTCAAAGTCACATGCAGTAAGTTTGTCTATTTATCATAACAGCCCATTAATGTCCCACTGCAGGGACGGGCCTTCTCCCATGACAGAGGGATCCTTTTCCTATTAATACCACGCTGCCCAGACGGATTATAGGGTTAGAGTATAGGGTTTAATTTCAAGTTTTCCTTCTTTTTATTACGTAAAGATAATAATTCACGGATAGTCCCTTAGTCGGTTTTTACGACACCCATGGGATGAGATCGGATGGTGACATATTGTATTCTTACTCCGTTACCAAACGAAGAATATCACTCATATTTATTTGTGTAGTTAGGTTATTTGTGTCGTCCTCATAATTTTATTAGTTAGTGAAGTATAATTTGTCTTCTGTGCCTGCCAGTTTATCTACAAACAGTCAGCCCCAAAAGTCGCTGAACACATTTAAATTCCAAAACTGCTGAACACTAAAAGTGCCATAAGTCAGTGTCGCGGGTATTTCAGAAGTATCGATGTTGCCAACTCGTGCAGTATACGGGCGCCGCGCATGACTGAACGGCAACGTCGCCCGCTGCGTCGCTCATCTGCGGTCGAGTTTCAGTGTAGTTGTAGTGAGTGATTTTGACAGTAGACAAAAGTCAAGCCAATTTCAAAGCGGAATACTACATTAACAATTTCATCAAAACAGTTGTCAACACGATAGCTTTGCTTGTATAGAGCTTGGGTGAAAAGAAAACAGCTCTGGTTCGATCCTGAGGAACGGATTTCTTTTAGTGTTTTTTTATTTTTTCTTATTTTGTTTTCTACTATTATTATTCAATACAAGCTGTAACCCGCGACTTCGTTTTACGAAAAAAATGTATATTCGACAATTAAATTAAATAATTTAATTAATAAATTAATTAAATGGCTTTATCACCTCTAGAGTTAATTTTAGTTGCATGTCATAAAACTATTAAGTTAAATGTCGCACAACAGGGAGCACTTCTTCTTACATAACATTTCAACTCATATCATCGAATCTCCGAAAATGTTTCTCATACAATTTAAAGTCATAATGATCATTCTTCATTAAATTAAAAATTAAATAAAAATACTATTTAATTTTCAATTAAAAATTAAAAATAATATTTTAACTTTATTAAAATACCTGTGAACAGTGACGGTGAATTTAAGTTACTTGTTTTTTTTGAGATAAAATACAATAAATAAAAAATAAAAAACCAAAAAAAATACTTGGCACAACCCGGTTTCGAACGCACGTCTACTTTATCAAAGTCGAGTGTTCTATACCCTAGGCTATCGAATCTCAGTGAATTGTTTTGAAATTATGTATCTATTCCAACGAGTAAACATAATAGACACTAGTGTTCAGCTACTTTTGGAACACTAGTGTTCAGATACTTCTGAAATACCCGCGACACTGACTTATGGCACTTTTAGTGTTCAGCAGTTTTGGAATTTAAAATGTGTTCAGCGACTTTTGGGGCTGACTGTACCTACGAATATTAGTGCTTGGTTTGTCTAAATTAGGAATAATTTTGCATTTTATTATTGTCAAATATGAGGACAATAGAAACATAATAATTGGGACAAAACAATGACATCCATATAAACATAATCTTATAGACATGAGAGATTACATCGCTTTTTACTATGAGTTTATCAATCTTTGTAGATGCGTTAAGACATTTTATCCCCTTACTCATAAATGCCTCTTAAATTTTAGTCAATGGATTAGCTTAAATTCTTACGGTTTTGTTTGGTATAAGATTGGTTTTAAAAATAAAAATCTCGCTAAACAGTGATTAATTAAGAGGCGTTTATGAGTAAGGGGGTATATTACTTAATATTAAATAAATTTAATCACTAAGAAGAAAAATATTTAACACTATACATTATACCTAAATTATTTTATTTTCGTTTTCCAGAAGAATACTTACTGATGTTCAATGGCATGTATGAAACGAGACTTGCAAAAGATGGAAACAAACATATTCATATAAAGAAATACTATTTAGAAGTTGAAACAGGTGATAGTGTGGTTTTTGATATCAAAAACCTTTTTGGTGGCGATAAAAAGAAATGTAAGTAATACATAATAAACAATAAGAAAACATTTTAAAACTTACTAAATTAAATATAAAATACATCTTTAAAAAATAAAGTACATTTTTAAAAACTTGGCGAACTATTTTATTAAACACTATAGTCATTAAAAAACAGAACTATTTTCGTAAACATTACGGCAGTAATCCGTGCTAAAATAAATACAATTCAATAAATATATGTATTTTTATTAAGCTATTAATTTTTTATTAAGATATTGACTGGTAAATAGATGTTCCTTAATTGCATTTTAAAACACTTTAGGGATTAAATTGTATGTTGAAATTATGTATTTCGTCTTAAGTTTCTTTGAGAATAAATATTATGTTTTAACTCTACCTAATAACCAAACTGTTTTATTTAAAGTTTAAGTCATTCTAAACTTGGTCTGAGTTCTAAACATTAAGACTGTTTGCATGTCTAAAATAACATCGTATTTATTATTATTTAAAATATTATCTTCAAACAATTTAACGTTTTTAATAACTAAAACTTTGTTGAAAATAATATTATTTTTATATTTAATAATCTATTGTTCATAGGAGACAACCAGTAATCTTAAAATAGCTACTATGTTTTTCGTGAATAATAATTTTAATATGTTTTTCTTATATATTTCAGCTGCAGTTTTTCATGAGTATCTCAACAAGAATTGGAGGGAAATGGACAAAGCGCTTCGTGCTCCTACTTTGTACAGATTTACAGATATATTAATCAATAATCTTAATGATTTTCTAGATCTTGTTTCTGTCAAAGAAATATTTCCCGATTTAGATTAAGCTCCTTGAAATATAACGCTAGGTATAAATACAATAGCAACTTCTTTTTAATAAGTAACTTAAAATAAATACGCTATAACAATGTAAGAAATAAATTATTGTTGGAAAAAATTTAAAGCAAGTACATTGTTCTCCCTCGGTCGCTCATATGGATCCGAAATCCTAATTCTCTATGGTAAAACAAATAGATGCATGAAAAACGAGAAAAAAGCAAAGATGTAACTAGTATTAAAACAACCTAAATGAGACTAAATATACACTTAACAAATAATTATGAACTTAACCCTTTCACAGTGCCGCCAGCAGACACAATAGTAAAACAATGCACGTGAACCATATATGGTACACTGCACTCGGAACGTGTCAAAATATCTGAATGTAACTTTTTATTGCTTTCAACAAATTAAATACAACGTAAGCAATGAAATGACCTAATACCAAAGACCACAATTTAAATTTTTTGGTAATGAAAGGGGTAACATACATACATAAACAAACGCCTTATCCAGTCCGGGGTAGGCAGAGACGATAGAACGCCACTTGTCACGATCCTAGCAAACAGAGGATGGTTGAAAGGAGTAAGCTTATTAAAAAGTTTTTTATTGAGGTTTAGACTACGCCAATACAGAAATTTAAACACTAAAATTGATAAAGAAAAAAATATCATCTATACACATAATATTATAAAGAGGTAAAGTGTGTGTTTGTTTGTTTGTGACGTTGTGGGAGGTATAATCTCTGGATCTAACGAACCGATTTTAAAAATTATTTCTGTGTTGAATAGTCCATTTATCGGGGAGTGTCATAGGTTATATAGTATCACGCTATGACTAATAGGAGTGGAGCAGTAATGAAATATGTTTAAAAAAGGGACGCGTTTTTGTCGCCGCCCAATGAAGTGGGCACGGGTCAGCTAGTTAAGTTATAAAGTAAGTTAAGCTTGCTTTATCAAAAAAAAAATGTTTGTTTCATGTTCGTCCGTTTTAGCTTAACAATATCGCACGACAGCCTGTTTTTTCCCCTACACTAACATAAAACGGTTGAAGATTGAAATGACTGTTTTATAGTAATAGACCGTATGAAAAACCCTTTATCGTAAATGATTGCCTCAGGATTCAACTGGTCTGCTGAGCTAGTTTTGCAGGTGATTCGTAAATAGGTAAATTTAAATTGTAAAGAAAATTTGATTCGTATGATATTTCCGGTAGCCGAAATGCTAAGAACCTTTTACAAAAACAAGTGCCACAAAAAATGGCAGTGTCTTTAATTTAATGAGTAAATCGACCGAATCGATCTATAAACACAAGGCTTTCAGCAAGGGAGTTGTATAGCTCCTTGTAAAAAATGAGTCGAATCTTGTTACTTATATTCATCATCATCATATCAGCCCATTAATGTCCCACTGCAGGGATGGGCTTCCTTCCGTGACGGAGGGATACTTGGCCTACTAATACCACGCTGGCCAAACGGATTGGTATAGGGTTTAATTTCAAGTTTTCCTTCTTTTTATTTCGTAAAGATAATAATATTTACGGATAGTCCTTTAGTCGGTTTTTACGACACCCATGGGATGAGACGGGGTGGTGAAATATTCTTATTCCGTCACCACACGAAGAAGAGGCTCTTGTTATTAAAACAGGATATATAAATTATCTTTTTAAGGTCAATAATCATTATGATAATCGCTAGTTTTAACACGTTAAATAATATTATACAATGAACAATAGTAACCATCTACCGTTTAAAGTATAGAAAATCCACGCATGAGAATTATTTTTCTATAATATAACTACTGTCATTTTTAGGATTCTCTAAAAACATCCAATAAACTTTCTGTCAGTAAAATAGTTTATTAAGTTTTTTTTTTAATTGGCCTACGAGAATGACTATGTTGCCTTATGTCAAGCATCCAATAAAGTCCAAGAATGACGAGCACCATGCCAGCTACAATAAAGTAAGTAATAAGTTTAGTGATAATGTGTAAAATTATATTATTTTATATTTACAATATTTTATCAGCATAATTATTAATGTTCCACTGCAGGGACTCCTCAAGTGATGGAATGGAACTTGTTTACTAATACCACTTCGGTTCGACATAAAATTAGTAAAGGATTTTGTATACTATGGTCTTTTGAATACTCTGTAAACATTTTACTAGATGATAGCTCTTGTCAGCAATATTTATACCATCTAGATTAATTTTATCAGCAGGATTGCTGTGCCAGCTGTTCACTTCAAAGTAGTACTGTGATAATTTTAAATAGAAGACTATTTCCGGACCGTTACGACTTGGGGAGCTTCAAGAAACTAGCGTTCTCCCTTTTTAAAGGTCGGCAACGAATCTGTGATTTCCTGGTGTTACAGGTGTCCATGGGCGGCGATGATCGCTTACCATCAGGTGACCTGCTGGCTCGTTTGCCTCCCATCATAAAAACATATACATAATAAAAGACTTGTTTGTGCTTAAGCTAAAGTCTATCAGGTGGACATCTTAAAAAACTTCTAAAATCGGTATGTGGTACTTAACCAAGTATTTCTATAGTAAGCTATCATTGTCTAACAAATTAATTTATAAAGTTTTGTACGGAACCGCACCGAATAATAAACTCAAACTTGATCATGATTTATTGTTATCTCAAACCACGTGACTATTAAAATTTATTATAAAGTCACTTCATTCTTATTATAACTCATAATATTAAAATGGCTACAAAGTTATATGTATTATTTACTATTTCATGGATGCCCTTCGTTTTTGGTGAGTTTATAAAACCCTTTTTATTTTAATATTTTATTGTCTTAATATTTAGTTTGTTTGTCATTTGTTTCTGATCGCTTTGAGTATTTCACTGATAGCTAACCTAACCTAACACTACCTAAACTAAATGCAGTCAAAGCGGTTTTTTTCGTTACAGCCATTAATGTCCCACTACAGGGACGGGCTTCCGTAACGGCGGGATACTTAGCCTACTAATACTACGCTGACTATAGTTGATATTTCACGGATAGTCCCTTAGTCGGTTTTTCCGACACCCATGGGATGAGGTGAGGTGGTGACATATTGTATTCTTAGTCCGTCACCACACGGAGAAAACGATATTTAAGCTTGAATATGAGAATCGTTCAGCTAGCGCGACTTTCCTTAAGGTGTTCCTCGTTACTTGAACAAAGCTATGGATGTATTTATTTATTTATTATTTCACACTTACAACTATTATTACAGGTACTTATAACCTAATTCATTATTTTTTTTTATAATACATTGGATTTAATTTTATAAAAAAACAAATAAAACAACTTTTAAATTACACCCTCATAAATCATTTCCATCATACCAAGAAGAGGGATACTTACTTAGTAGGGTATAAGTATCCCTCTGTTACGGAAGGACGCACGTCCCTGCAGTGAGACATGAATGGGCTGTTATGATGATGAAACTAAAAAGATAGGGTATAACTATTTCCAAAAATAAATTACCCAATTATTAATTAATATTCTTTCAATAGGTGCGAAGCCATGCGATCTAAATAATGAAGAATGCATCATTAAAGCAGTAAAGTACTTACACCAGCATATGGTTTTCGGTATTGATGGTGTTGTGGAAACATCAGAACCGTTACATGTTAAAGAAATTAATGCAAATTTACCAACACTGACGTACATATTAACAAATGCTACTTTATCAGGAATGAAAGATTGCGAAGTTACAAAGACCAGGTAAGTTCTACAATTCCTCAATTTGCCTTTTGATTAAATTCGTTGCGGGTTCCAGCACTGTTTTGCTTTTCCAAGACTACTTCTGAATTTTATATTCTTAGTGCAACGTTAACTGTAACTTTGCACTCACTGGAACATAACATTGGTTATGTGTTGGTATGGATCAGAAAACGCAGGGTGGGGAGACCCCTCACACGGTTGACCGACGACCTCGTTAGGACGGCGGGAAGCCGTTGGATGAGGGAGGCGCAGGACCGCACAAGGTGGCAATATTTGGAGGAGGTCTATGTCCAGCAGTGGACGTCGATTGGCTGAGATGATGATGACGAGGCATACAGCAGACAACAATGATCCATGGTTAAAAAGAAAGAGGAAGACAACAGAGACTATCGACCGTAAGACTTAATTACAAAACTGTTTTTTTTTATTTAGCATGCATTTATTTCTTTATTTAGCCGACTAAATCTATACGATGTATGGCTTCTAAATAAATGAGGTTTAAAAAAAAATGTATTTTTCTATTTCAGCATGGACACAGCAACATCAACCTTTAAACATTATTTGAGTTGTCCTCATTTGATAGTTGTAGCTGATTGTTCTGTGTTAGGGCAGGTCGTCGATGTACATGTAGAGGGCGACGGAAATTTACAAGTTGATTACGGTAAAATATTTAAGCTGTATAAGAGCCAAAGTATATTTTTGTGGTGACGGAGTAAGAATACATATTATGTCTACACCCCATCTCATCCCATGGGTGTCGTAAAAACCGACTAAGGAACTATTAGTGAATATTATCTTTACGAAATAAAAAGAAGGAAAACTGGAAATTAAACCCTATACCAATCCGTCTGGTCAGCGTGGTATTAGTAGGCCAAGTATCCCTCCGTCACTGGAGGAGGCCCGTCCCTGCAGTGGGACATTGGTGGGCTGTTATGATGAAAGGTAGAGGGAAGTCGATAGACGAGATAATTATGATAAATATTTTGTAAGTTTAGGTTCTCTTTCTAAAACTTATTGTTGATGCTATCATTAATATTTTACAGATAAATTCGTGCTGAATATTGATGGTCAGAGTGAAGTCAAAATAGGCAATGACAATAAGGAACACTTGCATATCAAAAGTCATACATTTGACATAGAATCTGTTGGAAATGTTAATTATCAATTGTATAACTTCTTTGGTGGGGATGAAGTTAAAAGTAAGTAATTATTTTAGAAGGTAAAACCTTCATGACTTAAAAACCTAATTCTTTGAAAATCCCTCAAACTGTTGAAGCTATAAGAAGTCACAAAAACTATTCGCAACCTTATTTTAATAGGACCTGTAGATTTCAATTTCATAATTATTGCACTCCATAATGTTAGTCATTAGTGCAATAAATATGAAATTTAAATCATAAATAGATTACGTCATCTATGACGACCTCTATGGCGTAGTGGTTATATAACATGACTGCTACGCAGAGCAAATCTATGCAAATCTTTGTGTGCATGAACATGATTGTTTGCATTGGTCTGAGTGTTTTATAAGTATAATATTATGTATGTACTTACAAAAAAAAGTGTATGTTTATCCTTTGTCTAGTGCCCATAATACAAGCTCTACTTAGTTTGGGACTAGATGGCGTAGTGTGAAAATTAAAAACTTAAATATGTATTCATTTCAAACTTGTTTATTTACAGCGAGTGCTGTAGAAAAGTACTTCAATGACAACTGGAAAGCTGTGCACGCATCAATACGAGGCCCGACAATGACTGCCTTTGTGAACAAATACATTGAAAATCTTTTTAAATACTTGGAGTATATGCCGTTTGATGAAGTTTATGTTGAGAGACCCTGATTATTTTTTTATTATAAGTATCATAAAGCAATTTACTTGTTTTTTTATTTATTTTGTATCTCTTTATTTACATTTATCACATCAGTGATGATAGATCGGTCCCAATATAATGTAACACTACTATTTTCAAGAATCGGATCGGGTACTTTTTATATTATTATTACGTCAGCCAATTGACGTCCAGTGCTGGGTATAGGCCTCCTCCTCTTTATGCCACACTTAACTGATTGTCTGTTCACCGTGTGAAGGGTTTCTCCACCCTGCGTATTTTTTGTATTATCATCATAACAACCCATTAATGTCCCACTGTAGCGACGGCCCGGGCCTCCTCTGACGTAGGGATACTTGGCCTACTAATACCACGCTGACCAAACGAATTGGTACAGGGTTTAATTCCAAGTTTTCTTCTTTTTATTACGTAAAGATAATTAATATTTACGGATAGTCCCTTAGTCGGTTTTTACGACACCCATGGGATGAGATGGGGTGGTAACATATTGTATTCTTACTCCGTCACCACACGAAGACCACAGTTGAGGAGTATATATTAAAATATTGTCAATTGTATTGATCACACTAATTAAACCGTACCGTACCGTATTTTCTAAAATTGTTTTAATAAATAGCGCCTAACACAAAATTATGCACAATACACTCTAAAATAATATTTAAATAATATAATAAAAAAAATGTAATGTCCCACTGCAGGGACGGGCCTCCTCCCGTGATAAGGGATACTTGGGCTACTAATACCACGCTGGCGGATTGGTATAGGGTCCCACTGGTATAGGACCTTAGTCGGTTTTTACGACACCCATGGGATGAGATGGGGTGGTGACATATTGTATTTTTACTCCGTCACCACATGGATAATTAGATCTGATATCAGTATACTTAGTATTAATAAAGAACATTCAGCAGTTTTTTTTCGACCATATTAAAGAAATTAAAAGCTTACAATAAGTAAATGTAACGTTTTAGGCATGCACTGTCACGTAAATGCGCATTGCTATTATCAACAACAAGGTTTAAAAAAAAAAAAATCCTAAAATCATAATTTGTTATTTTAAAACAATGTTCAAGAATCCATGTTTAAAAAAAAAATCTGACTGAACAATGTATTAAGCTATTATTAAATAATTAGTTTTATGCCTACATATTTCTTTTTTTTATTTTTTTTATTTGGATGTTATGCATTAACCTTTGTCATTTTCATACAAAAGACAATTTTATTGGTAAAACCAGGCGGTATCCTGGGTAGAAAGAATCCTTCTGTAAGCAGCACGTAACATTACGTGCTTCATTAGTAGAGGTGAGACACCACACTCATTATAAATGTTGTCACAATCAATGTAGCTCTATTGTTCATCATAACAGCCCATTAATGTCCCACTGCAAGGACGGGCCTCCTGCCGTGACGGAGGGATACTTGGCCTACTAATACCACGTTGGCCAGACAGATCGGTATAGGTGTTAATTTCAAGTTTTCCTTCTTTTTATTTCAAAAAGATAATATTCCCTGTCAGTCCCTTAGTCGGTGTTTAGAACACCCATGGGATGAGATGGGGCGGTGACATATTATATTTTTACTCCGTCACCACATGAGAAGGGCCATTAAAGAGCAGTCGTAACCGACCCTTTTAGTAAATGTGGACGAGGCCCAATCTGTTTGCCAGGATCGTGACAAGTGGCGTTCTGCCGTCTCTGCCTTCCCCGGACGGGATAAGGCGTGTGTTTATGTATGTATGTAATTGATTGAAGATTTTATATAATATTTGTACATACCTAAGTATATTTTTATTCTACGGAATTCATTAATTAAATTTTAAAATGATGTAAATTTTATTGAACAGAAATAATACGCTTAGTGAATGATTGACGTCATTAAAAATATTATTTTATTTCAAATTAAGTAAAATAATCATGTTTTCAGGTAATTATTTTTTACTGACATTAGGTTATTATTTAGTTATTTTATGAAATAACGAATACATTAAAACTATGAGTAGATAAAATACGTGTAACACAGTCACATTATCTAGAGACCTCGCTGGAATGCGAACCTCGCGTTCCGTACTCCTTTCAATCCCCGCGCTCGCCACGGGCGCATCAGTGATACGTTCGACGCGACGTGACGTCATCGACGCCAGGTCTCGAGATAATGTGACCGGGTAGTAGTTAAAATACGCAAAATAGTAAAGAGTATATAAAAACAATAAAAGCTGTAAACCCGTGCTAATGTCAACTTCTATCATCCCACAGGTGGACAAAGCCCTCTCTCGCTGACTTCCAATATGTTTTGGTTCATGCATTGTTCATAAATGCAAGGTCCAGAGTTTTTGTGCCTACTAACTTTTTAGGATGATAGCAGAGCAATATATTTGTAAGCACTCAATTAAGTTTAGTATTTAGACTAATATGATAAAGAGGTAAAGGTTGTGTGTTTGTGACGTTGTAGGGGGTAATCTCTGGATCTAATGAACCGATTTAAAAAATCTTTTCTGTGTTGAATAGTTCATTTATCGGGGAGTGGCAAAGGCTATATAGTACCACGCTATGACTAATAGGAGTGAAGCAGTAATGAAAAGTGTTAAAAAAAGGGACGTGTTTTGTTCGCCGCCCAGCGAAGTGGGCAGGGGTCAGCTAGTTTATCATAAAGGTCCCTGATTTCTGATTTGCTACTACACCGATATTTATGTGTATTTTTTTTAAATATAATAAAACAAAAACATATACTTAATCTAGTATTAAATCTTAAATAAAATGTTTCTTATATTGTAACAAAGCTGCATAATTTTGTGACATTCATCAATAACATTTGCATTGGTCTGGTTGTTTTCTATGTATTAAATAAAAAGTTTAATAATTCTATTTTTATTCGTAGTATATTTTTGTCTATTACGCATAGTAACTTCAAGCTCTAGTTAGTTAGGTTCTGGATAACATTGTGTGAATGAGAGGTAAGAACTATTAATAATAACATACTAATTTTGACCCGTACCTGCAGTGGGACATTAATGGGCTGTTTTAATGACGATGATACTAATTATTATGTTGAAGTCAAGCGTACTTTTCCTCTTTTTGAAATGTCGAGATTTGAAAAATACATGTAGGTACCTACGTTATTACAGTTCTGTTTTTATTTCAAGAATTTATTTATGTGATTAAATCTACATGAAGTTAACAGCATAGAATTATGTTAATTAATTGCAAGATAAATGTTTGCATAATATTGTGCATAGGACAAAATATTGCTTATATTTTTGGTGCAAACCAACTCGAAATATGTATTAGTAGGCCAAGGTATCCCTCTGCTACGGGAGGAGGCCCGTCCCTGCAGTGGGACATTGATGGGCTGTTAAGATGAAAGTTACTGTATGGGTTTATTCTCCTCCATAAAACGTGGCCTTTCCCGTTTCACCTCAATTCGGCGGTTGACTAGCCAAACTGTTTTTTTATTATCGTTTACTAATCAATCAATCAACTAGCCTATTGCAGTCTACTGCTGGACATAGGCCTATCCCAACGCGCGACAAAGAACTGGGTCCTGCTCCTTCGGGATCCAGTCCGACCCAGAGACCTTTATCAGGTCGTCGGTCCACCTAGCTGTGGGCCGTCCTACACTACGTTTGCCGAGTCGCGGTCTCCACTCTAGGGCACGTTTACTAATGATTATTGTAAATTAATGACATTAAGTTTGCTTTTAATTACCTATGATAGTGATTAACATGTTATATATTATACTGTAATTAATATAATAGAGTAGTCATTATGTATCTATATAAAACGGTGTTTCTTACTGGTTGCTCTATTTTGGACAAAGTTTGTTACGTGTAAGTTTTAATTTATTTTTATTGCATCGGGTAGTGGACCAGTAAATATTTTTTTTACAATATTATTTAAGGAATTTTAATATTATAAAGAGGTAAAGTTTGTGTGTTTGTTTGTTTGTGAGTTTGTGACGTTGTAGAGGGTAATCTCTGGATCTAATGAACCAATTTTTAAATATCTTTCTGTGTTAAAAAGTCAATTTATCGGGGAGTGTCATAGGCTATATAGTATCACGCTAAGACTAATAGGAGTGGAGCAGTAATCATATTGTATTCTTACTCCGTCATCACACGGAGATATTTTATTTAAAATGTCTATGATATTTTATATTTGTGAGCAAAAGAAGATTAAACACGATTTTCACTTTTCAGGCGAAGATGGCTGTGTCTTTTCTAACATTGATTACAAGATACTTGTTCAAGGAATCGAAGGGAAAGTCAAATCGTCAGATCCACTTCACGTCGATGACCTACATGCCGTTCTACCTACCTATGAATATACCATTCACAATGTTACCTTTAAAGGACTAGGAGATTTTAAAGTTGTGCGGTCGGAGTGTGATGAGTAAGTTTTGTTTCTTTATTTTTGTAGCAGAAAATCAGTTGAGCCGTCGAGTGGTGAGTGGAAATTGCCGCTTAGTAACATCAATAATGGTTCTGTCACCACATGAAGTAAGAAAACAATATGTCACCACCCCATCTTATCCCATGGGTGTCGTAGAAACCGACTAAGGGACCATCTGTGAAACATTCACAAATGGTCCCTTAGTCCCTTAACCTTTACATAGAAAGAAGGAAATCTTGAAATTAAACCCTATACCAAAATGCGTCTGGCCATACGATATCGATGATACGTAATATCGATTACGGTACCTAGAAAGCCTCTTGCTAAAGAGATCTATCTTAACAACCACTGTGGCGTAGTGATAACATGATTGCTACGCAGAGGTCTCGGGTTTGATTCAAAATCTTTGTGTGCATGAATTGAGGTGATACGGGAAAGCCACGTTTTAAGGAGGAGAATAAACTCATACAGTATCTTTACTCCAAGCAAAATGAAACGTTTTTAAATAAATAAATATTCACGGACATCTCTACACAGCGCCATCTGTTCCCAAAGTTAGCTAGGCTTAACCTGCTTGTGTTATGGGTAACAGAACAACTAATATTAATTAATACTTATATACTTTTTGTTTTTGTAAATACATACTCGTACATAGACGACCAATGCAAACAATCATGTTGTTTGCATTGGTCTGAGTGTTTTCTATGTATAATATGTATAATATTTACAAAAACTAAAGTATCTATGTATGTTTATCCATTGTCTAGTACACATAGTACAAGCTTTGCTTAGTTTGGAACTGAATGGCGTTGTGTAAATGTGCAAAGAGTATTATTTTAGTAGAAATGTTCAAATTCAAAGGTATTTTTTTAAACCAGAAAGAAAATTATTTATTTCCGAAACAGCAAAAAAGAATTAACGTTTAAATACGACATAGAATGCCCGCTGTTAGTACTTACATTTGATTATGAAGCAAAAGGTTCAGCTGGCTCTATATCCGTTGATGGAGTCGGAGACGCAAGGTTCGATTTCGGTAAGACAACATTGATTTATAATACATAATATTTAAAGACATAATTTAAACATGGGATAAACATACTCAAATCCTGTTTTTTGTTACTACATACTTATTATACATAGAAAACACCCAGAGCAATGCAAACAATTATGTTCATGCACACAAAAATTTGCATTGAGAGGGAATTGAGCCCGAGACATCAGCGAAGCAGTCATGTTAAATAACCACTACGCCACAGAGGTCAACAAAATATCAAAATTAAATGTCAATGATGTCATTGCGTATGGATTTACATTGTTTTACTAATGGCGGCATAGTGAATGAGTTAAAATGCTAATTTTCTTGCGCCATTGAAATAGGCAGTTCGTCATAACAGCCCATTAATGTCCCACTGCAAGGACGGGCCCTTGTCCCATGACGGAGGGATACTTGGCCTACTAACACCACGCTGGCCAGGTGGATTGGTATAGGGTTTAATTTAAAGTTGCTTATTTTTATTTCGGAAAGATAATATTCACGGATAGTCTCTTAGTCGGTTTTTACGACACCCATGGAATGAGATGGGGTGGTGACATATTGTATTCTTACTCCGTCACCACACAGAGAGTAGGCAGTTAATAGGTTTTTATTTTAATGATAACGTTTCTTATGTTACTATTAGATGAATGCATTTTTGATGTGGTAATGTAAGAATTAGTTTTACGTCGATTGTAGAACAATGCCAATAATTAACCATAATTATTTAGGTAATCAATTTGATACGAAGAGCTATTGTTTTTCTTTTGATATGGATTCTTTAGATAATTTATATCGTGTTTGTATAATACATGTTAATATACATTATTATATTGCTCAACCTAATTAATTTGGCTGGTCAGATAGTAATCCTAGCCTTAATTTCCTTTCTAGCTGATTAAAGACAGTCCTAGATTCTAACATTTTAATCCTAGTAAGGATAATAGTACTTTAATACTCAATTCTTTATTGTGTTCCACAATGTTTTTATAGGTACAAGATGGTAAAGTTAACAAAGGTTCAAATTGTGGACCCTGTCGGGCACAGCATAGTGTAGGAAAGAGGAGGAAGGGCGCTAGAATAATACATTTATGTATGTTTTTTATTTCAGTTGACTACGTTATGAAATTTGATGGAGTATACAGCTCAGTCGAGGGTAAAGATGGTATATCTCGTCCTATTATTAGAGAATATACAATGAGTACCGATCCTAAGGGAATAGTCAAGTTCAATATCAGGAATTTAACTTATAAAGATGAGGCAAGAGGTAAATATAAAGTGATTAAATTTAAAAATAATAATAAAATAAATATTGAAACAGAGTCCTTGTAGCAGAGAATAGACGAAAAACTAAGTTCAATTGTATCGTGTTCTGAAAACTTAGTAAAGGTGACGTAAGGTAAATATTATGCCTTTAATACATAATATTTACGATAATGACTTCAAAAAGATAGAACGAAAATTGTACAATTTCATTTTACCTGGGAAGCTTACAGCTATAATACAAATAGTACTTAAAATTAGTTTTAGATATGCCATCAACAGCGTGGTATTAGAAGGCTAAGTATCCCTCGGTCAAGGGAGGAGGCCCGTGTCTGCAGTGGAACATTAATAGGCTGTTATGATGATGATGCCATCAACAAGCATCCACATTTTGAATCCAGTATGTTTGACTTTGCTTTAACACAGCATCTCTTAAAAGAAAGAGATTTGAAAGAGCCCTATTTCTTTCTGCTGATATGATGATAATTATTATATTAAGTAAGTACGGTACTGTTCCTTTTAGTAATTTTCTTAATATTTTGCAGATGCAGCATTAAACAATTATTTTAACACTAATTGGAAAGCTACCGAGAAGATTGTCAAAACACCTACCATAGACACCTTAATGGACGTTTTTGTAACAAATGTAATCAATTATGCCAAGGCATTTTAGAATTAAACATTGAAAACTATAAGTTTACAAAAATAAAACCTCTACACAAAATGCTTCAAGACTGCACGGCCCTTAAATTTTCAAACATAATAATATTATTTAATTATAAAAACAAATTATCTTAAAAACTAATCTTAGCAGGGCACCATAAAAAAAATACGTGAAATGCCCATAGAATTTGATCCCTATGTTATAGTCATAAAATAAACAACAAAATAATTCTTAACTTATACTGTTTTTTATTTAATTTTCAAAATCCATTAAAATTTAGAATAATTCACATTACCTGTCTTTTTTTTAAGTCACACAAGGTCACCCCTAGAAAAAATTCGTAGCTTTCATACCTATTACAGGTATGAAAGCTACGAATTATTAATATATATTAATAACTATTATAATAATTCACACAATTTTTTTTAAATTTTTTTTCATTGTTATTGTAAATAATTAAAAATTAATATGGTAGGTATTTGATGCAATTTAATAATTTACATCTTAATTAAAACAACTGCTTGGCTCGTCAGCATCGTAGAAAAATATCCTGAATCGGTGTTGGGATGCCCCAAGGCTAAAATGATGTAATACCATCCGATGGATCTTATCCATAAGGGGCGCAACAAGTCATCATCATCATAACAGTCCATTAATGTCCCACTGCAGGGACGGGCCTCCTTTCGTGACGGAGGGATACTTGGCCTACTAATACCACGCTGGCCAGACGGATTGGTAGGATTTAATTTCAAGTTTTCCTTCTTTTTATGTCGTAAAGATAATATTCACGGATAGTCCCTTAATCGGTTTTTACTACACCCATGGGATGAGACGGGGTGGTGACCTATTGTATTTTTACTCCGTCACCACACGGAGTAGGTGAGGAGGCACAACAAGTGTTTCGAATAAATACCTACCTGCAAAAGAAGAGGCGATATTATATATTGTGTAAAGATAACAATCTCTGATTAGAAATCTCACGTTTACTCTGACATCAACAAAAATATTACAAATTAATTTCTCAATGTGATAAA
This sequence comes from Schrankia costaestrigalis, assembly GCA_905475405.1. NCBI lineage: Eukaryota > Metazoa > Arthropoda > Insecta > Lepidoptera > Erebidae > Schrankia > Schrankia costaestrigalis. The sequence continues at coordinate 5,792,429 of FR997852.1, read as the reverse complement.
ATGATTTTGGGGAAAATCTATCAATTTATTTTAACTATTCCATTAAAACAAATTAATATTATTACATTTGCGTTCTCGCATCCATCACAGTTATTACAACCCAATCCCTTTTCTTTTAAGTTCTGTTGCTAGTATATCCTTTAAGTCCACCACAATCACTTATGCCCGATTTACACATCGACAAGTACAGTAGCGAGTTAAGTAATATTTTAAGATTAAGTTGATTTAAATAGATCTTCATCCTATTTTTTGGCAAGTTAAGTTGGCGAGACGCGAGAGAGGGGGCTACTTCGTACTTAACTTGCCAAAAAATAGGATGAAGATCTATTTAAATCAACTTAATCTTAAAATACTACTTAACTCGCCACTGTACTTGTCGATGTGTAAATCGGGCATTAAACAGCATGTCAATTCTCGTTCTTTAAAATCGTTAAAAATTAAGTTAATTTAACTTTTAGTTGTCAAATTGCCACAATTGTATTCTTGTATTTATAATTTAAAATCTTTTAAAAATAATGTAATCGTACTGTAACTATTCTGTAATTTTTAAAGTGACAGTTCATGTAATTTTCGCGCTAACATGGGTAGTCTTGTCAATAAGAAACGTCAAACCTTTGCCTTTATTTTAGGAGCGGCAGTGCGCGTGCGCGAGGGAAGCGAATCGAGCGGGAAAAACAAGTTAGGGATATCGCATTATTACATTCAAAGACCCTGATTTTCATTTTTTTTATTCTTAGAATAGAATTTTACGGAACTTATAATATTTTAATTTACCGAAGATAATTTCCTGTAGTTGATTTATATATTAATGTTTTATTTCTGTATATGGCGTGTTAGAAAATCTATTAAAATTTCCAATCTTTTAAATTGTATACCGTAAACTGGCAACTCTGTTATTTAACTCTTTTTTACCATTTTACTTAATTTTAACTTTTACTTTACCGGACAAGAATACCACTTTGGGTTAATTAAAAATTAAATTAAAATAAATTAAAAATTAAGTTAAATTAAATAGTATGTTTCGAGAATTGACCTGCTGTTCACATTAACTGTACAAGAATTTTCAGATTACAATACAGCTATTGCAATAAACAATGAAAACATCTTGAATGAACAAAACTATTGTTATGTTTTAACATTTTAAATAATAATAATTTGCTGCAATTAATTAATATGCAAAAAAAATGTACAATACCTCTTTTACTTTTTTATTTATTAACAAAAAAACATTTCTAAACTGGTTAAGCTGTTAAGGCTACGAAGATTTTTGAAATTTTAGAACAATATTGGTTTTTACTGACTAAGGAGACGAATACAGGGAACCATAACAGTATTTTCTAAATAATCTTAAGGAACATAATTCGGTACAACCCACATTAATAGATAACATAAACCGCCTTCTGGTTCCGATTAGGGATTAAATTGTGCCTAAAATTAAAAGAGAAAGAATATTATTATTTAAAACTGCTTTGGCGGAAAAACGGACGTGTATGCGTGGCTACTTTTCACGAGATTCCCGCGAATCCAACGACAATATTGTTTACAAAAATAATTATTTTACACAAATAATAATTTGTGTAAACAGTAAATTGATTTCTTCAGCCTGGATGTTCTTTGTGAGCATTATTCTAATATCTGTTAAGGTTCTCTCAGAGCAGAATCTCTAGTGCGTTAATTGTCTTTTATAACAAAAAAATAAATAAATAAAAATTTGATTCGTTTTTTATTGTAGTTTTTCAAACTTTTTGAGAGCCTAGTGAGAAAACCTCGCCTTAAAACATAATTTAATTTATTGTATTTTATGTATTATTTTTTTTACTAATTTTATGCATAAAATACGAACGAAACTACGGCTATATAATGTAACAAATTAAAATTGAATAGTCACATTGAAAACAGAACTCAAAATGTATACAAGACAATTATTTTACTTTTTATTTGCCTTATTTTGGATGCACTTCGTTAAATGTAAGTAATTTAATTTCATTTATTTAATGGATTAGAATTAATCGTTATTTTTTATGATTCTCATTATAGTTAATTATTGATTTATTTTATTTTATTCTAAAAAAAATGTAAATATAAGCTAATATGACGTAATTGTAGTACCTAATAAATATGAATGCAAACATGTCCCTTTCTCACCTTAACCTGTAATTAAGGTAAACGGTAATTAAGGAAAAGGTAAAATATTTTTCTTGTATACAAAAGAAGGATTTTTACATAAATAGTCAGTAAATGAGTAATGATAATGCAAACGTCCCTCTGAATGACGCACGTATAGAAATTATTATCTCGATAATCCTCTTAAAATCTTTTTAGTTATAAAATCAAAATAATAAAATAAATGTACTCGAATCTTTATTATAACAAGGTATAAGTTTTTATGTATGTATGAACATAACAATAACATGAATATTATTTTAAACATACTACAAAATGAAAATAATATTATTGTCGATTTAACCTTTAAAAATCACTTTTCGACGATTCGACGATCTCTGTGAAGCGGTCGTTATACATGACTGTTATCAATTCAATATCAATTCGATATTGTAAAGATTTTTTTTGATATTTTTTATTTTTATTTAGGTTTATATAATATAAACAATTAATTTGAGTATTTTTGCTTTCCTTTCTATAGTTTATTTTTAATAAATATTTTTTGGTTTTACTTGCGATGACGTCATGCGTACGGCTGAATTACTTAAGCAATGCAGCCAGAGACAAACTTCTGTTCAGGCGGACGCATTTTCATTTAGAGATGAAATGAAAGACGAAGTAATTCATGTATAATTGTAAAAATAAACACAATCTTGCGGTTTTTTGCGCCAAAGATATGATTTTATTCCTTACCGATCTAAAATCTCTAAATGGTTTCGGAATCGACATAGGTAAACTTTTACTTTACATACCGAATTCCCTCTCGATGCAAATCTTTTCGTGCGTAAACATGATTGTTTGTATTAGTCTAGATGTTTTCTGTGTGAATTTAGAATATAAGGTAATTTAACTATGTTTATTCGTTGTCTAGTACCTATAGTACAGTCAGCTGCAAAGAAATCAAACCCCTTTAGCGCACTGGTATATTCTTAAAGGGGATTAGATATCTCTGCAGCTGACCGTACAAGCTCTGCTTTGTTTCGGACTAGGTGGCGTTATCTGAATGTGTGAGAAATATTAAAAATTATTTCATTTCTGTTTTAGGTAACAATGCCTGCGAATTCAATAATGTTGAATACAAAGCCTTCATAGAAGGAATCGAGTCTAAAGTCGAAACCTCTGAACCATTGCATTTCGATAGATTTGACGATACATTTCCAGGCTTTAAATATGCTCTGATGAATTCTACTATATACGGTATGAAATATTGCAAAGTGATACTATCGGAATGTGACAAGTAAGTTCATAAATTCAAGGCAAAATATTATTGAATCTCATCCCATGGGTGTCGTAAAAACCGACTAAGGGACTATCCTAGAATATTATCTTTATGAAATAAAGAGAAGGAAAACTTGAAATTAAATGGCCAGCGTGGTATTCTGCGTGGTCCCTGCAGTGGAACCTTAATGGGCTGCAGTTATGACACTGATTGCCGCATGGTCAGGTTGAAACCAACAGAACGGCAAAAATATATTTCTCCTGTAGATTTCCTGACACAATTTAACATACCAATTAATGTATGTTACTATTTACACTTTTCCCCGCAATGTAATACCCACTAGTTTCTTTGCAATAGTTCTATTAACATGAAAACGCAGGTTTTAGCCCTATTTTGTAATGTATTTAAGTTAACAACTATCTACTTCATTTTCTGTTTATAAAAATATATCAAGAATATCAACATAACGAATAACTTGCTAATTTGTTTAATGTTATTTGAAATCACTTTAATTGAACATATTTTTATTACAGGAGCAACAGTGATAGCCTTACCTTCAAATATGACTTAGAATGCCCTTTTCTAAACTTCACATAATGAATACGAGGCGAACGGTCATCTGAAACAGTTAGTTATCGACGGACACGGAGTTGGAGAAAATGATTTAAGTATGAAAACAATTGATTTTTAATAACTTTTTAGGGGTTTAAAGAGTTGTTGTAAGATTCTTAATGAAAGATGATAATGATATAATATTCTTTACTGCTGATACCAGACTTATAACAATATATAATAATTACAACGACCTTTCTACATGACTGCGGGGAGACGACTGCTGGGCGACGCTAGTACAGTTGCGCATCTGTAAAAGTGATTCGTCAGCAGTCGCTCAAATTACAATGTTGTGTCTCTACAACTTTCTCTCCCAACGGCACTGCCCACCTTACCTTTAGACAGGCAATTCTGTGTGCTAAGTCAGTCAAGTTTGTTTTCCTGCCTCATTTCTGAAACTCCCACTACAACTCTATTCATTGCCCTCTGGGTGACATAGTGAACGACCACGTTTCCATTATGTCATCACTGGCAACACAAACTGTTCCGAGACCTTTGTCTTCACTGCCTTCTGCATGAGACCTACGATCCAACTAAATAAGTGTAGCTAATTTTATTGTTACAGTTGATTATGTAATTAATCTGAATGGTACATACGAAGTAGTCATCGGTAAAGACAAGATACCCCGACCTGTTATCAAGGAGTATACTGTGACTACAGATCCATTGGGAATGGTAAAGGTTCATGCTACAAATACCTATCATGGAGATAAACAACGAGGTAAAAAATTGTATAAATAAAATAAACAAAAAGGCTACTTTGTAGGGTTATTACATGATTGCTACGCAGAGGTCTCGGGTTCGATTCCCGCTCAATGCAAATCTTTGTGTACATGAACATGAAAAGTATATAGGTATTTACATCTCTGCTGTTCTCTTACACAAGCAGGTTAAGTCTAGCTTATTTTGGAAACAGATATTATAACAATCATTTCTGTAAATCTGGTAATCTACCTGTACCATCAAAAACAATCCAGCCTTTTCGAAGATTCCCGGTAGAAAAATACATACCAACAGACAGACATATAAATAGTTTCAAGGCATTAGTGTAGTGTCATTCAAAAGTAGTAAGTGTAGAAAAATGTATGCGATAACATGCATTGTAGTTTTGATATTAGAAACAATAAGTTAAAATTGTATGTACCAATTGATAAATAAAAATAAATAAAGTAACGAGATTAAATTCAAATAGATATATAAATTAACGAGTTTAATATAATTTTTGCGTAGTTATTTATTTTTAAATAGGCATTAAAATTTTAAATGTGTTTTTACTAAAATTAATTTACCTGAGTAATATTGTATTTTAAAGTATAGTATTTAAAAAAATATATTTATTGTTTTAGAACAGTTAAAAATATGTATAACTTTATATTCTTTATGATTATAAATTAGATTTTTTTTAAAATCTCCTTTAATTATAATAGCCATACATTGTATAGATTCAATTGGCTTAGAATATTTACCTTTTCAAATTCTAAACATCAATGCCATGATTACACAAAAAAATTAAGGTTATTTTTGTTATTTTTTCGATCAATTTCTTACTTTTATAAAAGATTTTCTTTGCAGATGTTATAGCCAACCAATTCTTTAAGGACAATTGGAGGCAAATGGAGAAATGGTTCCAAGGTCCCACCATAAGTAATTTTATGAAAACTTTTGTTAAAAACCTTAATGATTATTCAAAAAGTTTTTAAATAAATTAAAAATAAACTGTGAGCGCAAATAAACAATTTTTAAAGTAATAAATTAAAAAGGTTTTTTACTTTTTTATTTTGATTTATATTGATTTAGGTAAAGGCATGAGCAATAATATTTATACACATCGTCAAATTTTCAAAACTATGTATAAGTCTATCTAGACATTAGAGTCATCATAACAGCCCATTAATGTCCCACTGCAGGGACGGGCCTCCTCCCGTGGGATATTTGGACTACTAATACCACGCTGGGCAGACGGATTGGTACAGGGTTTTGTTTCAAGTTGTCCTTCTAGATAGATAATAGTCACGGATAGTCCCTTAGTCATTAATTTCATTTCTTGATTTTTACGACACCCATGGAATAAGATGGGGTGATGACACACTGTATTCTTACACCGTCACCACACAAAGAAGATGGGGTAAAGACCTAAAGTATTTTCAGGCTTCATGACAGGAAAAAAATTCAATAAAATAAATACATACATTTAAATTATACTGTAACTTTTTCAAAATGCTTTTTTTACTTTAAAATTCTTTTTGTGATTTTTTATTGTGTTTGACGTCTTTAGATTTTAACCTTGCAATTAAAGCCTAGATGTCAAGAGGAGAACGGTTAAGTATACTGCTGTTTAAATTGGACAAACAAGAAAATTGACATTGATTTCATGTCTTATTCTAAAAGTTTCTATTATAAAACTGATGAGTTGGTTCGGTTAAACCTAATAATTTCAGAAACATTAATTAACAGGGAAATTGGTACTATCATAACAGCCCATTAATGTCCCACTGCAGGGACGGGCCTCCTCCCGTGACGGAGGGTTACTTAGCCTACTAATAACACGCTGGCCAGACGGATTGGTATAGGGTTTAATTTCAAGTTTTCCTTCTTTTTATTTCGTAAAGATAGTAGTTACGGTTATTCCCTTAGTCGGTTTTTACGACACCCATGGGATGAGATGGGGTGGTGACATATTGTATTCTTACTCCGTCACCACACGGATAGAAATTGGTACGAAATGAGTTATTCCTTTTGTGTAGACTGTTCTTTATTAAACAATGACAGCCGAGTTTCTATGTACTACAATGAAAAACCGGGAATAGTTCGAGAGCTCTAATTAGGTCGCAGATAATGAAAAGTGGTGATCTCAAAAGAACTAATGACTAATACTGGCTGATATTCATGATTATTGGCTGAAGTATGTAGGATTTGACGACCTCTGTGGCGTAGTGGTTATATAACATGACTGCTACGCAGAGTTCTCGGGTTCGATTCCCGCTCAAGGCATATATTTGTGTGCATGAACATGATTGTTTGCATTGGTCTATGTATAATATGTATGTTTTTACAAAAAAGAAATAAAGTATTTAAGTATGTTTATCCGTTATGTAGTACCCATAGTACGGTCAGCTGCAAAGAAATCTAACCCCCTTTAAGAATATAACAGCGCGCTAAAGGGGTTAGATTTCTTTTGCAGCTGACTGTACAAGCTTTGCTTAGTTTGGGACTAGATGGCGTTGTGTGAATGTATGTGGAATATATTTGAGGAATAATTAATCAATTCAAAAAATATTTAAAAGAATACTTACTTGTTAGAAAATTTCAACTTTACGCTACCGATTCCGAAACTTTGTATCATCTTACTTACGAAAACAACAACAGCAATTTTGAACGCAAAGGAGACGGTTTTTTTTCGCACCACCCTAAACAGTAATGTTTATTATTCATATTACTCACAAAAATAGTTATTATCTTAATATAGTTAACCGAACACAAATTATACTTAAACGATGAGGGAATAATGAAATAATAATAAAAAAGGATTACACCTAAAAATGCTTGTTTTGGAACGTTCTTAGGTTTATTTTAATGGTTAATACAAATTATCAAGTAACGTACTTTAAAAATAATCGTAGAACGAAACGTAAATAATAGCCAATAGCAGATACTCTGTAGTACAGTTTCAATCAGTTTGACATTGTCATGACAACGTTGTTATTGTTTCAGATTTTATTAGATAAATGCATGATTTATTTGTACTTTTATATTTTATAAAAATGGGATCTTTAGATAGAGTGCATAATACACACTAAAGCTGCTCTTGCTGGATACTGTTGTTATTGCTTATTGAGCACAGGTACAGTCACTGTTAGCTGCTGTGCATTGTGATGTGTAAAGTGTGGTTTTTATCTTGGGCTCTGCTTTTAGGTGAGCTTGAGCCACCTGCGTCTATTTAAGATGAAATACTGCTTTAAGAGATGACTGTGTTAATTAGAATTGTAAACAGTAATAAATATTTCTTGTGTCATATATATAGTGTATTGTTTCTCTTTAACTACCTTATTATTTTAGATCTACAAGCAATAGCCAGCAAAAAATGCGTTATTTCGAGAGGTCTTGGTTGCCTTATTAGTGTATATTCATTAGACAATAGCTGTTGTGAGATTTTACGTCATCACGAGAGTCATGTTTTGATTGTCGTATTTCAGAGTATTCCCTCTAGATAAAGTTTTGATATGTGCAGACTGTTTAACTAGAGATTATAAGGAATAAACCGATATGCATTTCATTGATAAATGCCACAATTTGTGGTGGTGGCCTATTCGCCGAACAAAAAAAACCGTCTCCTTTCAACAGTTTATTACTTTTTATTACTCTTGGTTCTTTTTTAGAAAATTTGCTGCGTCTGACTAGGCATTAAGCCCGATTTACACATCGACAAGTACAATAGCGAGTTAAGTAGTAAGTTGTTGATTAAGTTGATTTAAATAAATCTTCATCCTATTTTTTGGCGAGTTAAGTACGAAGTAGCCCCTGTTACGCGTCTCGCTAACTTACTACTTAACTCGCTACTGTACTTGTCGATGTGTAAATCGGGCTTAAGGATTCCGTTTTTGCCATGTGACGAAACCCTAAAAAGCAATTGTAGGTGCGGAAAATCTTGAAGACAAAATATATTATGACTTCTCTTTTGATATACCTAAATATTATACAAAATCATGGTACGACGCGTCGGTATAAAATAATGTACTCATTTACCACTTAATAAAATAAATTAAATAAGCAATTATAATCAATATATATTTAATTTTATTTTTAATATCCACATATTAAAATAGGTTTTTTTTTTACTTTTTATTTAAATAATGATTATTAATTTTAATTATGACTTATCATTAATTCAATTTTACAAAAAAAAACTTTCTATTAAGGATTAAATATTTATAATATATTCACATAAATAAACTTATTTTCTTTAATATCTTCAGATTAAACCTAAAAATGTATACTCAAATACATTATATTATTTTCGATAATATTAAGTAGGTATTTAAATTTAATAATATCAAAATTAAAATGGCTAAAGCTATATTAAAGCGAAAATATTTCAGAGTAATAATAATTTAAAAAAATGGGTCGCAAAAAAAGACTGAAGGTCGCGTATAATCTAGCAATGAGTTTTGTAATAAATAATTATTGTTTCCATTTATATCATGATTGATATAAATGTCCGTGTGGTGACGGAGTAAGAATACAATATGTCACCACCCCATCTCATCCCATAAGTGTCGTAAAAACCGACTAAGGGACTATCCGTAAGTATTATCTTTACGAAGTAAAAGAAGGAAGACTTGAAATTAAATATAATAATAAAAAAATAAAAATTCTGGCCAGCGTGGTATTGGTAGGCCAAGTATGCCTCCGTGTCGCGGGAAGAAGACCGTCCCTGCAATGGGACATTAATGGGCTGTTATGATATCATGATTAGTTAGACTTAACCCTAGATTCATAATCATATCTAAGACGAACATTATTCATAAACATTCTTCTCTCAGACGACTACATTTAAATGAGAGGTTTATCAGTATTGTTAAATAAAACAAAATAAATTATTTATTGCACTGTTAGATATGTTTTTTAAGGTTATAAAAAAAGTAATGAATTAATAATAATTAAGGTTCATCACCACATTTCATACATACGAGGCCGCAATGGTCCAAGCACATAAACTTTTTACATGACTAGTATTGGAAACTTGTCATACGACATTTTTTATATTCACAATGACCACAAATCGTTTTTTTTATCCTACTTGGACCAGGTGTAGCAATGGTGCAATGACCTGGAGGACCTCCGGCGACAAGTCGCTGCGCTGAGCGAGCAGCAGCAGCGATGCACGTCCACCGATGCCGCACCTGCGATGGCCCCGGCTCCCGCACAGAGGCCGGCAAGCGCTCGTACCGATGACGAGGTCGAGCGCATTGTCCGGCTCTGCATGCTTCAGTGCGGGAGTATGGTGAACGCTCGCATCGAGGCGATTTCTCGGCGCCTCCCTGCAGAAACCATCCGTCCGCCTCTAGCCGCCGATGCACGGCGGAGAACTGACGAGCCGCTGAGATCTGCGCCTCGGAAGGGGAAGCCCGCGGAGGGTGCTAAAAAACCCGAGGAGGGAACGCCCCCGAGCGATCAGCCCACGACTGCCGGGTCTAAGGGTGAGACCTGGGCGACAGTCGTGGGCCGCAAGAAGGCCCGCAAAGCCGCTAAGGCAGCCTCAGCAGCAACACGCGCGTGGTCGCAAAGGACCGACGCTGCATGCTCCGCGTTCCGAAGCGGTGACGCTCACACTACAGCCAGGAGCGGCTGAGCGCGGTGTAATGTACGCGTTGGTCATCGCCGAGGCCAAGGCCAAGATCAAATTGTCGGATCTTGGCCTTCAGTCCGTCGCCCTCAGGCAAGCTGCCACGGGCGCGCGGCTTTTTGAGGTGGCTGATGCCGCGAGCGGCGCTACCGGACTAGGCGTAGTCTGGGTTCAGTGCCCTGTAGCGTCGGCGAAAAAGATCGCCGATAGTGGCAGATTGCTGGTAGGTTGGGTTGCAGCGAGGGTTAAGCTCCTGCAGCCCCGGGCTTTGCGGTGCTTCCGGTGCCTGGAGAAAGGGCACGTCCGGGCAAGATGCACCGCCGAGGTTGACCGCAGTGACCTTTGTTATCGCTGCGGTCAGTCTGGCCACAAGGCGGCTCAGTGTTCCGCGGCGCTCAACTGCAGCTTGTGTTCGGCTGCAGGCAAGCCGGCGGGACACAAAGTGGGTGGAGGGGCCTGTGGCGCGACTGCCAGCAAGGCCAAGAAGAAAAAGAAGAGGAGCACTCAGCCTGCCGGGGAGATCTCGACCCCCCCGCTGGCTGGTAGCTCCGCGACCGCTCCGCTCCGACTCCCGGCCCTGGACCGCTGCCGAGGGAATGGAATGTCAATAATGGCACAACTCCATTTCCTCCAGGGCAACATCAACCACTGTGCTAGAGCTCAGGATCTCCTACTCCAGAGCATGGCAGAGTGGTCGATACACGTGGCTGTGGTCGCCGAGCCGTATTGCCTCCCCAACCGTGACAACTGGCTGGGGTGCGCTGACGGTTTGGTGGCCATTATTGGCGAGACCCTGATCGACCCGTCTCGGGGCCGCGGCTGGGTTGCTGCGATCTCGGGCGGCATCGTCGTTGTAGGGGTGTATTTCTCCCCCAACAAGAGTCTCGCCGACTTTGAGGGTTTCCTTGTCGAGTTGGGCGCCGTCGTAGGCCGCCATCACCCTCGTCCTGTTCTGGTGCTCGGGGATCTCAACGCCAAGTCAAGGGCGTGGGAATCTCCGGTCACTGACCCTCGGGGCGAGGTGCTGGAAGAGTGGGCGGTGACGGCCGGTCTGGTCGTCCTGAATCGTGGTTCGGAATACACGTGCGTGCGGCAGCGGGGCGGTTCGATAGTGGACGTCTCGTTCGCTAGCCCCTCTGTCGCCAGCCGAGTCCACGACTGGCGTGTCGCCGTGGGGGTGGAGACGTTGTCGGACCATCGGTATATCCGCTGCCGCCATCCAACAACCCCGATTAACAACGGCCCACGTTGGGCGCTTAAGCGCATCGACAAGGAACTCCTCGAGGAAGCTGCCTTAGTCCAGTCCTGGACCTGGGAATCGGCGACAAACGGACCCGTCGACGTCGAAGCGGTGGCGCTGTGGTTTCGCGGGGCGATGACGCAGATCTGCGACGCGTCCATGCCCCGCGTCCGCCAACAGTCCGCAAGGCGCCAAGTGTACTGGTGGACCGCGGAGATCGCGCGACTGCGCGTGGAGTGCGTAGTGGCTCGCCGCCAGTACACGCGATACCGGAGGCGACGTTGACGGAATCCCATCGAAGAGGACGCTCTGTATGAGGTGTACCGCGCGTCCAAGAAGACTCTGTGGCTGGCCATCGGCGACTCAAAGTCGCGTGCCAGGGAAGAGCTACTGGGGTCCCTGGATCGGGATCCCTGGGGGCGCCCCTACCGTTGGGTACGGGGCAAGCTGCGGGCCTGGGCGCCTCCGCTAACCCAGACCATGCAGCCCCGGTTGCTAGAGGCGGTTGTGTCTGCCCTCTTCCCTGAGCGAGCGGGACACGTTCCCCCGGCGATGGCTTCGCCCACAGCCACAGACTCTCCAGAAGAGGAGAGCACCGATGTCCCCGAGGTGACGCAAGGAGAGACGAGAGTGGCCGTGTCGCGACTCCAGGCCAAGAACACAGCGCCCGGACCCGACGGAGTTCCTGGTCGAGCTCTCGTCCTAGCTCTGAAGGAGCTAGAGTCCCAGCTGAGGGGGCTGTTCACGGCATGTCTCGAGCGGGGCCGATTTCCCAGTGTGTGGAAGGAGGGGAGGCTGGTTCTGCTCAGAAAGGAGGGGCGCCCCGCGGACTCGCCGTCCGCGTATCGGCCCATAGTGCTGCTCGACGAGGCGGGCAAACTTTTTGAGCGTATTATCGCAGATCGCCTTGTCAGCCACTTGTGCAGAGAGGGGCCGAACCTAGACGACAACCAGTTTGGGTTTCGTCGGGGGCGCTCCACCATAGATGCCATCATGCGCGTGAGGGCCCTGGCGGAGGAAACGGTGTCCCGGGGTGGGGTGGTGCTGGCGGTGTCCTTGGACATCTCCAACGCTTTCAACACCCTGCCCTGGAGTTGTATTCGGGAGGCACTGCATTACCATCGTGTGCCTCCCTACCTCCGCCGTACAGTAGGGGCCTACCTAGAAAATAGATGTGTCACCTATCGGGGACCTGACGGTCGGCGCCTCACGTCGTGCGGTGTCCCGCAGGGATCGGTCTTGGGACCGCTCCTGTGGAACATCGGATACGACTGGGTGCTGAGAGGTGAGCTCCCGTCGGGCGCTGACTTGACGTGTTATGCGGATGACACGCTTGTCACTGCCCGGGGGAGCACGCACAGGGAAGCGATGTTGATAGCCACGGCTGCGGTGTCACAGGTGGTGAACCGCATCCGGCGCCTGGGCCTGGAGGTGGCCCTGAACAAGACGGAGGCCATGGTGTTTCATGGCCCCCGACGCGCGCCGGCGCCGGGATCACACATCGTGGTCAGTGGGGTCCGGATAGCTGTCGAGTCCACCATGAAGTACCTGGGATTGGTGTTCGACAGCCGTTGGGAATTCGGTCCCCACTTCCGGCGGCTGGCGCCAAAGCTGATGGGTGCAGCGGGCGCGCTTTCAACGTTGCTTCCCAACTTGGGGGGCCCGGGCGCCGCCTGTAGGCGGTTGTACGTGGGAATCGTGCGATCCATGGCCCTGTACGGGGCCCCTGTGTGGGCGCTCGATATGACGGCCTGCACACTCGCCATTCTGCGCAAACCGCAGAGGGCGATGGCTGTCAGAGTCGTCCGCGGGTAGCGCACGATCTCCTGCGAGGCGGCTTGCGTCCTGGCCGGATCCCCGCCCTGGGACCTAGAGGCGAAAGTGCTCGCGTCATTGTATCGATGGCGCGAGGAAGAGCGGGCACGGGGCTCGAGACCGGTGCAGCGGCAAATAGCGCTGCGCCGAGAGGAGCTCCGTCAGGTCCTGGTGGTGGAATGGCGGCAAAGGCTTCTGCGCCCTTCCGCCGGCCTCGCTACCGTCGAGGCGATCCGGCCAGTACTCGACGACTGGCTCGGGAGAAGGCATGGCTCCCTGTCGTTCAGAGTGACGCAGGTATTATCGGGGCACGGTTTCTTCGGCAAGTACCTGTGTCGCATAGACAGGGAGCCGGAGGCTCGGTGCCACTACTGCGTCCATTGTGGGGAGGACACAGCGCAACACACACTCGCCAAGTGTGTGGCTTGGGAGGAGCAGCGCCGTGCCCTCACAACTGAAGTGGGAGACGATCTGTCGCTGCCGGCTGTGGTGCGTGGCATGGTCGGTAGCGCAGAGTCGTGGGACGCGGTGGTGTCCTTCTGCGAGGACGTAATGTCGCAGAAGGAAGCTGCGGAACGGGAAAGAGAGATCTCCACTACCTTTCCCGGCCGCAGAAGACGCACCGGGCGCAGAAGAAGGGCAGATAACGCCCTCTTCCGCCCCCCATGAATGGGTTCAGGGGCGAGGGACTTGGGGAAGTCCCCGCCCCCTATTCCAACGGACCCGAGGCGGGGTCGCGCGCGGGTGTCTTTGCGCGCGCCTCTGAGAAGATGCACGGGGTAGTCGAACACCTCACTACCCCGTGCTAGTGACGAGGCCCGGACAGACCGGGCCAGCACTAGTGCGGGGCTGCGGAAGAATTTGGATTCCCGCGGCCTCGCGCGCACGTGTGAGGAGACACCGGGGTGGTTTTAGCCGGTAAGAGTCTGGCACGCCCCTCCGCCTCTCCCCAGGCGAAGGTAGTCCATGAGGATTTCGCCCCGACAAAAAAAAAAAAGGTGTAGCAATGGTAGGCATTTTATCTAAAATTTCATCGATTTTCCTTTTTAGGCATCTTTTCAAAGTTGGCATTTTGCGCCTTTTACGTAACCACGGTTCAGTCAACTTTTCTGGAATATTCTTTACAAAACTGTCGGGATAGTCTCCTGTTATTCCACATGACATCACTCAAGTCAAAGTTTCTATGCTCGCTGGTAAAACCATCATCATCAGAACCAGATTAACAATTCAGATAGTCAATTCTTCATTCTAAAATAAAATTAGACGAAATGAGTAACTATTCACGTAATTACACACTTTTATAAATTATATAATACGTAATAACTAATGAATAATAATATCACATACTTACTTTTAATTTATAAAACCAGAACTCGTCAAAAAATGATTTTCAAAAATAACAATCAATATAGTCAACAGTTACACTATTCATAAATATTCGTCTCTCAGACGACCAAAGGTCTATAACACGCTAATGGGACGTAACTACGAGGCAAGCGCATTTCCGACACTAGCGGTCCAACGTTTTAAAAAGGTACTTAGGACCACAGCTTTCTATCTCTTTTACTGGAAACAGTAGAAACAAATTGGTGTTTTGCGCGTTCCGTGAGACGAATGTTTATGAATCATCAATATGGTTAAATAAATTGGTTATTTTCAGAATTTTTAATTTTTTAACTAATTCCTTTTTAACAACAAAATCTTTTAAAAACTGTTTGCCAGACGACTCGAGGTCAAAAAAAGCTAATTATCTAGTATAATTTATATTACTTTTTTTTATTGGGTACCATTAAAAATATAACAAACTCATTTAAAGATATTTTGAAATATAAATAACAATAACATAGTGATAATTATAATATTGGTAACTATGTTATTTATCCGTGTGGTGACGGAGTAAGAATACAATATGGTCACCACCCCATCTCATTCTATGGGTGTCGTATAAACTGACTAAGAGACTATTCGTGAATATTATCTTTACGAAATAAAAAGAGGGAAAACTTGAAATTACGCCCTATACCAATCCGTCTGAACAGCGTGGTATTAGTAGGCCATGTATACCTCCGTCACGGGAGGAGGTCCGTCCTTGCAGTGGGACATTAATGGGCTTTTATGATGATTGGTAACTATGTTATTTTTATTATATATATGTCGGCCGCTGAAAAAAGTAGATAAACGATAAAAAATTAGGAACGTCTTAAACACTATTGCTTAGATTCCATCCAGCACACCCATTTAGTTAAGCCTGTGCGGAACCACACGCTACGTTAAACGAATTGTGTGGATCCTTGATGGTTCCGTGCTATGTTTTTTTGTATAATTTTGAGAAAACTCATTATTTTTCCATTTAAGTGCCTTAGAATGAAACTATAGGTCTATAACTATGTCTTATTTTAGTATTAAGCTATTTTTGTATATGACTGTTTGTTTCTAAATATAATAAATAAACAACTGCAATCAAAAATACGTAAATGACGAAAGCTCTCTTACCCTGCCCTCATACTTGTATTGATAAGGCCATAACTTGTAGTTTGATTATTCCTACCAATTCCTAACATTCATGCCAATTTATAAGTTTTACTTTAAAACTATAATTCATCATTTAAAATTATTATGATTCAGAAGACAATTATTTATAATGATTTAAAAAGTCTGGCAAAATTAACTTACGCACTTTTATATTTAATTAGGTTTTAATTAATACGACCATAATGGGTAATAATCAATTTATATAAAAATGTAGATAAAGTCAAGTCTTTCTTTCTTTTCGTTTTTCAAATTGAGAAATGTTAGTACCTAAATAACTTTCCTCCGTAAGATGCGTACAAAAAAAAAGAACCTTAGTTTTCATATCTGAATTTTATAATTCTAAGAATAAAATATAATCAATAGGTATTATTAAGAATAAAAAAAATCAAAATCAAAAGATAATTTTTGTTAAATCATTTCAGTGTTTTAAGAAAAATAATTATTATATTTTTTTTGTTTTTACATATTCGTCCAACCTATTTTTTTTTCAGCCGAACCATGCTTTGTATCGAGTATAAAAGACGATGGTTTTCTGTTCAATTAACATTACCTCTTTATATTTCAAAATGTTCACAACAAAATTATTTCACTTTTTGCTCTTTGCAATTTTTTTAAACTGTGTTAAAGGTAAGTTTTTTTTTTATAATTTATACTTCATTAAGTTTTTTACAGACAGCTTATACGTCAACGTACAAAGAAAAATACATTTTTACGATAAAAAATAAATGATAAGATGAATCTGTGAAAATAAAAACAGAAAGATTATGTGATTTTGGAACAAACACGTGATTTAAAAAACAGTACGAGGTTATTACTTTGTTGTAAACTTAAATTACGACCACATGTAAAGGATGATGTTTTTTTGACTTTCTTTACAGTTACTGTGTAACCAAAATTATCAAAGATAACTGATTAAATCAAATAATTCTTAAAGATATACTCGTAACATTAAAAATTAGTAATTTATATAAGGAAGTACAAAATAAAGGTTGCCACACTAGGGTAAACCTGTGCCCTAGTACAGACAAGCTTTATTTTGTAAATATCTTTAACGAAATTTCAAATAGCTTCAACCATTTGCCATCCCTAAAACCGGAAACTAATAAATTTTACGGTTGCTGATGTACTTTTTAAAAACTGATAATATAACAAATGTAGCACACCTTAATAAAGAAATTATTCGTTTATACAAAAATAGGTAGTTAAAAATAAATCTGAAATAACATACCTAATAAAGAGAAGAGACCGATTTCTTCACTGCACCCTTTTACTAAAATAAAAAATACTCGACGAAATAATATTTTCTAGAAAAATATTTAAAAAGTAATAACAATATTACCTACAACACAGAATTTTCTTAAATAATCTCTCGGAAAATTATATAACATTAAACCTAAGCCTGTTTTAAGACTTAAATTATGTTGACGACCTCTGTGGCGTAGTGGTAATATAACGTGACTGCTACGCAGAGGTCTCGGGTACGATTCCCGCTCAATGCAAATCTTTGTGTGCATAAACATGATTATTGTATTGGTCTAAGTGTTTTCTATACAAAAAAAAGTATGTTTATCAGTTCTCTAGTACAAGTTCTCCTTAGTTTGGGACTAGATGGCGTTGTGTAAATGTGTGAGGAATATTTATTTATTTGTTGTTTTTCTAATGTTTCAGGTATCAACGATTGTGAGTTTAATAATGTTGATTATAGAGCTTTTATAGAAGGCATTGAAGGAAAAGTGCCTTCTACAGAACCTTTAGTTATAGACAGAATGGATTTTGAATTTCCTGGATATAAATACTTCTTGGTCAGTGCTACTATGCACGGATTGTCAAGATGCGAAGTAATCGTTTCGGAATGTGATAAGTAAGTTGCGCTATAAAAAATATTGTTAACTAGCTTTTGCCCGCGGCTTCGCTCGCGTTAAATTCGGGGTAGCACTGTTCCCCTTTCCTGAAGACAGGAAATTTCAATGTTGCAATTGAAGAGTCTACGTAATGGTTTTAAGTTTTGTATAAAATTACATGTAATTTTTTACCTATAAAGCTTAGGTCGATATAACTATAGGCCGACCGTTTAACTCAGACCCCGCCTGCGGTAATAGGGGTGCGCGGGGGGCGAGGACAAAGGAGAGAGCTATCTCTTGATTTTTTGGCAAAACGGCGCCATCTAGATACTGTGACCCGTACTACATCACATCACAACACAGCTCTAATTCTTAGCTAGCTTATTTTTATGAAATAAAAAGAAGGAAATATTGAAATTATACCCTAAACCAATCGAAATACCTGGAGAGGATTTTTTAATTTTCTTGTCAGGCTTTAAATTGTGTAATAATTTAGATTGCATATTTTCTCTAAGAAAGTACGAGTTTTAATGGCAAGATGACGCCACCATCTTTGAAATTTGTAAATTGTATAGAAGACGGACTAGCTTACTGCACTAGTGTCATACTGACATACTGACTAGGTGTCCGTTATGGTAGTGTGTAAAAATAAAAAAAGCTCTAATTATTGTTCTTATTATCTGTAAATATTTTCTAAGATTGATTCTTACAAATTAATATGTTTAAATCATACCTGTAATGTGTATGTTACAGCCAAAGTAATAAATATGAATATTGTACATAATAACTAGCCATTATGTGTAATGGCTACTCAATTTAGATAAAGTGATAAATGTCGCAGAATTAATCACATTAATGAGTCAATTATATGAGTCATATAATTTCAAAACCCCCAAAAGTGCTTTTTCTTAAATTTCGACATTTCATGAAAAACGTCTTAAACTTACTAACAACCTTAATTCTGTACGATTTTTAACATTATAATTATTATTATAATCTAGCAATCCCAACAAACATCTTTCTTTAATAAAAACAATTTGAAAAACGAGGTTATTTGCAAAAATAGATTCGTTTTAAGGGACTTAGAAGTTAACTTTAGGCTTTAGTGAAATTTGAAAGTAACCCATACCGTTTTAGAGGGTTTTGAAGCAATCACTATTTTGAACTAGGAAGGCGTTATGCAATAAAATTGTAAATAAGACACAAAATAAAAAAGGCAATTATTTTTAAAATTATTTTATTTCAAAAGAAATGGTTTTTCATTTTTATGTAATAATGAAATAATAATTATGTTATATTATTGTTATTATTGGAGTCGGTGTCAGCCAACGAAATACGATTAATACCTAAGCAAATGGAATGGCGGCCACGAATTACAGATTATATTATTAGATGACTTCGACATTATGACATAAAGTTGTTGATTGTTTATGGATTGGTTTAAAAATTAAACAAATATTAAATAACTATTTTTATCATATTTAAATAAATATATTTTAAAATACCTGTGTCACGTTCAAACGTTTTAATATACCTATTTAGTAACTGATTAAAGCTTTCCATAACTTTGGGCGTTTATATAGGTTTAACCAGCACCGTCAATTGAAAAAAATCGTAATTCGCAAATAGGGTCAATAATGCAAAATGTTGTCTACAAAGTCGTTAGAAAAGGCAATAACGTTTTGTATAACACATTCTGATCACTTTAAATGGTTTTTAATTTTAAGTAATTGTCTTTGATTCGTAGTACTTTCTCATCTTAGTCTTTAGCCTGTGTATAACACGACGCCATATTTCTTTAAATTTTAAGTCAGGAATATAAAATAGAATATAATTATCGTGGTTGACACCGACTCCAAAAATAATAATAATATTATATTATTCATTAATAATTTGATTATATTTTAAAGAATCTACAAATAAATATATTTGTAGTCTCTTCAAGAAATATCCTTAACAATACTTTTTACAATAATTAAAAGAACCTATTCTTTAGATTATAATTAAGTAAAAAGAATGTCTGATTTAATGTTGCAAAACCAAAATACAACTAGTTATTTATTAATTTTTAGTGCAATTTTTGTCTTTGAAGTCGGTTTTTTTTTGTAAAAACTTATTTTATTGGGCATAACAACCAACTCGATATAGCTCTTGTGTACGCTACCATAACGGACACCACTACCCCGCCCCCTCGTCCCTTTCATACCGCAGGCGGGGACTCAGATAAACGGTCGGCCTATAGTTGCGGCCCGGCGGCCGTATAAAGCAATGGTTAAATTTGGTAGTCGAGACTGATGCTCGGGTGGCCTAGTGATCATGGCGCTGGGGGCGTATAGTCCAGAGACCCGGATTCGAGTCCCACTTCGAGTACCAATGTTTCTATTGTCTTTCTTCTTTAAGGGCGCCTTCAAATTTGCCGCTAAGTGTCGCGCGGAGGCAGCGCGACTGCAGCGCTGCGGTCGCGCTGTTTTGTAAATTCATAGAGATAAAAAACGCGCGACTGCAGCGCTACGCCCGCGCTGCGTCCCTTCATTTGTTCATCGATCGACTAGTGTTGTTTAGAATACTTTTTCTTTTTAATAGTAACACTAAGAGCAGTGTATTTTCGTCTGAGTCCATCGTAAAACTAAAACACAACACTACCATTCTCAAACCTAGCGACGGCAGCGCGACGGCAGCGCGACACTTTGCGGCAAATTTGAAGGCGCCCTAAGGCAGAAAGTCTAGTAAACAATAAGTCTATTTAGCAAATTGCTCATATAGCAAAAATCCAACTATCAATAGGATAACATCAACATAATCAGACTATAACATAAATATTATGTATTTTTCAGACAAAACATGAACAATTATACTTTCAAGTATAACATAGAATGTCCTTTAGTCAACTTTACATATGAATACGAAGCTAATGGACACTTAGAAGAATTAGTTGTTGAAGGACACGGCGTTGGTGAGAATGATCTAGGTGAGTTTTTTTTTTTAGAAAGACAACTCCCGCACTAGCGATCATGCCCTGTGTCGCGGGAACCTTTTACAAACATCAATTAACGGACACAAAGAACACCCAGACCAGGACAATAATTTGTGGATCTCACAAATTATTGTCCTGGTGGTAAACCCACAACCTCTTGCAATTTTTTTTATTTTGTTATTTGTCAATAAATCACTAAAATTAAGTGCAGTTAATAATAATAAAATAAAAGCAGGTCATCAGTACTCTATCTTTACAAAAAGAAGAAAAAAAGTAAAGTTTTAAGCTCAAGTTAAGTAAGTATATGCAGTGCTCTTCTTTGAGTAATGGGGCACTTAGACATAAGTATCATTGTATAATTTATAATGTAATAGTGTTCTCATTGCTGAAAAGCAACTTACATAGCCCTAGTATTGGTGGGTCTAGGGAATTCGTCAGTAAAAGAGGTTTCTGCAGACAGACATTAATGGGATATAATGATCCTACACAGACATATAGCTATCTAATGTAATAGTTAATTAAATAAAACATAAAAATGTAAAGTTAATAAATCAACATATAACAGCCCATTAACGTCCAAGTGCAGGGACGGGTCTCCTTCCGTGACAGAGGGATACTTGGCCTACTAATACCACGCTGGCCAAATGGATTGGTATATAGTTTAATTTCAAGTTTTCCTTCTTTTTATATCGTAAAGGTAATGTTCACGGATATTCCCTTAGTCAGTTTTTACGGCATCCATGGGATGAGATGGGGTGGTGACATATTGTATTCATAATTTAATGTCTGTACAAAACAGAGTTGTCTTTAATAAAAAAAAAGAAAGAATGCATTATAAAAACAACATTACTTTATAATTCTAATGATTGTTATTATAAAATTTCAGATGATTATGTAGTGCTAATGAATGGTACATATGAAGTAATTGTGGGCAATGATAAAGTACCAAGACCTATTATCAAAGAGTACAAGATTGATACTGAACCAAGAGGAATTATAAAGATTAAGGCCAATAATACGTACCACGGAGATAAAGCTAAAGGTAAATTTTCTATACTAATATTATAAAGAGGTAAAGTTTGTGTGTTTGTGACGTTGTAGGGAATAATTTCTGGATTTAATGAACCTATTTTAAAAATTATTTCTGTGTTGAATAGTCCATGTATCGGGAAGTGTCATAGGCTATATAGTATCACGCTATGACTAATAGGAGTGGATCAGTAATGAAATATGTTTAAAAAAGGGACGCGTTTTTTTCGCCGCCCAACGAAGTAGGCACGGGTCAGCTAGTGTAATATAATATTCCTCGCACATTAGTACAACGCCATCTAGATGGCAGATTATATAAATTGGACCTAAAACACAAATTGGCAGAACTTGTACAGTCACGAGCAATAATATGTACACATTTTCGCATTTTGTAAACCAGTTATCTAAAGTTCTGCCAATCCAAAATTGAAAATTCGAAGATTAATTCGAAACTGTACGGAACCTCTTCTAAATTACGAATTCATTTTGATATTGTAATGTCTAGATAAACGTGCAGATAGTTTAGAAAATTTGAAAATGTGTACATATTATTGCTCGTGACTGTACTGTAGCTACAGATAAACATATTTTGGTTTATTAAGATATTACTTTTAGCCGACTTAATCTATATTTATGATGTATGGCTATTTTTAAATAAATGAGATTTCAAAAAAAAAGATATGACTTTTTATACTTCAAGAAAATTAATATAATTAAGGGTAGGTAATCATTCGTATAGTTTTGAAAATTGATTATTATAACTACCTTTATTCGTGTGGTTGTACCTATGTTCCACTGTAGGGACGGGCCTCCTCCCGTCACGGAGGGATACTTGGCCTACTAATACCACGCTGGCCAGACGGATTGGTATAGGGTTTAATTTCAAGTTTTCCTTCTTTCTATGTAAAGGTAATATTCACAGATAGTCTAAATATACAATGAACGTAGTAAATACATAGTAATAACCCGTTTTCACTAATGTGTAGCCAGTACAATTCTATTTGTTCAGAAGTTGATGTATTTTACGATAGCTTTGTTGCATTCAAAAAGTCTTTGTATAGTGATAATATGTATGAATGCAACCAACAAAAATATTGTAACCCTAGATAGGGGCTCGATTTGTGTTTTTTTTTAAATGTTTTAAGTATGTTTAAATAATTCCAACTGTATTAATTTAGTATGTAAGTGTTGTGTATAGTTGTTACTGGATGTCAGATTTGTAAATGTTTAGTGTTGTACAATATTGTTATTTGTTAATCTGTCATAATCTGTTACTGTACCAATTAAATACAATAAAAATAAAATAAATAAAAATAAAAAAAATTCTTTGTTTCTTAGTTAAAAATAGTATTTATAAATTAATTATTGGTACTTACAATGTTTAAAAAACATAAAAATAGACAATTATTTTTTATTAATTTTATAATAAATGATTTTTAGGCGTATATTATCGTGTGAAAAATCTAATTGCTTTGCCAATTACAGTAGGTATCTATTTTAGGAAGAGTATTAGTAATAGGCGTGTTTTTATTGATTTAAACAGCACAAGTTATTTGAATATGTGAAATAATAATATGTGTACGTGTATACTTAACTTGTCGTTTAAAGTGGTAGGGTATCAAGAAAAAAAAATAGGTTTTATAACATAATTTTAATTATTTTGTTTATAGTCAAAATTATGTCAAACGAAATTGTTATAACACACAAAAGCACCTGATATTAGTGTCATCTTACAGTCTCAGTAGTACAACATGCTACTGTTTTAAAAGAGGGATTTAGTACAAATGTCAAAAGTTAAGAACAATAAGTTTTGTTTGCAACCATTACTTGTTTGTCGACCTCTATGGCGTAGGACTTATATAACATGACTGCTACGCAGAGGTCTCGGGTTCGATTCCCGCTCAATGCAAATCTTTGTGTCCATGAACATGATTGTTTGCATTGGTCTGGGTGTTGTGTGTATAATATGAAAGTGTTTACAAAAAAAAGTATTTAAGTATGTTTATCCGTTGTCTTGTACCCATGATACAAGCTTTGCTTAGTTTGGGACTAGATGGCATTGTGTGAATGTGTGAGGAATATTTATACTATATTATATTATTTATTTTCTCTGTTACAGATGTTATTGCCAACAAATACTTCAACGATCATTGGAGAGAGATAGAAAGAATATTCATGAAACCTATTCTGACCAATTTTATGAAAGTTTTCGTAAAGAATTTTAACGCCTACATGAAAGCTGTATAGTAAAGGCTATTCTACATAATTTACTTATTAATTTATTTATTTACATTTAAATTAATTATTATTAAAACCTAATTTATTACCAAAAAATAGTATATTTTCGAGTTTTATTAATGCACGTGGTTCCTTATGCACTCGCCATGATAAAGACAGCGAGGCAACTCTACGCAGTTGCAGGGATTCAAGGGTCATAGTAGCTTTTTTGTAAATAGATACATCATAAATGTAGGTACACAGAAAACACCAATGCATACAACCATGTTCAAACAAATAATGGCATTGAAGGGGAATCAAACCCGAACGACTATGCCGCAGAGGTCGACAAAGATCCAGATTAAATGACGTTTTTGATAATAGTTTATCAGGTTGAGATTTTGGTCCATTTCCATACAATAAGGTTTTAAGAAAATCAATCTTAATAAAGTGAAAGTCTATTTATTTATTCCTACCTAAAGCCCGATTTACATATCGACAAGTACTGTAGCGACTTAAGTAGTAAGTTGTTGGTTGTGTTGATTTAAATAGATCTCCATCCTATTTTTTGGCGAGTTAAGTACGAAGTAGTCCCCACTTTCGCGTCTCGCCAACGTAACTCACCGAAAAATAGGATGCAACAACTTACTACTTAACACGCTACAGTAAGTACTTGTCGATGTGTAAATCGGGCTTTTCACTATAACGGCGCTTGTTTACGGTAAAAAAATCGCCGGGCCTACGCAAGAATTTGTGTCGTTTCTAAGCACGACCTGTGTACACAGCGCCGGCGATGAATAAGAAAATATTCTTGTCTGCGCAAGACAAGACACGGCGAACGTTGTTGCGGAGGGGCGGGGAGCGGTGTAGTAGGGTATCATACTTTTTTGCTTTCTAGTCAACATTTTTACTAAAGGAAACTCACACTGATGATCACACTTGTTATTACTTGCGCGCCCTACGCCCGACTGCACGATAAAAAATCCTATCGTGTACACGTTTCGATTGGTCTTGTCTGCGGAAGACACGAAAAGTTTTCGTATGCGAAAAAGACAAAATTCTTGACGTCTACAGGAAGATTTGTCTTGTCTGGCGCAGACACGGCAAATTTTCTTAGCGTGTACAAGCGCCCTAACAGTTTCGTTATGTTAAGTTTTATTAAATGACAAAGATCAGGCCGTGCATGTCAACAACATATTATTATTTACTAGCGACCAACTCCGGCTGCGCACGGGCACCTTGGTACTACTGAATAAATTTCCTTAAACAATGTTTAACTACAGCTTCATTAGAAACCTCTAAATTTATATTGGTTTTTCTACTAAGTATATTATGCATGTGTTATAGGTACATAAAAACCTTTCTTTTGAATAACTCTGTCTATTAAAAAAAACCGCATCAAAATCCGTTGCGTAGTTTTAAATATTTAAAGGAATATTTTAGTTTTTACTTAAAACTAAAGGGACCTATGGACAGAGAAAGTGACTTTATTTTGTACTATGTAGATACCTGCACAATAAATCTTTAGAAAATTATAGTACTGTATTTACCTACCACCACAACCATTGTAATATTTCAAGTGGACAAAATGATTTTAATATTTCAAATTTGTTAACTACGAATACAAAAGCATACTGTAAAACTTCATAGAAAACTGGGATCATTTTATACTATAGAAATAAAATTGATCTTGATTTCCAAGTAAAGCAATGATACAGGGAAATTGTGAATTTAAAAATGAAAATACGTTGTCATTGAATTTACTCAGAAACCCACAATTTAGTACTACCTACTCAACTTTATGATTAATTTTATTTATATTTAGGGATAAACAAACGTTATTTATTAATTTTCCAAAGTGATTGATAAAACAGATTTTATTTGGAATTATTCTGTCATACAATTGTTTTGGAGGACCGATGGCCATTGGAGCAAACGTGTCCAAGAGTGGAGACCGTGACTCAACAAACGTAGTGTAGGACGCCCTCCCCAGCTAGGTGGACCGACGACCTCAAAAAGGTCTCTGGGTCGGACTGGATGCGGAAGGCGCAGGACCGAGTTCTGTGGCGCGTGTTGGGAGAGGCCTTTGTCCAGCAGTGGACTGCAATAGGCTAGTTGATTGATACATTTGTTTTTATATTTGACTAGTCGGTTTTTTACGACACCCATAGGATGACATGGGGTGGTGACATATTGTATTCTTACTCCGTCACCACACCATTAAAATGTTAAGAGGTTTTACATGTACAGTAATATAGATCAGCCGTGGCTAAAAAGGAGGTGCTAATAATTTATTTTATGAGGTGAATTTATTTGCCCTGTGCATTTTCACCTAGTGCGATACAGGTGCTTGTAAAAATATGTAGGAACATTTTAAATTAAAATAAAAAATTACATGCATTATACATAGCAAAAACTAGTTATGCATAATGTTTAAAGCAGAGAAATAATTGCAGAATTTTAAAATTTATTATATGAAATACATTCATAATAATGTCAGTGATAGGTGTGGAAACTAATTAAGAATTGTTATCGCTTATAGCATTGGTGACGTGAAAGCTAACAAAAAAATTTGTAGTTTTTCTGTTTCCAGTCATACGATGTTCTAGTCACAAACTTACCAGAGTTGGTAGGTACTGGGGACAACGAATAAACTCATAATTTCTATGAAAACGAAAGAAATAAAGACACAAAACTAAAGTTATTATTCATTCATTTTATTATTCAGTCCTGAAATACAGGTTTTCCCTAGTTTAGGCTCCAGTCTACCCCTCATAGATTTTTTTTTTCAATAATTCTTGTGTTGGAAAATAAAATGTTTTTTTTTATATTATCCGTGTGGTGACGGACTAAGAATATATTATGTTACACCCATGGGATGAGATAGGGTGGTGACATATTGTTTTCTTACTCCTTCACCACACGGATATTGTAATGATTGTCAATGATTAAATCCTAACATTCTATAACTTAGGTCTAAGCATTAAGTGAATATGTAACAAAACAATAAATATTCATTTAAATGTGGTAATGTTTTGAATTATAATAAACCAAATTACCATCATAACTCTGTTGTTTTATTTTTAAGTTTTCGTCCAAACTTAAAAAACTTGTTTTTAGTATAATTATTAAGTATTTATTACATTTTTTTTATGTATTTTATTCTTACTTCATTATTAAATTCTGTTTTCATATTTATTAGTAGGTAAAGTTTGTATTTCCTTAGATCATTTACTTAGAATTACAACTTAATATGAACTTGAGGGAGGCACAGGACCGCGCAAGGTGGCAATTAATACTTGGAGAAGGACTATGTCCAGCAGTGGACGTCGATTGGTCGATATGATAATGATTATGATAAACTTTCAAATCTATTAAAAATATATTTTTAGAGATTTGATTGAAAAATCGCAGAAAAGGGTATATCGCAAGGATCACTATTAGGGCCCGAGTTTATGAATTCTGTGATCTGTGATGGTTATTTTTATCTCCTCCATAAATGCTTTGATTAATGCAATACGCCAATGATAAATGTTAAGTTATTAAATCTTACATGTCAGAAAAAAAAACAAACGTACTGTAATAAGCATAATAAAGATTATAGATAATATCGCTTGGCAGTTGAATCATAGGTCTGATGCAGAAGGCAGTTCTGCCCTGATAATTGCACTTGCAGTAATCGATATTTTTGAGAATTTCACTTTTTTGCAGAAATGGCATCCTAAGGACATAATCTATACGTAAAAAATATATCTATTACTTTTTTTCTATTACAAACGTGTTTTTTAGGTACTATGAAACGCAGTACTTGCACCTAAATGTAACTTGTGCTACAAAAATTTGAAGCATTAAGCATATGCTATAAGTTTATGCAGTACTTGCTACGATTACTGCGTAAGCTTGTAGCATATTTTTTTCTGAAACGAATGTTTACTTAGCCAAACGTAGTATTCTACAATCCTGGGTTTACGAGAAGCGAGAGTGAGAGGGAGCTACTATGCGTTTCAAATGAGAATAGGACTGTCAGAGTGCCATCTTGTTCCGCATTTCTAACGAACTTCATGAATGTCATGTACGGTAGGAAAAAAATAAACACAAAATTTTATTAATTTTTACTACAATATGTTTTATAAATTTTTAAATAAATTAAATTTTAATTGGAATTCAATTCTTCCACACCACTTATGGCATCATAGCTACGTTCTTCATCCGAATCAGATTCTATGTGAAACAAACTGCAAAATTTTCAATAAAACCGGTTTTTTTCGTAAGGTTTTTTATGTTATTGTTTCAATGTATCAAACAAATAAAACGGTAAAAAACGAAGAAACATTTTTTTCGTTGAATAAAACAATCTGTCCCTATCGGAATTTTCAACGCTTAATATTTTTATTTAAATTATTTTACGAATTTTTTTGTTGGTCGTACTAAAATGACAGTTGCCACATGAAGTTGGCAGCAAGTGCGATCCTATTCTTATTTGAAACGCATAGTATGTGTTTATAATGTGTATATTGCGTTGTTTATTTGGTCATCGATGACTAAAAAAATAATTTTATTAAAGGTCCCCCTTTAAAAAAAGTATTTTTTCATAAGTACTTATTTATTTCAAACTATTTGTTATTTTGTACAATATATATTTAACACAGCAAAATGACTATTGAACCTGTGTGCCTATGTCCAGGAATGAAGCAAATGCAATATATTATGATAAACAGTCTAAAAACATGGAATTTGTTGTTGATTGGTGCTGGTAGGGAACGGGTTAAAAATGCCTTAACACCAATGTTATACCAAAATGTTGCGTGATGTAAATCACTGGCTGTAGTCTGACGTGTGCCTTGAGCCTACCCTGAACATGTTTTACTGTATCATACCTTTGACACTATAGATTACTTTACCTGGTTGGAGCGGGTAAACTTCTATAACTTAAAATGTACCTTTTACCAATAAACCTTATTTACCTTTTCTAAACTTATTACCTTTACCTTTGACAGTGCAAAAGCATATTCATGGCTGGATGTAAGGTACCTACCTAACAGGTTATGGACAAGATATAACAATTAGGAATGACACAATAAATAAATCAAAACATTTTTCATCTTTAATTATACCTAATTAGCACATAGTTTATGAAGGGTTATGGACAGAATATAACAATTAGGAATGACACAATAAAAAAATAAAAACATTTTTCATCTTTAATTATAATTAACACATAGTTTATGAAGTCTGTAGGTGGAGGATGCAGGTGACCTTATTTCATAAATTATCAAATATTGATCATAGTCTGGTGTTTTAGAGATGAAATTTTTATATTGGTTGAGCCACAATTTTCTAGTAGAAATTAGGACTCTATAGCGGTTTGTTCTTGAATAAAGCACTTAATTTAAGTTACTGTACATCTCATGTAATCGGACAAAACAATAGTGTAAGTTTATTTGTCCAAAAGAAAGTTACACTTTGTTTCTTATGTTAATTTACATAACTATTATAGCAACAGTATAAGCTAATATATTCAATGATTAATAATTACAAACGCAGTACTAAGCACGTGCTAGGTGAGTTTGCAGTAATAAGCCCTATTACTGCATGTGATCTTAGTGATACTGTAATGCTCGCAAGCCCAGAAAGTTAATGAAAACGCAGTACTAAGCATTTTATCTAAATAAGATAATAAAATAAGGAAAAAAATATATCAATAGAAAGATCGATTTTTTTACTATTTTTAAGTTACATTTTAAAAGTTATAGCACCGATATTTCTTCCTTAGATATGACGAAATATGTTTTTCGCGCTTATCTCGAAACCGCTATTTTGCAAGTACTGCGTTTGCAATAACGAGGGCAGAGTACTGCTTGATATGGCACGTATTGTGAGAAGGTTCCTATCTCTGGAGCCCTTACCACCAGTAGCTTGGTCACTGTACCCGATGCCGGTGGGTCTACCTTTTTTGTATTTTTAAATGTTTTATTTTTATATTTAAAAATGTAAAAGATTGTGAATAGTGTAAATAAAGAAATAGATAAACAAGAAAACGAGCATGGCATGACCATAGTAAATAACGATTAGTGTGAAGCGAGAACGCTCGATTCCACCAATAGAATGTAAGCCAGTTGCAGTCATGCTTATCTGCAATTACGCACAACTGAGGCATGTTTCATGAGTTCTCCCTTTTGACCTTATAGGGTCTCGTTCAAATATCTTTTGACGAGAATATACACGAGTGTTTAATTGTAAGTTAGGTTGAGTGTACTAATATGAAATCAAATAATATTTTTTGTATTATAAATTAAGAATTAAATTAATGAAACTTGTATTATAAAACTATTTTTAGAAGAGTAAATTTAATTAAAATAATAAAAATTTAGTTATGTATGAAATGACGTCAAGAAGCTTGAAGGTTGTTTTTGCTTAAAAAATCTATACAGGCATTTGTTTTACAATTAAAAAGATCTATTTATAATATTTTTTAAATTAACTTCATATATTTTGTTGTAAAGATAATGGTCAAAATTTAGAATCAATACCTATATGATTAAACAACGAACTTAATTTAACCACTAATGTTGTCAAGCTTTTTTAATAACTTTTTTTAATTTATTCACGTTAATAAAATACTACATATAAAATAGAGTTATGAAATTGTAACAACATAAAATAAAATTTAGTAGTCCCTTTCTTCTCCGAATATCGATCGTCCGAAAATCATAATCCCAAACAAATTTACCATAATCATCACTTTCCATAATGTTCGCGTATACGAAATCGTATATTACCTAATCGTCTTTACCTATAATACTTGTGTGTCATAAAATGGGGTACTATAATTATTACATATCCTATTTTTTCTTGCTATAAAGTCACATGTCCTAAAATAAAATATTAGGGCAAAAGTCAGAAACAGTTGGTAAGGTTAGGTTAGAATGGTGACCACAATGCCAGAAATATTTTTTTTATGTAAAACTAGAATATAGTATTTATGTATAATAATTTACCAAAGAGTGTAAGGGAATTACCAATGCCATCATTTAAAAAGGTAATAAAGAATGAATTAATAAGTAAGGCATATTATAATGTCACCGAATTCCTTACTGACAAAAAGTTTTTACAATAAAGAATGTATTAGTTTAGTAAACCTATTAGTATAAGTTTCCATTATTTGATTTTATTTTATTTATTAATTTATTTTACTTCTTAATTGACTTTGGTTCTGTACATTTTAAAAAAACTTTTGCAAAGTAACTTTTTAATTTATTTTCCTAACTATAATATGTTAAATTTTGCATGCCTAAAAAGGTAAAATATAGCTGAACTATATGTTTATTTTTAATATCTTTAAATGTATTTTATACCTACCTATATTTGCAAAATAAATAAATATTCTATTCTATTCTATTCTATTCTATTCTATGTTTTTTAAATATTATGGATTGTGATGGTTATAGCAAAAAAAATTAGGTCATGTTATGTTTAGCGATTTAGGTTTTCGGACAAGTGATATTATAAGACATGTATTTAGGGCTAGCTACCATACGGACACATGATGATTCGGACACAAAATGTTATGACACCTTAGATTATGGATAAAAAAATTATGAGACAAAATAGAGAACCATAAAATTTATTTTAATGAATTTAATTAAGTAAATATAAATTCGTGTTTTCAATTTCTAGTTTTCTGTTAAATTTTATTTTTTTAATATTTTTGATTCTATTTAAAAAGCACTGCAGTTAAAATTTTCAAACAGTCTTAATTTTTCTTGTGTAGTAGACTAGACATCGAAATGTTATTTTCTCACTTGTGGTCCCTGGTGCTTGCATTTTATTGTATAAACTTTGCTAACAGTAAGTTAAAGTTATTTGGCTTATGATATCAATCTTTTTGGCAAGCGAAGTATTATTTAAACAAAATTAAATTATTCATCATAACAGCTCATTAATGTCCCACTGCAGGGACGGGCCTCCTCCCGTGACGGAGGGATTCTTGGCCTACTAGTACCACGCTGGCCATACGGATTGGTATAGGGTTTTATTTCAAGTTTTCCTTCTTTTTATTTCGTAAAGACAAAATATTGACGGATACTCCCTTAGTCGGTTTTTACGACAACCATGGGATGAAATGGGGTGGTGACATACTGTATTCTTACTCCGTCACCACACGGAGATCAATTTATTTATTAAAATATTATTTCTTTTAGGTGATCAACAATGTGAATTTTCTAATATTGATTACAAGGCAGTTGTCGAAGGAATTCCTGATAAACTAAAATCTTTAAAATCAATGCATGTAGATACATCTGGAGTTCAGAAGGCACCTCAATTAGTTTATGAACTAAAGAACATGACATTGACCGGAATTGAAAATTGTAAAGTTATAAAAATACATTGTGACAAGTAAGTGAATCATCATAACAGCCCTTTAAAGTCCCACTGCAGGGACGGCTAACTAAAATATTCTTCTAATGAGTAAAAGCATTTTTGGATTAAATAATACTTTAATTTTTTGGTAAATTGTTTAATGTTTGTTTTCTGTTTAATGTTTTTTTGATAATTTATTAAATATCTTAACTGCCATAATAGTACGTGCTTTCGTGAAGCATTTTTATCCTGGACTGTGGAAGGTATAATATATCTTTATGTCGTGTATTAATGTTATGTGTGTCCTGTACTTTTGTGAAGTGTTCTATGTTTTTACAACAAATCTAAATTAAATAAATCTATTTCAGGACCAACAAAAATGAATTAAAATTCGAATATAACATACAATGTTCTTCATTACACTTGGAACTGGAGTATGAAGCTGACGGCGTATATGATCAATTACTTATCGAAGGGCATGGTGAAGCAAAGCATGACTTTGGTAAATATAAATTCACATTTTTTTGTTTGTTTTTCACACAATCACAAATTGTTTGAAATCGTCGTTTACAATTTACTTAAAATTGAAGTTAAAGTTAAAATAATAATT
Source organism: Schrankia costaestrigalis (assembly GCA_905475405.1). Classification (NCBI taxonomy): domain Eukaryota; kingdom Metazoa; phylum Arthropoda; class Insecta; order Lepidoptera; family Erebidae; genus Schrankia; species Schrankia costaestrigalis. Next base: position 5,759,473 of record FR997852.1, on the reverse strand, counting down.
GTAGATCGACACAGACAAACGCCACAGCGCTAAAAAAACCACGTCGTATTGTCCAATGTAAATTAGAGAAGAAAAATAAAACCAATCTACTACTCAAATCAACTTGTCTGTCTGTCTTGATCCATAAATTCCAGTTTCCAAATGCATAGAGCCAATGAGAAGACTCTTTTAAATTCAGTTGTTTCAAAAACAATCGTATAAAAAAACGTGATAGATAGTTGAATATTAAACATGAATTATAAACTTTTAAAGACATGAACATAACATATAGCTGCAGGTATTAGAATGATAACAAAACTTTCGAAGTTATGAAATACTAGCTAACCCTGCCCACTTCGTTGGGCGGCAAAAAAAACACGTCCCTTTTATAATCATATTTCATGACTGCTCCACTCCTATTAGTCATAGCGTGATAGTATATAGCCTATGACACTTCCCGATAAATGGTCTATTCACCACAAAAAGAATTTTTAAAATAGGTTCAGTAGATCCAGAGATTACCCCCTACAACATCACAAACAAACAAACAAACTTTACCTCTGTTACAACCAATCTGTCACATTGACTTACGGTTTTGCTTACTATGTACCGTGTCCATCGCCACTTTTTTGGTACTAATTATCACTTTCTTATATTTCAGTGGATTACATCATAATGTTTAGCGGCACCTACGAAGTAGTAGTAGGTAAAGATCAGGTTAATCGACCAATTATCAAAACATACAGCTTAGATACAGATCCAAGAAAACCGATGACAACTGTTATCCGAAATACATATCATGGAGACAAAAACAGAGGTAATTTATTTGAAAATTCTACGTGAGGCCCGTCCCTGCAGTGGGACATTAGTGGGCTGTTAAAATGATGATGATGAACTTAAATTTACCTGTCCCGATAATGCAACGATTGCAGAAGGGGTCACGCAGGATAGTGCCTTGTGTGATGCACAAATTGTTGCCCTAAGTCACATTGATGACTATAAATCCCCGCAATACAGGGCATCATCACTAGTAAACTAATTTAAAAAAAAAACAAAAATAACGAACAAAACTTGTAAGAAATGTAACCATTTATATATTTTTATTGTTTTTACAGATGCTTTAGCAAACAAGGTAATGAACGATCATTGGAGAACTTTAGAAAAGTTACATAAAAAACAAACTATATCGAGATTAATGGATCATTTTATACAAAACATAAACGATTATTCGAAAGCATATTAAATGTGCAAAAAACAAAATGTTATTTTATTTATTTTTAATAACTTAAACCTCTTTTATTAAGATAAGAATGCAAGTAATATTGTCTGATGTCTATCGACATGTCATCATAACAGCCCATTAATGTCCCACTGCAGGGACGGGCCTCCTCCAGTGACGGAGGGATACTTGGCCTACTAATACCCCGCTGGCCAGACGGATTGGTATAGTGCTTACTTTCAAGTTTTCCTTCTTTTTTTTTCGTAAAGATAATATTCACGGATAGTCCCTTAGTCGGTTTATACGATACGTATGGCATATTGTATTCTTACTCCGTCACCACACGGAGTGAGATTCTATTGGAACCGTATTATCATTAACGATCGGACTATTGTCAGCAATAGGGCAGATACTGTTTATCCATATTTCCATTTATCAGCCATTAGTTTCCACAGCTGGACTTCTTCCAAATATCTTTGTGCGATCATAGAACAACTACAGGTGATAGATTATTCAAATTAGTATTTATTGTGACGAGAATTCTGTCAATGCTGAAAAACGGCATACCTTTCACATTTTTTAATGGTTGTTTACTATCGCCATGAGATGATTTTTAAAAAATGGCAAACAATGCGTTTGGCATTTATTACAAATCAACTCAAATCGAGAGTTCGAGTTTATATATTATTAGTTTGATTATTTGCGTTTTAAAATAACGATATAACAGTTAACGAGATATACTTTTAATTAGTAGGTTTCAAAACTTATACTTAGTGTAATAAGTTTACAGTGTATACTAATAAAAAATGCCCAACTTTATAGCACCGTGGATGATGTTTACGTATGTACTGATACAAACGCGTACTAAAAGTGAGAACGCACTAATGCACGATTCCAGCAATCGTATGTAAAGGTACTAGTTAGCTTTACAGGTCTCCATGGCTGTAACAGCGCGTATACGCACAACAAAAGGCAGGTTCAGGTTCTAGGAATTCTGCCTTTTGCCATAGTACAAATATATATACAGTATTTCGACTTCATAGAAACGGACGAAACGCGAGTTATACCTACACGCTCACGAAAGAGGTGGCTTTGCGGAGTGAACAGTCGCGACTGTGCCGCAGTAACGAGCAGGAAAGTAAGTAAATGTAATCAAAAAGCTGGAGGTGGGCAGCCCTGTCGCATGTTTACGTACCACGCAGCCGTAGGCATTTATAATAAATATTCGGCCAAGACAGACTACTGGCTATACTGTGACAAAAGGCAGGTTCTAGGAACCCTGCCTTTTGATTACGTTATCAGATTGGGTTCAATAGTTTGACGAGCTTATACACGAGTGCATAATTTTAAACTAGGTTGAATGAACTATGTATGTGTGGACTGAGGGCCCATTTTTTTTGCGGTTTTTTGCAGATTAATCAACAAAAGTGCATAGTAAAAGTTGTTAAAGAGTTTGTTAAACGAATATCAGAGTTTGTTAAGACTTTATTCAAAAGATATATCGCTTTAAGTGGGCCCCTCAGTTCAAACACAAAATCTCCCATAATTAGATAGGTAATGAATTAAACAACAATTTTTTGTTAAAAATCCTTAGTTAAACATGTATAAAAGTATAAAAAGCATTGAAAAGCCTAATATGAGTAGATAATAAAAAATAACAAACGTTTTAAAAGGTCCCTGAGGGTCCACTTGAATTTATCTCATAATTAATAAATTATAGCATGAACATTAAATATTCCTAAGCCAACCATTTGTTAAAAGGGCAAGGATAAATTTAAAATTAAAGAAAGATCACAAACAGTGATAATTATTGTTATTTTTAAGTTTTTAAGTGGTCCCTCAGTCCACACACTATGCAAATGCTAATTGTTAAATATATAATTAAATACAAGAATTACGAAAATGGGGAGCCTTTCAGTGCATAGTTAATTTTGTATTATATCGATCTGTATTTATCTTGTGTCTGGTTTATTTATATTTTTTGTCATTTTAACTGTTTTATTAATTTTCATACTAAATCTGGTGTTGGGTGTCCACGTTTTAAGAAAACGACTGTATATTTGTTTTTAATGTCATTTATTATTAATTTAGATATTTATTTATTTATAATTAGGATAACCCACGAAACATACACAAAGTCAATCAGAAATAATACAATATTTAAGTAGCTCAAGCAACAGTGCTGATTCCATTACAAGTTGCCACGGCAAGCAAAACATTACACAATATTAATATTAATCAATTAAATCTAAATTGCAATCATTTTTTAAATGTAAAAAATAAAACAATAAAATTTGCAATACAGTAAAATTAAAATGTAATTAAATTTTAAGTTTTAGACAAGTGACAGGTTATATTATTAATTAGCTACAATTGTAATACATATCTGTATGTCTATACATATAAATAAAATTGGAGTGTCTGTTTGTAACACGAAATCCACAGTTTTTAAGGTTCCGTACTCAAAGGGTAAAAACGGAACCCCAATTACTAAAGCTCTGCTGTCCGTCCGTCCATTTGTATGTCACGAAGCTGTATCTCATGAACCATGGCAGTTAGAAAGTTGAAACTTTCACAGATTATGTATTTTAGTTGCCGTTATAACAACAAATACTAAAAACAAAATAAAATAAATATTTAAGGGTTATTTATTTTATATTGGAAAAATAATTATTGACAGCTAAGTCACGTCGTAAAATTTTTAAAAGATGAGTCGTGAAGTCATCGCATTCTGGCGCGAAAATAAATATATAAATATTGGTTTGTACGGAACCCTCGGTGCACGAGTCAGACTCGCACTTGCACGGTTTATTTACTTATTGAAAGAAAGACAGAAAATCTATTTATTTGTCAGACACATAAAATATAACAAAGTTTGTAAATCCGAAAAAGAAAGACAATGGAAAAAATTGTTAATCGAGGCGGTACTCGAACCCGCGTCTCTGAACTATACGCGTCCAGCGCCATGACCAACTAGGCCACCCGAGCATCCATCTCGATTCTCGACCACCAAACTCGAACTCAACTGTACAACGCCATCGTGCCTAGATGGCGTTGTACAGTTTGTAAGTTGTAGCCCGGCGTCGTATAAAGCAATGGTTAAATTTGGGGGTCGAGACGGATACTCGGGTGGCCTAATTGGTCATGGCGCTGGACGCGTTTAGTCCAGACACCCGGGTTTGAGTCCGGCTTCGAGTACCAATTTTTTCCACTGTCTTTCTTCTTTTCGGATTTTTCTAGTTATACCTAAGTTTTATAGGTAAAAAAATATTTGTAATTTAATACAAAAAAAAATTATACTAGGATACTTTAGATTTTGAAAAATATTTAGGATCTCCAGGAAAAAGAATAGGCGAGAGTTAGTACTACATAATTTTTTTTTATCGTGATGAAGTTGCGGGCTACAGCAAGTTGAAAATAAAACTAAATTAATTATGACTTATTGTTCTAAAATCACAGACAGAACGACTGTGATTTGTAATCAATGAGACCATATGAAATTATCATGTAAAAACATTTTCTCCTTACTGCTTTCCGAAATTCTACTACAGTTATCATCGTAACATTGAATTTTTTCATTTACTAATGAGTGGCATTTGTAATGTCCGATGCCACCCTCAAGCAAGGGAGGGACAAATTCGATTGCTCCTATACATGCATAAATTTTACCTTTAACTATAATTGAACGAGGGACATCACATAAAAACTGTTCACTAGTAAGTACCAAAATTTGGAAAAACACATATTTCGCCGATGACGCCAAAAAAGAAATACTTCTTTTTTGGCGTCATCGGTGGATTTAGCCATTATTATCAGTGACAAAATTTGATCAGAATGAGGCAATGGTTCCATTTTACACTCAGACTTAATTTTACGGAAAGCTGCAGATGAAGGGAGTATTGGTGAAGGTATATTTTCGTTAGTGATTAATTTTGATGCCAAAATGTTGCGGACCAATACCGCTGGTTTATATTGTAACTCTTTAGCCAGTTGTCGTCTCCTGTAAGGCGTTAATTTTGATTTAATATTTTTCTTGTGTTCATATAATTCATCAAAATTATCAATTCTACACTCAATTTTAAAAAGTTTTTCGGTAGTAGTTTCTCTTTTTATAACAATCTGTGCACTGCACTGGGAGCATTTACCAAATAATTTTATAAACTTGTGACGAATACAACCTTTTCTTAAAGTTAATGTACAGGGTAATTTGGAATTTAACCATATTTTTTCTTTTAACATACAGCTCAATTTAGAATAAAACTGTTAATATCTACTGCTATTATAAGAGGTCAGAGTGTAAGTAAAATAAAAAAAATATTTCAAAAGTTATGTAGACTAAATTATTATGTTTTTTAACATTTTTATCAATTTATTATTAACTGCAATACGGGACCATAAGAATTCTATGTCAATATTTTGGAAAATTTAAAGATTAGGTACTTCGTAATATATATTTTTTTAAATCATTAATTTAACAGGAACATGTATTATTTTATTGTTTGTTTACGTTTGCATCAAATAGCACTCAATTCGGTCCGCATACAGCCCAACACAATTACAACTATTTACTTTTATCTCACACTTTATGACTATGCAGAAACTTTAAAACGTAATGTAACATCATTCATGTATGTAATGGTTCTTGATTATCTCTTGACTGCATGGACACTCTACTTGTACTAAAAACATATTTTGTAAATTTTTCGTAAAAGAATTATAAAACCAGTGATAAGATAAATACAGATCGATAATATACAAAATTAACTATGCACTGAAAGGCTCCCCATTTTCGTAATTGTTGTATTTAATTATATATTTAACAATTAGCATTTGCATAGTGTGTGGACTGAGGGACCACTTAAAAACTTAAAAATAACAATAGTTATCACTGTTTGTGATCTTTCTTTAATTTTAAATTTATCCTTGCCCTTTTAACAAATGGTTGGCTTAGGAATATTTAATGTTCATGCTATAATTTATTAATTATGAGATAAATTCAAGTGGACCCTCAGGGACCTTTTAAAACGTTTGTTATTTTTTATTATCTACTCATATTAGGCTTTTCAATGCTTTTTATACTTTTATACATGTTTAACAGCTAAGGATTTTTACCAAAAAATTGTTGTTTAATTCATTACCTATCTAATTATGGGAGATTTTGTGTTTGAACTGAGGGACCCACTAAAAGCGATATATCTTTTGAATGAAGTCTTAACAAACTCTGATATTCGTTTAACAAACTCTTTAACAACTTTAACTATGCACTTTTGTTGATAAATCTACAAAAAGCCGCAGAAAAAAAAATGGGCCCTCAGTCCACACATACATGAATGAACTTAGTTAGTTTTTGAAAAATAAATATTACACCTAAATATTAATATAATGTGGGATAAAAATAGTTAAGAATCCAAGCAGAAAAATAAAAATCTAGATATTACTTTTAAGATAATAGACTGCATAACTTATTATAAAAGTAGATTTTTATATTTAGCAAAATAATTAAATAAAAAAATATAGTTATGTTTGAAATGACGTCAAGAGGGTGGAGGTCGTGTTTTCTAGAAAAATCTAAAAAACTATTTATTTAAAACTTTTAAACTATCGCGTTTCAATATTAATATAAACGGGATATTAACGCGCATTTTTATTAACCTTTATTTTATTTAACGTTTCCAGTGCAACCTGTGCCGAAACGTCAAGTAAAATAAAGGTAACCATATAAAATGCGCGTTAATATCCCGTTTATATTAATTTATAACATATTCGTTTAAAAGATTTTTTTTTACATAAAATTTACGAAATAAATTGGAATATTTCATTGTTCATTCATTTAGCAAAAGTCATTTTAACCAGATTTTTCTAAATTTGTCAATTATTAAAACAATAAAGATAGCTAATAAATTGTTAGATTTATTAAATCTATTTTTACAAGTTTAGTGACGTAAGTAATAAATTTTGTGTTTTCAACGTTGTTGTAAGATTTTATTATTTTTATATTTTTGAATTTATTTATAAAGTACTGCAGTTAAATTTTTCAACACACAGTTGTGACAAACTTCGAAATGTTATTTTCTCACTTGTGGTACCTAGTGCTCGCATTTTATTGTATAAACTTTGCTAACAGTAAGTTAAAGTTTGGTTCTTGCAGTCTAATTGAGTTTTTAAATTGAACTCTTTATCAATCTATTTTGGTCAGCGAAGTATTTGTTAACTAAATTTATAATATTTTTTAAATAAATATTTATTTATTTTATTTATTTATATAAGGTTAGTCCACAGCAAATCTATACATATTTCACATATTACAGCAGCAGAATAGTAATTGAATCTGATACATTTGCCAATTAAGGATTGACCAGCATTTACACATAGATGCGACAGTGAAAACAAAGAACGTTATATCATTAAGTATTTACAATTAAAAATTTACAGCAAAACAATAAAAAAATCAAAAGTAAGAGTATCAAAAAAAAAAAATACAATACAATAGAAATAATAGATTAGCACAATAAGATGTTGATTCAAAAGCAAGAGAATAACAATTCAAAATTCAATCATCTTTGAGGGCGACTAGTGTTGTTATCATTGGTGTGAGGGAATGTTTTGAAAATTTTGGATTTTAGAGTGTTTTTTGACACTCACACAATATTGGAATCAATCTTAATAAAGTTTCGCAGCATTGACGACTTCTGTGGCGTAGTGGTTATATATAACATTACTGCTACGTAGAGATCTCGGGTTCGATTCCCGCTCAATACAAATCTTTGCGTGCATAAACTTGATTGTTTGCATTGGTCTGAGTGTTTCTTTGTATGTATTTACAAAAAAAATGTACTTTTTTAAGTATGTTTATCCGTTGTCTAGTACCCATAGTACAAGCTCTGCTTAGTTTGGGACTAGATAACGTTGTGTGAATGTGTGAGGAATAATTATTTTTTTACTGACAATCTGTTTCTTTTGATCACAACAACTAACAAGTAAAAAAGTATACATAATATAAATAAGTATACATAAAATACGTGTTTGTTAAGTATACAAACAGCTAACGTTTTGAGTTCTCAGAGTTAAGTCCTTTTAAAGTAAAAAGTGTATCATGAATATATTTTTTCATTGCAGGCTTTCGTTAGCTACATATAATAAGCAGTAGGGTTAAATTTAAGTAGTTTTATTTGATGAATTCTCCGTGTCGTGACGTAGTAAGAATACATATGTCACCACCCCATCTCATCTCATGGGTGTCGTAAAACCGACTAAGGGACTATCCGTGAATATTATCTTTACGAAATAAAAAGAAGGAAAACTTGAAATTAAACCCCATACCAATACCCTCTGGCCAGCGTGGTATTAGTAGGCCAAGTATCCCTCTGTCCCGGGAGGAGGCCCGTCCCTGCAGTGGGACTTTAATGGGCTGTTGTGATGTTGTGATGATTTGATCAATATATTTTATTTCAGGTGATGAAATTTGTGAGTTCTCTAACATTGATTTGAAGGCCATTGTCGAAGGTATTCCTGGGAAAGTAAAATCTTTGAGATCAATTCACGTAGACACAACAGGAGTACAGAAGCCACCTCTAATAGTATACGAACTAAAGAATATAACACTAACAGGAATGGAAAGTTGTAAAGTTATAAAAATACATTGTAATAAGTAAGTAACAGTGTGAATGAATAATAAAGAAATTAATAAGTTCCTATCACTGGAGCCCTAACCACCAGTAGTTTGGTCCTTGTACCCGATGCTGGTGGGTCTACCTTTTGTTTATATTTTTAAATGTTATATTTAAAAATATAAATTAATGTGAACAATGTAAATAAAGAAATTAATAATAATATGATACTGTATATTTTTTTCGGTTGTGTTTGTTTTGAAAAGCACTAATTTCATTTATTGAACTCAATAATTACAACTTATTACTTTTCTGGCGTCTATTTAACAGAAAATAACGTGTTGCGTCACTAATTTTATAATTTTAAGTTTTTTAGAAATACTTAACTTTTCATCGAATGCAAATTATCTTAATTGAAAAAAAAGGAAATTAAACTCCTCTTAAGTCCTAAGTGACACCATGCATCATCAAAACAAACCTCTTTTACTACTATAAATATCGCGGTATCATCTTAGTCATAAAGCCAGATTTCTCTATATCTATCTTGCTTGCTTGGGTCTTCTATTATTATATAATATCTTCTGACCCCAGTTCTAAGATGATAACGCGCCACCTATAATTAATAAATTTTAATGTGTATATTTAATTTTCAGAACTTACAAAAAAGAATTAACATTCAAATATAACATTGAATGTTCATTATTACACATGGATCTGGAGTTCGAAGCCGACGGCATATATGACCAATTACTTATCGAAAGACATGGTGTATGTATACATGACTTTGGTAAATATGATTCGTATTTTTCAAAAGTACACATATTATAATAAATTAATTTAACTTGTATGAAAAACGTCAAAGACATGGACAAAAAATTAAAGTTTAAAAATTGTGTAATATTAAGTAAATTTAATTTTAGGGTAACCATTGATCTACAAAAACCAAACATTTTTTTTATAAACATTTACGGACATCTCTAATACACAGCGCCATCTGTTCCTAAAGTCAGCTAGGCTTAACCTGCTTGTGTTATGGGTAACAGAACAACGAATATTAGTACTTATATACTTTTTACTATGTATAATATGTATGTATGTAAAAAAAAATATTTTCGTATGTTTACCCGTTGTTTAGTACCCATAGTACAAGCTTTGCTTAGTTTGGAACTAGAAGGCGATGTGTGAATGTGTGAGGATTATTTATTTATTAATGTTGCTCTAAATTGGTAGTACTAATTTACAACTTTATTATATATTTCAGTGGATTATGTCATAATGTTTAACGGCACCTACGAAGTAGTAACTGGTCAAGATCAGGTTAATCGACCATTTATCAAGTCATATACTTTAGATACAGACCCAAGAGCACCAATGACAACTATTATACGAAATACATATCTAGGAGACAAAAACAGAGGTAATTAATTAAAATACATACAAAGTGATAATTACAGCCCATTAATGTCGCACTGCAGGGACGGGTCTTCCCCGGGACGACGGAGGGATACTTGGCCTACTAATACCACGCTGGCCAGACGGATTGGTATAGGGTTTATATTCAAGTTTTCTTTCTTTTTATTTTGTAAAGATAATATTCACGGATAGTCCCTTAGTGGGTTTTTACGACTACCATGGGATGAGATGGGGTTGTGACTTATTGTATTCTTACTCCGTCACCACACGGAGATCACTAAAACTTCTTAATAGCAAATTAATTTACATAAATATGTTATTGTTTTTACAGATGCTTTAGCAAACAAAGTTATGAATGATCATTGGAGAACTTTGGAAAAGGTATATAAAGATCAAGCTATATCGAGGTTAATGGATCATTTTATAAATAATATAAATGATTATTCAATAGCTTATGTGCATAAAATATAATTGTTGTTTTACTTATTCCTACTAACTTTATACCATTGGAGATATTTGGAGGAAGCCTATGTCCAGCTGTGAACTTATTTCTCAATATTTACAACGAGCCAGAATAAATTATTTCATCACAAACTAGCTTAATAATATCATCATAACAGCCCATTAATGTCCCACTGCAGGGACGGGCCTCCTGCCATGGAGGAGGGATAGTTGGCCTACAAATACCACACTGGCCAGACGGATTGGTATAGGGTTTATTTTCAAGTTTTCCTTCTTTTTGTTTTGTAAAGATAATATTCACAGATAGTCCCTTAGTCGGTTTTTACGACACCCATGGGATGAGATGAAGTGGTAACACACTGTATTCTTACTCCTTATTAGCATTGAGTGGGAATCGAACCCGAGACCTCTGCGTAACAGTCATGTTACATAACCACTACGACGCCTCAGAGGTCGTCTTTAATTAACTCTCTCTACGAGTTAATTCAAAATACATCCTGTCCTGGACCTTCTTTCAATGTGTTATAATTTGTATACAAGGAAAAAAAAACATATTATATCTACGTAGGTATCATTTAAAAAAATATATTTAAAATTTATAATCTGAGGAAGATCTTAAGCAAGTTTTCCGCTTAGGCTACCTAAAAAATACACAATGGAAATTTTGAAAACAATACGTAGGATTTGCAAGTACTAAGAACGTGAATTTTATACCAATAAAAATTATTTTAATAATTAAATTTAAAAAAATACTTGAACTAAAACAATGAAGAGTTATAAAATAATTGAAAAAATAAATATGTAAATGTGTCTAAAAGAATAAGTTTTGTTATTCTATGCTAGCAATGATTCACCTCATTATAAAACATTGAGGTAATATGTACTACGTAGTACATAATAATATTATTACCTCAATGTTATAAAACATTATAATAAATTAGCAGATTACAAATTAGTTACAGACAATCTAGTCAGGGGTGGGGCAAAAACAATGAATGAGGATGGCATACGACCGAGTACAGTAGAAATATTTGAAGAAGGATGTATGAGGAGTATAATGGCCGATTACTCAAGCGTCTTTTGGGGTGGGGCGGCGCTTGGACTGGACATTTCTATCAGAGTTTCCAGTTTGGGCGTCGCTTTACTTTAGCGGACGTTTGAGTATTCGGCTATAAATGACGTCAAAATTCAAAAATATAAAACGAGAGTTGTATTTATTTTGAAAATATGTTTTTGACTTTGACTTTGATGATAATGACTAAAGACAATTTTGGAAGTTCCAAGTATCTCTAAAATGACTTATATGAACACACTTCAAACTTATAATTATTTTGATCCGAATAACGTCAACAGTTTTACATAGTTACATTGTAATATCCCTTATCCATTACAAGTGTCTAGCCTGTATGGTGTAAGTAGGCCATGATTCTAGGAGCTCTAGAATCTCTCTAGGATGCTCTCTAGGAGCATTCTTTCTTCAGTCTGGTATGGTATGGCAGTATGGATGACTGAAGAAAGAATGCTCCTAGAGGTTATCATTTATACCCTTTTATGATATAAACAACATAAAAATAGTAACATTATTTACAAAGTATAGGGGAAAACAATAACCTAACTCAATTGGTGTACGAAAACGTTGATGTCAAAATATTGGTAAAAGTCAGAATATTTGCAAAAGGCAGAAAGATGAGACAACATTGAAAACAGTAGAAATGACTGTCATTAAAGTCATTCGGAAGCGTTTAATAAAATGGTATTTTTGTCTAAACACGCCATATTATACACTAATACCTACTCATGTGAACAGCTTTATTTTATAATTAGGTAAGAGGTAGTGGTGCTATCTACTTTTATACAAGGAAAGATCAACTGAGGAACCTCGCAAATGCGTAAGTTCTAGAAAAAAAATACGTCAAAGACCCAGCAATGCTGAAGTGGGAGTCGAAAACACTTTCTTCTTAGCTAAACAGAAAAAAATCATGCCTATGTAAAATGAAAAAGCTCCAAAGAATCAAATACATTTTTGATTTCAATTTCCAATTAATAAATGATAATAATATACAGAAGATACCTAAACGCGCTCTAGAGAACATCTGATCCGTATAATACTCTCAAAATTTACACAGTAATGCCTTCAAAACTACGAATTATTTTTTGTACTCTAATGTCTAGAGTACGAAACGTATTTTATATCCGTGTGGTGACGGAGTAAGAATACAATATTTATGTCACCACCCCATCTCATACCATGGGTGTCGTAAAAACCGGCTAAGGGACTATCCGTGAATATTATCTTTACGAAATAAAAAGACGGAAAACCTGAAATTAAACCCTATTATACCAATCCGTCTGGCCAGCGTGGTATTAGTAGGCCAAGTATCCCTACGTCATGGAAGGACGTCCCTGCAGTGGGACATTAATTGGCTGTTATGAATGCTCATTTTACCAAAAAAAATATCTCCTAATATCCTGATATTCAGGAAAGATCCGTCTCGGTGAGAATAATTATTTAGTTACTCTGATAGTAACATTAACCTGACAATGAATACATTTTATATAAATATTAATTAAGAATTAAGTTAAAAAAATGTATATATTATTATAATTACTAAACCTAGGCATTATATTACAAAGAATAGTAACTTTAATACCAGAAATGTGTTTTTTTTTCACATTAGCATATTTTGAGTAGGAAGCTGAAAACGTTATATATAATAAAAATTTTATTCGACAGCTACACATTCACAGACATCAAAATGAACAGGATACACACAGTATTTGTTCTAGTCTCATTGTTCTGCAGCATAGCCATTGATTTGGCTTCAGGTAAGTTTATTCTTTTCGTCATCATCAGCCTATGAACGTTCACTGCGTATAATTGGCCTTCTCCAAACATTTCTACCCTGGGTGCCCATTAGTGTCCCACTGCAGCGATGGGCCTCCTTCCGTAACGGAGGGATACTTAGCCTATTAATACCACGCTGGCCAGACGTAGGGTTTAATTTCAAGTTTTCCTTCTTTTTATTTCGTATAGTTAATATTAACTGATAGTCCCTTAGTTGATGGGGATAGCATGAGATGGGGTGGTGACATATTGTATTCTTACTCCGTCACCACACGGATGACCACCGTGTAAGGGGATATATAATTATACTTTTACTTATAACCGCCCTGCGTTAGGAGACCTGTTATGTCAAGCTAATATCGACTTTGTTCCTATAATATAACATCTAAAATCAATTAACATGTACATAGTTGCTTTAATGCTTCTAGATCTTTCAGATATAAATTTTATGTTAATTAAAACTACAATGCTTTATTATAATATTTTTTTTTCATTTATTTAAAACTTTATGTACATGATGCACAAATGCATAGGTACTTATTGCCAAAGTCATTTTCTACCAGTCAACCTTGGGGTGATGCAGAGACAGAGTAATAATAAGATGGTAGATAAAAAGATTTAAAATAATATTTCTAATAAATTTTTAGGTGATGAGTGCGAGTTCAACAATATTGATTACAAGGAAGTCGTAGCTGGTATTGAAGGTAAAGTGAAATCATCAGATCCTTTACATTTGGATGACATTGCTGAACTTTCGAAGAGTGTAAACTATACTTTACACAATGTTACGTTGTCAGGAATGTCCACATGTGAAGTCATAAAGGCTAACTGTGATAAGTAAGTATTTGATATTAAAATTCTTCTTAATAGTTTACTTTTTTTTTAATTCGCATAGTAGAATGACTCTATGGTGTTGATGTTAAGCATCCATTAGAGACCGAGAATGGCGAGCACCATGCCAGCTGCAATACACTTCGTGGTTAGGTGCCGGCCTAGACAGGCTACAAGACGAGCTAGTGAATTTATCTTTACCTATACTAATATTATAAAGAGGTAAAGTTTGTGTGTTTGTTTGTTTGTGACGTTGTTGTAATCTCTGGATCTACTAAACCGATTTTTAAAATTCTGTCTGTGTTGAATAGCCCATTTATCGGGGATTGTCATAGGCTATAATAGTATCACGCTATGACTAATAGGAGAGAAGCAGTAAGTAAATATGTTTGAAAAAGGGACGCGTTTTTTCTGCCTCCCAACGAAGCGGGCACGGGTCAGCTTGTGGAAAATAAAGCTTGTGTCGGAAGGCAGAGACTTAGCTATGCTCGGTTAAGTCGCTCCTTTTAACGATAATCTTTGCTAGCTACTCTAACATGGCCAGGTAACGAGTAAATACCTGACCTTAGGATTAGTTCAAGTTTCCCTTACTTACCGCTAAGAGATTTATCTATATTTATCTAAGAGATTTAGATTATATGATGGCCTAGTAGTATTTTAATACTACTAGGCCATCATATAATCTATTTACAGAATTACCGCACTAAGTATTAAATGATTTAACTGACCTTGTACTAACATTCAAACATTAAGCGAATTATATTTTTATATAATTTATTATCATAACAGCCTGTTAAAGTCCCACTGCAGGGACAGGCCTCCTCCTATGACGGAGGGATACTTGGCCTACTAATACCACGCTGGCCAGACGGATTGGTATAGGGTTTAATTTTAAGTTTTCTTCTTTTTATTTCGTGAAGATAATAATAATAATAATAATTAATCAGTTTATTTCTCTCATAAAGTAACAATACAATAAGTTTTACAAACATTATAAGCATCTGTTATGTTGTACATGTTCTTTAGTGAGAGCTGGAGTCTGTACTAGGTTCTGGACCTGTGTTACAAATCTCCAGGTCTCCCCTGTTTAAAGATATCTTAATACGGTGCGTTTCTAGTTAGGTACTTATTGAACTAAGAATAATTATTTTTTAAGTTATAATTACATTTATGAGGGTAACTTAAAATAAACTAACTGTAGATAAAATATATTGTAGGAATAATTGGCATGTAGTGTGTGCCTGTGTAGTTCTGAGTGTGTGAATGCGCGTGTTTATATTGAAGTGTGCGGTGTAGGTGTGTGGTGTATAATATTCACGGATAGTCCCTTAGTCGGTTTTTACGACACCCATGGGATTAGATGGGGTGGTGACATATTGTATTCGGAATCCGTCACTACACGGATACTTATATTTTAATATAATTCACCAGCTAATATTATTGAAATTATTTCTTTATTTTAGATCTAATGCGGAATGGACCTTTCAATATCACATAGAATGTATGCACCTTCATGTAACAACTTCTTTTGAAAGCGATGGTACTGTACAAAATATTACATTCCATCATAGCGTTGGTACATCAGAAGACGATGTTGGTAAGTATTTTGATGAACATTTACATACTTTATTGAATATGTACATACATACATACATAAACTCACGCCATAAGCCGTCCAGGGTAGGCAGAGACGACAGAACGCCACTTGCCACGATCCTGGCAAACGGATTCGGCCTCGTCCACATTCATTAAGCGAGTCATACATGGCTTATGCACAGTAGAAGAAAATATATTGTAAAACAAATGTAAAAGTACTTACGTACAATTTTTATTGAAATACATCGTATTATGGCTTACCTGTAACAAAAGAAATCATTAAGAATCGTAACAGTTTCTAAAAGTTAATAATTTAAACTAATACTAATCAGGCAGGGTTTTGTGTCAAGTTTTCCTTTCTTTTATTTCGTAAAAATAATATTTACGGATAGTCCCTTAGTCGGTTTTTACGGCACTCCTGGGATGAGATGGGGAGGTGACATATTGTATTTATATTCCGTCACCCTACGGAGAGATTCCCACCGTATTAGTATTAATTAGAGCAGAGCCTTTGTGTTTGGTATTATTATTTTCCTTGGTAGATTATTAACATAAAATCTTTTTACAATATTGCAGAGGACTACGTTATTATGTTTGATGGAACATACGAAGCAGTTGTAGGCACAGACAAAATTGCACGACCAGTTATTAAAACACAAAAAATAGAAACTGATCCAAGAGGAACAATTAAAACTAAAACCACGAATTTGTTCCCTGGACACCCAGAAAAAGGTAATTACATACTTACTTATAATTATTTAAAGATTGAAAGAAAAAAATGCTAGGGATTATGCCCTAAGTTGTAGCGTAGTGTATGTATTTATAAACATGAGATAAAAGACGATAAGAACTTCTATGCTTCAACATCATAGCAGTCCATTAATGTTCCACTGGGACGGTACTTCTCCCATGACGGAAGGATAATTTGGCCTACTAATAACACGCTGGCCAGACGGCCCCCGTACGGCTGCCTTGCGGCAGCCGCAGTATTATAGTGTCGAACGACAGCCGTACGCCAAGATTTGTATGAAAACAAACGAACGTTGTTTTTGCCGTTCGAATAACTCACGGCTGCCGTACAGCACGAAGCGGCTAAATTGAAAGAGCCCTAATAATGGTAAAGTTTATTACCAGATATTTAATTACTTATTATTTACAGTACAGAAAAGGTTGAATTATTTTGGTGTTAGTGAAGAATTAAGCCATAATGCTTCATGCGTTTCCTTTAATTTAGCATTAAATTATAATTTAAATTACTTAGATCTAGAGACTCAGACATTAAAACAATAAGTCCCAACTTCACCATATCAAAAGTAACTTTAAAAAACAATTATTACTATCTATACTAATATTATAAGGAGGTAAAGTTTGTGTGTTAGTGACGTTGTAGGGGGTAATCTCTGGATCTAATGAACGGATATTAAAAAAAATTTCTGTGTTGAATAGTCCGTTTATCGGGGATAAACGGACATGTCATAGGATATATAGTATCACGCTATGAGTAAAAGGAAGTGGGCACGGGTCAGCTATTCAAAGATAATTAAACTTTCGGTTTATTTTCTTTCTATTCAAAGTTATGATAATTAATTTCAGATGCCGAAGCAAATAAGGTATTCAATGAACATTGGAGAGAGATGGAAAAAATGATGAAGTCACCAGTATTGGAGAATTTTATGGCTTTATTTATAAACAATTTCAATTCCTTTTCCAAAGCTAAATAAATTGTTTCCATACTTTATATCATAATAATATCATCTAGATCACAGTCAATCTATTTTATTGTAAGATTTTTTTTGTGTATAAATTGTTCTTATTCTTTATGTTATTTTAGCAAAAGAACTATTACTTGTCATAAAATAAATAACCAAGAAATGCCTGTTCTCCTACTGCGTTGTATTATTTTAATAATTAACCCATTGTTCTTGGACAATAATTATAAAATAAATGCTAACAATACTATCTGTCAAGGAAAACTATTCTTAGCAAACGTTGTCTCGAATAAATAAGACTATTAATATAAAACAAGTAATCATTATATTCATCATAACAGCCCATTAATGTCCCACTGCAGGGACGGGCCTCCTCCCGTGACGGAGCGATACTTGGCCTACTAATACTACGCTGGCCAGACGGATTCGTATAGGGTTTAATTTCTAGTTTTCAATCAATCATTTCGTAAGGTAGTCGGTTTTTACGACACCCATGGGATGAGATGGGGTGGTGAAATATTGTATTCTTACTCCGTCACCACGCAGAGAAATATGCATTTATTAAAAAAAACGTCAGCCATTTGCAAAAACTTCAAAGCGCCCATCTAAGATTGCTGTACTGTACTTGTAGTGATCTGAGAACATTTTTCTTTGCTGATGCTAAATAAAAGCACTAGGAGTATAAATAAATAAATATTCCTCACACATCGCCACGTAGTTCCCAACTAAGCACAGCTTCTACTATGGGTACCTACCTACGAGACAACAGATAAACATACTTGAATCCTTTTTTTATGTAAATACATACATATTATACATAGAAAACACTCAGACTAATGCAAACAATCATGTTCATGCACACGAAGATTTGCATTGAGCGGGAATCGAACCCGAGACCTCTGCGTAGCAGCCATGTAATAAACCAACTGCGCAACAGAGGTCGTCGTGATTTGAATTGCTATGGTGTGCCTATAATTTATTTTACCCTATTTCTTTACGTGTCTAAGTGCCTATTGTAATATTAAACAAATACATATTATTCTGACCATTACAAAGAATTTGTGTAATTTTGAATGACTTGTTTATATCATAATCTAAATATTTAAACTCTAATAAATATTAGGTATCTATAATTAGTTAATGTTTTTTTAAAACACAATGATGTAGCTATAATGTGAAATCATTATAACAGCCTATTAATGTCCCACTGCAAGGACGGGCCTCCTCCCGTGACGGAGCCTACTAATACCACGCTTGCCAAACGGATTGGTATTGGGTTTAATTTTCAGTTTCCCTTCTTTTTTATTTCGTAAAGATAATATTCACGGATGGTCCCTTAGTCGGTTTTTACGACACTCATGGGATGAGATGGGGTGGTGACATAATATTGTATTCTTACCTTCACCACACGGATAATGTAAAATGTTGTAAAGCAACATACTATAGCAAAGAGAGACGAAAACCATGAGGGATACCAGAAGATTCTTGTTTATAACATTGTTCTTAAAAAAGTCCCGCAACAGGGATTAGCTATACTAATATTATAAGAGGTAAAGTTTGTGTGTGTGAGTTTGTGCTTTTGTAATCTCTAGATCTAATGAACCGATTATAAAAATTCTTTATGTGTTGAAAAGTCTATTTATCGGGGAGTGTAAGGCTAATATATTATCTCGGTATGACTAATAGAAGTGGAGCAGTAATGAAATATGTTTAAAAAAGGGACGCGTTTTTTTCGCCGCCCAACGAAGTGGGCACGGGTCAGCTAGTGCCCTATATAGCGGAAAATTTCTTCTTAGATCGCAAAAAGAATTGTCCTGCGCGGGAATGGAACCCACGGCAGCAGCTTCTGCAAACATCGTGCCACCAAGTCACCATGAAAGTATTCATTTTTTTTTAATATTTAACTTTACTGTAGGTATAGCTTTTCTTGTTTGGTCGTAAACATGTAACTACGTCAGCACACATTACCTACATAATATTTTGAAAGAATAAAGTTATTTTAGTATATTTTATTTATTTTTCTTATTTCAATTTTGTTTTTAACAAATAATTTGTAAAATATGACTAAAAATAGTTTTATTTATTATTTATTCATGTATTTTTAATATTAATAAAAAAAATCCATTCTTATTTGAAGAAAAAATAAGGTAATAAAAAAATAATAAAAATTATTTATGTACTAATATTTAATTCTTGCTTTGTGACTTAAACCTGCCTCGATAAAGCAGTCACACATTCCTCACACTTTCACACTACGCCATCTAGTCCCAAACTAAGCAGAGCTTGTATTATGGGTACTAGACAATGGATATACATACATAAATACTTTCTTTTTTGTAAATACATAAATATTATACATAAAAAACACCTAGACCAATGCAAGCTATCATGTTTATGCACACAAAGTTTTGCATTGAGCGGGAACCGAACCCGAGACCTCTGCGTATCAGTCATGCTACATAACCACTACGCCACAGAGGTCGTCTAACAGGTCATAGAAGCGGCATGTAAATTAATTGATCGATTCGATCCCATGAATCATAATAAATTGACCATATCAGCCTATGGATGTCCACTGTTGGACATATGTCTCTTCCAAACGCTTCTAGCCTGCGCGGTCTTGTGCCTCCCGAATATTTGTGCGATCCACAAACCATTGTCTTGAGCCTGGATGATCTTTGTGTCCTTTGGATTCATGTTGTAAAGTCCCCAAGCCACAAGGTATGATCCCTAATGGGGGACTGTCTTTTTAAAAACAAGACAAGTTTAATGTTTAACTGAGTCCAACTATTTGTTTATGGGCTCTTTTAATTTAGCAGTTTTGTGCCGTACGGCTATTTATAGGGTCGAGCGACTGCCGTACGGCAAGATTTGTATGAAAAACAAACGAACTTAAGTTTACTGTTCGAAAAATGCAAGGCAGCCGTGCGGCAGCCGTACTGCACGAAACGGCTAAATTGAAAGAGCCCTTAATCATGTTTACATTAAAATAAGCAATGTTCCAATATTATTATAATGTATTTATGTAGATGACTATAATAATTGTTTCATAGTTAATATAAGATACCAGAAAACCTTTCTTTTCTTTTTTACCGACAGCCGTTGGGGCAAAAAGAAAGGCAGAAACGCAGGATGGGGAGATGATGTTTAGGATCTTATGCCCCCAGACATTAAGCGTACTAATACACGGAAGTTCTGTTATTAGCGATCAACTATTTCTTTACTAGGTTGCAGAGTGCCAGTTTGTATGCACTAAGTAGGTGTTCATTATCTACCTCTCATAAGAAAAAGGCGCATCTATGTCTTATCCTAGATATGTTATATAAGCTAAAATTATTTATGGTTGCTCATTTGACTGCCAAAAATCCCTTTAAACGCCTATATTTTATTATAAATAAGGGTACATACCATTGGATGGATAAAGATTGTTTCGATTTGTCAAGCGGTTTTTTTACCTCATTTCAATTCAAATAAATCTTTAAATATTGATTAGGTTTGGTTTTTCCGAAGCATAAAAAAGGTTCTGATTGTTGAAGTCTACCTATTGTATAATTTTGTCAAGTTTGTACGTAGTTATATTTTGGGAAATATTACGTATATTGTATTTTTTTCCTTTTTTACTTTTGGGTTGTCATCATCATCATCATATCAGGCAATCGACGTTCACTGCAGGACATAGACCTCCTACAAGTATTGCCACCTCGTGCGGTCCTGTGCCTCCCTCATCCATCGGCTTCCCGCCGCCCTAACTAGGTTGTCGGTCCACCGTGTGAGGGGTCTCCCCACCCTGCGCTTTCCGGTACGCGGTCGCCTTCGGCTGTCGGTTCTCCGCGCTATGTGCCCTGCCCACCGCCACTTTAACCGGGCAATATTTGGGTTGTCATTATATTATTATTACAATTGATGATTGATTTAACTTGCCTAAAAATTAATATTTTTCTTAGTTATCAGTCTGCAAATCTGTTGATGCTGAAAATAACATTCCTTCTGGAGACAAGGCAATTAATATGCTTGTTTATTATTTGCTTAGTAAGCTTAAGATCAGAAGAACAGAAACTTAAGATCATCAGAAAGAACATAAAAACCATTACAATTAATATTATTTAATTTTTTAAACACCAGCATTTGAAATCAAATTAACATTTTGATTAGTGTTTATTTCAAAATTAGCATTTTATATTATTTATGATGACGTCAAGCTTAGCTATAATTTAAAGAAATTTTCAAATTTTTTAAGTCATTTCATTGAGAGCGTTCAAAATGCTTTACATACAACATTTTTTCCTTTTAGTCACGTTACTGTGTAGCAACACATTTAATTTGGCTTCATGTAAGTATTATTTTATATTTTAACCGTATTATTTTGCAAAATAAATAAAATGTTAATGTATTCTTTAACAATAAAACCACAGATATCTGAATTTCTGTGAATTAAACTAATTTTTATTGTTTTGTGAAAAAGACTTTTTTTGATATGTAGCATTATTACATAAGTAATTAGTACTTATTTAATGACATTAAAAATATCAAAATTCACGTAAAAACAACAGAACTTAAACTTAAAAGCACTAAAGATATTATAATTGATAAAGATAAACATCAAGCTGTATTTAATCCTTCTTAAATTTTAGGTAACAATGACTGCGAATTCAACAATATTGATTTTAAGACAGTCGTAGCAGGAATTGATGGTCAAGTTAGATCTTCAGATCCATTACATTTGAATATGATTCATGATGTTTCGAGCCATCTAGAATATACATTACATAACGCGACATTTACAGGATTGTCGTAATGCGAAGTAATACGTGCAAAATGCAATAAGTAAGTATTGGTAGCATTAAAAATGCATGTTGGACCAGCAAGTCAATTCTCTTTCCTTAAAATCGTTAAAAATTCGGTTAAGTTAACTTTTAGTTGTCAAATTGTTTTACCTATTGTGTAACAATTTGACAACTAAAAGTTAACTTAACCGTATGTTAACTTAATCTATCTCTCAAATTGATCTCAATTTGATATCAATACAATCTGAAAAGTCATTTATAACTAATCTATATGTATTTTCCCTAAAAGCCGTTAATAACAGGCATCAATACTAAAAACCTTAATGTTAATAATTTAAAATGAAGTCTTGAGATTGCTCATGTATGCTGATGACATTACTCTTGTATTACAGATTTGCCAAGAATGAAAATGGTAAAAGTGTATGGTCTTTCCAATATTATATAGAATGTCCTCATCTTATTATCACTTATGCCATGGAGGTTGATGGATCTGTTGACAACATTGTCGTTCATCATGGCGTTGGAAGTGAAAGAGATGATGCTGGTAAAATCTTGAATCGTCTTCTAATTGAGGCTTTTATTAAACTACGTAAAAAACATTTAGTTCCAAATTATCATAAAGACATACCTATATAACATGCTTTCTTTAAATACCTCTATAATTATTATTTCACTCGAAACAAAATTTTGTGTGATACACAAATTATTGACACGAATCTGTACGTTAATTGGGTCTATTTTAAATTAGTGTTTATAGTCTGGCTATTATAATTAGAATAACTACCATTTATATTCAATGTGATAACTCTTTCGCTACTTACAGTAATAATTTTAACTAAATTTGACTCTATTTTAGATGATTACGTAATAATGTTTGAAGGAACGTATAAAACAGTGACGGGCAGCGATAATATTGTACGTCCAGTTGTAACTACACATACTATTGAAACAGATCCCAGAGGAATTGTAAAAATGCTCGTCAAGAATATTTATCCTGGAGATCCGGAAAGAGGTAATCAAAATAATATATGTTAAAAACTAAAAGTTTTCAACGAACCAAAACTTATCGTTATTGGCAAAACACCTTTATGGTTAAACCATGATGATTTTGTTGCACTATTTCTTAAATTAAAAAATGCAATTACGAAATTATTAAACTCAAATTCCCTAATTTTATTTTCAATTACTCACAAGGTAGACTTATTCTATCTGCGAATTTTTTCTTAGCGAGCTTTTAAGATACCCACGGTATGAATTGGGACGTTGATACCGTATTTCGACATTGCCATAGCAAAAATTCATACAAATTTATATGTTTTTCAGAGGCAGAAGCTAACATGGTAATAAACAAAAATTGGCGAGAAATGGAGAAAATGATTAAATCACCCACCGTCGAAAACTTTATGGCTCTTTTCATAAACAATCTCAACAGATATTCAAAGTCACAGTAAATTTAATCAAGCCCTAAACTATAAAAACTCTTACGTCAGTTAAAATTAGTAAAAATAAATATGTTTTATTATGGCCTTAGAATTTTATTATTTTTCCCAAAGTTGTTAAAAACTTAGTTTTAATTAAAGATTATGAGCCATAAAATGTCCAATCATTCAAGTTTAAGCTCGCTAGTGGAGACACCTAAGCCTCTCAACTAACGAATCACAACCCAACTGTTGGAAAGTGATCAGGAAAGAATCAGTTTATTTTGCAACTAAATCATCCGATTTTGATTAACAAACTAATAAATGTCTGTAATCTACTTTTTGTTTTATTTTATCGCCACAATTTACAAATATCTATTAACTATTTCCTGGAAAATTTTGATAGTTATTCAGTATTAGTTTGTTGTTTAAACTTCATATCAAACAGTGTATACTTTATAATAAAAGTTCGAAAAATGTGTGTCAAAATGAAATTTTACAAAAATTCTGATATAATCCACCTTTCGTGAAACAGCAGTTTCGTGAAACTTTTACCGTGTGTGTAATATAAGAGTAGCTAATGATAATACAGCGCTATTAGAATCAACAACTTTAAATTTTGACAGCTGAGTTTTACAAATACAACTTTTTACCTTACCATTATTAAGTTTGTCACCCTGTTAGGTTCTTTAGTCCTGTAATTTCAGTAGTTATCAAACTATTCCACCTAACACATAACATCTGCACTCTACTATTTAGAGAAGCATTAATGGGTACAGGGGTGAAACCAAACCCTCGGAGTATATTACTGAAGCAACATACCTAAAAAAAATTAAAAAAATAATTTAAAAATGATTTAGGTATATAAAAATAGAAAAGAAACTAACATAATTTGATGAAGCCCGTAAAAAACGACATTGTTAAAATTTCACCCATAGATTTTTTTGTAAAATTATGTTATAAAAATATTGTTATTTAAATTAATTAAGTATGTGTAATTTTTTTTATTGTCTTATAGTTATACTGCTAATAAAACAAAAGCATTTATTGCATTTTACTCTTGATGAATGGCCTATTAAAATACAAATATTTGTTAAGTATTTTTACATTTATGTTATATAACAAACGTTATTAAATATAATATGTATCTTATAAATAATCGTCTGCGTGTCGTATACACTAGGGTGGATCGTCATTTTTTATTTCTGTTTTTCTACTTTGAATACCTCTAAAAGGTTGCATTAGACTTTAATTTGAATAAAAAAAATAAGTAAAAAAATCTAGGAAGTGATTTTTAGCCCTCTACCTTACCTTTAAGTTTTGAAAAACTCGTATTTTCCAAGTTCCTACTACATTCACTTGTACTTAGAGACAAGTCTTTATTTTTATGTTAAATACAGTAAACAATATTCTTACATAATAGCAATTTCATTGTAAATTAATAATTCAGGCATAACACACAACTTTATTGTGATAATTCTCTGTTAACTTTAATGAAAATTAACAAAAAATATAGCAAATATTGCTTGTAAATGGGGTAGTTGACATTTGGTATAATATTTTAATTTCTTTGCCATATTTTAATAAAATTCGCTTTATCTTGAATTGAGTTTCATAGCTTGTTATAAATTTGTTTGTTTATTAGCTTAACTTTTAAATTATAGTGACAAAATGACGAGAAGGATTGCGAGAAAAAAGCAAATTGTCCTATTTTCAGATCATCTTGTTTAATTAATAAATAAGTGCTTTCAACTATTGTCAGCACGCTAAAACATATCATTAAATATGAATGATATTTTTAATTATAATTTAATGATTTGTTTTAACGAGAAATGAGAAAATAATGAAAAAATGGAAAACAGCCTTCTCTATCTCTAAACTATTTGATGCAGTTCTGACGGATCTAATTCAAGTAAGGAAAACAGCTTCATTACCAATTGTTGGGTGAAACAAATATTAAAAATTCATTCTGATACGTATTCATATTTTTTATGATATCTAAAAATGTAAAGAAACTGAAAACTTTACGATTAAGTTGCAAGAATGGAAACAAAAATGTCTTACGGAATTATTTGATGCTTGTAGCTGCAAATGCATCGATTTTAACAACTGCAACTGTCCTGCAATGCATTTTCAGCTAAGTTGAGAATTTGTTATTGGCAATGCTGTTTAATAATAGACCACACATAATGGAATTGGAATAAGGCAAATAATTGCAGCAAGACAATGTTCAAAATCTGGCATAAAAGTCTTTAATGTTCCAAAGTTAAACTTTGAGGGTAATAGGTAAGTATACGGATACGAATAAAACGGATATGATTATATGGAGTGAGTAACAGGTTACATGTCCCCCGATGTTAGATAACATTAGTGACGAGGAATTAGAAGACATAATTACGTAAGACTATCAAGTAACCATTAATTTGCCAAATTATCCTTATCACACACAAGCGGTAGAACGATGTCTGAAAATGGTCACAGAAGTATTAATTTCTGTAGCTGGTGAGAGGGCCAGAGGTGGATTCATACGTTAAATCTCATTCTTAAGTTAAATCTCACTAAATTATGAGACCAAAAAAGACTTTCCAGTACAAAGCAAAACTGAAGATTTTTACGAATTTTCATTTTTTTACCACTTTTGTTTTTTGAATGTTATGCCTTATTTATTTATTTTTTTTTTCTAAATATTGATTCTAACTTCAAAAACGAGTATCTTACTATTATGTTTCTGCTAAAAACATTCAAGAATACCTTTTATTTACAGTTTGTACAATATTTAATAATACGATTAATTTAGTCACATTACAGTAACTTTAAACTAAGGTAGAGGGCTAAAAAATATGTCTAAATGGTAATATTTTTATATATTTACTTATAGTTTAAGTAGATACAACTTTTTGCGGGTATTCAAAATCGATTTGATAACGTTTTTTTTTCTTCATACATTGACGATCCACCCTAGTATACACGTCCAGACGTGTACTTATTTTTTACGATGTGTTTGCCTGGAGAACACCCACATTTGTTTTGTTCTTTTGTTTTGTCTTTGTTTAAAGGGACTTAAACTATTCTGTTCTGTTCAACTACATATTATTTTTTTCAGACATTGATAAACATCCGTGTTTAGGTTGCCTATACTTCCTTGACGTATTTTATTGTTTTTAGCCAAGAAGTTTTAAATAATAAGTAAATTAGTATGCTAGTTTTTATTTATAATTTTTAAAATTATTTTTTAATATTATTTTAGTAATACGCAGTTAAAATTTTAATTGTGTATTACAATTAATAACATGACGCAGTATTACATATAATTTTTAATTATAGTAAGGTTACAGTATTAATTAAATATATTTTAGTAATTTTAGGAATAATTTAATGAAGGCGATGGGTTTTATAATAACCATTAATACTTACAAAACGAAAATGTTACCTATATAAGCCAAGCGTATAAAACAGGGGTCAGTGGGCAATTGAGGGAAACCAACGACCAAGGAAAGTTATGTCCTGTATAAAATTATTTTCTTTCTTTTGTTTATTAAAATTTGGCCAAGTTACTCTCTCTCTATCTCTCTCTTTCATAGTTCATCCTACTGCAAGATAGTGAAAATCATAGTCTGACAACACTGAAGGCCTAATAAGAAGAAGATTTGTTGAAAAAGTTTATTTACTTCAGAAATTGTAAACTAAATTTAACAGTAAACAGTATACAACTGGAATAAAAAAGAGAATTGGAATAAATTTTAATATAAAAACTAAACAACGTCAATAAAGTAGGCTAAAACAAACTTAAATGAGCTAAATCTTTTAACCTAAACATCATCAAACCCATATCAGAAATGTACAAAAAAAGTAAAGATGTTATTGACAGAAACAGGATGTATGATAAAGATGCGGAAACTATGGAACACCATGATATAATGTTTAAATGTCTCTGGTTACCATTAAGGTAGTAAGTTAATAAAAAGGCTTGAAAATTTTAAATTAATATTTTATTACTTACACTACTTTGATAATAAAATTATCAATGTAAATGTTTTCAGATTTACATTTTATTATTTTTGACGATGACGTAAATACAATTAAATATAACATACAACATTAACGTTTGTTAATCATTTCGTCGAGAGCCTTCAAAATGTTTAACATACAACAAGTTTTTTTTTCATTTACTTTACTTTTTGTTATTTACATTAATTCCGCTTCATGTAAGTTTATTTTTGTTAATTTTTAAAATGTTAATGTTAACAACGGATAAAAATGTGAATGGTTAAGCGTTTGAAAATAATTAGATCTAAGTATTTTTTTACCGGTAATAAATACTATTGATTAAAATCAATTTTAACAATTTCGTCAATGAAATAATCAAGTTTTAAGAAACGGCAACGTGCCATGTGCCGTTGTCCAAACTCACTAAAGGAAAATTTCTGAAAACAAAAAGTAATTATAATAACCATATTATTGTTTTAGTAAGGCAAGTTTCTTTCTTAAAAAGGAGAAAGGACTTCCTTGCAGTAGGATATTGAGTAACTGTGATAAAAGAATTCAAAGATTGATGTTCAATTAAAAAAGATTTTAAAGAAAAAATATTTAAAAAAAATATAAATAGTAGTAAACCCAGCAAAGTTTTTTTAGCACAAATTTCATCTAATAGATAAGATCGCCAATTTTTTACCGATATAAGGTATTTAAATGATTATGTTGTTAATGCTGTATCATTTAAGGTGTAGAATAAAGAGTTATATAAAAATAAATAAATAGTAGACACTAGAAATAAACATTGTAATATTTCAGGTAATAATGATTGCGAATTCAACAATATTGATTTTAAGACAGTTGTTGCTGGAATTGATGGTAAAGTGAGATCTTCAGATCCTTTACATTTAAACGTGATACATGCAGAGAATAAAGACTTTGAATATACATTACATAATGCCACATTAACGGGATTGTCGAAATGCAAAGCAATACGTGCAAAATGCGATAAGTAAGTTTTTTTGAAAGCAAAGCTAATATTAAACTAGATAATATTTAATTGCTTTCCTTTAGGTACTAGAGTGATAAGCTATTTCATTACATGGATACTAAAGTGATGAAAAAGAATGTAATTTTATTGATAACTCCAATAACATAATAGCTAATAAAAGTCTATTTGCTGATCTTATTTTTTACGTGTTTTTTTAAATCATTCGATTAAAATCTTTAATATACAGTTTAAACTAAATCATCATACTAAAAATAATTATTCTTTATTATTCATGTTGTATAATTCAATTTCCAATTATTTCTTTTCTGTTATTAAAAAATATATTTATTTAAGATACCTCAGATTCGCTGATGACATTATTTTTATTTTTGTATTGCAGGTATGGTAAAAATGAAAATGGTAAAAATGTATGGACTTTCCAATATGATATAGAGTGTCCTCATATTATTATCACTTATACCTACGATTTTGATGGAACTTGGGACAACATTGTTGCTCATCATAGCGTTGGTACCGAAAGGGACGACGCAGGTAATTTTTGAAATGGCTTCTTACCAATATTGCATTAAACCTATGACGATAAAATTCTGATTAAAAGTCTATTGACATTTATTTATTTATTAATTAACATCATTAACAAAGTCATTAATTATTTAAGTTCCTTTTAATTTAGTTTACCTTTCATTTATTTTAGTTTAAAGTTTACTAATCTCCTATTCTTTAGTACTAATAGAAGAAACGGCGCAACAAACCTCAATTCAGCATTTTTCAGATAATGTTTAACTATGAATAATTATTTTAAGCCCAATGTAGAGAAATGTAGTATAGGTAATCGTTTCGTGTCAAATTGATAATAATATAAAAAACATCAAAATTTAAAAAATTGAGACTTTACCACTCATCTTTCTTTACTAAAATAATAACTCTTATTTTAATTTTAGACGATTACGTGATAATGTTTGAAGGAACGTACGAAACAATAGTTGGTGATGACAAAATTGTACGTCCAATTGTTAAAACGCATAAAATAGAAACAGATCCCAGAGGAATAGTTAAATTTAACGCTAAAAATATATATCCTGGACATCCGGAAAAAGGTAACCCCTTATAAAGTCAAATATACAGTCGAAATACCTTTGGGCAGTTGCAAAGTGAACGCGTAGGCAACTGCCGTTTGTAGTGTGGGAGTTGCGGTGCAATCTTTAAAAAACTAAATTTCTACTACAAAATAAGTTTTCCAGGAGCTTGCAACCAGGATAACGCGGCTGGTTGCACTGCAAGTACTGTAACATATTAATTGTATTTTTTTTAAGCTATTAATGTTACTGTTTTTAGTCCTAAATAAAAAAAATCCCATTTAAGCATTTGTCGCATTGAACTCTTCATCATAACAGCCCATTAATGTCCCACTGCAAGGACGAGCCTCCTCCCGTGATTGAGGGATACTTGGCCTACTAATACCACGCTGGCCAGACCGATTGGTATAGGGTTTAATTTTAAGTTTTCCTTCTTTTTATTTCGTAAAGATATTATTCACGGATAGTCCCTTAGTCGGTTTTTACGACACCCATGGGATGAGATGGGGTGGTGACATATTGTATTCTTACTCCGTTACCACACGGAGAATTAAACTCTTGTTACACAATATTGGGTACAACTAATTTTAAACTTCAGTTAACTTAATTTATTATTTGCAGACGCTGAAGCTAATGAGAAATTCAACAAACATTGGCGAGAAAACGAGAAATTAATGAAATCACCCACCATCGAAAATTTTATGGATCTGTTTATTAACAATCTGAACTCATATTCGAAATCATATTAAAAACAAATGGGCAAAACGTCCCCAGCCTTGTAACAATTACATCTATCTACGCATCAAACGAAAGTACTTGAAAACTGAAGCATTTTATTGTATGACAGCAAATCTGTCAGTCATGGGAGAACAGAGTTATTGAGGTGAAGACGAGCTTCATTTTTCAAGTACTTTCGTTTAATGCATAGCTGTAAGTGTTACAAGAGTGGGGACGGGTTTCATACAAAAATGCCCATTCTTCTTTAACTTTAAAAAAATAAAATAAAGCTAGTAATTGTTGAATTTATAAGAGTTTCTGGACTATGAATTTATGTAGTTTTTTTATATCACCAAAATACCATCCAGTACCAACTATTAAGACATAAAAAGCTAGAACTTAAAATAAAACTTTTAGGTACAGTCAGCTGCAAAGAAATCTAACCCCTTTAGCACGCTGTTATATTCTTAAAGGGGGATAGATTTCTTTGCAGCTGACCGTACTATTGATACAAAACTGCTGATAATTATACCTAAACTGGCTTTTGCCCGCGGTTTCGCACCCGTTAAAGTCGGGGTAACAGTGGGAGGTTAGAAAGGGGCAAAAAGTAGCCTATGATACGCTCCATCCCTTCAACTATCTCTACTTAAAAAATTACGTCAATTTGTTGCTCTGTTTTGCCAAAAAAGAAAGACAAACAGACAGACACACTTTGCCATTTATAATATTAGTACGGATATGTAGGTATTTTGTGAATAAATACACAGATAACATCAAGGCTGAATGCAACAGCCATATTTACAGACGTAAAATGCTTGATACAAACAGGGGTCGAACCAGTTTATTACAGTATTATACCTACTTGTCATAGCTATGACAAGCAATATTTTTATTGGCCTAGGCCAATAAAAATAATAAGTTTGTAAGCTTCCATCACCAGCCTATTGTTGTTACCACAGAAATATGAAGTAGTTACACTCTTCCAATGGGTCAGACGGAATATTGACTTACTAAGTGGTAAATTCTCCGTTTGGTGACGCACAAAGTAAGAAAAACTTGACATTAAAAGCCCACACTAATTTATTTTACCACTTCATTATAACAGTCCATTAATGTCCTGTAACTGCAGGAACGGGCCTCCTCCCGTGACGGAGGGATACTTGGCCTACTACCTAATACCATGCTGGCCAGACGGATTGGTACAGAGTTTTGTTTTAAGTTTTCCTTCTTTTTATTACCTAAAGAAAACATTCACGGATAGTCCCTTAGTCGTTTTTACGACACCCATGGGAGGAGATGGGGTAGTGACGCACTGTATTCTTACTCCGTTACCACACAGAGTATCTAAATAAGTAATAAGATCAGGCAAAATTTGACTGCGTCGACTCTTAAATTATTTTGTATGACATTATCCAAGGAGAATAATGTTAATTACTCATTACATTAATAATGATATTTAATGTCAGATCAAATTTATAAAAGTCAACAAACCATAAATTAAACTAGAATCTATTAAAAAGAAGCAAATCGAATATAAATCTATTTTAATTTTGGCAATTATTCGTATTATTATGTAAAAACTTTAAGCTTTTAATATAGAATAATAATTATTCATAGTATTCATTCATGCAACCTTAAACATGTAGGTAAAGTTATCTCATGAATGGTCGTATGCAGTTACATTTAATTTTATGAATTTACTATGTATAATTATGTATGTATTTACAAAAATAATTAAGTATATTTATCTGTTATCTAGTACCCATAGTACAAGCTTTGCTTAGTTGAGGACTAGATGGCGTTGTGTGAATCTGTGAGAAATATTTATTTTATTTACTAAAAAGATCGGCAACGATTGCGAATTGCGCTAACCCAGCTTTTATATCGTTTGTAGGTAGTTTACAAAGGCCTAAAATACTATTTATCTTGTTCTGTTACAATCATGTTCATGCACACAAAGATTTGCATTGAGCGGGAATCGAACCCGATACCTCTGCGTAACAGTCATGTTATATAACCACTACGCCACTGAGGTCATCATCTCGTCAAATTTATTATGGACATTGATCAAAATCAGTATTTAGATTGCCTACACGACCACATCGACTTACTTATTTTGTCTTTCGTCAAAATTCCTTTGTAGCAACGTGCAACTTATTCAAATAATATAATTTTATAAATTAGTATGCTTTTTTTTTTATTTATAATTTATGAAATATTTTTTTAATATTATTTCAGTAATAAGCAGTTAAAATTTGAATGGTGAATTACAATAAACACGACGCATTATTTTATAAGTACTAAAGTAAAGTTACAGTAACAACGAAATAATTTATAGTATTTTAGGCATATCGCGAAGAAGATTGACTATAAAAGACCAACAATATTCCCAAAACTAATATTTATCTAATAAGAACAGGGGTCAGTAGCCAATTCAGAAAAACTAACGAGCCAGCCATGACCTGAATACAATTATTTTACTTGTAAAATAACTTGTAAAATAAACAAATAAATTAGTAAAAAAACCTTTTTTAAATTGCGTATATTCTTTGTTAAGAACAGAGTCCTGACACTATCGGCCGCATACAAAATTGATTATCTGCATTGGAAATCCAAAATTTAACATTCTACTTTTTAATTAAATTTAACTCTATAATGAGAATAAAAAGAGAAATTACTATAAAAACTAGGCAAGAAAATATAAAATAGATCAAAACAAAGAAATCTACTATATAAAAATAAGTCGGGTTTTCCTTCCTGACGCTATAACTCCAGAACGCACGAACCGATTTCCTTGGTTTTGCATTCGTTGGAAAGGTCTCGGGCTCCGTTAGGTTTATAGCCAAAAAAAATTTGAATGAAATTTGACGGGAAAATCTTTTTTCACGTACACATAATACAGCGCCATCTCTGATACATAGCATGTACTACAAACGCCGGTGCGTGATACATTGTTTGACTGCTACTCATTTTTCTCTGCTCAGTTAATTTCATATTATTGGTATTGTGTACACGGTGAATTGCAAAAAAAAAAGGAAAAAAATAAGTTTTTCGTTTCCTTACATTTTAAATGGAAACCATCAACATTTAAATTCAAATCAATCACGTGTATTGTGAAAATTTTTATATAATTTGACACGTTTATGTTGAATGCATGTACAATTATACTTAAAATATTATTACAATAATATCTGTGGCTACTAAAATTAAGTTGGGATGAACGGGTGCCTGAGAATATTAAAAGAATATGGATAAAATTTATTTCTTACTAACAAACCCGGTGAACTCCGTTTCGCCACCAGATGGCTTCGTTTTATGTAATATTTCGCAAAAAAATCTAATAGTGACAAGGAACCCCAGTTTCAGATTGGCCACAGGTGTTTTCCACTGATGCACTAGGTCGCATGTATACTGTTCATCCTCGAAATGATGAATGTTTTTATTTGCGACTGCTGTTGGTAAATGTACGTAGACCAAAATCATTTGCGCATTTGAAAACTGTGAATGACCACCAATGCTAAACATTAAGAAGCATGTAAACTATTGGGTTTGCTGAAGAACGATTCTAATTGGGATTTAACACTTGCGGATTCAGTAGTTTCACAAATACAAATACGACATAATATGTGAAGATATCTTGCATCCCTTGCGCATTCAAACAAATAATCCTGACATCCAAATAACCGATGAAATCTACAATGAAGGATTGATTCTAATTGAGGATCAATGCTTTACTATTACTAACAAACAACTGATTGAAGTAGGAATGATTGCGTCAAATCGTTTGATGCACGATGCATTAAACCAAGAATTAAATTGAAAGCTGCAATACAATATTGAAAATTCGAATCAGAAACGAGGAGATCCGCAGGAGAACCAAAGTGACCGACATAGCGCTCAGGATTTCCCGGTTAAAGTGGCGGTGGGCAGGGCACATAGCGCGGAGAACTGATGGCCGATGGGGCAGAAAAGTTCTAGAATGGCGACCGCGCACCGGAAAGCGCAGGGTGTTCTTCGCAATTCTAAATGAACAGGAAAAACAAGTATACAAAACATTAATGCAAGCGGTGGACAATAATACTGGTGGTCTATTCTTCCTGGACGTACCTGGAGGAACAGGGAAAACATTTGTTATATTCGATCAAGATGTGACACAGCTTTGGCATTAGCATCATCTGGAATTGCGGCGATTCTTCTAGATGTCGGTCATACTGCACATTCTGCGCTTAAGTTGCCACTCAATTTAAACACAATTTATACTCTTAAATGCAATATTTCCCGATCCAGTGCAATGGGAAAATTGTTGATGCAATGCAAGCTCATTGTTTGAGATGAGTACACAATGGCACATGAGAAATCACTTGAAGTACTTAACTTCACACTAAAGGATCTTCGGCGAAATAACAATATCTTTGGGCGGCTTGATGATATTGTTAGCAGACGATTTCAGTCAGACGTTGCCCGTGGAACGCCTGCAGATGAATTGAATACTTGCCTAAAGGCATCAACTTTATGAAATAACGTAAAAACATTATCGCTGACCACTTATATGAGAGTTCAACTTCAAAATGATCAAAGTGGTGCGCAATTTTCCAAACAATAGTTAACTGTTGGAAATGGAAAAGTCCTAGTTGATGCCACATGGTGGGAAGCCGATGGCTGAGTCAGGCACAGGACCGCACAAGATGGCATTACTTGGAGGAGGCCTATGTCCTAAGTTTTTGAACTCTCTAGAATTATCAGGATTTCCACCACGAATTACTGTTGTGTAATAAAATAAAATTTTAACCTTTTCAAATATAAAACAAAAAAAATTCTTCATCTTTTAATGACCAAACGAAATGTTACATAAAACGAAACCATCTGATGGCGAAACGGAGTTCGCCGGGTTTGCTAGTGCTATATAGAATACCTACACATCACTAGAATCAGTTGAGATATTATATCACAATTGTAATAAAACAAAAACGAAAACAGGATCAAAGAATCTATCAGCAGAGAACAAATATGACGTATTAAAAGCATTTCCAGCCAAGGAACTTACACACTAACTGGAATGCTTACGGTCACAAAAAATCCGTTCCTAATTTACAGCTGTATAAGTGGAGTGTGTCCCTCTCTAAGCGAGTAACCAACATTTAACTTACAGTTGCAAGAGAGAGATGCAATCCCCCTTTGTCGTTGTCCTTGTCGGAGTATTTTTCCCTTTCATGTTATATAAACAAATATAAACCTTATGTTGTCGTAGTAAGTAGTAATGTACGATTTAATTTGTCTAAATTTGCTTCGTAAGCATTCTAGTGTAAGTTTCTTGTTTTTCAGCACACCTCGAAATCAACAGCTTATAAGCACAAATGGGATTGACAGAAGAAAACATGCAGAGTCTAAGGAACACCGTATAAAATATCCATAAACAAAAAAATTATGAAAGACCTAGAAATTAAAAATAATTATAATTTATATTTTTTACTAACAGCTACTCTGGTAAGTAATAAAATTATCAATGTGAATGTTTTTAGATTTACAATTTACATTAGTGTTGATGACGTAAATGCGATGTAGTTAATATTACACAGAACATTTTCATTCGATAATCATTTTGTCGAGAGCCTCCAAAATGTTTAACATACAACAAGTTTATCTTTTATTTACTTTAGTTTTTAGTGTTTACTTTGATTTGGCTTCATGTAAGTTTATTTGTTTATATATAAGTTTATCCGTGTGGTGACGGAGTAAGAATACAATATGTCACCACCCCATCTCATCCAATGGGTGTCGTAGAAACCGACTAAGGTGCTATCTGTGAATATTACCTTTACATAGAAAGAAGGAAAACTTGAAATTAAACCCTGTACCAATCCGTCGGGCCAGCGTGGTATTAGTAGGCCAAGTAACTCTCCGTCACGGGAGGAGGCCCGTCCTTGGAGTGGGGAAAAAATGGGCTGTTATGATGATGATTATGATGAAGTTTATATGTACATTAATATTGCCCATCCCTACGTACTGTGGTATTAACTATTATAAATAAATTTTTATGAATAGAAAGTATACACATTTTCCCCCTTACTCATAAACGCCTCTTAAATTTTAGTCAATTGATTAGCTTAAATTCTTACGGTTTTGTTTGGTATAAGGTTGGTTTTCGGAATAAAAATCTCGCTAGACATTGATTAAATTAAAGAGGCGTTTATGACTAAGGGGTTTTAAGTATAGAAATATTTTAAGTGTTC
This sequence comes from Schrankia costaestrigalis, assembly GCA_905475405.1. Lineage (NCBI taxonomy): Eukaryota > Metazoa > Arthropoda > Insecta > Lepidoptera > Erebidae > Schrankia > Schrankia costaestrigalis. Next base: position 5,722,603 of record FR997852.1, on the reverse strand, counting down.
AAAAAGAAATATTAAAACATAAATTATTTTACATTCTAGGTAAAAACGACTGAGAATTCAACAATATTGATTTCAAGACAGTCGTTGCTGGAATCGATGGTCAAGTTAGATCTTCAGATCCTTTACATTTAAACATGAAACATGATGAGAAGAAAAAGTATGAATATACATTACATAATGCTACATTAACAGGATTGTCGAAATGCAAAGCTATACGTGCAAAATGCGATAAGTAAGTTTCTTTTAAGGGCAAAAATAATAATATTAAACTGTCTATTAAAATTTCGTTTGTTTTAACTTTTAGGTACTAAAGTGATAAAACAAAATGTACTTTGATCATAACTTTGCTTATTTGATTACAAACTTTACTAAAGTAATAGGAAAAAAGGCTACTTGTTGGTCTTATTTTTCCTTGTGATTTTTTCAATCATTGGATTAAATCTATACTTCTATACTAACATTATAAAGAGGTAAAGTTTGTGTGTATATAACGTTGTAGGGGGTAATTTTTTCTGTGTTGAATAGTCCATTTATTGACAAGTGTAATAGTATCATGCTATGACTAACAGGAGTGGAGCAGTGATGAAATATGTTTAAAAAAGGGACGCATTTTTTTTCTCCGCCCTACGTGGGCACGGGTCAGCTACTCGTAGTCTTTATTATAGTTTAATTTAAATTATAAATCTAAAAGTAAAATAATGTTACTTCATTCTTGTTTTAATAATTTATTGTTTAATCAAATTTCAATCATATTTATTTCTTAAAAAATAAAGCAAAGTAGTAATAAATGTAAAAATGTAAATTATTTCTTTAAATATATGAAAATTAAGCATATTTTTGGTTAGGACTTGGACATTTTGGGTAACATTTTTTTGTTCCAAAATACCTTTTTTTACCAGATCAAGTGTTTAAAGTTATGTGCCTAAAACAAACAAATTAACGCTTTATGTCTTAGCCACAATTCCCATTAACATCCATCTTTTCTTTACCTTTTTATTATTTATATACAGATACACTCATGTCATCATCACATCCCATTAATGACCCACTACAGGGACGGGCCTCTTCCAGTGACGGAGGGATACTTGGGCTACTAATACCACGCTGGCCAAACGTATTGGTATAGGGTTTAATTTCAAGTTTTCCTTCGTTTTTATTTCGTAAAGATAATATTCATGGATAGTCCCTTAGTCGGTTTTTACAACACACATGGGATGAGATGGAGTGGTGACACACTGAATTCTTACTCCGACACCACACAGAGATCTTTTCTTTACCTTCTTATTATTTCTATACAGATACACTTATTTATGAAGATTAAATTATTCTTGTATTGCAGATACGCCAAGAATGAAAACGGAAAAAATGTATGGACCTTTCAATATTATATAGAGTGTCCTCATCTTACTATTACTTATGCCTTCGATTTTGATGGTACTGTGGACAACATTGTTGCTAATCATAGCGTTGGTAGCGAAAGAGACGATGCAGGTAATTTTTAATATACCTTTTGACGAAGTTTCAAACTATATAAATATTTTGGTTTCCCAATTCAATTGAATTTAATTTATTTATATTTTGACATTATAACATACTCCGTGTGGTGATGGAGTAAGAATACAATATGTCATCACCCCATCTCATCCCATGGGGGTCGTAAAAACCGACTAAAAGAATGTGAATATTATCTTTACGAAGTAAAGAGAAGGAAAACTTGAAATTGAACCCTATAGCAATCCGTCTGGCCAACGTGGTATTAGTAGGCCAAGTATTTCTCCATCACGGGAGGAGGCCCGTCCCTGTAGTGGGACATTAATGGGCTGTTATGATGATTTCTCATAAGAATACAATTTCTTTAATTTTAGATGATTACGTGGTAATGTTTGAAGGAACTTACGAGACAATAGTTGGTGATGACAATATTGTACGTCCAATTGTTAAAACGCATAAAATGGAAACAGATCCCAGAGGAATAGTTACATTTACCGCTAAAAATATTTATCCTGGACACCCGGAAAAAGGTAATCAAACTAACTTGTTCAACGATAAGAGTGGGATGTGTCACTTTCATGTTTGAAAAGGCAGTTTTTTTAATAAATCCCCTTACTCTTAAACGCCTCTTAAATTTAATCACTGTTTAGCGAGATTTTTATTAGTTAAACCAACCTTATACCAAACAAAACCATAAGAATTTAAGCTAATCAATTGAATAAAATTTAAGAGGCGTTTATAAGTAAAAGAACATGTTTTAGGTAATTACTTAATTAAAGAATTTTTAAACCGTTTTTTGAAAACAGTTTTTAGCATTTCCAAACATAAATACCAAGTTTATATGTAGTATTGAACTTGGCAGTATTGTATTGGCTGGACAGTATAGAACTTGTAACCGTGTGGTGACGGAGTAAGAATACAATATGTCACCACCCCATCTCAACCGACTAAGGAAGGATAGTCCCTTAGTCGGTTGAATATTATTTTTACGAAATAAAAAGAAGGAAAACTTGAAATTAAACCCTATATCAATATGTCTCGCCAGCGTGGTATTAGTAGGGCAAGTATATTTCCGTCACGGGAGGAGGCCCGTCCCTGCAGTGGGACATTAATGGGCTGTTATGATGATTGAAGTTGATTTTTAGGATTTCAGTTAAAACTTAAATTTATAATTTTCAGATGCTGAAGCTAATAAGATATGGAACAAAGATTGGCGAGCAATGGAGTAATTAATGAAATCACCTATCGTCGAAAACTTTATGAATCAGTTTATTGACAATCTGAACGAATATTCGAGAGCATATTAAATTTAACTTTTTAAAATTCACAATGCATTTTGTTTTGTTTTTAATTATCAAAAAACATTTTACTGAAAACAATTTAAAAAATTATATGTTAAACCATACAATTTTAAATTTTGCCATTTTTATGAAATCACTGTTCTATTGGTGTATGGAATTACTGATCTAAAAATATATTGAGTTTTTTTATCCATACACACAATACCAAATTGTTTAAATATCCTATTTTGTCTTGCTATAAAGTAATAAATATGTCCTAAAATAAAATATTAGTGACCTTGATATTTTATTTTAGGACATATTACTTTATAGCAAGACAAAATAAAATAAAATATTAGTGACCTTGATATTTTATTTTAGGACATATTACTTTATAGCAAGACAAAATAGGATATTTAAACAATTATATTACCCTATTTTATGACACACAAGTATTATAGGTAAAGACGAATAGGTAATATACGATTTCGTATAATAAAGTAAATAGTAACACAGATAAATCAACCGCTTTGTATCATATAAATATAATCTAGTAATCTTTACCTACTTGTTTTATTACATTATCTGAGTCTTTGAAGATATTATTTATAATGGCTAGTTAATGTGATTAATTCTGCGACATTTATCACTTTATCTAAATTGAGTAGCTATTATACATAACGGCTAGTTATTATGTACAATATTCATATTTATTACTTTGGCTGTAACATTTACACAAAGTTATTTATTGTTGTGACATATGTATTTACAAAAAAGAAGTATATATGCATGTTTAACTGTTGTCTAGTACCCATTGTACAAGCTCAGCTTAGTTTTTGACAATAGGGTGTTGTGTGAATGTGTGAGGATTATTTATTTACACCGCTCGCTTGCTTACGATTTTGAAAAAGTCGTCGAACTTTGCTCACGAAATTTAACGCATAAACACGGCGCGGCTTCTCTCATTAAAACTTAATTTGCCATCGCTTTAAGTGCCCCCCGTAAATATTGTTTATTGTTTTAGATAGACAATAATATAACAAACAAATCTATGTTTTTTTAATGTTACAAAAAGTATATGTATAATATTTTATTGGAGTCCAAAGTTTAAAGTTTAGCTAATTTTACCGGCTTCAAGTACACGTTGGAATTATTGAATTTAACACATTTCACTTGAATCATACTAAAATATTTTTTTAAAATACCATAGGAAATGTTTTCTAGATTAATTTATTACCTTTCACTTATTAATAAACAATTAATTAGTAAATTTACGGCATTTTTACTTCGGAGCATGCACTGACACAGAATTTACAATATGGCGACTATAAATTTCAACATTAAAATAAAAATAAAAATTTCTCTGGTGATGTTGCAAACTTGCATTCAGTTGGTAGACAAACTATCATTCTATAAATTTAAAACGTTTCGAATGGACTTTGTTAACTACAAAATAGAGTTTAAAGTCGTTAAATAGAAAAAAAAGTTTGGTAGCGATAGCTACCAGAAGCAAAGTTCGGCGTTTTGTTTTGGTAACTATAGCTACCAGAAGCAAGCGAGCGGTTATATCAACGACAAAAAAATGGGATACAGTACCCGCCTGGAAGAAGCTACTCGCGCTACTGGCCTTCTTCAGTACCAAAGAAAACTTATTTTTACCACGAAATTTTATTAACAGTTCTCTTCTTTGGTTTTCCTTAAAATAAGTAATCCTATGCGATATTTCCCTGTGTCGACTTTTACGATATTTTGTACTAGTTTTTGCCCGCGGCTTCGGTCGCGTTAAATTCGGGGTAAGGTATATGTATAGGTAGTGAAAATACCGGACTAGAAGTCTTGATAGAAGGACTTGTAAAGTCACTTGGTATTCTGTTATCAGGCTGGCCTGATGGATTGGTAAAATAAGTGTTTACGCCTGGCCAGCGTGGTATTAGTAGGTCAAGTATCCCTCTGTCACGGGAGGAGGCCCGTCCCTGCAGTGGGACATTAAAGGGCTGTTATGATGCTGTGGTTTGATGCATCTGGTCGGTCTATTAGTAGGTCACGTTTCCTCATTAATATTTTTATGTACACGCCTGATTATTTTATTTTTGACAATTTTAACATTTCAGTGATGGTTCAAAACTTAACATTTATTCCATAATTTTTAATTTGCACTCATATGGTAACTAGAAAACACGTGTTAAAAATAGTTTACACGTGTTTCTAAACCAAGTAAGTGCTAATTCAAAATTTTCAATACATTTTTACGAGTAAATATTAACTTTAGGCTAAATTATTGTTTATATGACACATTAACATCTGTACGAAAATAAATTTTATAGATAAAAATGTTTAACCCTAGAGTGGGCGCGCTATGAGCATTTTGCCGCCCGCGCTAAAAAATCGTTATTAATTTGAAAACTAATTGACAGTTAGGCTTGCGCTTTTTAGTAGCTGCTCCCACTTTCGTTTACTACGCGTGATAAAAGATTGGACGAAATCAATCCACGGGGGTCCGCTTGAGGAGAAGGTTTTTACCACCGGTTGTTGCCAGGCGGCAAATTGCTCACCGCGCGCCCACTCACGTAAGTGATTTTGAAGATGTGAGATCACAGTTTGTTGAGGAGTGTGTCAGAAAGTGATCGATATAGTCATCATAGTGAGCATGATATGGACACAGAACAGTCAGCAGGCAGCAGGAATGACTCGCAGATGGCCAATGAGGTTTTTTTTTTTAATAATGAAAAATACCGGTATAACAGTCAAATTATTTACAAAGTCAATATCGAACACTTGATCCTACGCCTACAGTATTTTCGTTAGTTATGTCACAAGGTCTTATAAAGACAGATTAAAAATTCCTTTAAGGAACCAAATTGCTCGCTTTGTACCAGCAGAACAAGCATCATCTTCAAAGAAGGAGGGCAAATGCAGTACAGTAGAACCTCGATAACTCAAACCTCGGTAACTCAAAAACCTCTGTAACTTAAAAAAATAATATGTTCCCTTCCCTTCAGAGCCCAAAACCTCTATAACTCAAAATTCGCAACCTCGATAAGTCAAATAAGTAATCTCTGTATTGGCCCTCAGTAACTAAAAGAAATGTTTCCACAACCTCTATAACATAAAATTGTTTATCAATGAGTCATTTTGAATGAGTGTGCAAAACAAAAGTTTTCGGTATTTATGACTTGCACGTGTTCACTACATAATTAAATTGATACTTAACGTAAACAATACATATGTCACCTATTGTTTGCTTCTTCGAAATTCTTTAAAGCTTTGCGGCGGCGGAGGTTAGCTTTAAGACAAAGGCTTACTTAAATCATTTAGTTTTTGATCATTGTGCATAACAAACGTTTTCGGTATTTATGGCTTGCACGTGTTCACTACATACTTAAATTGATAACCTAAACAATACATATGTCACCTATTGTTTGCTTCTTCGAAATTCTTTAAAGCTTTGCGGTGGCGGAAAAGAGGAGCTAGGGGTCATACATACACATGTACATACCTACCTCTATACATATTAACCTAAACCCTTGGTAACTAAAAACTCGATAACTAAAAACCTCGATAACTCAAAATATTTTGTGTTTCCCTTGGACTTTTACTTATCGAGTTTCTACTGTATATAGAAAATAGGGTGTTACAGATGCTCAAAGTTACTGTGCTATGAACATTGCAAATACCTTTTTGAAGACTGTTATGACAAAGAATATACTGCAGATATAGAAGGCATATAATTTTGTTATTCTTATTCATTTTTTCTAAGTATTATAGAGTATCATTATATAGGATAAGTTAAAAAAGTCGATCAAAATATTAAGTTTCCTAAAATCTCTTATTGACCAAAGTTCTCAAAACAGAGTTAGGTAAATATGATGATTTGTAATAACATAATAATATGTGTGTATTACTTAAATCCTGAAAAAATATATTAATTAAATTACTATATTCCTACTTAAAATGGTCAAAGAAAAGGGGCGCCAAAATGCTCCCCACGCGCCCACTGACGTTTCGCGAAATGACGCGCTCACTCTAGGGTAGGAAAATATTTTTGGAAAAATTATTTGACTGAAAAAACTTAATTTACCTACTTCTTAAAAACTTCAGAGAAATTTTAGAACCTGAATACTATAGAGTTTCAACCCTACTTACATAATATTAACATCAAGTTTCTTAAAGATTAAATAAGTATCAAATTCGCTAAGTTTGGTTAAATACAATAATAAAATAGGCAGTTGTAAATTACCTAAACATTATCAGAAATAACTCAGATGTGATATTATGTAACTAATAAATATTAAAAGATATAAAATTTAAATTAATTTCCATCAAACTCGAGTCCTTTTATAATGGACCAAATGTATATTTATTTACGTAGGTTATAGTAATACTATCGGGTAAACGCGAATAGATTTTAGGTAAACACTTAAATTATTTACCTTGAGCCGCTCGACGTTACGGCCAGGTTACACCAGCCATGGTCACGAGTAGACTTTTACCCCCTTACTCATAAACGCCTCTTAAATTTAATCACTGTTTATCGAGATTTTTATTACGAAAACCAACCTTATACCAAACAACGTAAGATAATTAATCAATTGACTAAAATTTAAGAGGCGTTTATGAGTAAGGGGGTTAGTTAATATTAAGGTCGGTATTGAATTTGTTTAATTAAATAATAATACAATAAGTATTAACTTAGAAAATAAAATTCGTAGTAGCACGTGTAATGGCATGTGCGTTTGTTTTTGATTTATTACATGTTTAATAATTATATTATTCACATTTATGTATTTTTCTTAATATTATCTTTTATAAATATGTCGAAAAATTAAAAAAAAGTTGAAATTAAGAAGTTAAAAAAAGTAATTTAGTTTGTTATTTATTATACTTTAAATTTGTTATTCCAAACTTTATAAACATTGTTTATAAAGTCCATTCTACATAGACTGATCCTTTCCGATAAACTTACACAATCAAAACAATCAATCAACTAGCCTATCGCAGTCCACTGCATAGGACAAAGGCCTCTCCCAACACGAGCTACAGAACACGGTCCTGCGCCTTCCGCATCCAGTCCGACGCAGAGACCTTTTTGAGGTCGTCGGTTCACCTAGCTGGTCGTCCTATACTAAGTTTGCCGAGTCACGGTCTCCACTCTACGATACGATACGTTTACTCCAACGGGCAAACTTACCCGCTTGAGCCAAATCGACAAGTGATAAAAGGTACAAATAAAATAAATAATAAATATTCCTCACATATTCACATAACGCCATCTAATCCCAAACTAAGCAAAGCTTGTACTATGGGTACTAGACAACCGATAGACATACTTAAACATGTTTTTTTTTGTAAATACATACATATTATAATAATATATAGAAACACTCAGACCAATGCAAACAATCATGTCCATGCACACAAAGATTTGCATTAAGCGGTAATCGAACCCGAGACCTCTGCGTAGCAGTCATGTTATATACACAGAGCTCGTTTTTTATTGTCCTGAGTCTGTCCTAGCAACACTGGGCATAATCCCTATAGCAGGCGTTGTCATTTTAGAGAAAAAAATAATATGTGTACAGGGGCCTTAAGGTCATTAGAATCTGAAAAATGTTTCACACGATAAATAGACTACACTACTTGTTTTGTTACATTAATGTTTTACCTATTTGAAAGCAAGCAATGTGTTTGACAAAGTCACGTTTTTGGTTTTTCATTTTGTGAGGATTATTTATTTACTTATATCAACGACAAAAAAATGGGATACAGTACCCGCCTGGAAGAAGCTACTCGCGCTACTGGCCTTCTTCAGTACCAAAGAAAACTTATTTTTACCACGAAATTTTATTAACAGTTCTCTTCTTTGGTTTTCCTTAAAATAAGTAATCCTATGCGATATTTCCCTGTGTCGACTTTTACGATATTTTGTACTAGTTTTTGCCCGCGGCTTCGGTCGCGTTAAATTCGGGGTAAGGTATATGTATAGGTAGTGAAAATACCGGACTAGAAGTCTTGATAGAAGGACTTGTAAAGTCACTTGGTATTCTGTTATCAGGCTGGCCTGATGGATTGGTAAAATAAGTGTTTACGCCTGGCCAGCGTGGTATTAGTAGGTCAAGTATCCCTCTGTCACGGGAGGAGGCCCGTCCCTGCAGTGGGACATTAAAGGGCTGTTATGATGCTGTGGTTTGATGCATCTGGTCGGTCTATTAGTAGGTCACGTTTCCTCATTAATATTTTTATGTACACGCCTGATTATTTTATTTTTGACAATTTTAACATTTCAGTGATGGTTCAAAACTTAACATTTATTCCATAATTTTTAATTTGCACTCATATGGTAACTAGAAAACACGTGTTAAAAATAGTTTACACGTGTTTCTAAACCAAGTGATAAAAGGTACAAATAAAAAATATTATTTAATAAAATCGACAAGTGATAAAAGGTACAAATAAAATAAATAATAAATATTCCTCACATATTCACATAACGCCATCTAATCCCAAACTAAGCAAAGCTTGTACTATGGGTACTAGACAACCGATAGACATACTTAAACATGTTTTTTTTTGTAAATACATACATATTATAATAATATATAGAAACACTCAGACCAATGCAAACAATCATGTCCATGCACACAAAGATTTGCATTAAGCGGTAATCGAACCCGAGACCTCTGCGTAGCAGTCATGTTATATACACAGAGCTCGTTTTTTATTGTCCTGAGTCTGTCCTAGCAACACTGGGCATAATCCCTATAGCAGGCGTTGTCATTTTAGAGAAAAAAATAATATGTGTACAGGGGCCTTAAGGTCATTAGAATCTGAAAAATGTTTCACACGATAAATAGACTACACTACTTGTTTTGTTACATTAATGTTTTACCTATTTGAAAGCAAGCAATGTGTTTGACAAAGTCACGTTTTTGGTTTTTCATTTTGTGAGGATTATTTATTTACTTATATCAACGACAAAAAAATGGGATACAGTACCCGCCTGGAAGAAGCTACTCGCGCTACTGGCCTTCTTCAGTACCAAAGAAAACTTATTTTTACCACGAAATTTTATTAACAGTTCTCTTCTTTGGTTTTCCTTAAAATAAGTAATCCTATGCGATATTTCCCTGTGTCGACTTTTACGATATTTTGTACTAGTTTTTGCCCGCGGCTTCGGTCGCGTTAAATTCGGGGTAAGGTATATGTATAGGTAGTGAAAATACCGGACTAGAAGTCTTGATAGAAGGACTTGTAAAGTCACTTGGTATTCTGTTATCAGGCTGGCCTGATGGATTGGTAAAATAAGTGTTTACGCCTGGCCAGCGTGGTATTAGTAGGTCAAGTATCCCTCTGTCACGGGAGGAGGCCCGTCCCTGCAGTGGGACATTAAAGGGCTGTTATGATGCTGTGGTTTGATGCATCTGGTCGGTCTATTAGTAGGTCACGTTTCCTCATTAATATTTTTATGTACACGCCTGATTATTTTATTTTTGACAATTTTAACATTTCAGTGATGGTTCAAAACTTAACATTTATTCCATAATTTTTAATTTGCACTCATATGGTAACTAGAAAACACGTGTTAAAAATAGTTTACACGTGTTTCTAAACCAAGTGATAAAAGGTACAAATAAAAAATATTATTTAATAAAATCGACAAGTGATAAAAGGTACAAATAAAATAAATAATAAATATTCCTCACATATTCACATAACGCCATCTAATCCCAAACTAAGCAAAGCTTGTACTATGGGTACTAGACAACCGATAGACATACTTAAACATGTTTTTTTTTGTAAATACATACATATTATAATAATATATAGAAACACTCAGACCAATGCAAACAATCATGTCCATGCACACAAAGATTTGCATTAAGCGGTAATCGAACCCGAGACCTCTGCGTAGCAGTCATGTTATATACACAGAGCTCGTTTTTTATTGTCCTGAGTCTGTCCTAGCAACACTGGGCATAATCCCTATAGCAGGCGTTGTCATTTTAGAGAAAAAAATAATATGTGTACAGGGGCCTTAAGGTCATTAGAATCTGAAAAATGTTTCACACGATAAATAGACTACACTATTTGTTTTGTTACATTAATGTTTTACCTATTTGAAAGCAAGCAATGTGTTTGACAAAGTCACGTTTTTGGTTTTTCATTTTTGTATATTTCTTTGAGTTATTTGTTTCTCTACTTAAATTAAAATTTGGTTGAAATTAGTAACAGATACGAAGATTGAAGTAAAGAGAATATATATATATATAGGTATGTATCTACCTATATACAAATATTATATACTAGCACCATGCTAAGAATACAAGTTTGTTTAATTCTTATTTTTAGTTTTAGTAATATTCAGATTATTTTTGTTTCATGTAAGTATCGTTTCATATACCTAAGTATTGTTATAGTTTCTTTATTCCATAGTTTTACCTTTTTTTGTAATTGTGTGAGAATCTATTTACGATCTAGTTAGGATGGCCGGAAAAACGATAAATATGGGGTATAGTAATTAAGCCCTATACCAATCCGCCTGGCCAGCGTGGTATTAGTAGGCCTAGTATCTCTCCGTCACGGGAGACTGGGCATAAGCCTCTTCCACATATTTCCGTCTTGAATTTTTATCATTATCATAACAGCTCATTAATGTCCCACTCTAAGGACGGGCCTCCTCCCATGACGGAGGGATACGCGGCCTACTAATATCACGCTGCCCAGAATTGCTATAGGGTACAATTTCAGGTTTTCCTTCTTTTTATTTCGTATAGACAAATATTATATACTAGCACCATGCTAAAAAAAAGGGAAAAAGCTAGTAAATGCATATAGTCGAAAATACGACTTGCCTGCGCTCTTAAAGTCACGATATCTCTAAAGCGATGCTTTTTAGGAGAAAAGTGTTGAGATATTTTTGGTAGACAATTTTACGATCTACAAACTTTGTCTGTACCATTTTTCGATAGCACTCATAGTTTCAGAGATATACGCAAAAAACGCAAATTTGTGACCTTTTACCTTCCCTCTCCCCTCCGCCTCACCTCCTAGAGGAGGGGACTTTTAGTATTTTATCTCTAAGTATCCTGAATAAGTTTCTGTAGAAATCACTTAGGTTCCCGCTCACGCACTCTATACTCCCCTTTGAGTCATTCGTTGACTGGACTATATGTTTAAAGACTTACCCCCTTACTCATTAACGCCTCTTAAATTTAATCACTGTTTAGCGAGATTTTTATTAGCAAAACCAACCTTATACCAAACAAAAACGTAAGAATTTAAGCTAATCAGTTGACTAAAATTTAAGAGGCGTTTATAAGTAAGGGGAATAGATTTATACTGTGAATTAAAATTCTTTAGTCCAAGGCTGTGTTTTTATAGTGGAAAGAAGCGTGCTGGCGGAGCGGAGTTACGGAGAAATATTAACCAATAGCGTTGTCTAAAACGTCTTTTCTGCCCCAACTGAAGTCGGTTCTTCGCGCTATTTGCCCTGCCCATCGCCACTTTAACCGGGCAATCCTGAGCGCTATATGTCGGTCACTTTGGTTCTCCTGCGGCTCTTCTCGTTTCTAATACGATCACGCAGGGTAACTCTCAACATAGCTCTCTCTATTCCCTTCTGAGTGACCATAAGCCGTCTGAGAAGGCCCATATTCAGCGACCACTTTTCAATTTTGAAACTTCCATTAAAGCTCTCTCCATTGCACTCTGAGTAACCATAAGCCTTCTGAGAAGGCCCATAGTCAGCGACCACATCTCATTTTCTGAAACTTCCAACATAACTCTCTCCATTGCCCTCTAAATCTAAGTGACCATAAGCCTAACTATAATTATTATTTCATCACCACATAAACTAAATTTACTTGTTTAATTTTCAGGTTTACTAAAAAAAAAAAAAAAAGTGTGGACTTTTCAATATTACATAGAATGTCGTCACCTTATTCTTACATTTACATTCGATGCTGAAGGAGGTTTTAAAAAACTTTCTTTCCACCATTCCGTTGCCAGTGAAAGAGATGATGTTGGTACGTATGCACACAAAGATTTGTATTGAGCGGGAATCGAACCCGAGACAGCAGAAACCTCTAAGCCATGTAGGTCGCCAAATCGTTATCTTATTACGCGGGACGCGTTTTGTTTGCTGCCCAACGAAGTGGGCACGGGTCAGCTAGTAATTTTATAAAATTGATTTTATTGTACTAATTTGTTTTTTTTTCAGACGCAGAAGCAAACAAGAGTTTTAATGATAATTGGCGAGATGTAGAAAAAGTGATGAATTCCCCTACTATGGAATACTTTATAGATATATTTGTACGGAATCTTAACTCTTACTCTAAAGTTTAATAAAATGAAGTTACTTTTTCTTTTGTTTTAATATCATCTTAACAGCCCATTAATGTCCCACTGCAAGGACAGGCCTCCTCCAGTGACGGAGGAATACTTGGCCTACTAATACCACGCTGGTCAGACGGATTGATATAGGGTTTAATTTCAAGTTTTCCATCTTTTTATTTCGTGATAAGATTCACGGATAGTCCCTTAGTCGGTTCTTACACCCATGGGATAGGATGGTGATATATTGTATTCTTACTCCGTCACCACACGGAGGCGTTGTTTTAATATTTAAATCGATCAATTTGACCATAATATCGAACCTGATCAAAAGCGTGTGTACATTCTAGAAAAGAAGACAATGAATGATTATCACAAACCAACTTCATTCCTGATACGGTATGACCAAAATGATTTTTTACACTTCGTTTAAGGGCCTTTACGTGGCTCACTAGCGCCGCTAAAAGAAAAAAATCATAATTCACAAACAGGATCAATAATGCAAATGTTGGTCGAAGATTTGAGAAAAGGCAATAAAGTATTTGTTTAACACACTCTCACACTTTAAATGTTTTTCAATAAGTCAGTTTAAAATTATCTGTAAGCAACTGACAAACAAAGAAGAAACGCATAACAATACTGGTAAGTTAATAAATAAGTTGCTACGTTCATAGAGCAAACAAAAAAAGAAAAAATATAAAATGTTAGTAATTGAGGCAGAAATCATTATTGATTAATTTCTTAAAAAAACTCTAGATAATAAAATGGCAGACTCTTCATCATCTTGAGATGGCTGAAGATTTCGTTTTTCAACACCAACGTGCAGTTGGTAAGTTATACTAAAAATTCATTACGACAATAAGAAAAAAAAAGTTATATGTATGTGTGTATAAACGATAAATAGTGACCATGAGTCACTCCTCTATTCTAAATATAGGCTGACAGGCGGAGTTTGGTCTCATTTAAGCATATTTAAATGCAGTTATATAAAAATAATATTAAATTTTATTAACATTTAAAAATAAAAGTAGGTAGTTCTGTTCACAATAAAATAGTTTTTTTTTGTATTTTAACCTCGTCAATTTTTATAAATATAATAGTTATAGCATTCAAAGTAAAATTCATTTCGATTTCAGACATCATCATGTTTAATAATCAGTTGTATTGTTTTACTGTTACTCTGTTGCTTGTTTTGCTATGTAAGTTTAAATTAATATTTCCTTTATTGTCTATATCTATATTGGCACAAACTTGAACCCTCATTCGAATCGTATATTATTATGTGTTGTATAAAACAATTTATGCATTTTGGCCAAAACATTAAAAAAGCTTACATAAACAGCAACTCGTAAACTTCGACAACCTCTGTGGCGCAGTCGGTGTATATTACATGGCTGCTACGCGAGATCTCGGATTCCATTCCGAATGCCCGATATTTTAGTATGTTTATCCGTTGTCTAGTAAAGCAGAGCTTATACTATATACTATGGAGTATAAGCTTTGCTTAGTTTGGGACTATTATATTATTTAGACACCCTATTATAATAAACTAAACCTACATTTTGTACTTTTGCTCAGATATAATAATATTCGTTTTCAGGTAAATCTTCATTGAGTGCTTCACTTAAATGTGAATTTTCCAATTTGGATTACAAGGATTTTGTAACGGGAAGCAATGGTTTAGTAGAAACATCTGAACCACTTCGCGTAGATGTTATTGAGAAGACGCTACCAAAACTAGGGTTGAAAGAGGCTAGCATATTTAATGGTACTTTCGCTGGCTTTTCAGATTGTAAACCGATACTCGTGCAATGTGATAAGTAAGTATTTTTCTTCCTGAATGACACTATAATGTTCAAACGTGCTTGGTGCTTAGGCGAAGAACTTGATATTTTAAAATTATACAGCTCAGAGGGTCTCTGCACTGCGCTTGTTATTTTAATATACAAGTTATTTGGTCTAATAACACAGTATCATTAGCTACTGTACTTTTTCACCCAATTATATTAACATTGAAAACTGCTTGGTTGTAATACGTATGCACCTTTTGGTGTTAAGTAGTAATAAATGCCTTATGAATTTTCCACTGGCAGAAGATGACATAAGGTGGTAATAGTGTGGAGCTTGACATAAGAATCCGCTTCAGGACAACATTCCATATTCGCGAGTGGAAGAACTAAAGCATTTAACTAACCTTATCTAACAAATTACAAAATTAATCAAATCGTTTTGCTTTTAGGAACCCCAAAAATTAGTTGACATTTCAATACAACATACAATGCCCACATTTAATCATGGAACACTTGTATGCAGCTGATGGAAAACTAGGTGGTTCAGTTATTGAAGGACATGGTGTTGCAAGAATAGATTATGGTAATAATTTGTCAGTAATAAAATTTGATTCCCTTATGCGTCAGCAGATAAAAGTACCACAGCTGCCAGTGATGACATTAGACATGGTCGCTAACTATGGACTTTCTCAGAAGGAAAATAGGTTAATAGGCTAATAAGATGTTTTGTGAATCAATGTATTAGCAATATGAACTTTTTAACATAATATTTAAAAAATATCCATCCAATAGCAAAGATCACCCTGAGGCCAAGAGTGTTAAAATTTTATCGGTAAAATCACCAAAGGAGGAGAACCAAAGTAACCGAATATGGTGCTCAGAATTGTCCAACTAAACTGCGTTCAGAATTTTTGCAATCAGCTATTGATGCTTTTGGTTATACATAATTATAAGGTATTAAGAGGTTTTATTAGTATTTTTAATGTTACAGAGGACTACGTCATTATGTTCGATGGAATATATGAGACAATCACCGGGAAGGACAAAATACAGCGCCCTCTAGTCAAAAGCTTTAAAACAGAGACGGAGCCTAAAGGAATCGTTAAATACCACACTGAGAATCTTTATCATAAAGATACGGAGAGAAGTAAATAAATAATATATCAATTTTATATTTAGTCATTTGATGAAGGAAATAATTTATCAACTTTTGGATAGAAACTCTTTCTCGAAAATTAAAGTCAAATTTGTAGGTAAATTCAGGTGTGAGGCTAACCTAACCTAACCTAGCCTGAATTTTTGAAGTGCAATATGACATCAAGTATTAAATTCAATATTCCAACCTCGTGCACAACACCATCATAACAGCCTATTAATGTCCCACTGCAGGGACGGGCCTCCTCCCGTGACAGTGGGATACTGCACAACACCAAGTACATATAAATTGAAAAAAAAAACCCATCTGATATTAATTTGTAATTGCTTATTGACGTCATTAATGCCAAAGCCCAACAAAGCAGATAAAACAATTGCTGTTAGATAATTTAACTAGTTAAGATAAGGTTAATTTTTCAATACCTACAATATTATGTATTACAAAATAATAATTACGAAAAAACGCTATTAAAACTAATTTGCGCATTAGGCGAGTATAAATTTTGGTATTTAGTTATTTTACCAAAATTAAAAGTAGTTACTAACTTTATTATAAATTTATTGGTGTCTATTTTTATATTCTTTTAAGATGACGTAAAACAGTTAGTTTTATGTCTCAGTTTTGTTCGTTAATTTTCCACTAAGTCTTTAGACAGTTTTTCTGTGGATCTCACAAATAACTAATAATGCAGACGAAGTCCCAGACACCAGAAAGTATAATTTAATTATACATAATTATAATTAAATTAAACTAGCTGGTGCCTGGCCTGCCTAATTATCTCCGTGTGGTGACGGAGTAAGAATAAAATATGTCACCACCCCATCTCATCCCATGGGTGTCGTAAAAACCGACTAAGGGACTATAAGTAAATATTATCTTTACGAAATAAAAAGAAGGAAAACTTGAAATTAAACCCTATACCAATCCGCCTGGCCAGCGTGGTATTAGTAGGCCAAGTATCCCTCCGTCACGGGAGGAAGCCCGTCCCTGCAGTGGGACATTAATGGGCTGTTATGATGATACATAATTAGTTAATAAGTACATTTTTTAAATAAGCAAATTTTTTGTTTACAGTTGCAAAGACCAATGCATATTTGAATAAAGAATGGAGAAAAATGGAAAAAGTCACCAAGGACTTTGCAGTTGACAAATACATGGAAATCTTTATAGATCATCTTAATGATTATTCAAAAGAAAAATAAATACAATCACTTCGCTGTTTCAAACAAAGTGTTTTTATTATTTATTATATTTTTAGGAATCTTAACGCTTATTTCAGTAAGCTTAATAAAAAAATGTTACTATCCCAATAACAAAGTAAAGGTTTTTTATTTAAACTCTTGCGCATTTTTGGCTCATCGTATGTATCAAATAATTTTTACTTGGGTGATGCAATGATATCCAAACCATACCGGACAAATATACCGGAATTGCAGGGTAGGGAGACCCCTTACAAAGTAGACCGACTAAAAACCACTGGAAGGCACAAGACCGCACATGGTGCAGTTTACCTTTTTAATCTATACTAATATTATAAAGAGGTAAGGTTTGTGTTTGTGACGTTGTAGGGGGTAATCTCTGGATCTAATGAACCGATTTAAAAAATTCTTTCTGTCTTGAATAGTCCTTTTAGCGGGGAGTGTCATAGGCTATATAGTATCACGCTATGACTAATAGGAGTGGAGCAGTAATGAAATATGTTTAAAAAAGGGACGCGTTTTTTTCGCCGCCCGACGAAGTGGGCACGGGTCTGCTAGTAGCTAATATATACGAAAAGGTAAGTAGCAGAACAGTTATCCGGAAAAATATCCTGGTTGCCTAACATTAGGGGATTTACCGAAATCGCCAGTGCCTCAAATCTTATTCAGTTGTCAAAAAGTCATAAAAAATATACTAAGCACACTGCCTTTTCTGATTGGATACAACCAGTTATTACTAGTTGTAGGTAGACAGTTACTCAATTGCAGATAAAAAGTCCAAATTTAAGAAAGAGGTGACTCGTTGGTTCAACTGAATTGGGTAGCGTTAAAGCTACGGGCATAGCAAATTAAAATAAGATGTGTTCTTGATACTATTTTGCTTATCCAAAGATTCTCTAAGGCGCTAGATAACAAAATATGTAGCATTCTGATCTCTTTGTTTTTGTAAAACAGGAAAATTGATTTTAGTGACAAGATCATGGACCCTAATAGTAAGAAAACAGGATTTCTTATTGCAGAACTTATACTGTTATTATATTGAAGCATATTGAGTTTAATACTACGAGTGAAAAACTAAACTAAGATCCATTAAACGCAAACCTAATACTGATAAGTTAATAGCAACGTCATCATAACAGCCCAGTAGTGCCCCACTGCAGGGACGGGCCTCCTCCAATGACGGAGGGATACTTGGCCTACTAATACCACGCGGGCCAAACGGATTGGTATAGGGTTTAATTTCAAGTTTTCCTTCTTTTTATTCATCATAAAATCATCATAACAGCCCATTAATGTCCCACTGCAGGGACGGGCTTCCTCCTATGACGGAGGGATACTTGGCCTACTAATACCACGCTGGCCAGACGGATTGGTATAGGGTTTAATTTCAAGTTTTTCTTCTTTTTATTACGTAAAGACAATATTCACGGATAGTCTCTTAGTCGGTTTTTATGACACCCATGGGATGAGATGGGGTGGTGACATATTGTATTCTTACTCCGTCACCACACGGAGATATATAATAACAACATGTAGGTACAGGATAAATTGTAAAGATTCAAATGATGCTAAATGAGGCAGAAATATCTGTAAATTAAATCTTTGAAATTAGAGTGAGACCTCGATGATGAAAAGCAAGAGTCTTTATCATTTTAAGATGGAAAAAAAATAGTTTGCTAACACCACATCATTATTCCCTTGACCTTATCCCAATTTTATTTGGGGTTGGCGCAGCATGTCTTCTTCATATGCTGCTAAAGGTTTTGGATATATTTTACTAACCCTCCTTGGGAATGCTGTTGTTGGCGGTTTACTCCCTCACTAGGAGGTTGACTCGAGGTGCTAGGGGGGATGCGCCGATTCGTGGCAGTCCTATTCTATCCGGGAACCGCATGGCACGGTTTGCTAACACCACAGTGCATGGAAAAACGCTGGGTAGGTATCATTACGACAAGAAGAAAAAAATAAGTGTGGTTTTTTATGTGTGTGAATCATCTAGTGACGCAAGTCTCCTAAATAAATATAATGTTATCAACATTGAAAAATAAATGTAGGTTTTTTAACCTGACCTCGTCTATTTTCATATATAGGTACTCGTAGCATTTGGATTTAAATTTAATTCGATTTCAGACTTCATCATGTTTATTAATCAGTTGTATTGTATTGCTGTTACTCTGTTCATACTTTTACAATGTAAGTTTAAATTTATATTAGGTATCTTTATTGTCGTTTATAGAAACTTTATCACCTTTATTGCCACACTGCTGGGCAAAGTCTACCTTGCACTTTATTTTCTCCTCGTTAAAAAAATATCCGTGTGGTGACGGAGTAAGAATACAATATGTCACCACCCCATCTCATCCCATGGGTGTCGTACAAACCGACTAAGGGACTATTCGCGAATAAAAATAAGGAAAATTTTAAATTAAACCCTATACCAATCCGGCCAGCGTGGTATTAGTAGGCCAAGTATCCCTCCGTCACGGGAGGAGGCCCGTCCCTACAGTGGGACATTATGGGCTGTTATGATGAAAAAATTATCAGATAGAATTTGTGAAGGCAAAAATGTTATTTGTGTTCCTCTCATCTATCGACTTTCTGCTACTTTTATTAGTGTTACAGCATGCAAAAGCGATTTCCAGACGCTTTGGTAGGATGCCAAAGCTCTAGGTACTTTTACCGGTGTAGTGGTGTTACCTGTTAGACAGAGGTAGTGAAATAAATAATGTAAAAAAAAAAAGGAATTTAAAAGAATTACATGCCATGTTTTACGATCGAATATATCGCGAGCCGAATATTTGAGTGAACTTGAGCGTTTTGTAATGTAAAATGAAGAAAAATAATGAGAAAATGATAATGAATAAATAATATAATGGTTAACCGAAAAGAAGTAGATAGAATTAGTGGACCGGCCACTACTAAAATGAAATGAATAGATCGATGTTAAATATATTTATGTATCTTCTTCATCGCAAATCTCGCGAGACGAATTTGTGAAAGAGTTACAAGAATTTTGACTATGATAATGAATAAAGATTAATAAAAGTAATAAATATTTATGACCTTAGATAGTGCTTTGAGGTTCTAACTTTTTACTTAATGAGTTCCACCTCCTCCCAATACTTTGAATTGGTGTTAGAGTGTGATGTCACGAATTATGACAAATATTTTTTTTAGAACCTTTATTTTAGTGCTAAGAATAAACATGACATATTATGTTTTGTAATGTTATTACTTACTTACTTTTATTAAACTTAAGTTATAGCTTATAATATTTTAATTTTGTATAATCAAATACTTACTGTTTTTTACATTAGTTGTTGTGTATGTAATATGTAATGAAAAAAAAAAAACACAGTATGTAATTTGTTTTTTTTTCGTGCAATTGACTTATGACTAATGTTATGATAATTTAGATTTAGCATGTTTATTTTTGTGATAAGAAAAATGAAAAATATTTTATAATGTTATTACTATTATTAAACTAAAGGCTATGGTATATTAAAATATTTTTTTTCGTGTTTAATCAAATACTGCTTTTTATATTAATTGTTGTGTATGTTATGCAAAAAAAAAAACAATTATGTAATTTGTTTTTTTTTTCGTGCACCCCCGGAGGTGTAGTGGTGTATGTGTGCATGTACAATATAAGTACATGCACTGTTATTAATAAAGGAGTATTATAACGTAACTCGTGCCTATCACTTGTCTCCCCATAAGTCCCATCTTTACACCGGAACATTAGACAAGTCTTTAAACCATCGACCTAAACCCCCATCATAACAGCCCATTAATGTCCCACTCCCGTGACGGAGGGTTACTTGGCCTACTAATACCACGCTGGCCAGACGGATTGGTATAGGGTTTAATTTCAAGTTTTCCTTCTTTTTATTTCGTAAAGATAGTAGTTACGGTTATTCCCTTAGTCGGTTTTTACGACACCCATGGGATGAGATGGGGTGGTGACATATTGTATTCTTACTCCGTCACCACACGGAGACGACATATATTCGAATCAAAATCTACTTTTGCTGAGTTTTTACAATTATGAATTTTCAGGTAAATCTTCATTGAGTGCTTCACCCGAATGTGAATTTTCCAATTTGGATTACAAGGATTTCGTAACGGGTGGCAATGGTTTAGTGGAAACATCTGAACCACTACGCTTAGATGTTATTAACAGTCCCCTTCCTAAACTAGGGTTGACAAAGGCTAGCATATTTAATGGTACTTTTTCTGGAATGTCAGATTGTAAGACAATACTCGCAGAATGTGATAAGTAAGTTTATTCTTATATATTTTATTTTAATATTTATTTAAGGTGCTTAGTCATTATATGACTATGTTACTCCATCATACTCATTCGTCCATTCATCCATTAGTACTTTCATCGTCATCATCGTATCAGCCAATTGACGTCCACTGTTGGACATAGGCCCTCTACAAATATTGCCACCTTGTGCGGTATTAGTACGATATTGTTAAGTAATTATTTTTCCCGGAGTAAAAAATGTGTAAAAGCTGGTTGCACATAAACTTAAAACACATAAACTAAACTTATACGGCATAGACGAGTGCTTTGAAAGAAAATTCTACCCGATAAACCTAACTTAGATAAAACTACTCATGATTTGTATGGAAATATCCTAGATATATCGATATCTAAGATATAGGTATATCTAGGATATACCGTAGGTAGCGCTTAAAAAAACATTTTAAGCAGCTACTTATATCCTAGATCCAGTGTTTACTAAACTAACCTTATACATAAACATAATACTAAACTAATCGAATTTCAACTTTTAGGAATGCCAAAAATGAGTTAACATTTCAATACAACCTACGGTGTCCACATTTAATCATGGCACATTTGTATGCAGCTGATGGGAAACTAGGCGGTGCAGTCGTTGAAGGGCATGGTATTGGAAGAAACGATTTTGGTAAGTAATCCTACTAATATTATAAATGTGAAAGTTTGTGAGGATGGATGGATGCTTGTTACTCTTTCACGCAAACACTACTGAATGGATTATGATAAAATCTGGGTTAAAGGTAGTTTAGGGTGTAGAATAACTTTTAAGCTACCCTTACAACGCGGGTAAGCCGCGCGCATCGGCTAGTATTTTATAATAATATGTAGTACATGTTTTTATTCTATATTGGGAAGATAGAAGAACATGACTAAAAACATAAACTGGAGATAGTTGGAGGAAACCTATGTCCAACAATTGGCTGATGAGATGATGATTAAGATTCTTTACTGACGCAGTGTCCGCAAGTGAAACTTTTTGACCAGTAGTGTCCTTGCCTGTGGTAGAACTGAGATATGGTCACTGACTATGGAGCTTCCCAAAAGGCTAACAGTCATCCGAAGAACAACAAAGTTTGGTTAGAATTTTACCAAAATGTTCGCTAAAGGGGAGAACCAAAGTACCAGCATAGCGTTGAATTGTCTGATTGAAGTTCATCGAAATTTTAGCAATCAGCTGATGTTTTTGACGATAAAGAAGCTAAAGGTATTGCTTGCAATAATCATCATAAAGGTCTCTGGGTCGGACTGGATGCGGAAGGCGCAGGACCGAGTTCTGTGGCGTGTATTGGGAGAGACCTATGTCCAGCACTGGACTGCAATAGGCTAGTTGATTGATTGATTGAAGCATAACAGCCCATTAATGTCCCTCTGAAGGGACGGGCCTCCTCCCTTGACGGAGGGATACTTGGCCTAATAATACCACGATGGCCAGACGGATTGGTATAGGGTTTAATTTCCTTCTTTTTATTTCGTAAAGATAATATTCACGGATAGTCCCTTAGTCGGTTTTTACGATACCCATGGCATGCGATGGGGTGGTGACATATTGTATTCTTACTCCGTTACCACATGGAGCTTGCAATAATATTAATTATTGTTTCAGAGGACTACGTCATAAAAATCAATGGAATATATGAGTCAATCACTGGGAAGGACAAAATACAGCGTCCTTTTGTCAAAAGTTTCAAAATAGAGACGGAGCCTAAAGGAATCGTTAAATTCCACACTGAGAATCTTTATCATAAAGATACCGAGAGAAGTACATATATTTTGTTTGATTTAGTCATCCTGTAACTAAGTATAGGAGTAGGCTTATGTCCAGCAATGGACGTAAATTGGTTAATATGATGATGATGCGTTACTTTTACCCGATGACGGAACAAAATTGTTTGCATTGGTCTGGGTGTTTTCTATGTATAATATGTATTTATTAGCAGAAAAAAAGTATTTAAGTATGTTTATCCATTGTCTTGTACCCATAGTACAAGCTTTGCTTAGTTTGGGACTAGATGGCGTTGTGTGAATGTGTGAGGAATATTTATTTATTTATAATTTACGTATTTCTAGATTGAAATCATTTTTCTTAGAATTATTTATATGTTTCATTTTATTTATAAAAATTCAAGCTTTAGTTACTAAAGTGCATACATAATTTTAGACATGGTATTAAAAAAAGCCACTTAATGATTCTCCATAATATTCCATAATTATTGTGTTTGGGTAATCAGTCAGTGTTCTTGCTCATAATGTAAGACAAGCAAAATGACAACGAGATAGTAGCCATTTCATGGCTAGGATCCATTGCTTTTAGCACAAGCACAATTAGCACAACATTTTTGTACAGTTAGTTAATACAATATTACTGTAACTGATCCCCAAACTAGGCCGGAAGCCTGTATCTTGGGAGACAGTGTTCAGTCGCAAAAATGGTACACTATGCTGTTGTACATATACACATTTGGCGTCGCTGGTTATTGTTTAATATATATTAATTAACTTTTATTCCTATTGTACAAAAGAAAAAAGAAAATCGAAGTAATTTACCCATTTAAAATTATAGCTTGTTATTGCCACCTACTAGTTATGCAGTATGTACGTCATCAGTGTAAAAAGTTTCTTTTTTTACTTTATGTCTAACTTCGTATAACAATGGTTAGCCTTGCACTTTATTTATAGCTTTAAAATGACTAATGGTTTTTATTAATTAACTTACCAACATTTGCAATTACATTTTAAATATTAGAATAAAATAAATATTTAGATGCACCGTCATACATAAATTGGTATGTTTATATTTATAATATTCATTATCATCATGCAATATGTCACCACCCCATCTCATCCCATGGGTGTCGTAAAAACCGACTAAGGGACTATCTGTGAATGTTTTCTTTACGAAGTAAAAAGAAGGAAAACTTGAAACTAAACCCTATACCAATCCGTCTGGCCAGCGTGGTATTAGTAGACCAAGTATCCCTCCTTCACGTCGTCTTCACGTCCTTGCAGTGGGCCATTAATGGGCTGTTATGATGATTTCTCATAAGAATACAATTTTTTAAATTTTAGATGATTACGTGGTATTGTTTTAAGGTATATAATATCAGTAATAATATTTCACTATGTTTTTAAAAATACATAGTAAGTAGATTGTAATAACTATATTCAAAACAACAAATCGCATACCTCGGACAACAAAGGCGTATCTCGAAAACACCAACTTTACAGGAGAGCCAAAAAACAGTTTGTTTCTAGAATATTGCCTGAACTAATAATGATAGTACTTTGTATCATATATCATAAGAAGCCTCTAAATGAGCTCTTTAATATGTATTTACTGAAATTATAGATAGATTTACTGTTTTTATACTACAGGGAAAATTAACAGTTACCTATTTATTGTATTAGAGTTATCCCTAAGTAACTGTTGGTAAATAAACATACGCCTTTTTTGCTGTTCATTTATAAACAAAACATGGATCTTATGTATACAAACGCTTTTATTGCTTGTTTTTTCTCGTGACATAAGCTCGGAGCTTATAGTTTTAAGTACTTATTGCACGTTTATTTTTGATAATAAATAATAAGTAAGTTTACGTAAGTGTATATTGCAGTGATAATTTATTAAGATTTTATATTGTATGTGACACACTTATTTATTGCACGAAGAAATATTTTACAGAGTAATACATATTTTCTTATATTTTCATAATAACAAAAAATAACTTTACATTTTAATTTAAGAATTGTCGGTATCTAATTTGCTATGATTTTACAACTAATGTACAATATATCAAAAAGTGTTAGGTAATTAATTGCAGGAATAAAACGAGATGATAAATATTTTTTTTAAATTCTTGATTTTGTACTTATTTTGCTAACTAAAGCAATTTTTTACATCTATGAAGGTTACAAATGTTATCAAACTCTTCCTATTGTACAATGTACCTATATTTATTTACATAATATACTCAGACAAGAAAAGCCAGCCCTGTCGTGCCGTCCATTACGCCTTTTATAGTAAATTGATTATCAAAATACCCGACATTTGCCGAATAAAATATAAACCTTACACTCCTCCATCCTGACCTCGTGTATGGCCCCATACACGAACCCAGGTGGAACTTAACCTTACAGTTGGCCAAAGAGGACACTTGTCTTTTACAAAAGTTATTAATAATGGAAGAAAATTTTTCTTATTATTTTACATAGATATGCATGTTTAAACAGCAAACAACACTAATAATTTAATGGCATATTGTATACACAATATACAATTAAATTTTTAGTGTTGTTGATGAGGATACCCTCATTCAATATTATGTAACACTTATTGACGTCAATTTAAGGCTACAATGTCTTTCAAATAGAGCTGGTCGATGTAACTCGTCTGTAGCGGCTATTTTGTTCAGATGACATTTGTCAAATCTTATGTTCCTTACTCATACACTGATGCTAAATCACCATGCCAAGTTACACGGTTCAGCATCATGTGCAAATAGTAAAACTTTGGTTTCAAAATGAGTGTTCGTTAGTGCAAATGCATAGCGTCCATTTTAAGGCAGACGTGGTGGTCCTCCAAAGTCCACAAACCAACCATTGGTGACCAAATTTAATATGACCGTTTAGGTAAATAACTAACCAACCCTTTTTCGTCAAAGGAACGCGAGATTAGACGAAACTATAGCCGCTGGACGTGAGAGTAATCAGAAGAGTCCAAAGCAGTCGATTTCTCGCTATGCACATGGACTCGACCTTTCATAGACTTTAACTTGGAGAATTTTAGGTCAAGGCGGCTTGGGTCTGTGTGCGAATAACTATAACAATTAACTCAAAACCAAGAGGTCCAAGAACAAACGCTTAAAGATTATGAAAACAAAGATTTTAAAAGGTTTTAGCTCAAAGTTAATAGCACCAAAGTAGCGTGATTTGAATCCACTTGATTTTTCTTGTGGGGTTTTCTGAAGTCGCTTGAAAGCTACAATCGACTATTGTTCTGAAAGCTAACATAACGCAGATAATATGTAGTGAAATGCTACAATAACATCTTAAAACCAACATTCTCGCTTGTGAGTTGCCTCAATACATGCCAACCCATCAAATTCTGGCACGACTTTAACACAAAACATATAACATCATTAAATCAACCAAACCATCATTATCGCTAGTGAAATGCTACAATACACGCCAACCCATTCAATTCTAGCACGATTATAACACAACACATAACACCACCAAATATTAGCTTACGAACCCATCCTATTCTCACAAAACTAACTCCAACACTACATTTTATTGTCGCTTGTCAGACTTGCGATAATAAAATGTAGTGAAATGCTACAATATATTATTATCCCAAACCATCCATTTCTGAGACGACTATAACACAACACAACATCATTAAACCAACATTCTCGCTTGTGAGTTGCCACAATACAGGCCAACCCATCAAATTCTGGCATGACTTTAACACAACACATAACATCATTAAACCAACAGTCTCGCTTGTGAGCTGCCTCAATACATGCCAACCCATCCAATTCTGATACGACTGTAACACAACACGTAACATCTTTAAACCAACATTCTCGCTTGTGAGCTGCCTCAATACATGCCAACCCATCCAATTCTGGCATGACTGTAACACAACACATAACATCTTTAAACCAACATTCTCGCTTGTGAGCTGTCTCAATACATGCCAACCCATCCAATTCTGGCATGACTGTAACACAACACATAACACCTTTAATACAACATTATTGCTTGTGAGCTGCCTCAATACATGCCAACCCATCCAATTCTGGCACGACTGTAACACAACACATAACATCTTAAAACCAACATTCTCGCTTGTGAGCTGCCTCAATACATGCCAACCCATCCAATTTTGGCACGACTGTAACACAACACATAACATCTTAAAACCAACACTCTCGCTTGTGAGCTGCCACAATAGGTAATTCCATTCCTTCCAATTCTGGCACGACTGTAACACAACACATAAAATCATTAAAGCAACATTCTCGTTTGTAAGCTGCCACAATAGGTAATGCCAACCCATCCAATTCTGGCACGACTGTAACACAACACATAACATCATTAAACCAAAATTCTCGTTTGTAAGCTGCCACAATAGGTAATGCCAACCCATCCAATTCTGGCATGACTGTAACACAACACATAGCAAGGCTGTTCAAATAAAATACACGCTGTCTATGCATACGTAAACATACTTACGTTTAAACTATATCATTCACATTTTTCTGTAAGTAAGATTAAGAATTGTTATCGATAAGGAAGGTATTCTGCATGAAGCAGTAAGTGACTTGTGTAATAATCTATAAAGTTATTAGGGATTGAGTACACATATGTTTCAGAATAAGCTTAACAGTGACGCTTATGTGAAGTTACGAAAAATGTATTCGAAAATATACCGTGCATTAAAGGAGTAAGTAACTCACGAGTGCACATCTTTTAATTTGACTGGAGCAATAAAGACTTGATAGCGATTACGTACTTAATGTTAATGGTTTAAATAAATTATGCATCGAGCAACTATATTTACGTTTTTTTTGCCAGTTAATTATGATATTTCTTAAGGAAGTAGCTTTTGTTTTTTTGAGCTATTTTTATGGTTTTTGTTAGGAAAATTACGAAAAAATATGGAACATGAGTCGAAGTATTTTACATCAAAAGGCGAAATAAAAAAAAAAATCCGTATGTGCATAAACGCCTTTATTGTCCGAGGTATGCGAAATCATCGTTTTATAAGTGCCGAGACACAATTATGATTACCACAGTAAAAATATTAGGCTTAATTAGCATTTAAATCATCAAATATGATTAAAACAAAGATAAAATAAATGCTGTTAGATAATTAGCTTTAATTAGTTGCAATAAGGTATACTTTTCAATCGCTGCGGTTAAGTATATGAATATAATGAAACGGTTATAAATAAACGCTATAGAATTTTATTAAAACTAATTTGCGCATTAAATAGGAGAATAAATAGGTGCTTAGTTAAAAATTTACCCAAGTTAAAAGTTACTAACTACGTTTATATATTTATTGACATCTATTATTATATTATGATGACGAAGAACAACATGGAGGCACAGGTTAGTATCGTACCAGCTGTCAAAAGACTACAGATAGTGTAAAGACTCTCTAAGGTAAAGTCAGCACATATCGTTTAAGGAAGAAAATTAGATGTGTTTTATTCACACCACTACATAACGTAATAGGATATAATGATAGTTTTTTTACGGCGTAGAAGCAGACAAAACACGTTCAATTGTAAATAAGTAAATCGATGGTTAAAGACCAAAAAGGGATAAGCGATATTTTTTGGGAAATTGAGTTAAAAACACAGTTAGAATCGCTATTTTTATTTTTAACTGTTAATGAGTAATTTAATTTGTGTTGTAATTCAATTTTAAATACAATGATTTTTAAATAAGTTTTTTTTTATTGCAGTTGAAAAGATGAATGCATTTCTAAATAAAGATTGGAGAAGAATGGAGAAAGTCACCAAGGAGTTTGCAGTGGATAGATACATGGAAGTGTTTATAAAGCATCTTAATGAATATTCTAAAGAAAAATAAATACATAAAATAAATATATTATTTCGTTGTTTCAAACAAAGGTTTTTTTATTATTTACTAGCGACCGGCCCCAGCTTCATCATCATCATCATATCAGCCAATAAAAGTCCACTGCTGGACAAAGGCATCCTCGAAATATTGCCACCTTGCGCGGTCTTGTGCCTCCCTCATCCATCTGCTTCGCCCAGGTATAATATTCTGCTTACCCCTGGTGGTTTTACCACCGCTGTGACCACTCGATTTAGATGGTTTGTCAAGTAAGATTCTGTAAATTGTATTTTTTTTAATAAACGGATACATTAGCACGTTTAACACTTAAGGACTCGCTAATGGGTCTAACGGACCCAGTCCTTTATATTTTGCTTCTTAAATATTATAATTCGACGAATGCGACATTGTCGCTCTTAGTACCTTTTAACGATAGTGTAGCACAGCAAATGACGACGCCAGCAGTCAGTTGGCGCAGTGCAAGTGAGTGTTACGGACGTAAAAAGTGTGTATGGGTCCGCCGGACCCGGTAGCGACTAAATACGTAAGTGAATTTTGCATCATCAAACCAGAGGAAAACAGGAGCACGAAACTTACTTTGGGTTTCAAAATAATACCACATTGCTATCTTACGTGCCTAAACGTGGCAAAGTAGTTCTTTTCGCATCTACTATGCATCATGATGCTAAAATAGACGTAGGAACCGGTGAACAAAAGAAACCTGAAATGATACCCGATTACAATAACCTCAAATGTGAAGTCGATGTAGTTGACCAAATCACTGGTACATATTCTGTGTCTGGACGAACTCAACGTTGGCCACTTTTATTTCACACTTATTTTTTTTTGGTTATTGAATATTGGCAGACTAAACGCTTATGTTATAACAAAAGGTCATGTTACCTTCTGATAACTTCACACGAAGAGATTTTATCAGAAAATTGGCTATTTCTCTGATTGTACCACCACACTTTCACGAAATAATTTATATTACAAACATTCCTCAGCATAATATCAAAAATCGTATCCGAAATATAATACCAGATGTAGAACCAACTGCTGCATCCAACCCACCAGTGAGTGGACGAAAAGTGCGTTGCGGCCTATGTTATTGGAAAAAAGATAGGAAAACCAATGTTTTTTGCACAAAGTGCATTGTACCAATTTGTGGAGAACACATGAAGTATGTTTGCACAAATTGTTAAAACTAAATCTTATATAAAAAGTGTCTGAAGAATGTTGTCAAGTGTGATTTTACTCCAAATAAGAAATTATTTTTTTAGATATTTCTGTGATGATTGATCTCTCTTAGCTATTCCGTTTACATATGTATATTATATTTGTGTAAGTAAATCCAGAAAATTTTGTTTAAAATAAGTAAATATAAAAATTACAATGATTATCCTAAATCTTGTTACAAAACTAAGGAGAAATTAAGTATATTTTTGTAAATAGCCTTTGTTTAAGTAAATAAAATAAATATTAATATTTCATTCAATAATATCTTTTATTAAACATATAGAATTCGTATAAAAAAGTAAACATATACGTTTATCATACAGTTCTGGAAAAAACTTATGACATTATACTGGGTCCAGCGGACCCGGTAGCGAGTACTTGTGCGACAAATTAGGACGCGAGTCCCTAAGTGTTAATCAAAGAATAGCTTAACAGTTTATGTTTCAAATTGACAATTACACTGCAGAGACACTTCATCCTATTTATTTAAAAAAAAACAAACACTTTTCTACACAGCGCCATCTGTTCTCAAAGTAAGCTGGGCTTAACCTGCTTGTGTTATGGGTAACAGAACAACGGATATTATTACTTATATACTTCTTTTTTTCATGGAAACACTTAGACCAATACAAAAATAATCATGTTCATACACACAAATATTTGCATTGAGCGGGAATCGAACCCGAGACCTCTGCGTAGCAGTCATGTTATATAAACACTACGCCACAGAGGTCGTCGAAAAGCAAAGAACTATTCTGGATCTTGACATTTTTGAAGCTTGTTCACCACGTCAAAATCTCGTTTGAAAATAATTGTTTCATATTTTATAGGTTGTAATAAATTTGATGTTATTGTAGTTGTTTCCCACGAAATTATAGTATTATTAAAGTATTCTAAAGTTATTATTCCGATTTATTAAATTCAGTTGGATAATAGAGTCGTGTCGAAAAATATTTAGATTTAATTTTATTTTAAATCTCTTTTGTAATAATAATAGAAGTAAACTTAACATGATGCTTAATTTGGTCAGACATTCAGCGGCCTTATAACATACGTATTCTTCTTGACAAAGTATCTATGGACATATTGTGTTGAAGAGTTTGAGGAGTGTTGCTACACTGGTAAAAAATCCTTAACCTTGATAACAGTTTATAATATAAAATAGCAAAATGTGAATAAAAGCTAATTAAATAATTAAATTTTAATAAAATAAATGCATTATATTTTCTTAAGTAACTTTATATTTACGAGAGATAAGAAAAAAGTAATTATAAATTAATTATTTAAAATACGCTTTGACAATAATTAGAGAGAGAACTTATTTCATGACGTGAAACTTTTTTGCTAAAAAATTAGGAATAAAGAAATTGGCCTTGTATTTTTAGCCAGTTTGACTCCTCAAAACTTCTATCAACCGCATGACCTTGCACAAAGCACATCGCATAACATTTGGCAAAAACGGGGCCAAAACTCAAAAACTTTACTATTAATGCTTCCCATCTGGCAATACATCAGCTTAGAGGTGCTCTAACATTTCTGACATCCATAAGCAGCGTTTACCACTTAGTACTGAATGAAACATATTATACAGTCAGCTCCTTATAAAAGTGACATCTCACATGAATATTCAAATTTAAAGTACTTAACTTCTAAAGTGATCATTAAAAATACAACCAAAGTCCTCTAAGGGCGCCTTCAAATTTGCCGCTAAGTGTCGCGCGGAGGCAGCGCGACTGCAGCGCTGCGGTCGCGCTGCCGTCGCTAGGTTTGAGAATGGTAGTGTTGTGTTTTAGTTTTACGATGGACTCAGACGAAAATACACTGCTCTTAGTGTTACTATTAAAAAGAAAAAGTATTCTAAGCAACACTAGTCGATCGATGAACGAATGCGGGGACGCAGCGCGGGCGTAGCGCTGCAGTCGCGCGTTTTTTATCTCTATGAATTTACAAAACAGCGCGACCGCAGCGCTGCAGTCGCGCTGCCTCCGCGCGACACTTAGCGGCAAATTTGAAGGCGCCCTTAATGTGTGAAACAACCATCATGCGCAAATATATCGAAACAATTACATCGTCAAATATATGGGTTCATTTAAGACATCATAATCATAGTAACAAACACAGAGCCAAAGGAATCTGTATATCGTAATTTATCATTGAAAAACTATGACATAGGTAATAGAAGCTCATGTTTTGCATGTCAACAATTAAGTACTCGTAGTAGATAAATAATTAAATTTTAAAAACTTACTATTTTTTACTAAAATAATACAACGTATTTAGTTCTTAAGTCTAGGCATATTTTTTATTAGCGTATTTCTTAGTTTTTTACTATGGTATTTTTTTTCATTTTTATAATAGACACGGCAGTAAGACTCATTGTATCGTACAGTCCAACAATTAAAGCAATCGATGGTATTAAAAAAATATCATCACGTCGCTATCACATTGCCGGTCTGGTCGAATGCTTGTTCACGCTACATTTGAAGAATTCAATATTATAAGATGGAGGAAATAAAAGTGCCGTAACTTTGTTTACCAGTTTAAGGGACCGCACAAGGTGGCAATACTTTGAGGAGGCATATTATGTCCAGCTGTGGACTTTGATTGGCTGACATATAGGTAATATGATGTTGTTTACCAGATGTCTAGAACTCACAGTACAAGTTCCACTTAGTTTGATCCTAGGTGATGTACGTAGTATAAAATTTGTATAGAGAATATTTTTATAATAATTTAACGCTACCTAGTAGCAATTAAAAGTTGCTCGTCTATACATCATAGTAATATTCAAGAATAAGAACTTAATTTACACTTTTTTTGTTTCTAAAATTTTTGACATTATAGTTGTTGAACTTGAATTACAAGTTCTTGAAAATATTTTTGCGAGCATTGTATTACGAAATGTCGAGACTGTGTTTTGTTGTAACTTTAATATGGCTGCCTTATTTAACATGTAAGTTATTTTAATAATTAAAGTATTTTAGATTACCGCAAGTTAAGTTGGCGCAATGGTGGGAAAGTCCGTGTGGTGACGGAGTAAAAATACAATATTTAAAATAAAAATAAATAGCTATTTGAATTTTGAATTTGAATTTGAATATGTCACCACCCTATCTCATCCCATGGGTGTCGTAAAAACCGACTAAGAAATATAATATTATCTTTACGAAATAAAAAGAAGGAAAACTTAAAATTAAACCCTACACCAATCCGTCTGTGGTATTAGTAGGCCAAGTATCCCTCCGTCACTGGAGGAGGCCCGTCGCTGCAGTGGGACATTAATGGGCTGTTTGGATGATGTACTAACCATTTTTTTTTTATTTACAGATTCAAATAAATGTGAATATGATTTTCAAGATTCCGATTATGAAATATTGATATCTGGTCAAATTGGTAAATATAATTCTTCGGATCCAATCAACATTGAACATTTGGATGTTACATTACCAGAAAGGAAAATTAAAATGTTTAACGTAACCTTTACTGGAATGAAAGATTGTCAATCACCACATTTGAAGTGTAATGATACGTAAGTATTTTTAAATCTACTCGTATACTAATATAAAGAGGTAAAGTTTGTGTGTTGTGACGTTGTAGGGGGTATTCTCTAACTCTTAACCGATTTTAAAAATTCTTTCAGTGTTGAATAGTCCATTTATCGGGGAGTGTCATAGGCTATATAATATCACGCTATGACTACCTAATAGGAGTGAAGCAGTAACGAAATATGTTTAAAAAGGGGACATGTTTTTTTCGCCGCCCTGTAGTGTGAGCTGGTCACATACATCATCCGATAACAAGGAATAGATTACGGTTGTACTATAACTATCATAAGATACTAAGATAAGACATTAAGATAGTAATATAGCTATAAGACACGTAGATATTAAGTATATAAATGGTGGTAAGATGTAATTAAAGAGCATTCAACATGTCATCATAGTATCATTTACTACCCCACTTCTACAACATCTGACGAGTTCCGGTGCCCACTCCACATGGCGACCCTGCCGTAAGAAGTCTAGAAAAGCAGAATGAGATTCGGAACAGGTTATGGATACGCGGAAAACTAAAATAGAGGTACAAATATTAAATTTATTTTAAAATGGGTGGTTCTACTTCGAAGGAGGAAGTAATCATAGCTCAGACAGCTTCTGGTGGATCCAACAACGCAACAGCAACACAACAACAACTGTCAGCCATAAGTACAGTCGTTTGGTTCATGGCAGCGTGTTTTTTGGTTATTATTGTGAGCGCAGTGGGTTATCTCTACCGAAGGTGCCACATGAACTGGATACAAGGAGAAATAAATAAGAGGGATGTCCAGCGAGTGATGCAGGCATAACAAGAAGGAAGGAAACGTGAGTGAAAATCAGTGTTATTTTATGTTTGTGTACGGAATGTGTTTAAAGACTATAAGTTTATCATAATCGGTTATTATTAAATTATGGAAGTAGAATTAACTACAATTTTTGTACAATTAAAAAATTTAAGAGAAAATATTGTTAAACTAGGACCCAGTAGAAGGGTAGGAAGTAATTTTGAAGGAAAAATTAACGAAATACAAACTTTATACGATAAATTTAAAACAATTATTTCGGGAAGTTGCAAATTTTCAACAGAAATTGTAGAATTAATTAATAAAATAGAGAAACTTTATTTAGAGACTATAAAATTCGAAAATAAGATTACACCGTCAGAAATGGGTACCGAGAGTTTTTCTCTGAGGACGGCCGTGGGGCTATTGCCTAAAGTAACGGGAGAAGAACATGTCACTCAAGACCTTATAGACTCTATTGAGTTATACAGTTCAATGATTAAAGAGGAAGAAAAAAAATTATTAATAAAATTTGTATTAAAAACACGGTTAAACCAAGGGGCTAAAATACGGTTATCAGGAGAGTACGATTCGGTTGAACAATTAATAAATGACATGAAAAAACATCTATTGACAATAAAATCAGACGTAGCTATTCAAAATAAATTCTCTAGGGCTACTCAAAGTAATAAATCGATAACAGAATTCGGGATAGAAATAGAAAAGTATATGATAGACTTAACCATTGCGCAGGCAGGAAACGATAAGGAAGCATACAAAGTGTTACGGCCATTAAACGAAAAATACGCAGTAAAAAGATTCGCTGACGGGCTTCGAAATCAACGTATAAGCACTATCATTTCAGCACAGAATATAACAACATTAAAAGATGCAATTAGGATAGCAGAAGACGAAAGTTGTAATTCCTTAGAACAGGTATTAACTTTTCAACGACAGTTCAGGACAAATGGATTCTACAGGAATAATAGAGGTAGTGGAAATAATAATAATTTCCAACAAAATTATCGCGCAAAACAAAACACAGCTGATAGGTACGTGTTTAATAATACAAAGAGATGGCATGGTAATGGAATTCGCGGACGTAGCGGTTATCGTGAACAACCGAGTCAGCAAGGTCGGCGAGCTGTAGCATGTTTAGAAGTAGAACATACGTCAGGCGATAATGAACTTGACACATTGGAACAACAAATAGAGCCGAGTCAGTTTTTTCGTGAATAAAGATAAACATATATTAACGTATAATAGTATAAACTGGGTTTATTTTTTTCTTAATGGCCTACACTCGGAATGGCTAATTGATACGGGTGCGTCAATATCAGCCATAAAAAATGAAATTTTAGAATGTTACCCGGGATGTTACAATATTATTAAGGATAAGGTAGTAGTTAACGGTGTAGGTGGTAAAATACAAGCGATAGGTTACGTGTACTTAAATTTAAATTTCGAACAGTGTTCGTTTATGCATAAGTTTTATGTATTTAATGAATTACCATGTAAATCGGTCCAATGTTTCTCACATGGTCAATTGTATGTTGCCTGTTCCCGTGTTGGAAAACCATCAGATTTGTTTATCTATGCGCCAGGTAATCAAACAAAAAACGTCGTATACCACAAAGCACTACAATGAAAATAATAATAATTATGATTCACATGATTAACAATGAAGCGATTACTTACTTTTAAATCCTTATATGTTTTATTTAATTATTTTTTATTCACAACGCCCTATTACCAGGGTGACGGTTCTGTTCAGGAGAATTTTTTAAAATACGTAGGCACAAAAACTGCCACATTACAAATCTTTTTGACAGGACGAAGTCTGTCGGGTCGGCATAATAGGTCAAGATTTTTTACAAAAATATAAAGGCGTTATAGATTTCTCAGAAAATAAACTAACTCTTAAGGAATACCGAGGGCAAGTTATTTCGATGCCACTTAGATATTATGATTATGTATTAAGTATTCCGCCGCGTTGCGAGGTAATTAAATATTTTCCAGTTAGCATAACCGAAGATTGTGTGGTATCAAAACAAGAGTTACAGGAAGGGGTTTTTTTGGCCAGCGTAATAGCTAAACCGAAAAATGGAATGATACCTATTAGGATATTGAATACAAAAGACGAGGAAATTGAATGTATTTTAAAAAATATAGATATTCAACCCTTAAGGAATTATAGCTATTGTTATTTTCCGGAGTCAAATAAGAGTGTTGAACGTATTAAGGAAATATTTTCAATTTTAAAATTAGACTATTTAAACAATGAGGAACGATTAATGATTGAACAGATCTGTGCGAAATATCCAGATATATTTCATTTACCGGGAGATAAGTTGACTGTAACTAATATATATGAGCAATCTATAAAATTAAAAGACAATGTATCACCGGGATATAAAAAACAGTACAGGATACCAATTGCTCAAAAGAAAGAGGTCGATAGGCAAGTACAAGAAATGTTAAAAAATGAAATTATTGAAGAGACGGTTAGTGAGTGGTCTAGTCCTGTGTTAATTGTCCCTAAAAAAGCAGACCGGAACGGGGATAAAAAATGGCGGCTTGTAATAGATTATAGGCAATTAAACGAAAAAATTCAAGACGATAAGTTTCCTTTACCAAATATTAATGAAATTTTAGATTCATTATCAGGAGCTATGTATTTTAGTCACTGTGATTTGTCGCAATCATATTATCAATGTCAATTAGACGAAAAAAGTAAACAGTATACAGCATTTACGACAGACAAAGGACAATATCAAATGAACAGATTACCAATGGGTTTAAAAATTAGTCCGAGTTCATTTAGTAGAATGATGACTGTGGCGATGTCCGGATTAAATTATAATAAATGTTTAATATACCAGGACGATTTGGTTATCTTTGGGCAAAATTTAAAAATACATAACCGAAATTTTATGTCAATTTTTACACGATTAAGAAAAACTAATCTTAAACTAAATCCATCTAAATGCGAGTTTTTAAGGAAGCAAATACTTTATTTAGGACACGTTATATCAAATGACGGTATCTCTCCAGATCCGGGAAAAATTGAAGTAGTAAGAAATTACCCACGTCCCGCTAATAGTGATGAAATAAAACGGTTTATAGCTTTTGCGAATTATTACAGAAAATTCATCCCTAAGTTCGCTAAAATAGTTGCACCAATGAATAAAATGTGTAAGAAAAATGCTGTATTTAATTGGTCAGAAGAATGCGAGGAAGCATTTTTAATACTTAAGGAGGCATTAATATCACCACCAATTTTAGATTTTCCCGATTTTTCCGAAAAAAACACGTTTGTACTGCAAACAGACAGTTCAGGTTTTGCGATAGAAAGTGTCTTGAGTAATGGAAACGGCAAACCCATCGCGTACGCGAGTAGAATTTTAGGGAAAAGCGAGTTAAATTATCCTATTATAGAAAAAGAATTATTGGCTATAGTTTGGTCAATTAAACATTTTAGGACATATCTATATGGTAGGAAGTTTATCGTAAAAACAGATCATAAGCCATTAATATATTTATTTAATATGACGGACCCATCAAGTCGGTTAATGAAGTTTCGTCTGTATTTAGAGGAATACGATTTTGAGGTCGAATATGTGAAAGGGAAGGACAATGTGCTAGCGGACGCATTATCTAGAATAAAAATCTCCATTAAAGATTTAAAAGATATGGGAAATAATAGTATATCAGTAATGACGAGAATGCAGAATAGGCGGTTGCAGGAATTGGGTAAAGAACAGGATATTCGGAAGGATAATATAATAGATTCTAGGATAGGGCATCCCAGAATAGTAGAAGTACTGAAGAAACAAGGGAATGATGTGGAATTACGCAGAATAAATGCAAATAAATGGGGAAAATTGATACGTGACAAAAATTGTAAAATAATTATGTCTAAGTCACGAAATAAATTGATGTACGTGCCAGAACACTTAAGTGTTTATATTAACTATGAATCTTTATCAGCTTCTTCCCTAGACGAGTTGCTGAAAGACATAGTAAAGTTTTGTTTTGAACAAAACTTGGAACATATCGACGCTTGAAAGGAAAAATTTACCAAGCGACATATTGGTAACTTCATACCAGAGCAGTTTAAAGTTTTTTTTTTCACAAAAAAAATCGTTAAAAATCGCCTATTAATCATAATGATATAATTCCAACGAATTTGAGTTGTACTTTAAAGACTTCATGAATTGGTATTTAACAAAAATAAAAATTTTCAGTAGTTTATGAAATAGTGTCGGTTAGTAATAAATTTTGTCAAAATCACAAACAGGTAATAGTTACCAACCGGCGAAGAAATTTCATAAACAAATAAGTAAAATTATCTAAATCCCATTACTTTAAGATTGTGTTCAAAGTAAAACGAGACATCCAGAAGTAATGCACGTTTCACGATTAGGTAAAATTATATAAACAGAAAACAGAAACACTTTCCTGCCAGGCAATTTTAGTTATATTACATATTAAATACAGTTCGTTTAGGTTTTTATTGATCAAGTAACAATGAATATAGGTTTTAGTACACAAAATCAAAGATCTTGTCGTGATCTTTCAAGTCATATTTATTATAGATAAATTTATTTAATTAAGTATGAGTTTAATTAGTAGAGTGTAAAAATTAACTAAAATAAAAATGCATTGTAATTATTAAAGATAATTATTTATTTAAAAAAATGTTGAAATCAGTCTTTTTTAGGAATCATAAAATATTGTCATAACAAACCTAAAATAGAACTACAAACGAATAATAGTTTTTTTTTCAAGTAACATTATAACTATAATTCACGTAATTATGTACTTATAAAAACATAAAAAATATTGGCTACAAGTTTTAAAAATAACAAAAACGTTTCTCAAATGAAACACAAAACAGGAGGAAATATTTCAATAAACTATACTTAAATAAAACAATAATAATTATTAGTATCAAGTTCCCACATTTAAAGTTTAGATATATTTGGCACTTTAGGTAAACTTATCAATAACTTTGTAATACGAGTAAGACATAACATAATGGCACATAGAAAAGCATCTCAAGCAAATTAGGTGACTGACTGCCTTCGTGACGCACTAGGTTCCTACTAAGTGCAGAGCGCGAGTGCACGCGGGTCATCCATACAACAGTTCGATGATCACTAATCGATATTTTACTGACCAACCGCCACTAAAAAAACTAGTTACAACGCGTCTAAACGACAATATAAAATAAATGCAACCTGACTAAACTTGTTTTAATACAAATTTCATAACTATAATTGTTAACCAAATGACAAAAATAGTAAAAAAACGGCAGGTAAAGAATAACCAAACGACAAAATTATATTTATTTTAGGCAGGAAAATACTACTATTTAATATTTATAAGTGCATTGCGTTTACGAAAAAAATACTAAATGAAAATAAGTACATAATTACGATAAGGTAAAAAGTCTTTAATATTGAATAAATAAAAAAAATATCCAGGTAAAATTTCCTAAGTATTATTCATTCCGTAGACAGTATTAGGTAAAAATTACTAAATGTGTAAACGTGTTGATTTGAGTCAAAGCAGACATTACTAAGTGTAAAAACTTAAATTCAATACCTACCAATTGAAAGTTATTCAGAAATTGGTTATATTTTTGTCGGTTAGTCACCGAAATCAGTAAAAATGTGACTATTTTAAAATTACCAAGCGACAAAAAAAGTCATCCTAGCGGGATGAGAGCAGGATCAATCGATGCAGATTTTTTTTCCGATTCCAGTGATATATATAACTCAATACTACCCAAAATGTCGCTTGGTCATTTTTGCCTTTCAAGCGTCGATATTATTATGTTAAAAAATAATGATAACGAGTATTTGATAAAAGGAATGGCACGGTATTTAAAGGAAAACAATAGTTCATTACAAAAGTATGTATAGTGAAAGATGTACGTAGGATAGAGGACAGGGAAGAAAAGAAGGTAGTCATGAACGATTTTCATATATTACCAACTAGTGGTCATGCAGGGATACGAAGGATGATTAATAATATAAAGAAATCTTTTTACTGGCCAGGTATCGAAAAAGATGTAGTAGAATACGTCCAAAAATGTGATAAGTGTCAGAAACAAAAATTTCAGAAAAATATTAGGGAACCAATGACAATTACGACGACTGCGTCAACAGCTTTTGAGAAAATTTACTTGGATATAGTAGGACCATTCGATAAGGATACGAATGGAAATATATATATTTTAACATTACAGTGTGAGTTAACAAAATTTGTGGAAGCTTATCCTTTAAAAAACAAATCAACCAATGAGGTAGCAAAAGCGTTAGGGGAAAATTTCATTTTGAGATATGGGATACCGCAAAACATTGCTACAGATAGGGGAAGTGAGTTTATTTCCAAAGTCATGGTAGAATTATTCAAAATTTTAGGCATAAATAAAATATTAGCAACGTCGTATCATCATGAAAGTATTGGTTCGCTAGAAAATGCTCATAAAACTTTGGGTGCGTATTTAAGAATTCAGACAAATAACAACTCGTCATCATGGAGTTCTTGGATCCCTTATTGGTGTTTTTCATACAACACAACAGTAAATACTGTAACTAAATATACTCCATATGAGTTAGTGTTCGGAAAATTATGCAACTTACCAAGTAATTTAAATAATGGGAGTGTTGAACCTATATATAATTTCGATGATTATTCTTTAGAGTTTAAGTTTCGTTTACAGAAAGCTCAAGCGGATGCTAGAGAAAACTTGATAACTAGTAAATTGGCCAGGAAAATTGTTTATGATAAAAATAGTAACCCTGTAACATATAAGGAAGGTGATTTAATATTGTTGAAAAATGAGAATGCAAGTAAGTTAGATAATGTGTACAATGGACCATTTTATGTAATAAAAGATGAGTCACCAAATGTAAAAATAAAGTATAAAAATAAAATAGAAACTGTACATAAAAATAGAACCAAATTGTATTATGATAGTTAAAATTAATTATAATAGTTATAATCAAAACAATAAAATTAACTTAGATTTAATTTTATTTTTTTTTCTCTGGAAGGGTGATGTAGTGTGAGCTGGTCACATACATCATCCGATAACAAGGAATAGATTACGGTTGTACTATAACTATCATAAGATACTAAGATAAGACATTAAGATAGTAATATAGCTATAAGACACGTAGATATTAAGTATATAAATGGTGGTAAGATGTAATTAAAGAGCATTCAACATGTCATCATAGTATCATTTACTACCCCACTTCTACAACATCTGACGAGTTCCGGTGCCCACTCCACAGCCCAACGCAGTGGGCACGGGTCAGCTAGTTATTTATAAAGGTAGTGGCAGCCAAGAAAAACCAAATATTTACAAAAACACTAGTTTAAGAAGAGCGGCGAATTTTTGATAACTTACAAAAAGTATGCTAGCTGCTCCAATAATTAAATATATATTTTATAAAACATTTTGATCAAATGTACGATAACAATTAAGTAATGCTTATAATTATATTTTATTCCAGCACCACCAAAAAAGTTCCCTACCAATATTTTTTAGAATGCCCTCGCCTTCTTCTGACGTATAGGTATGAAGTTGAAGGAAATCTAGACGATATGACTGACAGTAATGGTATTGGAAAAAATATAATGGGTAAGTAATACACAAAAAGTGTTTATTTAGAAACAATATTTTTCTTTTTAAAGCTTGATTAGTTGGGATCTATCAAGAATGTAAAAATTTCAGCGAAATTTTGTTAATTTTTTTTTTGACGTAGCCGTTATAATTTCATTTTAAATTGCTGCTACGCAGAGGTCGTAGAGGATTCGATTCCCGCTCAATGAAAACCTTTGTGTGCATGAACATGGTTGTTTGCATTGGTCTGGGTATCTTTTTATGTATGTATTTACAAAAAAAGTTATATAAAATAATATTCAAATATTTATATCCGGCTGTTCTGTTACCCATCAAAGGATAATTTATTTATTTGTTACCTTATACTCATAGTACAAAGTTCTGCTTAATTTGGTACTAGATGGCGTTGTTAACAGAATATTATTATTTAGTTATTATAAGATGACTTTAATTTTTTCAGAGGACTATAGTTTAAGATTCCAAGGTGTGTATGAAATAATGATCAGCGATGGTAAACGCAGACCTATAATCACGAGGTATACATTAGAAACAGATAGCAGTGTTCCTATTAAATTTGAAGAACAAGGTATATTATATTATTATTAGTTCTATCATCATCACCATTTTTTTTTA
Organism: Schrankia costaestrigalis; assembly: GCA_905475405.1. NCBI lineage: Eukaryota > Metazoa > Arthropoda > Insecta > Lepidoptera > Erebidae > Schrankia > Schrankia costaestrigalis. The sequence goes on along the minus strand of FR997852.1, from coordinate 5,679,621 downwards.
AATCCGACACCCCTCGTCTTAATTAGATAAAAAATGTTATTAAACTAGTAAATAATCTCAGTTCAGCTCGCATTGATGTCGTTTTCGGAATAAAAAGTAGCCTACATGTTTATCCATGGCGCCAGCTATGGTCTATACGCAATTACATCCAAATCGGTCAAGCCTGTATAATATTAGGAAAAAAGGATTTATGCTTTGCTTTCGTCCAGAGGTGAATGACATTTGGGTGATATGACGATGACATTCACAAAGCTAAATAAGGCCTAGTTAAAGTGGCAATATAGCGCGTTTCTTCGTGTAGTGACGGAGTAAGAATACAATATGTCACCACCCCATCTCATCCCATGGGTGTCGTAAAAACCGACTAAGGGACTAACCGTAAATATTACCTTTACGAAGTAAAAAGAAGGAAAACTTGAAATGAAACCAATCCGTCTGGCCAGTGTGGTATTAGTAGGCCAAGTATCCCTCCGTTACGGGAGGAGGCCCGTACCTGCAGTGGGACATTAATGGGCTGTTATGATGCGTGTTGGGCTCGCCTATGTCCAGCAGTGGACTGTTGATGATAATGGCAACCAGTAGTAAATTTCTTTTTTGTGACACAATAGAAATAATTCGCTATAATATCAGTAGTTTTGTCAATTTCAATGTTTAGTTTTACTTTAAACTGCCTGACTAGCAGTCCCAATACACGGCTGAGGCACATGAATTTACGGCTTTATGCTTTAAGTCACATGTGCCCTTCGAAAACCATCGTATTTAAGACTATTTCTAAAAGGTCCACGACTCATTATATCTCATCCTTGTGCAAGTAAAATAGATCTTTTTGACAGGGCCTCCTAATATTCTCTATAGTAATTTTCAAACGTAACCTAAGTGTTATTTTCTGTTACAGGTGGAAAATCAAATACATATTTAAGCAAAAATTGGAAAGAAATGGAAAAAGTATTTAAGCCACAAATTTTGTCAAAATTTATGGATATATTTATAGTAAACTTCAATGACTACACACTACATAAATGAACTTTATTATACTAATAGGTAATGATATATTTTTAAATGCTATTTAGAGAAATTTTCACAAATCTATTAATTTATGGCATATGAAAATACTGACTGCGCATGAAATGGGTGCATATTAGGTGTTTTCTATAATTAATTATGATGTATGTATTTACAAAAAAAGTATTAAAGTATCGATACCGGAAATATGAATTAATGTAAAGGACATTTTGCCGAAAATGAGTTATATATATCGTTGAATTCAGAATTTCCTGCTCTATCGATTGGTGTATTTAAAATCTTAATATCTCCAAAAAAATGTCCTTTACAGTACATATTTTTCTTTAGGCACAGACAAATCTTTTTAAAAAACTTGCTGTATATGACACGTTCAATGTTTTTTTTTATAAAAACTAACGTAAGTCTCTTTGCTAATAGTATTTGGCACTTACATTAAATAAAAATTGAAAATATTTTACAACAGGTCACATACGTTATTGCATCATTTGAGATGTTTGAAGTATTGTCCTTTACATTAGTGTTTCGTAAGAAGGTATAAAATACATGTCCCGTACATTAAAATTTGCCTCATATTTTCATCGTAATATTTATAACTTTTTTAAACATTCTGCGAAAATGCAAACAATTACACATGCCAGTAGCTAGCAATTATGCTATCCTTGAAAGAAAGATTAAAGAACTCTTTATTTGGCAAAATAACATAATATACGATGTTAGGGGGTGACAAAAGTCGCAAAATGGACCTTTGCATAGAGAAACAAACTGAAAGAAGAAGCACAGTAAAGGGTAAAGGAAAAGGCAAGAGCTTTGCGAAGCTTGTGTCATGTTTGTTATGTTTTTTTTCTAAGAAAAAGCTACCAATTATAGTTCTCAAGTACAATAATTTTAACAAAATCAATGGTCCCAGAGGTCATAAAAGTATTTTTAGTTATCTACCTTATAAGAAGCCGACAAAAACCTATGATGTACCTCTCTCACTCATAAATAACCAGGACGCGCGAGAAGGCTGGTTTTACTCAAACCTTCACTGCGGGTGATGGTCCGCGTCTGCGGGACCCAAAATAATGGAGCATAGCCATGCGCTTCCTCCTTAAAGTGGCGTACGTGGTAAATTACGCCGTCCTGTTTGGCCTGCAAAGACTTTGCGCCATTAGTTTATCTGGCCAAAGTTTGCCACCCGCAGGCACCTCACAGCTGCTGGAGCTCGTCTTTTACCGCCTTACGCTTAGATCTGCGGGCTGAGAGAGATAAGTGATTGCTCTCCCTCCCCATTTGCCGTTCCCTTGACGGAAAACCGTATCTGCGAGCAAAGCGACGATGATACCCAACACTTTCGCTTTGTACTATCGAATTGACTAACTCTAGAAAGGTGAGGCTGCCCTGATTGCGTTGGCTAATTCACAGGGCGGGTTGTGCCACTCTGTCCAATATGCTTACGTATGGTTTGCTGAGTCCCGGCGCAGTTTCTATATCTTCTTTTATCTTAGAAGAGCATTACTAAAGATAAGCTTAATGACACTCCTACAATTTGGTTAAGTGCAACGCCAAGTACACTCAGATTTGCGCGTTTAGCACCAAAAGACTCCCTTTTTGCCATAAGTTTAATAGCGATAAATGCAAGATTATTTGAACATCTCAGCGATGAACCTTCGACACGATTTATACTCGTAAACCTGACATCAAGAACAAGGAGCATCGCTACTTCTCCAGAGCAGCGGTATCTATCCTGCTTTACAAATCGCAGGCTCACAACTTCGGGATGGCTCTGACAAGTATTTTACGGAAGCCCTATACTGACGGCAGCGACATGCATATCACATAATCGATAACGACCAGATCACCGATCACGCGGAGTCACAGCTTAACAGGGATGTCGCGTTTCTTAGTGTGTTCTAACGCATGTGCTACAGAGAGTGCTCAAAAGAGTTATTTGATTTTGTCCCTTCCTCCACTTTTCATTACAAAACCGTTTGTGCTGGTCGACGATGTCATATTCAGACTATCTGTCAGATATCATCTTGCAACAAAAGGTTCGGTTTTCTATGCCAAACAATTGAGTTGGGGAACAAACCACCAGTTCATGTGTTTCCCTCATCGTATGATATGGGATCCTTCAAACGTAGTGTAAAAAAGGATTTGGCCTGACATTAATAATATTTCAACTATGACAAAGGCATAGTAGTAGTGCATAAATAAAGTATAAAATATGATTTTGTAAATTTATTAAGTATTAAAGTAACCGTTAAGATACCATTACTTTAAAAACTCTAAATATTTTATTTCTTTATGTCTCTTACATCAATGATTTTCATTATACGAATTTCTTTAACGTCCTTTACATTAATAGTCGCCATTGTACTTATTTCTTTTATGTCCCTTACATCAATGCTCTTCATTGTTCATCTAAAATTTTGTTAACGTATGTCACCCTTATTCAATGTTATTTACTGTAAAGGACATGCTATCTTTTAAACTATAGGTTTTATTGGTTTATTGTTATTTTAGCTGTAAAGAATACAAAAATCTAAGAAACTTTGTCCTAGACACTTTTTAAGTACAACCCATAGTTCAAAAATTACAATCAGATTTGTGAGAAGGAAATCTTATTTTGGCTCTCCTGAAAACCTTGATTTTGTCCTTTACATTAATTCATATTTCCGGTATCGGTATGTTTATCTGTTATTAAGTTTTCGTAATACAAGCTTTGTTCAGTGTAGGACTAGATGGCAATGTGTGAGATATATTTTATTATTATTATTAAATATAACTAGGTTATATACCCAAACTTCTTTTTTTAACGTTGAAAACCTTTTGGATCGTGACAAGTGGCGTTCTGTCGTCTCTGCCTACCCCGGACGGGATAAAGCGTGAGTTTATGTATGTATGTATGTATGTATGTAAAAAAGTAGCTCATAAGTAATAGATTTTAAGTATATAGGTATAGCTCATAATGATTGAAAGTTGTTGTGATATATTGGGGTTGGTACAGTAAGGAATTAGGTAAATGACACACGACCTTGCGGGAAGACATATAATCTCAGACTGCTAGTACATGGGTCAATCTCCAAATCGGGCGTATTCGTGTGATCGCTCTGGTGCTTTTCAGATCTTGATATTTTTTGGTAATTATGTATCTCATTGAAAAGAATGATAATAAAATACTATATTTTTACTATTGGCCTTCATTTTTGACAAACAGTTACGAAAATATTTAAGTTCAAACATTTTCGCGTCCAGAGCAATCATGATAGGCGCTAGAGCGATCATAAATGGTGAAACAAAAATAATAAAATTGGTAATATATTATTTATTTAGTCATTTTTAGTCTTGCATGTTACAAGATTTTATGATTTTATGTTTAGGGGATATATCTAGAGCTTTTTGAGAGCTCATCAGTTGGAAACTTGTTCATTTTAGGGCAGCGTACCGATTTTGAAACAACGGAACCCTTATAGGATCACTTCGTTGTCCGTCTGTCCGTCTGTCTGTCTGTCTGTCTGTCAAGACCATTTATCTCAGGAACGCGTGGAGGTATTAATTTTCAACAAATATTATTAATGATGAGACGTGACGTCATAGAATTTTTGACAGATAAGTAAGTCGTGATGTCACATAATTTTGGCGGGAAAATATTTTGCAGGGGAGTCGTGACGTCATTGAATTTTTGACAGATGTGTCACGACACACGACACGACACGAGTAAAAATGTCACGACATTACAGAATCTTTGACAGATGAGTCGTGACGTCATTGAATTTTTGACAGAATCTGTCAAAAACTCTCACATTCACATCTAAAGTGTCGTGAAATCACAGAATTTTTAGCAGATGAGTCGTGACGTCATAGAATTTTGGCGGGAAAAATAATATTTAGACAGCTGAGTCCTGACGTCATCACAATTTGGCGAGGAAGTAAATAGGTTCGTATGGAACCCTCGGTACGCGATTGAGACTCGCACTTGACCGGTTTTATAAGGGTTCCGTACCGATTTTGGAAAAACGGAACCCTTTGTTGTCGGTTTTTCTATCAAGACTATTTATCTCAGGAACGCGTAAAGGTTTAAAGCTGAAATTTTTACTAAATACTAAGGTCTGTTGCCTTTTAGTGCTGTAAAAAAATTAAACTTCTAATCTAACGAAATCAAGACATATAGCCGTTTATGTCGCAAATTTTCGATAAGCAAAGGGCAAAAAGCTACAGGGTACTTCCAGTCTACATACAAACTTGAAATTTGGCATGAAGCAAGGTCTTATAGTGCATGTAAAGGAAAACTTCCGAAAACTTAAAATTTTGGCTTCCATCATTTATATTTTGATAATTTCGTCATAGTCATAATAATTTTGACAGCTGAGTCACGTGACTAGTGACGCTATAGAATTTTGGTCACGTGACACGTGACGTCATAGAATTTTGACAGATGAGTCGTGACGTCATAGAATATTGGCGGGAAAATATTTTGCAGGGGAGTCGTGACGTTATAGAATTTTTGACAGATGATTCGTGACGTCACAGAATTTTTGACAGCTGAGTCGTGACATTAGTCGTTGTAACAATCTGGTATTATTACTTAAAGTAGTTTTATAACGTACAATTATTGCAAAATATCATCGCTCTGGTCTTTTGGACAGAGCAATCATAGCCATAGCGATCAAAAAAAGTCATAAAAGCATTAATATAGCCCAAAATAAAAACAGTAAAAAGTTGTGTTTACGCCTCATAAAGAACATCATTACTATCACTTAATTCACTTAATAAGCACATTTACAACCTTACTATTTAATTTATAAAACATGCCATATCAATCATCAAATTCGAGAACCAAACCCAGATAAATCATAAACCTACCCTCGTAATATTGTAGTGGGGGACCGTGGCACAAATGTATCTTCCTCGGCGGTTAGACCACTACAGCCACTACCCCGGGGGAGGGGAATAGAGTTTCTATTTCGTAAAATGAGGGATGAGCGCGATGTTTTACTCCAGCGCAGAGCGATGAGATAAAATGCCAGGTCATGACGATAAATTTAAATTGTGCCAAACATATTGTTAATATAATTTAAAAAAAAATATTACAATGAAGATTAAGTACTTGTTATGTAATATAAAATAACATCGGACATATGAACCTTCTCAATAAAAAGTTACACAATGTTTTCTCATTCAATCGGGAGTTAGGTCAACCCAGAGCAATCAGGATTTTAGGGTTTATGATTTTTTTTTTTATATTTCTAATAAACTAATTCATAATTTCAGCCCTGCACCACATAGATTAGACACCAAAGTATACATAAAAAAATGTAATGAAAACGTTTATCGGTTTTAAAATGGGTTTCTCCAGTCCGACACGATAAAAAATGCCTCTGGAGATCTACCCACATACATTAGTGCGCGTACGACTTATCGTCTACCTACATAATACAATATATTACACCTCCACCATGATACAACAATAATTTATAGACTAAACAATTACCTAATTAAATTCAAACATAATATGGTTTCGTTATACAACAACACTTAAGTATATAATATAACACAATTTAAACTAAACAAATGCAATTAAATTCAAAACCTGACAACCGGTTTTCGTGTTCGCCTTGAGTACCGATTCACTGGGGGCTCAGTTTGAGATGGTAAGGTAGGTAACCTATCTACTGTCGGACTATTGTTTATTAAACCATTATTTAATGTGTCCCTAGTGTTATCTATAACCTGACTTATGTTACCACTATTCTCGCTACCATCAGTGGTCTGGTCTAACCCACTAATGGCTTCACCGGGTAAACCTGCCTCCGTGTCCCCCTCCGACGGATATTTATTTGATTCTCCTTCGGAAGTAGGTACGGTAACATCAGACAAGCACGATCTTCGACGAATTTGATCAACGTGCCTTTTAAATAATTGACCGTTATCCCCTGCCACAGAGTACCTACGAGAACTGTCTACAGTTTCAACGATGCCCCTTACCCATTTGTCCTGACTCCCATAACCGCGCGCCCACACAGTGTCACCTTTTTGAAAATTGCGTAAATATCCGCCTGCATATTCGACTTGACGGCGCTGTGTTTCTCGAACCTTGTCTTCGACCGTACGTTCAGAACGCAACAAATCTAACCGCGAACGAAGAGACCTCTTTTGCAACAACATAGCTGGTGTTTCACCAGTCGTACCATGGACAGTGTTTCGATAAGCTAACAGAAACGTTTGTAAGGCTGCGTCTATATCAACATTGTCTCTAAACGCCTTTTTTATTGCACGCTTGCATAACTTTACAGCGTTCTCGGCTGCCCCGTTTGAGGCTGGGTGATATATGGGTGCTAGCGTTTGTCTTATACCATTGTTGGATAAGAAATTTTTAAACTCTAAGCTTGTGAATGGCGGGCCTTGGTCGGAAACTACCTCTTCGGGTAACCCAAACCTTGCAAAAGTTGATCTTAATATTTTAATAACACTTGAAGCAGTAGTGCGAGGCATTTCAAAAACTTCTATCCACTTTGAAGTAGCGTCTATCAAAACAAAAAAAGTTAATCCCTTATATGGGCCTAAAAAATCAATATGTAGTCTACTCCAGGGCCGACTAATGTAAGGCCACGGCTGTATACGAGCCCGAGGCGCGGCATCTGCCTCCGCCGAACACGTCTCACACTGACTACACATTATTTCTACATCCTTATCGACTTTCGGCCACCACACATAACTTCGAGCTAAAGATTTAGTCTTAACTATCCCCATATGACTGATGTGTAATTGTTTTAAAACGTTATCCTGTAATGATACCGGTATTACTATACGATAACCCCACATTACACATCCATGTTCGGAATACAATTCATTTCGTCGAACAAAATATGGTTTTATGTTTTCCTCGGGGCAAGACAAAGGCCATCCCGATTGAATATAGCCTAAAACCCTACTTAAAATCGTATCACCAGCCGTAGCTTGTTTAATTTCATTTCTTGTAATTGGTAAAAAACTTTCAACAAAATTAATGTATGTATTCTCATTGCTATTATTAGTTTGTTTACTCTTGCTGTGAGGCAGCCTTGACAACGCATCTGCACAGTTTTTCTTAGACGATACAAATTCTATCTCATAATTGTAACCCGATAATAAGACTGCCCAACGTTGCAATCTCGATGCGGCCATTACCGGTATGCCTACTTTATTCCCTAAAATATAAGTTAAGGGTTTATGATCCGTTCTTAGAGTAAACTTTCGCCCATAAAGGTATTGATGAAATTTCCGGACGCCATAAACAATAGCAAGTGCTTCCCGATCTATTTGTGAGTAAGCACGCTCAGTGACAGTCAGCGCACGAGACGCATATGCCACTGGTCGCTCACCACCCGTGGTCGCATGTGATATAACCGCGCCAATACCTACGCTACTCGCGTCTGTTGTTAAGATTAACGGTAACTCCGGCGAGTAATGCATTAATACTTTACTACTTGCTAACAACGCCTTAACCTCCTGAAATGCCTTCTGGCATTCTTTACCCCACCGATACTTAACCCCAGCCTTTAGTAAGTTATACATGGGTGCTAAAATCGTGCTAATACTTTTTACAAACTTTCCATAGTACATAACCATACCAATAAATGCCCTTAACTCGGTAATGTTAGTGGGTGCCGGGGTATCAACAATAGCTTTAACCTTGTCCGGACATGTATGAACTCCTTTCTTACTTATGGTATAACCTAGATAGTTAATAGACTTTTCGAAAAAAACACACTTCTCCTTCTTCACCCTCAAGCCGTATTTACGTAAACGTTCAAATACTTTACATAAATTATTTAAGTGACCTTGATTGCTAACGCCTGTAATAATAATATCATCAAGGAATACACCCACCTGTGGCATATCTGCAAATAATTGTTCTAAATGTCTTTGAAATATACCCGGGCTAGAAGACAGTCCATATACAAGTCGATTATACATAAATAGGCCTTTATGCGTATTAATAACTGTATATTTCTTTGTGTCGTCTAATTCAAATTGCGCGTAAGCTTGTGACAAATCTATTTTGCTAAAACACTCACCCCCTTTCAAACAAAGTAATAATTCATCTATTCTCGGTAAAGGATAACGGTCAATTTCTACAACTTTATTCAACGTTAATTTATAATCAGCGCAGATTCTGATATTACCGTCCTTCTTCACGACTGGTACAATCGGAGTCGCCCAATCCGAACGCTCAACAGGTGTTAGGATGCCGTCGCGCACCAGCTGTTCAAGCGCGCCCTCGACAGGCTCGCGAAGCGCATACGCAAGCGGCCGTGCGCGCATGAACACCGGTCGCGCGCCCTCACGAATGTGTATGCTTACTGTGCCGCCAGTGAATCGACCCAAACCATCCGCGAACACCTCAGAGTATCTGGAACTAAATTCACTTACATCAAACACATCTCCTTTCAACAAAGACAAATTATTACAATTATAAGTAACTAAAGGTAACTGTATTTTTAATTCTGCCATCCATTGACGGCCTAACAGAATAGTTTTACCGTTTTCTACAACAAATAATTCTAACAATTTAGTTGTATTTTTATATTTTACTAAAGTTATCAGTTTACCTAACGGTTTAATTAATTCTCCTGTATAATATTTAAACCTTAACTCACATGACAAAAGGGGCAAATTTTTGAACAATCTATTGTAACACTCTGAACTTATACATGACACAGCACTACCTGTATCGCATTCCATTTTTATATTACAACCATTTACATTTAACATAATATAAATAGGTTTACATAGTGTAGGTGATAATAAACGTATATCTATTACCTCGTCGCTCGTGTTGCTCGCACTATCTACGTCATTAATGTTAGTATGTTGAACGTCCACGTGATGCTGTCCCGTTATCCTAGGGCAAACGCGCTGCAGATGACCCGGCTGGTTACACGCTCTGCACACGTAGCGAGCGTACTTGCACGTGGGTGCGTCATGCTGCCCTCCGCACACACAGCATTCAGCGGCCTTGCCCAGGCCACCACGTTTTGCTGGTGCCGGCGCGACCGTTTTACGATACGCTTCGCGCCCGCCTTGGCCCCCGCTTCTACGTTGGTTTCTGCCCTGCTCACCTGCCGTTAACCTCGCGCTGCGCCTTAAGTTTGCTGATAGCATCTGGCAATCGACATCGGTCAAACCAGTATTAGCCGTCGGCTGTCTATTACGTTCCATTACAATTGCCGCGTCCTTCTCGGCAGCCTCCAAGCTGACCGCCAGCCGGTACGCCTTCGCAAAATCTAACTGACTTTCCGCAAACAATCTTTGTCGTATAATTTCACTAGTTATTCCGCATACCAACTGGTCTCTTAAACTTTCTTCCAACCCCGTGCCGAACCCACATGTCTTAGTCATTTTCTTTAAAACCGCCGTATATTCTGATATACTTTCGCCTTCCTTTTGTTTACGATGTCTAAACTTGTACCGCTCAGCTAATTCACTCGGCTTGGGCTGTAAATGCTTCTCCATAATGTCCGTTAATTCGTTAAACGTTTTATTTTTTGGTTTATGGGGGTACACAAATTCACTAAAAGTTCATAGCTTTCGGATCCCATAACGGTAATTAACGTTGGCACTTGCAATTCCGTTGTTATTTTATTTACTAGAAAGTACTGTTCTAATCGTTCGATATATAACCGCCAGTCGTCACTATTAACTTTGAACTCACTAATTTTTCCGATCGACATTTTTACTCGATAATAATGTCTGTATTTTTACAACGTACACTACGTTAAACACTATTATTTTACGCGTAGTATTCTTATATCTCGTCGCCACTGTGATATATTGGGGTTGGTACAGTAAGGAATTAGGTAAATGACACACGACCTTGCGGGAAGACATATAATCTCAGACTGCTAGTACATACATTACATTAGTGCGCGTACGACTTATCGTCTACCTACATAATACAATATATTACAGTTGTGTGTACCTATAAGTAACTTAACATTTAGATTTAAGTTAAGATGTGTACTCAAGTTCAATGTAATGTCAAAGTGTTGGTGAAACAAATAAATAAACCTTTTAGAGGCCATCCACCCATCTATGATTTAGGCGAGCATGTTTGTCACAGCTTCAAAAGATGGATAACATGCGTTACCGACTAAAACCAACAGGTCAATCGATCCAAAGGGGAAAGAAGAGCTGCATTACACGAGCTAGGTAAAATGATTTGCCCATTCTTAAAAGAGAGCCGTACGTGGAACACAAATTCGTTGTTCTCTTACTTAATGCTACCACAAGCTATCAATGTTGAAACCAAAGTTAAGTTGGATAAGAACCACATAAATACTAGTATATTTTTAAAGATAATTACTAAAGATTATAATAATTACATGACTGCTACGCAGAGGTCTCGGGTTCGATTCCCGCTCAATGCAAACATTTGTGTGCATGAACATGATTATTTGCATTGGTCTGAGTGTTTCTATGTTTCTTTTACTATAATGTATGTATTTACAAAACAAAAGTATATAAGTACTAATATCCATTGTTCTATTGCCTAGCTTACTTTGGGAACAGATGGCGCTGTGTAGAGATGTCCGTGAATATTTATTTATTTAAATGTTGAAACCAAAGTTAAGTTGGATAAGAACCACATAAATACTAGTATTTATTTACTATTTAATTTCAACTGTTGATTTACTTTTGTTTTATAAAACAAACACAACAACCTTTAATATAATTGTAAGTAAGATGTGTGGTGACGGAGTAAGAATACAATATGTCACCACCTCATCTCATCCCATGGGTGTCGTAAAAACCGACTAAGGGAATAACCGTAACTAATATCTTTACGAAATAAAAAGAAGGAAAACTTGAAATTAAACCCTATACCAATCCGTCTGGCCAGCGTAGGCCAAGTATCCCTCCGTCATGGGAGGAGGCCCGTCCCTGCAGTGGGACATTAATGGGCTGTTATGATGATGAATATCATATACCCCCGCGGCTTTCTTATAAGTCATACGTGTATTCGTAAGCTCTGGCATTATAATTAAATAAAAGTGGTAAAAAGTGACTATTCCTGCTACAAAGTTATACCAAAACAATCAGTAAATTACTAACTTTCGATTGTGCTACAAATAAGTTTCCAAGTGTTATTGTTTTAAGTGGCAAAGTGATAAAAGTGCTATGCTAAACTGTTAAAATTCGCATTCCATAACACGATCGACTCGAGTATAACAAAAGACTGACCTTTGGACCCTATTAGTTGCCGCGATCCCGCGCCGGTTAAGACATAATTCATTATTGTACTAGCTTATTTCGCCAGTGCTTCTAACGTCTGGGTGGCGCGGTGCGTAAACTTGTCGGAGTGGTCCCGGTGTCGTGCGTTCAAATCCAGGCCCCACGAGAATTACTTTTTGGACTTTTTTTTTTTTCTTTTCATAAATTTAAACCACCACACATCATGCCTCGCATGCAACGCAGTCCACCTAAGCAAAAAGTCACTACAAACTTAAGTCAAGTTTAGTCTGAGCTCGATTTGTTACATTCCCCAACCAACTCAGCTGAGGGAGACAATATTTCTGCTCGGTATAAGCGTCCACGCCCGAATAACTCTCCTGAGACTTCGAACACCATTGACGAACACATGTCGACTGAGCTTGTCGACATCATCCGCCAAGAAATCCGTGCAGTTATATCCTCAGAGATCTCAACAACTATAAAAGAATGTATTGCGGTAGAATCCAATGAGTTGAAAGAATTATTCCGGGCGCTTAAAGAATCTGTCAAGTTTATGTGTGATGATTACGACCGCATTCAGTCTGAACTGAAAAACTGCACAGAGAGTAACAAAAGCCTCAGTAAAGAGAACGCGTCACTTAGACAGTTGGTATCCGATCTATCTGTGCGAGTTAATTTAATTGAACAGCACTCACGCCAACGAAACATTGAAATTAATGGCGTGCCAGAAAACAATTCAGAAAACTTAGTGAAAACGGTTGTACAGATAGGAAACGTGGTAGGAAAAGTAATTAAGGAAGATGACATACTGTCGGCCACACGAGTACGGAGACTGGACCCCGCTAATAATAATCCTAGAGCAGTTGTTGTGAAGCTGCGTTCTACCCTAACGCGAGACGTAATATTAACCTCGGTTATGAACTTCAACAAGACTCATAGCGGTGAAAAGCTGAACTCGAAGCATCTTGGGTATGGCGGTCCTATCAAGCCTATCTTTGTGTCTGAACATTTGTCACCCCTAAACAAACAAATCCATGCAGCTACTAGAAAGGCGGCTTCTGCAAAGGGGTACAAATACGTGTGGGTGCGCGACGGTAAAGTCCTAATAAGGAGGGCCGATGGAGAGCAAGCCAAGCATATGAGAAGCCTAGAAGCCGTAGCACTGCTCTGAAGCTCTCTACAAAAAACACGCCATATCGCCGTATGTAAGTAACAAAAATTCAACATCTACTACCAGAACTTTAGAGGAATGAAAACAAAATTGAACACCATTGAAATGTCCACACGACTGCGCAACTACGATGTTATTATTGGCACAGAGACTTGGTTGGACGATAGTGTAGCAGACGGTGAAATATTTGACACCAGGTACAACATTTATCGTAGGGATAGAGCATCAACAGCCAATAAAGGCAAGAGAGGAGGAGGTGTGGTGATTGCGGTTTTGAAGTTAATAGACTCTGCTCGAATGTCGCAATGGGAATCTGACTCTGAAAACCTATGGGTTAGGCTCAAGGCAGTTAAAGATAAAAAATGCCAAAACCTAAATATCTGCGTGGTTTACCTTCCTCCGCCAATTAAACAGCGTACGCTAGACACCTTCCTTGACAGCGTCTCCTCGGTCATCGACAACACTGGCGACGAAACCCTTATAGCCGGAGACTTCAATCTAAGTTTTATTGACTGGAAATTAGACAATACCCTTCGCCATACTTCCAGCACCACAGCCAGTAACTATGCTAACTCATTGGGCTACTCACTGATAGACTTCATGTCGTTATGTAACTTGGAGCAAATAAACTCAGTAAAAAATTGTTTTCAAAAAACCCTTGACCTAGTACTTTGTAACTTCTATGGAGGATTTGTAAGTGTATGCAATAACCCTCTTTCTTTGGTGGACGTCTATCACCCTCCGCTCGAAATATCAATAATAAATATATCTCCCGCTTTAATAAAGGGTAAGATTCCAGTTAGATTTAACTTTAAAAAAGCTAACTATACAATTATCAATTCAATGATTAGTGATCGCGACTGGAGCCAAATTTTCTCAGACCAACACAATGTCGATGGTATGGTCACCGAGCTATATAGGCATCTCGGGGATGTGGTTCGCGAGCACGTCCCTACATCAAGAAGACCGAGCGATAAGTATCCCTCCTGGTTTTCTAAATCTCTCATTAGAGTCCTAAACGAAAAAGAAAAACTCAGAACGCGGTATAAAACTTACAAAAACCCAAGGGATTACTATGAATATAGACTACTAGATTGTAGATCTAAAACCATTATGAAAAGCTGTTATAAAGACTATTTGAGCTTCACTGAAAAGAGTATAAGGCACAACCCTAAAGTCTTTTAGTCGTTCGTCAAAGCGAAGAAGGCTAAACTGAACGACATTCCTTCAGAGATGTGTTTGGGAAATGAAACGGCATCGACTGGTGATGAAATTTGTAGCCTCTTTGCTCGGTATTTTTCCTCTAACTTTACTTCTTCGACCGGTTCACCTTCTTTAGTTGAAATAGGACAGAGGTATCATCAGTGTGAACTGGGTAAAGTGGTCTTTACTGAACGTGATGTGCTCAAAGCCCTTAATAAACTTAATATCTGCAAGGGGGCAGGGCCGGACGGTTTGCCACCTTTATTTATAAAAAAGTGTGCTTCTAGTCTTGCCTTACCACTTAAATTAATATTCAATTACTCGATTACTACATCACAGTTTCCTATTGAATGGAAGAGAGCTAATGTGGTACCGGTCTACAAAAAAGGAGATTCCAGTGACGTGCAAAACTACCGCCCCATTTCATTACTCTCAGTCTTCGCAAAGATTTTTGAATCATTGCTCTGTCCTGTACTTACTTCACACATGAGTACACAACTAGTGGTCCAACAACATGGTTTCTGCGTACGCAAATCAACTACTACAAATTTGGTCGACTATGTAAATCAAATTGCAGCATCATTGGACTCTCGCACGCTGGTCGATTCAATCTATACTGATTTCAGCAGTGCGTTCGACAGGGTGGACCACGAAATCCTCCTAAAGAAGCTTGAACATTTCGGCATATTTGGTCAGTTACTCCTTTGGTTCAAATCCTATCTTACTGATAGACAACAAAGAGTGGTTGTAAAAGGATATGAGTCACCAATCTATTTATCTACATCTGGAGTCCCTCAAGGTTCACACCTGGGTCCAATTCTGTTCCTAATGTTCGTCAATGACATAGTTCTAGCAATTAAACATAGCCAATGCTCTATTTTCGCTGATGACTTAAAAATCTACAAAGAAATAAGCACATCTCATGACGTCCAACTACTCCAGACTGACCTCGATGCAGTTTACGATTGGTGCCTTCAAAACAGGATGATCCTCAATGTCAAAAAGTGCTTCCACATAACATTTACAAAGAAAAAGAGACCATTAGCAACGTCCTACTCAATAAATGGGGTAACACTGCAAAAAACGGACACGATACGAGACCTAGGAGTTCAACTCGACTCTAAACTCTCATTCACCGACCACATTGACAACATCACTGCCAAAGCTGCAAAAATGTCTGGTTTTATAAAGAGAGTGTGCCGCGATTTCCAGGACATTACAACCCTAAAAGTCCTCTTCGATGCTCTTGTGAGAAGCTTATTGGAGTATGCATCCCCAGTTTGGAACCCCACTTATCGAGTCCACGTTAACAGGATTGAACGTATCCAGAAAAGCTTCACTAGATATCTCCGTTTCAAGAGTTCTAGTTGTCCACGAGATTCCTCTTATGACCAAAGACTCGGCCATTTCAGAATGCACTCACTCGAGCACCGAAGGCACGTAACTGACCAAATCCTACTTTATAAGATAGTAAACGGTTTGGTAAATGCTTCTGGTCTTATGGCGGAACTGAGAATAGCTGTACCTCGTCAAAACGTTACTAGATCTAGTCGCAAAACTACAACTTTTGCCACATCTGCTAGTCGTACTAACCTTGGTGCCACAGCACCAATGAACCGTCTCATGAAGAATTATAATAAAATCGCAGCACGAACGGATAGCTTAGACATATACTCTAACTCCTTCCGTCAGTACCGTAGTAGACTTTTAACCACCTCGGAATCATAAGACGAGTTGCATCCACTTACAATTTTCTCTACGTTGTTTCTATTTTTAACTTTGTATTACTAATTGCTATTAATTATATTTTAATTCTTTAAACTTATTAATGCCGATGCCGATTTTTAACTCAAATTATAATACCTATTTTATATTATGTAATTTAATTTAACTTTTTATTTTGTTTTAATTTGTTAATATCTTTTTTTTGTTTTTCAATATCTATATTAATTAATTTTTTGATTGATTAATTTAATTTTAATTAAAAAAAATAATTTTCTGATTAATATTTGAGTGGTTTTGATATTATGTAATTCTTAACTTAATTTGTGTACCTAAGTCTAATTCATGAATGCTATCTTACTTGTCCCTTTATATTTCTGTGAGAGTTGTGTACTTCTATAAGTGACCAACTCACTATGCCTAAAACTATAAGTAATTCATTGTTTATGTATGTCCTAGTGAGTAAGTCGTTGAAGTACCATTAAATAAATAAATAAAATGAAGACTCACAAGTAGGCACTTCATTAAGTATATTTACTTAGAACATCTTGAAGGTCAAAGAGACAATGACTTAATTATTATCATACTAAGGACCGAATTAATAATTAATATATTTCCGGACCGTTACGACTTGGGGAGCTTCAAGAAACGAGCGTACTCCCTTTTTAAAGGTCGGCAACGCATCTGTGATTCCTCTGATGTTGCGGGTGTCCATGGACAGCGGTGATCACTTACCGTCAGGTGATCTGCTGGCTCGTTTGCCTACTATTACATAAAAAAAAACAAAATAATAAAAAAACAAAGTAAGTACTCGTAAGTAAAGTAAAGTTCACTAAATATAGCAACTTACAACTGTAACTAAGCAACTAATTATACTTATTTTACAAGAATTAAAGCAACGGGTCATCATAACAGCCCATTATTGTTCCACTACAGGGACGGGCCTCCTCCCATGACGGAGGGATACTTGGCCTACGCTGGCCAGACGGATTGCTATAGGGTTTAATTACAAGTTTTCCTTCTTTTTAATTTCGTAAAGATAATATTGAAGGACGTGTGGTGACGGAGTAAGAATACAATATGTCACCACCCCATCTCATCCCATGGGTGTCGTAAAAATCGACTAAGGGACTGTCATCTTAACGAAATAAAAAGAAGGAAAACTTGAAATTAAACCCTGTAGTATCTCTCCGTTACGGGAGGAGGCCCGTCCCTGCAGTGGTGCATTAATGGGCTGTTATGATGATGGATATTGAAGGATAGCCTCTTAGTCGGTTTACGACACAATGCAATTCATTATTTTTTTGTTAAAAAATAAGAAAACAGTGGTACTTAACATTATCTTTATATTTTAAGTTTTAAATGCTTTTGCGCATCATTCTTACTTAGTTTTGTTTTATAAGTAAAAATAATAATTAATTACTAATGCTTTTAAAACTTAAAAGCATGAAAATTAATTCTGACTTTACATAATTAACAATTTTCTTCATTTATTTTCTTAGAATACTAACTAACAATATACAATTTCAGTAAGTATATAAAATAACACATTACTTATTAACTTTAAGAACAAAAACAGAACATCAGTTAACTAAAGTGACTGACATAGCGTTCAGGATTGTCCGCTTAAAGTGGACGTGGGCAAGGCACATAACACGGAAAACTGTTAGCCGTTGGGGCAAAAAAAATCTGTAATGGCGATTACTGAAAAACGCCGAGTACCCCTCACATGGAGGACCGATGATCTACTTAGGATGGCGGGAAACCCATTGATGGAGATATTTGGAAAAGGCCTATGTCCATCAGTGGACGTCCATTGGCTTATAAGATGGGTATGATAATGATAGTAGGTATATTTAAAGTCTGTAGGGTCGCGGTATAAGAATAAAATATCGTTACTGCTCTCAACACTAAGATTGCTCTAAAAACTGAAAGAAAAGTACTGGAATAATATTTATGTGCAAAAAACTTGATTCGATACCCGGTAACAATACGATTGAAGAGCATCTTAATCTATACTTTAATATTATAAAGAGGTAAAGTTTGTGTGTTTGTGACGTTGTAGGGGGTAATCTCTGGATCTACTAAACCAATTTTAAAAATTCTTTCGCCCGAATACTCAAACGTCACTTAAATCGTCTAACAATAAACGGCATCCTAAACGTTTGGATCCTTAAATTTTTTTCGGTATACACAAACGCCACTTAAGTCATTCATATCTTTGATTAGCTAAACAGACGATAAATGTTTGCCTACTGGTAACATTCACCTCATAAAGTATGTTTTCAATTACAAATTTAATTACCCTATGCTGTGTTTTCGTTTTACGCAGAAAATGGAAAAGAATAATCAGTTGTGTGCTGCATACTACGATTGTAATTGAATATTCACTTGGAAATTTTCAGACAGTATTACAATTTCAATAAACAAACTGAATTACACCATTCTTTATTTTTAAATATCCCTATAATTGGTTATTATCTTTATCTATGATTGACACGATCATTGCACAAAGAACGAAACGTTTACTCAGTGACACTGACACAACACGACAAAGCGCGAGTTTTCATCAGCTTGAAAATTTTTAAGAAGAATCTTTTACTTTCGAAAAGAGATGAAATCATTTAGAAATAATTATAAAGTGAGTGAAATGTGAACGTAATACGAAAATGAGACAATGTAATGTGAACACATTTCAACATACTTCTTTTTAAATTGCAAGTTTGTGATTCAATTCAATCAAAAATGACTTTCCAGATATCAAAATATTGTAGAAAATAAGGAAATAAACGGCTACATGATAAGAAGCGAGAGACCTGGGAATTTGTGTGTCAGCACTGTAATGCCGTTGCTGTGAGTGGCTTCAGATCATGGCAACAACTGCGACACTTTTACGAGAAACACAAACAGAAGTCAAAAAATAATAAAAACAGAATGGAAATCAATAAGTACAGAATAGAAATGGAAATTGAAAATAATAATCTTGTATAATTATGTTGTATATAAATAAAACTACTTATAATTAAAAAAGTGTGTATTTATTAAAGTAGTCCTTGTTATAAAATGTTGATTAGTATAAAGGCTTCTAGGCTGTGGTACCTACAGGTCTTTCTTCTACGGTAGAAAGTGAATCCTCTTCTAAGATCCCATTTCGCCTACGCAGCGCTATGTTGTGTAACAAAGCGCATCCCACAATAACTAGTGGAATAATATTAATTTTTAAACCCATTCTATGTTGAAGACAGGGAAATCTCCTTTTTAGTAGGTACACCAAAAAGCCTCTATAGGATTTCTGGTGCTTATTTGGGCTCTATTGTAAGCTTGTTCTGTTGGTGTCCGTGGATTTTATAATGGGGTTAGCAGGTACGGTCGACACAGATAACCGCTATAACCAAGTAGAGTCTCATGGCTTGAAAATCTCCACGCTCTAACTGTGCACATAGAGGAAAGTCATTTAATATTGTGCTATCATGTTCGGAACCTAGCCATCTTGCAATAACATTTGTAATGCAAAGTTTTGGCTGTCATTTAATGTACAATTCGGTGAATGAATACACTTCTTTGATTATTAAAGCGATAATCGTCAGCTGTAGGGACGAGAGGGGTTGTTAAGAGGACTCAAGACGTCAAGACCAACTCATCTGTCACCGGAGCCTAAAAGATTGTTGTTTCACCAAACGTTGCGTGAGAAAGAGAAAAACTCATAGAAAAGCAGTCAGAAACATGCACACGCACACGCGCTCTATTGTATTTATTACAAATCAAAATGTCGTTCAAAATATAAATATTGTTCTTCTTGATTGTTAGGGTTGACACTAATACTAGCTGTAGGTAGTTACCTAAAAAGTAATAAATCTAACTAAATAGTTACTAACTAGAGTAAATAAAGATAACTAAAATGGGTTTTAAAAAAATATTTTATTGTAAGTTTTGTTGGGGAAGACACACCAAGCGAGACATCAATTTATCTTGTAAGTGGTGTAGGTATGACACCGTAAAACATTATTTTTTTTTTTATTTTTTTTAAGTTAAGCTGTTTATTCTTGAGGCAGTTTTTTAGACCGTGCATCGTTAATAGGGGTTCCATACAGTACACAATAATATCTTACTTCACATACAGTACATGAAGTTAATTTTAGCTGGATTTAAAAAAAAGGAAGAAAAATCATAAAATAAATAATAATCATAAAATCTGGAAATGATAGTTGACAAGAAATGATACTTGATCAGTCATTCAGATACCGGGGCGGGGGTGAGTCACGTAAATATTTAAAAAAAAATACAAAATGAATTACAAAAAAAAATACAGTTTGTGCAATGTGAAAAAAAATACAGTTTGTGCCTTAGCTATGCTCTATTGACTATTGTAATAATAGGTGAATTTTGACAGTTGATTTTAGTCAAGAATGTCACTGATGTAGGTATTTTATCTAACTGGTTATGCATCTGATAATAATTGGATCTCTTTGATAAAAGAAATTACGAAACTTCTTACTGGCAAGCGATATGTAATTGTCATAAATGACATAAATTAAAGTTTATTGAAGTTTAAAAAAAAATATTCGGTAACATTCGACGACGGTCGGCTCGCTGTCGTACCTCCCCTCCGCCGACCCAAGGGGTGCAGAAAGTGGAGGCGAGATGCAAGAAGTCGATGGCGGAAACGAGCACGGTAAAATTTCCTAAAATGGTTTTGGGAAAAAGGTAATTGCGTACAATCTTTAGAATGTATCTAGTCAATAAAAAATTATTTGAATTTTCGAATAAATAATCTATTCCTAATCCCATAATATATTTACCTTTATAAACGTTTAATCCTATTTTATTACGCTAAACGTTGTCATAAAATGTGCATAGAATTATGAACTTTGAAGCCTCATAACTAGTAAATGAATATTTTTTTTACTGTTTTATTAATCAATAAGACTAGATAATAACGAGACAAAACGATATCATCTATAGTTTTGAGTATTTATTATCTAATGAAGGAGGAATTAACTTTCTTTGTTTGTATGGAATTGCGATTGAATTGTTTCCCCTTAAGTCCATTAAATTAGAGTGAAAATATTTATATAACGCCTGATGATTTTTTTATAGCAATATTAGATTGTAAACATCATGACCTATTTTTAGTCGTAAAATATTTTTCTCAATCGAATCCGCTTGTCGTTGAAGCCGCCTTAACTGCATATTGCTGACGATTATTTTATTTATAAATGTGTTTAAAACTGAGGTTTTCCAGAGATTTTTTAATGACTTTAACAGCCTGTATACTTTTACTCTACCGCTAGTGCGGCAACTGACGCTTACTTTACTGATTTCCAGACATTGAACCACTGTTTGAATCATCATAATCACTTGTTTATTAACTTTTTAGAGATTTAAGAGACCTTGCGACCACTCTCAAGTTTTTAAGCTACTTTAATCAATTTGGCAGGTCATTTGACAGCTAAATAAGTTAAGTAACGTTTGAGTATACGAATTTATTACTAAGTCGGCGTTTAAGTACAAATAAATTTAAGATAAATCGTTGCTTAAAATTGTGGTTTGTGTATAGGATAAGAGCTACTTTGTAGCTAAGAAACCGATAAATATTTAAGTAGCGTTTGAGTATTCGGGCATTTCTGTGTTAAATAGTCCATTTATCGGGGAGTGTAATAGGCTATATAATATCACGCTATGACTAATAGGAGTAGAGCAGTATTAAAATATGTTTAAAAAAGGGACGCGTTTTTTTCCCCGCCCAACGCAGTGGGCACGGGTCAGCTAGTATGTAAAGTTTTTCCCCATCACTAAGAAGATACCAAATTGTTATTAGAAATCTATTGTATAAAATACAATTATAATACTTAATTATGTATTCAAGAGTAATATAATTCAACATAGGTTATTTTATTATCTATTCAATACACCTTATTACTGATTATTTAAGTACCATTGTTTACCTAATTAGTGAAAAAATTAAAACTATTATTAAAAATTAAGATGTATTTTTTCATTCTAATTGGTTTTCTTAATTTCATTATTAAGTATAATGATGAGAATATACGAAGTAAAAAAGTAATTACTTACAATATTATAGTATTATTTCCTATATTACAAACTAGTCTCTGAAGTTTTCTTTATGTTATCCGTTTTTAAATTATGGCGCCCTTTTATTAGTACTAAAAAGAAAAAGTTCAAAATTTATACCGTACTTGCTAATGCTCGCGGCTTCACCCGCATTGTATAATGAGCTTAAATGTTATTCTACACCCTAAAATACCTATTTTTTAAATTTCATCAAAATCCATTCAGTAGTTTTTGCGTGAAAGAGTAACAAACATCCATCCATCCATCCTCACAAACTTTCGCATTTATACTATTAGTACGAAGTACGATAAGTAGAATTATACATCATCATCATCCTCCGAAATACGAAGAACCGACAGCCGTTGGGCAGAAAGGTTTTGGAGTGGCGACCGCGTACCGGAAGCCGATGGATGAGGGAGGCGCAGGACCGAACAAGGTGGCAATATTTGGAGAAGGCCTATGTCCTGCAGTGGACGTCAATTGGGTGTGATGATGATGATGATGACGATCATCCTCCGGCCTAATCAAATATTCACTTAGGGTCAGCGCAACATGTATGCTTTTTCCATTCATCTCTGTTTCCCGTCATATCAACATTCACTCCTTTTTTCAGCCATGTCATCGATTCACACAGTCCATCCATCTCTTCTTCGGTCTACGTCCACCCTATTACCCGTCCAGTTCCGTCCATAGTTAATGCCGTCCTTACGATATTACTTTCATCCCTATGGTATGCATTACATCTTCATAACAGCCCACTAATGTCCCACTACAGGGACGGGCTCCTCCTGTGACGGAGGGATACCTGGCATACTAATAAGACGGATTGGTACAGGGTTTAATTTCAAGTTTTCCTTCTTTTTATTTCATAAAGGATAATATTCACGGATAGTGACGACACACTTAGTTGGTTTTTACGACACCCATAGGATGAGATGGGGTGGAGACATTATTGTATTCTTACTCCATCACCACACGGAGAAATGCATTACCTGTCGTGAGATAATTCCATATCCATTAAATAAACTGCATTAATGCCAGGTTACATAACCAACCTATAATTTATGGATAACCCAAAGAACTGTTCTGCGTGGAAATGGAACCCACGATCTCGTGTACGGCAGCCACTTCAGCGACCGTCGTCACCGAGGCTGTTCATATATTATTTTTCTTCATCATCATCATCATATCAGCCTATAGACGCCCACTGCTGGACAGAGGCCTCCTCCAAAAGTTTCCACCCTGCGCGGTCCTGTGCCTCCCTCATCCATCGGCTTCCCGCCGTCCTAATCAGGTCGTCGGTCCATCGTGTCTCCCCACCCTGCGCCTGCCTTATTATTTTTATTTTGTTAAAATATAAAGTTTTTACAAATTGCCTTCAAATCTCTTTCCTGTAAAATTACTAGGTATAATGTCAATTGACTCAGGAGGTATCATCATAACAACCTCCATAGCAGAGTGCTATGACATGGTGTGATATAAGTCGAGACCGAGGTCCTGGTTTCGATCCTCAGTGTCACAGTACTTTTGGGGGAGTCCCCAAGTGCACTGAGTTTACGTCCTCGTCGTCTCCCCTGGGCCCTGTCCTGACCACCGTAACGGAGTGGCAGGCAGGTGGCAGAATTTCTCAGTGCATTACTTGTGGATTTGTGGTTCAGAACGCTCTCTGTAACCTGTATAGGATGTCGTCTTCGCAGCAGCGTAGCGCGCTCGGACGCTTCCGCAAAAAAGGCCCTTCTCAGGGCCATTCCCCTTCCCCTTCCACTTCCCCCATACCCGATCCCGACTTCCTTGTCCCAACCCCTCCTCCTCCCCCTACCTCCTCCACTCGTCCGATTGTGGTGGTCTCCGACGGTGGCGGGGACATACCAGTGGTGTCGGCGCAACGCATTTTGCGTAAGCGCCAGAGTTCAGCGTCGGAAGCTGACACCGACGCTGATCGGTCGCGGGCTAAGGTCAGTTCGGCCTGCCGTGGTCGTGCACACAATGCACGCGGACGTGCTCTCGCCAAGGCGAGTGCAGACAGCTGGCTTGACTCTCGGGACAGCAGTAGCTGTAGCTACGCTACTCAGCTGCAGGAGCCTGAGGTGGTGGCGTTCGATATCGATGACGAAGAGGCCGTGTCTCATTTAGGCCCCGAAGACCTACGAGCACAGGCTCGTAAAAGCGCGGACGCTATAAAAGAAATAGCCAAAAAGTCCAACAATTTAAAAGGCAATTTTGTGAAGCGCCTCAAAGAGGAGGCAGAGAGGATGGCGGCATTGGTGGGGCTGCTGACGGTCCGCTCCGAGGCGGAGGAGCTGCGCAAGTTACGCGTGAGTGGGGCACGGTTAAGGCGTGAAAACGACTCCCTCCGGGCCGAATTAAAGGCCTGGAAAAGAGAGGCCGATGTAAGGAGGACGGCGACTTCCCCTCCAGCGTCCGGATCGGGCGCAGAAGGCGCAACAATGGAGGAGATGCGAGCCTCCATCATGCGTTCAGTGGGCGTTATGGTCAACGCCCGCTTCGAGGGAGTGGAGAGCCGTCTCCTCCCTGCCCCTGTCGTGCGCCCGCCTCTCGCTCACTCATCAGGGGTTGCGCAGGCTCGACCTGTGGTCACATCTCCGACGCCGTCATCGTCGCAGCCAGCAACGTACGCCCACGCGGTTGGCGGCGCGGCCCAGGCGCAGCCTGATAGCCCTGCGCGGCGGGTTCCACCATCGGCTCCGGTGAGGAATGGTCCTAGAGCCGCGCGAGCGGCTCACGGCGCACAGCAGCCTTCTGGCGGCGTTCAGCGCCCAGCCACCGGCGCTCGGCCCATAGCCGCCCCCCTACCAGTCCCTGTTCAGCGGGAGGCGCAAAATAGCTGGGAAGTTGCGGGGGCCGCCAGTAATAAAAAAAAGGCGGCAAAAAAGGCGCGAGCCAAAGCCCGCAAGGCCGAGGCCTCTAAGCCCAGGCTGACGGTGCCACGATCGGCTGCAGTCGTCATTAAACTGCAGCCGGGGGCTGCACAAAAAGGTGTCACCTATGCCCAGGTGCTACAAGAGGCGGCGGCAAAGGTGAACCTGGTGGAACTAGGCCTTGAGGGGGGCGTTAAATTCCGCCAGGCTTTAACGGGGGCTAGGATATTAGAGCTCCCGGCTTCCCAGCCGGTGGAGAAGGCGGACGAGCTAGCCGCTCAGTTAAGGGCGGCTCTCGAAGGGGTGGCGGACGTCGATCGTCCGGTGAAATGTGCGGATTTACGCATCACCGGTCTCGACGACTCCGTCACCCGTGATGTGATTGCGGCAGCAGTGGCGCGCGCAGGCGAGTGCTCTGTGGCCCAAGTAAGAGTGCTCACCATAACAACAGCAGAGGGACGCATGGGGTCTGTAGTGGTGCAGTGCCCGATCTCCGCGGCCAAGAAAGCCAGCGAGGCGGGTAGGATCCTGGTGGGGTGGAGTTCCGCCAGGGTCGAAGTGATGCAGCAGCGGCGGCTTACCTGCTACCGGTGCTTCGGCGCCGGGCACGTCAGGGCCTCCTGTCCTAGCTCTGTGGACAGGTCCGGACTATGTCGTCGCTGCGGACTTGCCGGCCACCTCGCGGCTGCCTGCACCGCTACCGTCCCGCACTGCGCTGTATGCGCCGCCGCAGGAAAACCTGCCGGCCACGTCACGGGGGGAGGCAAGTGCGACCCCCCGACGGTGAGAGGGAAGCCCTCACCGGCGCTGATGGTGGAGCGCTCGCTCGAGAGAGAACGGGCTCGAGCGCTCCCACAGGAGGCTGAAATGGAAATCCAAAATGCCTAGGGGTTCTTTCAGCTTCCTGCAGGCGAATCTAAACCACTCGGCCGGGGCTCAGGATCTATTTCTGCAGTCCACGGCTGAGTGGGGAATTGACGTGGCCGTGGCCAGCGAGCCTTACTTTGTCCCCGACACCCCGAATTGGGTTGGAGACCTCGACCGGGTAGTTTCCATTTACACCCGGTCCGGCAATGGCACGCTGGCCTCTAAGGAGTCGGGGAACGGCTTCGTTGTGGCGGTTTGGAGGGAATACGCCATTGTAGGGATTTATTTCTCCCCAAACCGTCCGCTGGCGGAGTTCGAGCTGTTCCTCGACTCCGTGAAGGAGGCGGTCTGGCGCCAGTCCCCGAGGAAAACTTTGGTCCTCGGGGACTTTAACGCGAAGTCCCGCGCATGGGGAAGCCCTGCAACAAACGCGCGGGGCCGTGCCGTTGAGGAGTGGGCAGTGGCGTCAGGCCTTGCCCTCCTCAACAGAGGGGACACATGGACGTGTGTGCGGCACAATGGAGGGTCAGTGGTCGACCTCTCGTTTGCCACGCCCGATGTCGCACAGCACGTCCAGGGGTGGGAAGTAAACGTGGAGGTCGAGACCTTATCAGACCATCGTTACATCCGGTTTAAGGTCTCGACCAGCGCCGGGCACCCAGGACCCTTTAGGGGCGCTAGTAAATTTAAGAGGTGGGTGCTCGGCGCCATGGACGCGGAGCTGGCCAGGGAGGCGGCAATCGTTCAACAATGGTTCGCCTCGCTCTCAACGGGTTCTGTCCCCGTTGAGAACCTGGCCAAAGGGCTGCGCACCTCGTTGGTGGAGGTGTGCGACGCGTCCATGCCGCGGGCGCGGCGGCCCCCTCAGCGGCGCCAAGTGTACTGGTGGTCACCGCTTATTGCGGAACTGAGGGTGGCCACCGGCGCCGCGAGGAGGGCATACAGCCGGCATAGGCGAAGGGGGAGGGATCCAGCGACAGAAGGCCTGCTGCGGGTGGCGTATCACGCCGCCACTAAAGCCCTGCAGCAGGCCATTTGTGAAGGAAAGAACCGGGCTAGAGAAGAGTTACTGGCCCGGTTGGACGCGGATCCCTGGGGGCGTACGTACCGGCAGGCAAGAGGTAAGCTTGCCGGGTGCGGGGCGCCCCTCGCGGAGTCTCTTCCACCGGCTTTGGTGCAGTCGGTGGTAGAGGGGTTATTCCCCAGGGAAGTCCCGGGGTACTCCGCGCCTCCAATGCCCCCTTTCTGGGGGGCGGAGACCCACTTCGTCGACGCGTCGGAGGTGCCTGAGGTCGAATGTGCGGAGATGGACCGCGCATTCGACCGGCTCCGCAGAGGGAAAACCGCCCCTGGCCCGGACGGGGTTCCGGGCCGGCTCCTCTGCCAAGTGAAAGGAGAAGTGGATGGTCGGCTCCGGGAGCTTTTCACGCGCTGCTTACGCGATGGAAAGTTCCCGGAGGTTTGGAAGAAGGGACGACTGGTCCTGTTGCCGAAGGGCGGCCGAGATGCGGCCGACCCTTCTTCGTATAGGCCAATCGTCCTACTTGACGAGGTGGCCAAAATGTTTGAGAGGGTGGTATCTGGCCGCCTCGTCAAGCATCTAGAGGAAGTTGGGCCGAACCTGTCGGAGAACCAATTTGGTTTCCGCAGGGGTCGGTCTACACTTGACGCCCTGGGCGCCCTCAAAGCGCACACGGCGTCCCGGGTGGGCGAGGGGGAGGTGGTCGTGGCTGCCTCCCTGGACATTGCAAATGCCTTCGGCAGCCTGCCGCACGGTGTTCTTCGGGAGGCACTTCGGTATCATGGGGTGCCTCCCTATATGCGGCGGCTGCTGGAGGACTATTTGACGGGAAGGACGGTGGTCTGGGAGGACAGGGTAGGCCGCCTGGTCGTGCAGCCGGTCGACCGGGGTGTACCACAGGGCTCAGTCTTGGGCCCTATTCTTTGGAACCTCGGATTCGACTGGCTGCTGAGAGGGTCGGTGGCTGGCGTCACCAGGGTGTTTTGTTACGCCGACGACACCCTGGTGACGGTCAGCGGGTCAACCCTGGCGGAAGCGGTCGGGCGTGCCGGGGAAGAGGTGTCCCGGGTAGTGGACCGCATACACTGCCTGGGTTTAAGGGTCTCCATGAGGAAGACAGAAGCCCTCCTCTTCCACGGCCCGCGAAGAGGTGCCCCCCCCGGTATTAAAATCAATATACGGGGGGAGGAAGTCGAGCTGAAGCCTCACATCAAATACCTGGGACTTCAGCTCGACGGGAGGTGGAGCTTCGGGGCTCATTTTGAGTCGATAGCCCCGAAGCTCGAGAGGGCTGCCGCCGCGTTGGGACGTCTCCTCCCCAACGTCGGCGGCCCGGGGTCCCCGTGCAGAAGGCTGTACTGTGGGATCGTCCGGAGTATGGCCCTGTACGGGGCCCCGATATGGGCGGATGCCCTTAGCCGCAACAATGTGCGGTTGCTGCGGCGGCCGCAGAGGGTGATCGCCGCCAGAGCGTGCCGTGCGTATCGCACGGTATCGTTCGAGGCGGTCACTCTGCTGGCGGGGGACCCTCCTTGGGAGCTACAAGGTAGGGTCCTGGCGGAGGTTCACGCGCAGCGTGGAATGGCGCGGGCCTCCGGGGCCGACTTCGTCGCGGGCAGAGTAAGGGCTGACTGCCAGACTGCTCTGCTCCGCGACTGGAGGTCGGCCCTAGAACAGCCGGGTGCGGGTCGCAATACCATCGAAGCGATCCGCCCCGTGCTGGATGAGTGGGTCTCCCGGGGAAGGGGGACCCTCACCTACCGGACGTGTCAGGTGCTCACCGGACACGGTTGCTTCGGTGAGTACCTGCACAAGGTGGCCCGGCGAGAGGAGACGCCGGCCTGCCACCACTGCGGCGCACCGGCTGACACGGTGCGCCACACGGTAGAGGAGTGCCCCACATGGGACACACAGAGGAGAGCCCTAGTGGCGGTATTTGGGGGTGATTTGTCGCTGCCGGCTATCGTTCGTCAGGCGGTCGGCAGCGACACCAATTGGGGGGCCATGACCGCCTTTTGCGAGGCGGTCATGAGCCAAAAAGAGGCTGCGGAGAGGGTCCGCGAAGACGATCCCCTTGCGGCCCCTCTCCGCCGATGCAGGAGAGGGGTGAGGCGGCGCAGGTACGCTGACCTGCTGCCGCTTCCCCCTCCGACCACCTAACTGAGGACGAGGATGTGGCGATCCGAGGGGGTCGCTGCGTCCTCAGTAAGGGGGCGTCTCCAACTATTCCTGGGGGCGCCTCCTTGTGCCGTCAGGGCTTGCGCATAAGCGGGCCCGTATGTGCGAAGGCACAATGCGCTGGGGGGCAGGCTGTGAGTGCCCGGAGCGATCCGGCCTGTCCCCTAATTTAAAGGCGCGTGGGGAATAGCCCAGGGGTTTAGCGGGTAGGCCCTCCCCTTCTGGGGGGGAGATCCCCGCATGCCATGGAAGACTCCCTCGAGTCTCCATGGTATCCAATTTCATGGATTCCCCTGGGACAAAAAAAAAAAAAAAAAAAAAAAAGGAGGTATCATCATTTTAATAATATTGAAACTGTTTAATTTAAAAATAAATATTTTTTTATAAATTCTTTATTTTTAAGCACGGATGTGGTTTTAAATAAAAGCAAGGAAAGATCACTACCGTAATATTAACGAATAAATTACGAAATAAAATAAACATAATATTTTTTTATCATTTTTAATATTTATATTGAACTAGTTATGTACTTCTTTATTATTTAAATTAAAAAAGTTGGATATGACTTTGATGTTATGGTTTTCCTTGAAAAAATCTTATTGGTAATTAGTATTTGGTGGGGCCCGTCCAGAATTCGAATTTCGAACCTGATAAACGACTTTTAATTGATTTTTTTTATTACTCAAGCAATCAATTAAAAAGCTAAAAATGTAATACTCCAGTAAAATAAGCATTCAACCTCGGAATGGAAGCGAATAAGCTGTAAATTTGCATAAACCTTTGTTTTGGTGTACTAATGACTGGTAGAAAAGTCTCATATGATCACGTGTCTGCGTCATAAGTTATTCAAGGTCAAAGGTCACGAAAATCAGTTTTTTCCCATTATCTCGTTTTCTATGGGAAATACGCATTTAACGTCATTATAAATATTGTAGATTATAAAATTGTCTACAAAAAATATCTCAACACTTTTCTCCTAAAAAGCATCGCTTTCGAGATATCGTGACTTTAGAGCGCAGGAAAGTCGTATTTTCGACTGTATGTACACACTAGCTTTTTCCCGTGATTTCGCTCGCCTTTATAAATATTATGAAAAATAAGGCTTATTTCAATATATAGTAGCATATGCATGCTTGGTCACAGCCTAATCGGTTTGAAATTGACAAGGTTACATACAAACTTCCATCCCCTATCTTATCCCTTTAGGGGTAGAATTTATCAAAATCCTTTCTTAGCGGGTGCCTACGTTATATCATCTACCTGCATGCCAAAATTCAGCTAGATCTGTCCAGTGGTTTGGGCTGTGCGTGCGTTATTAACGTGGTTTCTCCAGTAGGAATACTCCTACCACATACCTAGTGTTCTATCAACGCACAGCCCAAACCACTGGACAGATCTGGCTGAATTTTGGCATGCAGGTAGATGATATAACGTAGGCATCCGCTAAGAAAGGATTTTGATAAATTCTACCCCTAAAGGGATAAGATAGGGGATGGAAGTTTGTATGTAACTTTGTCAATTTCAAACCGATTAGGCTGAGACCAAGCATGCATATGCTACTATATATTGAAATAAGCCTTATTTTTCATAATATTTATAAAGGCGAGCGAAATCACGGGAAAAAGCTAGTGTGTGCATATAGTCGAAAATACGACTTTCCTGCGCTCTAAAGTCACGATATCTCGAAAGCGATGCTTTTTAGGAGAAAAGTGTTCAGATATTTTTTGTAGACAATTTTATGATCTACAATATTTATAATGACGTTAAATGCGTATTTCCCATAGAAAACCAGATAATGGGAAAAAACTGATTTTCATGACCTTTGACCTTGAATAACTTATGACGCAGACACGTGATCATATGAGACTTTTCTACCAGTCATTAGTACACCAAAACAAAGGTTTATGCAAATTTACAGCTTATTCGCTTCCATTCCGAGGTTTGCCCCTAATTAAGCCTTATTTGACTGTACTATAATAAAATGAGTTTATAATAGAAGTTAATTAATCAGTAATAGTTTTTTTATGGATTTTAACTCATTGTTTCGATAGGTATTGAGTGGTAATCATAATTAAAACAATGGCACTATTCATAAGACGAGAAGCTCTCAAACAACTGATCATTCTTGATTTTTTTTTTTAATATTTATGCCTACAAAATAAGTTGTTGAACGCCGAAAATAAAATGGTTTTCTTTCACTTGTCACTTCTTTCGCAAATGATTATAGAAGAATTACGAGAACAATGTGGTCAATAAACTCAAGATTCCGCCCATTTATTTCTAAACAAGAATAGTCGTTACAGCCCATTAATGTCCCACTGCAGGGACGGGCCTCCTCGCGGGACGAAGGGATACTTGGCCTACTAATACCACGCTGGCCAGACGGATTGGTATAGGGTTTAATTTTATGTTTTCCTTCTTTTTATTTTGTTAAAATAATATTCACGAATAGTCCCTTAGTTGTTTTTACGACACCCTTGGGATGAGATGGGGTGGTGACATATTGTATTCTTATTCCGTCACCACACGGAGAATTGTTGAATGCGAGATTTGAAATGTCTATAACCGACTCTAAAACGAATGCAAAAAGATGTGGAGAAGATTATTTTGCTTCTCTACATCTTTCTTCGTTTCGCTTTCATATTTTTGATGACTTCTGTGGCGTAGTCGTTTTATTACATATCTGCAGGCTACGCAAAGGTCTCGGGTTCTATTCCCGCTCAATGCAAATGTATGTGTGCATAAACATTATTGTTTGCATTGGTCTGGATGTTTTCATGTATAATATTTACAAAAAAAAGTATTTAAGTATATTTTAAGTATATATATCCGTTGTTCTGTTCCGTTCGCTACCCATAACACAAGCAGGTTAAGCCTAGCCTTCTTTGTAGAGATGCTCGTAAACATTTATTTATTACTAGCTGACCCGTGCCCACTTCGTTGGGCGGTGAAAAAATTCGTCTGTTTTTTAAACATATTTCATTACTGCTCCACTCCTATTTGTCATAGCGTGATACTATATAGCCTATGACACTCCCCGATAAATGGACTATTCACAGAGATTTTTTTTTTTAAATTGGTTCATTAGATCCAGAGATCTACAATGTCACAAACACGCAATCACACAAACACACAAACTTTACCTCTTTATAATAATAACCACTCGTCTGACAAGACAAAATGGCGGGAAATTGCACATCTGGCCAGACAGGGGTTTTAAACTGACCAATGTTTGAAAAAGCAGATTTTCTTTAAATCTAGTTGTCAAAACGCCGTTTTCCGGCGTTTGGCCAGATGGACGTTTTTTTTTGGCGCCTTTTTCAGGCGCCTTGCCAGACGAGTGGTTATAAGTATAGAAGTATTTAGATAAACTGTTTCACTCCTTTTACAGAATTGTTTTAGACCCTTTTAATCATTAGCGAAAACAATTTACTAATTCACTGTACAATAACGTCATCAGTTGAAGCACGGGACCTAGCATAGCAAGTCCCCGTGCTTCACCCAGGTGGAGGACCTAGGTGGAGCACGGGTCCGGAACCTAATAAACCAACACCTTTTTGAAGACAGAACTTTAGAGACTGCTTCAAAAGTCATACTGGCAGACATGTGCGAAGGTTGTTCTTTCAAGGAGAATCTTAACACCGCGATACAAAAATGACGTCACACGTACAACGTCATCTGTTGTCAAATTTATAAGTTAGAATTAATGACATGGCATATGAATGAATACATTCGGACGTCACGTTAGATTTAAAAAAAATCTAAATTGCTATTACTGACTAAATTTAAAAGGCGTTTATGAGTAAGGTGGTTAATGTTTTAAAAGAATATAGAGCCTAAAGACTGCGCAGAAATAAAACGGGAACTTCTTAGTAACCTATTACACACTGTTGGCATGTCCATTGATAAATAAATAAATAAACTGCCTCGATGGCGCGGCGGTGGCAATAGCTGGCTGGCGTGCATGAGGTCACGGGTTCGGTTTACATGGAGGACAATACTTTGTGTGATCCACAAATTATTGCTCTGAGTCTGAATGTTCTCTGTGTCCGTTAAATTAATGTTTGTAAAGTCCCCCGCGACACAGGGCTTGATACCTAGTATGGTATTCATCTTTTGTCTATAAAATCAATTAAGTTACAAATTATTGCTAATTATTAACATTGAAAAAATACATAACTGACAATAATATATAGAAATACAATCACAAAACATTAAATTATTGTTAAATGTGTCTGTGTTTATTTTATTTATTCAAAATACTGCACGCAGCTTATCTCAAAATATATTGCAATCTAAGTTCGTAAGATGGCGCTGTTTAATATTTCACTTCGAAAACACTCATAAAACTAAAACTATTCTTGAGCACTTATAAATATCTTTTGATAGACTAAACCGATTGCAATTAAACAAAAACTAAATGGAACTTCAAGTTACCCTCAACTGTATAAAAGTCATCTACATTGCTTACGTACATTTTACGTTACATTTAAAAATATTGCACGCAGTTTCACTCTTGATGTAGTTCAGTCCAAGTTTGAAAGATGGTGCTGTTTAATATTAATTAATTAAATTCAAATATCTTTTATTAGACTGAACCGATTGCAATGAAACAATGACTAAATGTAACTCCAACTTACGTTTAACCGTTGTGTATGAAAGTCATCTACATTGCTTTCGTACTTTTTACGTGATGCCCGAAATAATTTTCAGGTTACAGATAAACAGACAAACAGACAAACATACAAAAATTCTAAAAATGGCGGAAATGGGTTCTGTCGGTTGTCCTTTTAACACCCTGGCTATTTTTTTTTTATTTCTTTTTAATGTACAAAAACGACTTTTCTACAGTTTTATTATATGTATAGATGTATAATGGTAAAAACCAAATGAACTTGGGTACACTACAATTCTTAATACATAACTAAATATATAATTTATATGAGTAAATAAATTAATAATAATTGACTGAAACGGAACAAGGAAACTTTAAATGTACTCGTTTTAATGAGATGAGTTAAATATAATAGAATATAATATTATGATAATATGTAAGTATTTTCATATTGTTATATTATATAATATATACATAATTAAAAAGGAACAATTAGTATATAAATAAACATATTAAACCTTTTTAATTGAAGGCTATAATATTTTGTGTGACTGTCGGCGGAATTATTATGAAACTAAAATACATTATTATATGAAACTAAAATACATTACATTATATAAAATACCCCAAAGTCATCAAATATGAAAACAAGAATCAATTTAACCAGAAATTAGAAGATCGCTCTGCTTATACTTATAAATATCAGAGTACCTCTGCGCACACGCATTGCCCTAAGGCACCAGTTGTTAAGTTCCATAGTTATAATGTACCCTTCCATCTAAATACAACATTTACCAAAATACAGTAAGTAGGTAAAGTAGTGCATCAAGCACAGCTGCAGCTATCAAAAGAATAATAGCACAGCCAGGCCTCACGGATGGATCGATAATTTTAAATTCATTTATAAAATAAATATAATAAATATATTCATCTATGTGTCCGTTAATTGATGTTTGTAAAAGTCCCCGCGACACAGGGCATGATACCTAGTGCGGGAGTTGTCTTTTTTAAAAAAAAAAAAAAAGATTTATTTAAAAAAAACTCTAAACAACATACGTCATTCAAAGCACCTACGCATTTGAATTAGAGATTTGCAAAAGCCTACACAAGAAATGAAGAAAGGGCATTGCCAGAAATTCAGATTATGTACCTACTGTCTTACATACCACATGTCATAACTTAAAGGTCAATTAAAGATATATCTTTTCAGTGTTTCCCACTGAATGTAACATTTGATGTATATGTATACAAGGGTTCTAATCCCACGCAAAACAAATTATTCATACGATACGCAAATAAATGTCTTCAGACACAAATTAAAGGACGCAAATAGCATACATGATGTTATTTGTGTCTTTTAAAGGCCTACGCAGACCGGGACGGCATGGCATGGGATTTTAATTTTTACTAATGGAAATTCAACCGTACTGCTACAGAAATACGACATAAATTCTATGCTTTAAAATGATGCCGTGGCATTGAAAGGGATTTTATCGCACGGCATTTTTTATTTTAAAACATAGCAATTTATGTCGTATTTCTGTAATAGTACGGTTGAATTTCCATTAGTAAAAATTAAAATCCCTTGCCATGCCGTTCCGGTCTGCGTAGGCCTTAAAAGATCCCGCGATATGGTTTTCAATCTTTAGAGCGGGAATTATAATTTAAAAATAATTAATATAAAACATCATATGACTGAAATCGTCTAATTCAAATAGGCAGGTTAAGATAATGAACCTCTGTGTCGCAGTCGGTATATTACATGGCTGCTACGCAGAGGTCTCGGGTTCGATTCCCGCTCAATGCAAATCTTTGTGTGCATGAACATGATAGCTTGCATTGGTCTGAGTGTTTTCTATGTATAATATTATGTATTTACAAAAAAATATAATTATTTAAGTTTTTATCCGCTGTCTAGTACCTATAGTACAAGCTATTTTGCTTAGTTTGCGACTAGATGGCGATGTGTGAATCTGTGACGATTATTATTATTATCTTACTAAAGATTTTGATAATTACATATTTAGTCAGTAGCCACGGATCGATAACGATAGAAGTCTAAAAATGAGAGACCTTAGCATTGCATTAGGACAGTATAGACTTAAAATAAAT
Organism: Schrankia costaestrigalis; assembly: GCA_905475405.1. Lineage (NCBI taxonomy): Eukaryota > Metazoa > Arthropoda > Insecta > Lepidoptera > Erebidae > Schrankia > Schrankia costaestrigalis. The sequence continues at coordinate 5,643,562 of FR997852.1, read as the reverse complement.
ACATAATCTTTATTAATAATATAAAGAGGTAAAGTAAGTGTAAGGTAAGTGTGTGTTTGTGATGTTGTAGGAGGTAATCTCTGGATCTACTGAACCGATTTTAATTTTTTTTCTGTGTTGAATAGATATAATTTATCGGGGACTGTCATAGGATATAATATCACGCTATGACTAATATGAGTAGAGCAGTAATGATGAATATGTTAAAAAAAGGGACGCGTTTTTTTCGACGCCCACCGAAGGGGGCACGGGTCAGCTAGTACTTTATAAAGTAATTTAACATTATACAATAAACTACGAATACACTTAAAAGATATACGTTTACAAGCCCCATTAGAGCGAAAAAAAAACCTGACAATCACAGATAGCTGTTATATTCTTAAGTAAAAAAACCGTAGTAAAAATCGCTGTATGTTTTACTGTGAGACCTTTTCCATAACTAGTTAAGGACCACTTTAAAACTATAAATTGGTGAGCACAATATTGAACTTATCATTGTCAAGAATTAGATTAGACAAGATGAATAGTTTACCTTTATTTGTTGTAGCTTTAATGCTAGTTAGTTACGTTCAAAGTAAGTACTTAAGTGATTTTTTTTATATTTTTAACTGATTATAATAAGTAAGGAAGGTTATAAATTTGGTTCTATTTGTTTTTTTACTAGAAATGTAAGAACTTACGTCGTTTTTTATCAATTTGAAAATATTGTTTTTAAATGGGTGCTTTCATTTGGTCTCATAAATGTTACATAGTGTTTATATCAAAACGTATAAAATCATTAAGTTAATGTAAAATAATAAGCTTTTTGTAATCGATATCAAACAGTTGCCAACCTTTCTTGTCTCCTTGTGCCAAAGGCATCTTAGAGAGATAAAATAAATCAGACAAACCCTTTGACGTAGTGGTACTTAGTTGCTACGCAGTGGCTTCGGGTTTTGATTCCCTTCTTATCCTAATTTTTGTATGCATTAACATAAATGAATTCTTTTGTCTGAGTGTTTTCTTTGTTTAATTAAATCCATTTATAGATTATGTTTGACGAATTTCCATGTATTTGCTACATATTGTTGTTATCACAAGAGATTCTAAACCCTGGCAACCATTAATTCCATCAGTCTGGTTTCCTTATCTTCTGGATCAATACAAATTAAACACCAGCGACTGTCAAAAGAATATCTGAAAGAAAACCTTTCCCTGTTGTAGGGCTTTTAAAAGATTTGAAAGATGCAATACACCTTTAATTTTAGAACCACAACAAGAACGAAATTTTTCCACTAATTCCATTTTTCTATTTCAGGCAAAGACGTGTGTGATTTTTCCGACACAGCATGTACGACAAAGGGAGCCAATGGTTCATACAAAACCGTTTTAAATGGTATGATTGCCGCAGGGCACCAGGCAGATCCATTTGTTGTTGATAAAATTGACGGAACCGTCGATTCATTGAAATATCACATGGACAATATTAAAGTTATTGGAATGCTTAAATGCGAAGTATCTCGATTAGCGTAAGTATTATCATAACAGCCTATTAAAGTCCCACTGCAGGGACGGGCCTCCTCCCATGACGGAGTGATACTTGGCCTACTAAAAGCACGCTGGCCAAACGGATTGGTACAGGATTTAATTTCAAGTTTTCTTTCTTTTTATTTCTTAACATAATATTCACGGATAGTCCTTTAGTCAGTTTTTACAACACCCATGGGATGAGATGGGGTGGTGACATATTGTATTCTTACTCCGTCACCACACTGACAACACGGCCCGCTAGTAGTAATATTAACCTCGGTGGTTGCGGTGATATTCGCCACCCACCATAAAGGTTCCTACAGGGTGAAAAGCGGGTTGCGGAGTACCAGTTTGCAAGGTTCTAGACGCTTAGTGGTCTCTGCCTACCCCTGTTGGGAAAAAAGGCGTGATCATAAATATGTATATCCATACTAATATTTTATATGGGAAAGTGTGTCTGCCTGTTTGTCTTTCTTTCACTGCAAAACGGAGCGACGAATTGACGTGATTTTTTAAGTGGAGATAGTGGAAGGGATGGAGAGTAACATAGGCTACTTTCTTTTTCTTTCTTCTGTGTCCAGAAAAGGGGAACAGTGGTACCCCGAATTTAACGGCGAGCGAAGCCGCGGGCAAAAGCTAATCTTTCTTTATATCTCAATTATGTTTTCAGATTAAATTCTGCCGATACCAGCTTTGAATTCAACTTGTTATGCCCACATATAGAATTTAATTCTAACTATGATGTGCACGGACCTTTCGCTGCCTTACATTTAGAAGGATCAGGAAATGTTATGGTCACCATAAGTAAGTATTGTTCTTATCTATACCTACTAATATTATAAAGAGGTAAAATTTGTGAGTTTGTGACATTGTAGGGGGTAATCTCTGGTTCTAATAAACCGATTTTAAAAATTCTTTCTGTGTTGAATAGTCCATTTATCGGCGAGTTTCATTGGCTATATAGTATCACGCTATGACTAATAGGAGTGGAGCAGTAATGAAATATGTTTACAAAAGGGACGCGTTTTTTTCGCCGCCCAACGAAGTGGGAACGGGTCAGCTAGTTATTTATAAAGTTATTGTTTTCTTTCTTTATAGTTATTCGGATGTCTAATTCATCTCTTATTGTAAAGTTTTGTTAAAATCCAGTCAGTAGTCTTTACTTATATTATTATTATAAAGAGAAAAGGTTTGTTTTTTTGTTTGTTTGTTTGAATTGAAAGTACTGAACAGATTTGAATAATTCTTTTACTGTTGAAAAGCTACATTTTTCCTGAGTGACATAGGCTTAAATGAAATCATTTATAACGTAAAATGGGGATTACCTACTTAAATAAATTTAAAGTGTAATAAAAAAATATCAAAACACAATATTAATGCCGGGACGGGCCGCTAGTAGTTAATAAATAAAGGTTAATTTGAAGAAGTTAATTAGTCTTTAAAATTACCCCTTAAATAATATTCCTCACACATTCACACAACGCCATCTAGTCCCAAACTAAAAAGAGCTGGTACTATGGGCACTAGACAATAAACATACTCGTACATAAAAAATGTATGTAAATACTTTTTTTTGGTAAATACATACATTTCATACATAGAAAACACTCAGACAAATGCAAACAATCATGTTCATTCACACAAAGATTTGCATTGAGCGGGAATCGAACCCGAGACCTCTGCGTAGCAGTCATGTTAAATAACCACTACGCCACAGAGGTCGTTAAAAATTTCGACTGACAGACCATCCCTTAAGATAGTATAATCACATACAAGTCATAACATCACAATCACTCATAATACATTTTATAAGAAACTGAATAATACAATAATTAAAATTAACCTTGGTTAAGTGAGTCTATTGTCTGTAAAATATAATGTAATATTATATTTTAACATACTTATTAGCAGCAGCTAATTTATATGAAAATATAATAATAATTAGGTTCTTAGTACTAATTATTCTTACAATAGCGAGTATGGAAGTCACTCAATCACAGTTTTGCCTTTTTATCTATTCGTACCGATATTTACTATTTCTTTACTCTTAATAAAACTAAGGTAATTTTGATATTAAAGCGCGTATATTGATAGAGGCTATTTAGATCGAACCTCCGTGTGGTGACAGAGTAAGTATACAATATGTCACCACCCTATCTCATCCCATTGCTGTCTTTACTCTAATTTAACCAAATTGGTTGAATTATTTGTACTAATGTTATTGAAAAAAATGTAAATTAGCGTATTTTAATCGGTTTTTCACTTTGGAGTCGGTTTTTACAGAATTCTTTATTTAACCATTGCTCTAAACGGCGTCGGGCCGCAACTTAGAACTCAACTGTACAACGCCATCTAGGCGCGACATTTGGTAGAAATTTGGTAGTTGAGACGGATGCTCGTGTGGCCTAGTTGGTCATGGCGCTGGACGCGTATAGTCCAGAGATGCAGGTTTGAGTCCAGCCTCGAGTGGCAATTTTTTCCATTGTCTTTCTTCTTTTCGGATTTTTCTAGTTATACCTAATGTGAATATGTTTGACGACCTCGGTGGCGCGCCGGTAGAGCCAGCGGCTGCCGTGCATGAGGTTGTGGGTTCAATCCCCACGCAGGACAATAATTTGTGAGATCCACAAATTATTGTCCTGAGTCTGGGTATTCTTTGTGTCCGTTAATTGATGTTTGTAAAAGTCCCCGCGACACAGGGCATGATCCCTAGTGCGGGAGTTGTCTTTTAAAAAAGAAAAAGAAAGAAAAGAAATGTAACTTACTAATTTAAACTATCCTTTTTCAGATAATTATGGAATCACGTACAAAGGTAAATACGAGCAATTCAACGATGCCACAGATAACAAACCTCGTCTCAACTTCAAATCTTATACAGTATCAGCTACTGAACACAGAGGAGACATGAAGGTTCATTTTGATGTAATTAAAGGAGATAAGGCTGAAGGTAAGATGATTTTTTGTGTAGTTCATCAATATCATAACATCCCATTAATGTCCCACTGCAGGAACGCGCCTCCTCCCGTGACGGAGGGATACTTAGCCTACTAATATCACGCTGGCCAGACAGATTCATCATCATCATATCAGCTAATCGACGTCCACTGCATGAAAGGACCTCCTCCCGTGACGGAGGGATACTTAGCCTTCTAATATCACGCTGGCCAGACAGATTGGTATAGGGCTAATATTCACGGATAGTTCTTAGTCGGTTTTTAGGACACCCATGGGATGAGATGTGGTGGTGGAATATTGTATTCTTACTCCGTCACCACACGGAGTGAATATCATGTACCATGATTGTAAGTTTCGCAACCAATAATATATTATAAGAATAAATTAAGCAAAGCAAGGGGTTTCGTGTGAAGTTTGCTAATTAATTGCTGCTATTGACTATTAACCCAGATACTCCTGAAACTATTTAGGGTCTCAGATCTTTGTAATTTTTTGATATGTTGGTATTAGTGTCACTAACTTTTCAGGAAAAATACAAAAAAAAATCCTTTCCTTCTGGGAAAGCTGGAAAATGATCGGTGTTATAACACCTGGTAGGAGAATGGGCTACTATTGCTAGTAGGAAACTATGGGAAATATTTTGGACAAAATCATACAGTTTATATATTTTTTAATCTTTGTTAGACTTTTATACTGTTTTATACTATGGGTAGAATATAAGTAGTTCATATTTTACGTTAATTTAGTTATGAAGCACCTCTTAGGGTGAAAATAAACCTAACATTTTTTACATAAAATAGATTTGTGTTTGCAAATTTAACAAGTTAGGGCCATAGGTTGTATAAATTGCGTATAACAATGGCTCCCATAATAAGACACTACTACTTCATTGATACAATAATTCTATAAAAGCCATAGGTAATAAATTTTTGTTCAATACACCAAAATAAGGTCTTACTTTCACAAATTAGCCGTTACTTGTCACCACTTGGTGTATTATCACAGCGGTGAAAATGTAACATTACGTAATCGATCTCGTGAAAGAGTGTTACTTATATGTGCAAAAGTAGTATCTGATAACTTTCCCAGTACATACCTCTTCGATGGACCACATCCACTAAACAAAAAGATAGCCAGGAATCATTTCAATGCATTGGTTGTGACAATATTCTACTTCTCTTTTGGCAAGTGTATAAGTTTGTATACTAAATGTACAAACAAGATACCAACAGAAACAGCATATCAACGACATCATCACCAAACATGGCATCAGAATAATATTATGTTGGTGGCTGTAGTTTATTCGGACCCTCAAAATTTGCCATTCTGGGTAAGAATTTGGATAATTCTGTTTCTTTGATATTCTCGCTGCAAAGGCAGTACCACTTGTTGAAAGAAAGACTACAGGAGCTGAATGAGGTACAGTAGAATTTTTGAGGTGGGACGGAGATTCTGTACGCCTTTTCTTAGTTATATAAGACACTGGATTTAAGACGTTATATTCATAGTAGTCAGAAGTAGTTTCTTCGTAATGTACTTCAGCTTTAACCCTAAATTGACCACCTAGAACCCGAAAATGACTATACTTCGTGTAAAATGTGTTTCATTATTAATTTTTTCTAATTTCTCTCATATTTCGTGTAAACATAATGATTTTTCTGGCAGTGACCTATCATTTTGTAGTAAAGCGATATAGACGTATATTCTCCTACTAGGTGTTATAACACCTCTGAGAATTTTATTTATAAAAAATAAACAAATTTAAATACAATATAACTAAATTTCCCATTTTATAGCTAACAGTCATTAGTTTGCATAATCAGGACGATATTATTAGGTTGCTATACAATAATTACAGAGAAAGTAGCTTTTAATTGTGATTTTGAAAAAAATCGACAAATATTTTTTTAATTGAGCAAAAATCCATAAAATTTAATTCATATAACAATTGTTTCAGCACGTAAATAACTATGCACATGCACTAAATAAGATATAATGAGAAATGCTGATCACTATTCGCTTTTTGTATATTTTATTTGATGGTATTGTTAAAGTCATTTAATCGGTGTTATAACACCTGGTAGGAGTATCTGGGTTAAGGCCTACGCAGACCGGGACGCCATGGCAAGGGATTTTAATTTTTACTAATGGAAATTTAACCGTACTGTAACAGAAATACGCCATAAATTGCTATGCTTTAAAATGATGCCGCGGTATTGAAAGGGATTTTATCGCACGATATTTTTCATTTTAAAGCATAGCAATTTATGTCGTATTTCTGTAACAGTACGGTTGAATTTCCATTAGTAAAAATTAAAATCCCTTGCCATGCCGTCCCGGCCTGCGTAGGCCTTTAGGTAAATAAGTCATTTTATATACCACCATAGAAGAAACTATTGTGATAACCTATTATTACTACTATTGACATAACGATCTCTGTGGCGTAGTGGTTATATAACATGACTGCTACGATGAGGTCTAGGGTTCGATTCCCGCTCAATGAAAATCTTTCTGTGCATGAGCATGATTGTTTGCATTGGTCTAGGTGTTTTCTATGTAAAATAAGTATGTATTACAAAAAAAAGTATTTGTGTATGTATATCCGTTGTCTAGTATCCATAGTACAGTCAGCTGCAATGAAATCTAACCCCTTAAGCGCGCTTTTATATTCTTAAAGAGGGTTAGATTTCTTTGCAGCTGACCGTACAAGCTCTGCTCAGTTTGGGACTAGATGGCGTTGTGTGAAAGTGTGAGGAATATGTGATAACCATGGAATCCTTAACTCATCAACACCACCATAATACAACAATGATTTAATTTTACAGCTGAACCAGCCGCCAAGTTTTTGAACGACAACTGGGAAATGGTAGAAGGTTTCTTCAATGAGCCGGTAGTATTTGTATTACTTAATAAGTTCCTGGCCGGTTATACTGATGTCATGAAAGGTATCGCTCTTGAAGAAATTATACCTAAATAAATCATGTCAAACATTGTGCGAGGAATGGGCGTAATGCTACGATTTTATAAAATAAAATTTATTTTGTAAATATTTTTGTTTATATTTTTTTAAATACCTAATAAGTGTTCTGTACCTGTGTAATTTACTTTTTAAAATATAAACTTCGAGGTTGATCTATGAAATATTTAAGTATTAGGTCTTCACCTATGAAATTGCCGTTTTGTTTAAGGATTTTATCAGAAGTTAGATTTTTCATACTAACGTTTTCTTAGATTTTGCAATAATTATTAAACATAATAAATTAACGAAATTTTGTATAAGTAATGGCGCACATTTAAGGTAACTTTTGTGTTAAATACATAGAAAAAAAAGTATCAGGAAAGAAGTTACAACTAAACAAATGAGAAAATCCGCTGTTTTAAATTGAACCCATGACCTATTTTAATAACTAGGGCTAACAATGAGGTTCTTCTGCGGCTGCCCTTATCCCATTTACTTGGTGTCGGTCCCAATGAATTGGCATCATTGGAAACAGGATTGACGAACAATTGAATTGGCATCATTGGAAACAGGACAATTCATAGTAGTATCAGTATATAGACCACCACTAGGTTCCTTTGATATTTTTGAATTAATCATGGAAGAGGTTTTATTTAAACTGTCAAAATCTAACAAGAAACTTATTATATGTGGAGATTTTAATATTAATATTTTAGAATGTAGCAAATTAAGTCTTAGATTGATAAATCTATTTAAATCATACAACTTAATTAATATGTTTATGGAACCTACTAGGATAACATCAAATAGTGCAACATGTATAGATAATATTTTTACAAATATAATCCCAACTCAGAAATGTATTATTAACAAATTAAATTCAGATCATAGTGGCCAATTAATCCAATTCGATAATGTAAATGAAATAATATCAAAGAAGTATATTACTTGTGTACCGGTAACTGCAAACCGTTTGAATAGTTTGAAAACAAAATTACTTAGTATTGATTATTCATTTTTATTAAATATATCACATCCAAATGAAATGTATAACTCTTTTTTTACTACATTTCATAAATTATTTAGTGAGATTTTTACCTGTAAAACATTTGCAGTTACTAATACATTAGCATTTAATGACTGGGCAACAGCGGAGTTACACAAAGATAGGCAATTATTGTATAACTTATATGAAGAAAAATCAATTAACACCAGTGATGAGTTCAAAGAGTATGTAAAAGAATTTTCAAAAAACTTTAAAATTAACTGTAAAAATACCAAAGCACAATATATAACCTCTAAAATAAAAAACAGTAATAATAAAATTAAGACTACTTGGAATATTATAAATGAGGAAACAGGTCGAAAAAATCAACAACACAAAAACCTAAAATTAAAAGTTGAAGATAAAATTATAGATTCTGATTTAGATATAGCGAATACATTTGAAACATATTTCACCAATATTTCTATAGATATTACCAAATCTTTGAACTCCTCACCCCATGCGGCTATCACTCTCTTAGAAAAAAATGTAGGTACCATATTGTAACGAAACATTTAAATTTAGTCATGTTAGCCAACTTGACATTATTAAAACTTTTAATTCTCTAAATGTTAAGAAAACAGCTGATCTATGGGGAATCTCTGTTAGCATTTTAAAAACAGTTATAGATATCATTGCACCGGAATTAGCTTTTATTTTTAATAACAGTATAGACCTAGGTATATTCCCAGACCTTATGAAACCAAGTAAAATAACACCTCTTTTCAAATCAGGTAGTAATTTAGATCCTTCAAACTTTAGACCAATATCTGTGTTGCCTGCGTTTAGTAAGATATTTGAAAAACTAATTCTTAATCAATTAATTAGTCACTTTAATAAGAATATTTTGCTTCACGATAGACAATTCGGATTTACACGTGGTCGTTCAACTACCGATGCCGGAGTTAATTTAGTAGAACACATATTTGAGGCTTGGGAGGAGTCACAGGATGCTTTTGGCGTTTTTTGCGATTTATCCAAGGCATTTGATTGTGTCGATCACGAGACTTTACTGAGGAAACTAGGTCACTATGGTGTTAGAGATTCTGCTTTAGGTATAATGAAATCATATTTAAGCGATAGAGTACAAAAAGTAGATGTAAATGGTAAGCGTTCGCTCGGATCAGTTGTTAAAATGGGGGTACCACAAGGCTCAATACTAGGACCATTTCTATTTCTTATATATATAAACGATTTGCCAAATTTAGTTAAAAAGAACCCCGAGATAATTTTGTTTGCCGACGATACATCCTTTATTTTTAAAATTAATAGACGACAACCTGCGGTAGACTACATAAATAATTCTCTTTTGGAAATAGTATATTGGTTCAGTTCAAATAATTTGTCTCTAAATAAAACAAAGACAAAATGCATAAAATTTACCATGCCAAACGTTCTTGATATAAAACCAATAGTTAAAATCAATGATGAGGAACTGGAAATAATTAACACTACAGTATTCCTAGGCATTACTTTAGACAGTAAATTACAATGGGGCCCCCATATTGAAAAATTGTCAGGTAGGCTTTCTTCAGCAGCATACGCAGTTAAAAAAATACGTCAGTTAACAGATATAGACACAGCTAGGCTAGTTTATTTTAGTTATTTTCATAGCATAATGTCGTATGGTATTCTGTTGTGGGGTAGTGCGGCTGATATTAACACAATATTTGTTTTGCAAAAAAGAGCGATACGTTGTATATATAATATGGGCCCAAGAGAGTCTCTTAGAGATAAATTTAAAATAATTAAGATTATGACTGTGCATTGCCAGTATATATTTGATAATTTAATGTACGTACACAAAAATATTAAGAAATATCAAAAAATGAGTGATATACATAATGTTAACACTAGAAATAAAAACAAACTTGCTGTTCTCCACACTAGGCTTCATAAAATAAGTAATTCTTTCGCTGGTAATGGTATTCGTTTTTATAATAAGCTCCCTAGGGAAGTTAAAGAATTTTCAGTTAATAAATTTAAATCTTTTATTAAACATAAGTTAATATCGAAATCATATTATAGTGTAAAGGATTACTTAAACGATAAAAATGCTTGGATCTGAATTGTCCTGTTTACTAAATAAAATAATATTTGTGAAGTGATCACCAAAAGAGCGATAGGAACCCAGCAGAGTTTCTTGTGGGTGTCTTCTCTGACATGGTCGTGTTCCGAACCCTCAGTAAACTTAGCCGTTAAGTTAGACGAGCATATTATGTGATCACTATAAAACGACCTTCACACGCGGTATTTTTATATCTTACGTGAATAAACAAATTTTTCTTTCTTTCTTTCTTTCTTTCAATGGTTTTCTCCTTCCCTACTATCCTGTCAGTCGTCATATCATTATACACTCCCTTTGCTGTCATATCTTGTCTGACGCAGGCTATGTTTCTTTTCTTCGGTCCTACTCTTTCTTTCCATCCATCAGCTAAAAATGAGATTAAAAACTTAAAAAAGCAAATACCTAGTTGGGAGACATTTTTCAGGGAGCCAGTACTCTGTGTCTTATTAAACAAGTTCCTGGACAGTTATAATGATGCCATGAAGAATATGAAATAGATGAGAAAGGAATGTTGCGTTGGTTTGGTCAAATTGAGAGAATGAACGATGAGCGTTTGACGAAACAAGTATACAAGACAAGTGTGGAAGGACTAGTCGGTGCGGGTAGACCCAGGAAAACAAATATGTTGATCAGAGATAGGTTGCATATTGAAGAAGGGCCAAATAAAGAGCACTCGTAACCGACGCGCATGTATGACTCACACTTTCACGAGACCGGGATAAGGCGTGAGTTTATGTATATATGTATGAAGAATATCGGTCTTGAAGAAGTTATATCCAAATGAATTGTGTCGAAGATTGTGCAGGAAACGGGCAGAATGGTTTTGTATGTAACTACGATTTTCTGATATAATTGTGTAAACATTTTTGTTTGTATGTTCTAAATACCCAAAAACTATGATTATTATAAGAAACTTGTTAAACATAACCTTGTTAGGATAATTTAACAATTGTTTTAAAAGAGAAAAACAAGGATGTATAATAAAATTAAAAGATAAAAGAAAACATATTCTAGCTGGGAGATAATTTCATTTCATTATATTTCATTATATTTTTTAGTTCTCTCTAAAACAATCTTAAGCGCTGAATTACATTTGAAGCCAGGGACAGAATTAAAGCGCTAGTATAGAAGAAGCGGCGCCAGCGCAACAAACTCTCCAGCTGCATTCTTGACATCATAATTTTTTAACATTGTAGATAACTGTAATTAGGCGCTGCAACCATTGTATACTATATCTAACCATAACCAAGGATTATTTAATGCAAAAGGTAGCGTCATGCAGGTAGTACATAAAAGTGGGAGCACCAGATCACATCCATAAACAATTATCCAATAATAAAGACGCCGCTCAGTCAAATGCCAAATTAATACTATTGACAAAAGCTATAATCACTGAAACGAAAATATTAAAATACTTTATAATCTTGCTTTATAAAGTATTTTAATCTTTTTATGTTGAGATGTTAAACAACATCATTTTCTACTAAATACTAACAATTCAAAGAAGAAATATTCGTCTTAATATAATAAAATAAGTAATTAAAAAATGTATCTCCAAAATTAAAAGCGCCTTTTTTCAATATTTAGCAACGCATCATTTTATCTATTGCTATACTTCAACACTGTAAAATGCTATTTAAAATGGCAGGCATAAAAATATTAAAATTTGATAGATTATTAACATGGTTTGTTAATTTGAAAGTTTGTAAGTAAGTAAGTAGGTCAAATTTTCGGAAATAATGACAACTAGATACTAAACCAGAAATACTTTCACTTTTAGAAAGTCTCACGATACCTTAGTAAAGGTTGCCTTTTGTTTTAATAAATAGTAAAAATAATAATTGGCAGTTGCATCATAGGTCTGATGCAGAAGGCAGTACTGCTTGACACGGCACGTATTGTGAGGAGGTTCCTGTCTCTGGAGCCCTAACCACCAGTAGCTCCCCCTGTGCTCGATGCCTTTTTTATATTTTTAAATGTTTTATATTTAAAAATGTAAAACATTGTGAAAAATGTAAATAAAGATAATAATAAAGTTTATTTCCACAATAGGTTACAATTTAACATTATTCGTTACACTACATTCATTCAACTTGGTTATGCTTTCTATACATTTTCAGTTATACATCCTGACGACAGTTTCCGGTATAAGTATTGTGGTATAGTAGGGTGGTGTTAATAGCCATGTCTCCCTCCATTACTGGTATAGTACATTAACTGTTTAACATGACGATGATAACTAAGTAGGTATGCTACTAAATCTGAAGTAATCTGAGTAAGTAATCTTGATGATTTTGCCTCAAGTCATTATTTGAGGCAAAATTCATTTAGCTCTCTTTGAAGTTAATATTAAATAACAGACAACGGATAAACATACAAAAATACTTTTTTTTAAATACATCTACTATATAAAAATAAGTCGGGTTTTCCTTCCTGATGCTATAACTCCAGAACGCACGAACCGATTTCCTCTGTTTTGCATTCGTTGGAAAGGTCTTGGACTCCGTGCGGTTTATAGCAAAGAAAATTCAGGAAAATTTTCAACAGAAAAGCGGAAAAATAATGCCCGTGCGAAGCCGGGACAGGCCGCTAGTACATAATAATTATCATACATAGAAAACACCCAGACAAATACAAACAATCATGTTCATGGACACAAAGACTTGCATTGAGCGGCAATCGAAACCGAGACCTCTGCGTAGCAGTCATGTTACATAACCACTACGCCACAGAGGTCGTCAGAGTTGCCAGTTGCCATGCCATCTAGAAAATAGTACCTAGTTTTAATCGTCTGTTAAATCTTATGGAGTTTTACACATAAAGTATAAAAAAAATTACATACTTATAGAAATATATTTTTAGAATTAAAATAAAATAAACATTAACCATAGAACAAGATATTATTGTGTTTTCCATGATATGTTTAAAAAACCTGACAATCATAACAAAGGAAAAGATTTTTCTAGATTTGAACTAATGTGAACAAAACCCCATTAAATTAAAAAAAATAACAAATCTTTGAACTTTTACGTCAATATCTTACTCCACGTGTGGAATTTGCGAATAAATTTTCATTAATTATATTTACAACTTAAGATATAAATTTTATTAACATTGTTTTTTAAAACATAAAGCTTTTGTCTTATAAATAAGAAATAGCGGAGAGTAAATACCATCCGTGTGGTGACGGAGTAAGAATACAATATGTCATCACCCCATCTCATCCAATGGGTGTCGTAGGAACCGACTAAGGGACTATCAGTCAATATTATATTTACGAAATAAAAGAAGGAAAACTTAAAATTAAACCCTATACCAATCCGTCTGGCCAGCGTGGTATTAGTAGGCCAAGTTTCCCTCCATTACGGGAGGAGGTCCGCTGCAGTGGGACATTAATGGGCTGGTAAGCTGAAATTCCCATTTGGTAATAAACCAGAAATTTACTTAGCTGAATTTTCTAAGTATAGGGATAAAATACTAAACTTTAAAATGTTCGAGAGTAGTGTTGTCCATAGAAGGAATAGAGATCATCTTTTTGCGATAATACCATCAGTTGATACGCAAATAATAGAGATAACAAATTTCATGCTCAGTGCTTTTAGCGAAGTCACCATGAACTGGCAGTTATTGGAAACTGGATAGTATAAGTTGAGGAAAATAATATGAAAAAGCAGGTGAAGTTACAAAAGTTGATGCGTCCATACTAATATTATAAAGAGGTAAAGTTTGTGTGTTTGTGACGTTGTAGAGGGTAATCTCTGGATCTACTGAACCGATTTTATAAATTCTTGTTGTGTTGAATAGTCCATTTATCGGGGGGTGTCATAGGCTATATAGTATCACGCTATGACTAATAAGAGTACAGCAGTAATGAATTATGTTTAAAAAACGGACGCCGCGCCGCTTAACGTTGTTAGTTTGTTATATAAAGCTCCCCTTAGTATTTTGGTTCATAGTGTCAGACAAAATAATATAATATAATAGGTACATATAATTTTGGAATTAGTTCCACATTTTTACCAATCTGTGATGAAATTTTTAGCAGAAATTGGTAGAAAGTAAATTAATAATACTACCTACCTGGGTCCTTAGGCGGTTAAGGGATTTCCAATCGGACCAGTTGAGATGGGAACCGGGTGACAGGCGTTCCTTGCATTTCAGATAGTTGGGTGGTGGGGCATGTTTCTCTTGCCACAGTTTGACTCTAGCCGCAGATGGTTCGTCTTGGACTGGTGTTGTTTTACGCAGAAAGCTGTGTCGACTCTTTAACCTCCCTGGTGCTGGGCTATACCCATGCAGGGAGTGGCGTGTGTCTACCTCCTGGTTTTGTTTTTCCACGGCACAGCAAATTTCCCTTCTGACACACGGTGGAGCGATACCAACTAGGGGGTAAAGCTTGCTCAGCGGCGTTGGCTTTAGACAGCCAGATATTATACGGCACGTTTCATTCAGTGCAGTGTCCACTTGCTTAGAATGAGCAGACCGATGCCACACTGGACACACATATTCGCCAGCCGAGAATGACAAAGCCAAACCTGTGGTGCGCAGCACGTCGGGTTTTGCCCCCCACCGAGTAGAGGTCAGTCGTCGCAGTAAATTGTTCCGCGTGCTCACCTTCCGCCTTGTCACTTCACAGTGTTTCCGATATGTAAGGGATCTATCCAGAGAGACACCCAGATACTTGGGGTACTCAAGGTGATCTGGATTCCTTGCCACGTGATGTTTAGTTTTCTGTTTGCGTGGATGTTGTGCAGGTGAAAAGCGCAAGCTTGGGTTTTTGAAGGATTTGGTTTGAGGGAGTTAAGTTCGTAGTATGGACTCAGATTTTCGAGGGCATTCGACAAGGTCAGCTCAACCTCTTTAAAGCTGTTCGCCTGTGTCACAAGAGCCAGGTCGTCTGCGTAAAGAAAGCGGTCGGTGTTCAGGAAGGTGGGCTGGTCATTAGTATATATATTAAACAACGTTGGAGCCAGAGAACTGCCCTGGGGTATGCCGTTCTTCTGACGGCGCCACCTGCTTTTCCCTTGGCCGAATGCCACATAGAATCGACGGTTTGTAAGCAATTATCTCAGAACATTAACAAACCCTAATGATTTTAATAAAATCCTAAATTATTTAATTATCGCTACATATTTGACATTGAGACAGAATTCAATGGTTATAATTCGCAGAGATTTTTTTACTAACACACTTATTAACTAGACATTAAACATTGAGTTACAACACTTTAGATAATAATAATATGGACAAGTTAAAACATTTAGTGCATCTATTATTGCTAGTTCAATTAATAGCTTGTAAGTACTTTTGTATTGTTTCTGCAAAACTAAATCATTTCTTTTAAGGTTGTTTGTGATAATTTTGAATCATGCAGTTTTTTTTTCTAACCAGGATCTGGAATATTTTAACTAAGTAACCTGCGCCAGGACATGTTAGTGTCGTTAAATTGATGTTTGTAAAAATCTGCACGTACTAAGTATCTTTGGTGCAAAATGAGTCTTTTATAGAATTTAAACATAATTTTTTTACACATACATACAAATACAAATAAACTTTATTGTACACCAAAGAATACATAACATAATAATATTTTACAATTTACTATTTGTTGGTAGGTACATGGGCGGTCTTATCGCTAAAAGCGATTTCTTCCAGACAACCCTTATATATGGACATGATGAAGAGAGTGTAGGTGAATGGCAGTAGTTGGCATACATTAAAATAAATATTACTTACATACATTTTAACACAAACAAATAAACACACAATTATTCATAGATACGTAAACCAATAGACATACATATATTACATCATAAATATAATTATAAATGTTACCATATTAAATTCAAATACATACTTATCTAAATAAATATATGTATATAACACGATATACTGTTATTGCTGGTTTAAATAGTATTTATAAATGTTGTTTTTAAAAATAGATATATTTTCAGACTGCCTTACTACTACTACTACATACATATGTTACGGGCAATTTGATAAGTCCGGGCACTATTAATAATGACCGGTCTGTATTAATAATGCCCGACTCAATTGGGCAATGTGATTAATACAGCACAATTAATCACTTTTCCCGGCCATTAAGAATAATGCCCACGCTATCTTGGGCAAAGTAATAAAATAGGTGAACTGTAATGTTTTTGTTTATTAAATGAAATTAAACTTACAAAATTTTCATGAAAAGTTAACAAAAAATAAGCTATTGGACATAGTAGTTAAAAAAGAAACATTTTACTTAAATGTTTCCCGCGGCCCGCTCGCTTCGCTCGCTCGACTCGTGCGCGTTGTGGTCGCCATACTAACCTAACCTAACCAACTGTTTCTGACTTTTGGCTTAATTTTAGGTTTTAGCTTTTTTTTAAGCTATCTCAAACACTAACTTATTACATGGACCACGGGCCGTCGGCCATTATTAATAAGGGCCGGTCAAAGTGATAAATTTATCACTTTGGCCATCGTTATTGGGCATTATCAATAAAGACCGGTCCTTATTAATAATGCCCAGTTAATCACGTTGCCCGTAACACATATATTATCATTCGAACTAGAGTATTAAACCCATCACGCCTTTTCCAGTCCGGGGTAGGCAGAGACAGCAGAACGCCACTTGTCACGATCCTGGCAAACAGATTGAGCCTCGTCCACATTCATTAAGCGAGTCATACATGCGCATCGGTTACGAGTGCTCTTTATTTGGCCCTTCTCCAATATGCAACCTATATGTTCAACATATTTATGTTAAATTTTTACACGTTAACAGAATTTAATACAGGACAAAAAAATTTTAGGTAAAAAGATATGCATATTATCTGACGAAAAATGTATGACAAAAGCATCTAACAAAGCCTTTAAAATCATTGTAAGTGGTATAAAAGAGCAAGGAGCATCAGATCCAATAGTTTATGAAGAAATCAAAGGAGAGATAGAAACACTAAAATATAAATTAACTAATATCAAATTGGTTGGAATGTTGAACAGAAAAGTAACGCATTTAGTGTAAGTATTTTATTTTTATAGTTAATCTTGCAATAATAGGGGAAGAGGACGACCTAAGAAACGATGGATGGATTGTATGAAAGACGATATGGCTGCAAATAGTGTTACTTGTGAGATGACGTCCGCTAGGAAAGTATGAAAAAAGAAGAAATACTGCGTCGACTCGTTACGTTCGCAAAGCCATCCACATATTCATCCTTGCCGTATACAACCTACGCAAAACGTCCTAATTCAATTTTAAATAGGTTTAATTAGATTATAGAGATTTTATGCGAAGTTTGCTTTTTCATACTAACGTTTTCTTAGTTTTTTCAATAAATTATTAAACTAAAAAGCATGAAATTTGGTATAAGTGCACATCTTAGCTAACTTATAGCATTTTAATCATAAGAAAAAATATAAGGGAAGAAGTTACATTTGTTTAAATGGTAAAATCCGCTGGTTTAAATTGGAACCATATTTACAGGCTTATTACTAATACAAATAATAATTATTTTTCTTAATTATCTTTTGTTACTTGTTGGTAATGTCCCTATATTTGCTAAATTACAAAAGTAATACAAGCAATCTATGTTTTAAAAGAAAATAGAGGCCAAAGACTGCGGCGAAAAAAAAAAGCAATTTCCTAGGTAAAGACCTATTATTATTACGCTATTTTTAGGTTTTACAATGTTACGAGTAGTAGCCATATAACCTTAAATAGAGAGCTGTTCAAAGTTAAGCCCACTTTAGAAGTTTTTGATTAGCTAAACCAACTACATGAGAATACTTCAACGAACGCCTTAGAGCATTATCCAGTTAACTTCAGGGACAAAATGTCTTAGACTTGTTGTACAAGTTCATTATTAGACTTCGGTTCTACAAATTAATCTTAAGCCTTTTAAAAGGCGGTCTGTACACCCGTCGATACAATAGTAGAACAATGGTAATGTAGCATACTTATTTGGCACATGGGACAGAAAAACAGAACATTTCTGATATATTAGGTTACATTGCCATGTTTATTAATATGTTTACGTTACGTGGCAGATCCGTTCCTATCCGTGTGGTGACGGAGTAAGAATTCAATATGTCACTACTCCATCTCATCCCATGGGTATCGTAGAAACTGACTAAGGGACTATCTGTAAATATTACTTTGACATAGAAAGAAGGAAAACTTGAAATTAAGCCCTATACCAATCCGTCTGGTCAGCGTGGTATTAGTAGACCAAGTATCCCTCTGTCACGGGAGGAGGCTCGTCTCTGCAGTGGGACATTAATGGGCATTTATGATGGCGTGTTTATTAAAAAGTCGACTATGTCGGTACCAGTATTGTGCCCGCAGAGTTCAACTTCAAGCAGTAGTGTGAAAATGTTACTAGGCTTAGAACAGTTCCATTCAAACAAACAAACAAAAATTCGTTTATTAACATATCTTATGTTGTGTTGTGTGTACTACACCGGTATCGCTTATGAAAGTCGTTTTATAGTGATCACATAAGCACGTCAACTTAACGGCTAAGTTTACTGAGGGATCGGAACACAATCATGTCAGAGAAGACACCCACAAGAAACTCTGCTGGATTCCTATCGCTCTTTTGGTGATCACTTCACAAATATTATTTTATTTAATAAACAGAACAATTTAGATCCAAAAATGTTTATTGTTTAAGTATCAGTTAGTTAAATCACTGAGCTATAAGGTTTGGCAACAGATTGGCTGTGCTCTAGCATTGCTGTTCATTAGTAGCAGTTTCCACTTGCCATCAGACTGGCCACTAACTTTACTGCCACTTTAAAGAAATAACAAAAATTTAAAACGTTGTTTTTCTTTTCTCAGATGTGATCAGGAAACGTTTACTTGTGAATATTTTTTGGAAACCCCTGAACTTGTGTTAACATTTAATTATGAAGTAAAAGGATCTTTGAGTTCTTTACAAGTTGATGGAAATGGTGCAGGCAGAATTATTGCTGGTATGTTTATTGCTATTTTAAAGTTTGAAATGTTGTTTTACTTACCTTAAATAAATAAGTTTTTCGGATACTAATTTTATTGCAATTATGATATGATGCATTATACTAAAGAAAATAAACTTAGTTACAATCGAGGGTTTTTCCAACGAGTTTTTGTTTTTTTGTATGAACGTTAGTTACTTTGGAATTAATGTCATCTTTAAACCTCGTTCGAAAAGGTTAAAATCATAAGCTTTTGAGAAATTTTCTTTATTTCCGTAAATTAAACAAAAACCTAAACTCAAAAATTACGATGACATAAAATTTGATATGAAATAAAAAATAACTTTAAAGCTATCGCGTTTCATTATTAAATATTATTTAAACGGGATATTAACGCGCATTTTATTTACCTTTATTTGACTTGACGTTTCGGCACAGGTTGCACTGGTTGTGATCAGTCAGCTTGCGACCACGATATTACGTAATGAAAGTTTTGTAACTAATTTTTTACTTACAGATAAATATGCAATACTTTACAGAGGCGTATGTGGAAAAGTTACCGATGAAAATGATAAAAAACCACACCTTTATGTAAAAACATTTAATGTTGAAACTCTACCTAGAGGGAAAGTAGCTATAGATATTGATAATCTTGTTGATGGAGATAAAGAGAAATGTAAGTATCATCACAACAGCCCATTAATGTCCCACTGCAGGGACGGGCTTCCTTCCGAGACGGAGGGATACTTGGCCTACTAATACCACGCTGGCCAGATGGATTGGTATATGGTTTAATTTCAAGTTTTCCTTTCTTTTTATTGCCCTGCAGTGGCACATCAATGGGCTGTTATTATGATGTTGATGTTTAACAGTCAAAATGCATGGATAATAATGAAACTAAGGCTTACACTGCAACAATAGACCACTGATATTCAAAACATATTCTATTGTGTCTACAATGTTGCTTTTGTAAATAACAATAAGTATCTTGTTCCAATAAGGGATTTAGAACATAATCTAACAAAGCCAAAATAATTCAGCGTTGGTCAGAAAGGATATGTAGAGAGCTGATAGAAGGGCATGCAGCTATTGTTTGACTGCAGCATACGTCTAGAAACATCAATATTGATTGATAGATACACGTATAAACGATCAAGTGAAATGTTTGAATATAAATATTCCTCACACTTTCACACAACGCCATCTAGTCCCAAACTAAGCAAAGCTTGTACTATGGATACTAGACAACGGATAAACATACTTAAAGTATTTAAGTATGCTACGCAGAGGTCTCGGGTTTGATTCCCGGTCAATGCAAATCTTTGTGTGCATGAACATGATTGTTTGCATTGGTCTGAGTGTTTTCTATGTATAATTATGTATGTATTTACAAAAAAAAAGATATTTAAGTATGTTTATCCGTTGTCTAGTACCCATTGTATGTACAAGCTTTGCTTAGTTTGGGACTAGGTGTTGTGAATGTGTGAGGATTATTTATTTATTTATTACAAGTTAGTATGTAGTTTCTATTATTTTTTAATAATGATTTATAAAGAAAAACTTCATGTTATTGTTTTCAGCTCAATTGGCTACCAATTTTATAAATGAAAATTGGAGAGAAGTAGAGAAAACATACGGAAAGCCAATAATGAATGTACTTATGAATAAGTTTATGGTTAACTTTAACAGCTCTTTGATACAATGGCCGCTTGAAGATGTATTATTTCAAGAAGAAACACGATGATAATACAAGAAAATGATTTGTTTGAATAAAGACTTATTTTAACTTATTTTATTTAAATTAAATAAAAATCGAAAAACGCTTAGTTTTGTTGCCGTATTACCTTCCTATTAATTTATAAATTAACAATGAGATTTTAATCTTCTTAACAGCTCATTAATGTCTCACTGCAGGGACGGGCCTCCTTTCGTGACGGAGGGATCCTTGGCCTACTAATACCACGCTGGCCAGACGGATTGGTATAGGATTTAATTTAAAGTTTTCCTTCTTTTTATTACGTAAAGAATATATTTACGTATAGTCCCTTAGTCGGTTTTTACGACACTCATGGGATGAGATGGGGTGATGACATATTGTATTCTTACTCCGTCACCACACGGAGATTTCCACGTGTAATAAAAATTAGTGACAATATATATTTTTTTTAACACACATAAATATTCAAATAAAAAGTTTTAAATTATTATGAATATAACAGGACAAGGATCTAGCATAGTGTATATAGTAAAATACAATTGTTCTCAAAGGTCTCGGGTTCGATTCCCACTAATTAATGATGACACTTTGTACTATTAGTACAGTCTACACATGCAAAACATACTTGAAACAATTTAAATTACAATTACATACATTATTTTATTTATGCCCTTCCAAAGAATATGATAATTGCATACACTGAAGTCAGTAGCAACTTTGAATGTACTAATTAATTATTAATAAATCATATTATTATTTCTGCTACAACAAGTTTTCTTTATTTTATATACATAAACAAATAAACCACCACCAACCACATACGCAAAATTGTTCCGGGTCCCTAATAAAACTGGTCAACGTTTGTCTAGAATTGGTTCGAAATTCAAATATTAAAAAGCACCAACGACAATAGGTACAACTTTTACAATTTCGTTCCTATTACTGACCTACACATGGGGCATACATAAAGTTTTCGTTGCTGGCCACTCGTATAAGTTTGAATTTCAAATAGGATTCTTTTTTCAAACAAAACATTGTTCCATTGGGCTTTTATTTTTGATATTCGAGAGTTTATAACGATTTTTTTGGTAGGCATAGATATTTGTTAATTTAATTAATTAATTAAATTAACATTAACAACATGACTGTATTTAATTAAAAATTAACCCTGTTAAAAACTATACATCTATTACTCATAATATCCTTTATAATTTTATGTTTCTACGTCACCTTAATTTATTTTTCTGTTATTTTCTTGTGATCACCCTCAGACCAAATAAAAAATAAAGACGTAGCGCTGTCAACAAAAAAATTAAGCAGATTTTGTAAACATGTGTGCATTTAAGGAGTGCTGCCATGCAGTGAAAACTAATTACCCTAAGTTTGGTCTAAGTACTGGCAGGCTGATTGAGTTCATGGATAGGTTTCATTTTAAAATTGTATATAGGTATTTTCCTTTTAAGTGGTGGTATAATAGCATGTTTATTCCGACAAGATTGGGTAAAAATAAAACATTATTCCAAAACCATTTAATAAATAAATAATCACAACAAATCGTATGTTAGAAACTGGAGTGTTTCCAGACAGGGTAGCCCTTGTTAAACCTTTACATAAGAAAGGCCCAAAACATGACATTAATATTAAAGACCCATAGCCCTATTACCAAGTTTTACAAAAATATTTGAAAAAGTTATACATACTTACATGTTTTCTTTAAACAATTCCCGCATTAAGATCAATTCTTGATATGGTACCGATTTTGGTAACAATCCTAATCCGAGAATAAGCAAAACGAACCTTTTTCCTATACTTAGTTTTATTCTAAAACAAGAGACTGACATGAGGCTTGTCAAAAAAAGATGATGGAAAAATACAGCATTGGATTATCTTGTAAATATTTTATTATGATAAAAGAAAATATAAGTGAAAATGCATTGCCATATTTTTCTTTTATTTTTTATTTATATACTTAATGTTACTTTTTCTATTACTTACAAGTAGGTACTTACCCCATAAGCGGGGAAAATTCTGACGCTTACTAGTGTCAACACTTGTTGAGGTTTTGTGTTCCAGGCCGTCATCATAAGTCAATATTATTAATAATTAAAATTACGAGTTTTTACATTTACGTACGTATGAGATGTGATTCCATCTGGCTTTTTAATTTTTGAAGATTGATTTTTGCACCCTTTTACGTCATAATTAGGCATTTTACAGAATAAATTATGAAAAATGTTTATGTCATACTCTATTGACAAACTACCGCCAACTGACCGATAAGGCGTAGTTTGGGTAGTAAATGTGTGCGTGTGACTTGTATGTATAGAGCGAGGCGTAGTTTTGAATACTTCAATCGAGTGTTCGCAGCGCTACGTCTTTATTTTTTATTTGGTCTGAGTGATCACCACGGAAAATGAATTTTAAATATTCTAATTTTTTTTAAGTTTTAATTTATTGCCTCGAAAATATGTTTTTACAAAAAACCTGAATTTGTTGTTTAAAATAATTCTGCCCTTATAACCTTAAAGGTTTCTCACGTTATATGGTAATATATTATTTTAACATAATAATATTAATATTACGTATTTATGAATAGACAACATAAAGGTTATTTTTAATTATGTGTTAATGTTTTATTTTATTGATGTTATAATAATATTACTAAGACTTAGTTGCTGACTAAAATATGTAATTTTTGTTGTTGTTATTAAAATATTTATAGCTATAATAATTACAAAAGACTTATATGTATGTATTTACAAAAAAAAAAAAAAAAGTATTTAATTATGTTTATCCGTTGTCTAGTACCCATAGTACAAGCTTTGCTTAGTTTGGGACTAAATGGCGTTGTGTGAATGTGTGAAGATTATTATTATTATTATGTTTCTCTTTTCCATAATACTCGGGTCTATTGGAGACCCGGTTCTTTGGAAGGCATACATCGGGCCGAAGCCAAGACGAAGAGGCCCTTTAAGAGATATTTAATCTGGTAATGGATACACAGGGCAGATACCATCTCTGAACGCACAATATGATACATACAGAGATGGTCCCTGCCGAGTGCAAAAACTATTGTAGTGCATCTCTAAGGATGCGATGGAAATTGAAATAATAGTCTATGGATGAGAATGTTCGGTGGATAAGTTATTGGGCTATGGAAGGAGACTACCGGATACCTGTCGTGATAATCAGTCTCTATATTATAAAAAGACAGGTAGTGACTTGCCATCTCGTTGAGTGGGCCCCACAAAACGGCCGCACGTACAGTGCGACAATGGAGCAACATCTCGTAGAGAGGCTAGAAGCTGCGGAGAGGTAAGTCTGCGGGGCGCCAAATTCCGGTCAACCGTTCAAGGGCCCCCGGCGTTATGACATTTTACACTTCCAGCTTGGAGCATAGGATCCGCTCTTGCGTATTCCAGTCCTGGCCGACCAATGAAGGTAAGCCAGGCCATCAAGGAATCAGGGTCCGTGGTGTCGCCACTCACCAACAGCTCGCCACAAGCTGCCCCTGCGGGCTTATTATTATTATTATTAAAGTGGCATAACATTAATAAAAGAAAGATCACTGGACCGCTGAATTATTGAGATATTTACCTGCTTGATGTTTCGATTCAGGTTACACTGTACTAAAACCGTGGTTTCAAGCATATAGGTTTAGGTTTTAGTAGGTTTTAAGGGTGTTTGTCTCTTTGCTGGCGATTAAAAAATGTTATACTTACTAATACTACCATGCGTCGATTGAAACTTTCAAATACGTACCTTTGAACAAAACAAAACAAATATTAATTTAACAATTTAATATTGTGGCTATCAAAGTACACAAATAATAATAAATAAATAAATAATCCACACACATTCACACAACGCCATCTAGTCCCAAACTAAGCAGAGCTTGTACTATGGATACTTGACAATGGATAAACATACTTAAATATTTTGTAGTAGACACACTTTATAAAACAACTCTCACACTGCACCAAATCAAATCATTTTAATGCACACAAAATATTTGAATTGAGAGCAAATCAAACCAAAAATCTCCGCGCAACAGTCCCTCTCCGTGTGGTGACGGAATAAGAATACACTCTGTCACCACCCCATCTCATCCCATGGGTGCCGTAAAACCCGAAATAAATATCCGTGAATATTAACTTTACGTAATAAAAAGAAGGAAACCTTGATATGAAACCCTATACCAATCCGTTTGGCCAGCGTGCGTGGTATTAGTAGGCCAACTATCCATCCGTCACGGGAGGAGGCCCGTCCCTACAATGGGACATTAATGGGATTTTAAGATGATGATAAACAGTCCAGTCAGGCACTATGACCACTACAATAAACAAGTCATCAAACTAATAAATAAAATTAAAATAAATAACATCCATGCCTTGTTTTTCATTGGCATTTATTTTTCTCACGCAGTCATTATGTACAAAGATAAACTACTATTCCAATTTCTGTTATGTATAACAACTAAAATTCATTGAAAAAAAAACACACTTAAAATTAAAACACGCTCAAAATAATTATCATATTAACTAATTGCTTGTTGTTAAGATTCTCAAGCAACAACTATATATTGAGGAAGTTTGATTTTACTTTATACAGTCTCAATAAGCCGTAGTCCACTGGGCTCTCCCAACACGCGCCATAGAACAGTTATTATTTAGACAATATGGGAAGATTACAGTGGCAATTTTTTGTGTTTGGTTTGGTGTTTCTGCATTATATTGAATGTAAGTATTTTGTTTTTCCGTGTGGTGACGGTGTAAGAATACAATAATTATGTCACCACCGAATCTCATCCCGTGGGTGTCGTAAAAACCGACTAAGGCACTATCCGTGAATATTATCTTTACGAAATAAAAAGAAGGAAAACTTGAAATTAAATCCTATACCAATCCGTCTGGCCAGCGTGGTATTAGTAGGTCAAGTATCCCTCCGTCATGGGAGGAGGGCCGTGCCTGCAGTAGGATATTAATGGACTGTTATGATGATCTTACACTTTTATGTGATTATAGAAGATTTTATCAACTTGGTCATATGCCTTGAATAATCAATAGGTTGGCTCTACATTATGTTTCATGTCTGTTGCCAAAATGATAGATACATAAAGTGTCTTTATTCTAGATGGCAGTACTAGCGTTTGTTACTTTAGCTAAATTTCTCCATAACTTCTTAAAAA
Source organism: Schrankia costaestrigalis (assembly GCA_905475405.1). Taxonomy (NCBI): domain Eukaryota; kingdom Metazoa; phylum Arthropoda; class Insecta; order Lepidoptera; family Erebidae; genus Schrankia; species Schrankia costaestrigalis. Next base: position 5,617,166 of record FR997852.1, on the reverse strand, counting down.
AGATAGGAATGCCAAGTGCTTCAGTCAGCTTTCGGCATAGTACAAATAAATACAGTATTTCGACTTCATAGATACGGACGAAACGCGAGTTAAACCTACATCTCACTATAGAGGTGGCTTAGCAGAGTGAACAGTCTCGACTGTGCCGCAGTAACCAGCGGGAAAGTAGGTAAATGTAATTAAAAAGCTGGAGGTGGGCAGCCCTATCGCATGTTTACGTACCGCGCAGCCGTAGGCATTTATAATAAATATTCGGCCGAGATAAGCGCCGATTACACTACCCTACATATAGGGCCCTACATCTTGTAGGGCACTACATGTTGTCTAGTGTAATCACACGTAGGCTGTTAGGACACTACATATCGGAGATTGGCGAGTCCACCCTACATGTAGGGCCCTACATCTTTTAGGGCACTAAATGTTGGTCTAGTGTAATCACATGTAGGGTGTTAGGACACTACATATCGGAGATTGGCGAGTCCCGACTGCCCTACATCATGTAGAGTAGTGTAATCGGCGCTATAGACTACTGGTTGTAGTGTGCTTTCGGTGACGCGTATTATTCATGCCAATATTGTTTTATTTTGAATACGTTTCATCATACACGCATGTCACATAAAAAACTTAAGTTATTACATAACAATAATTATGAATAACTTCACATAATGGTGTGAAATTGTTTAAAAATAATGTATTTTTGTTTATAACGCATAAAATATTTACACATTTTCTCAAGATATGACGTAATCGAAGCTATAACAATAGATATTTATATTTTTTATTTAAAATGAATTGAGTTTTTTTAATTTTTTATGACCATTTTGACTTTGATCAATGAGAGATATTTTAATTAATGTTTTTTTGTACATTCAATGAGGATGGATTAAAATAGCTTAGGTATTACACAATGATAATAACAATCTCTGGGTCTCCACTCTAGGACACGTTTGCTTCAACTGGGATTTAGGCTGGGCTGTTAAAATAATGGTAAACTATTTTCAAAGGTTAAAGCAACGCTCTGTCTTCAGCATGAATTAACCCGGTCTTGTTCTAACCCTGTTGACGACACGTCTATAGTTATAGTCGATGGCTACTATGCAAAGGTCTGTGGTTCAAAACCCCTCTAATTGTGCACATCTTTGTGTTTAAACAAGAATATTTGAATCGGTCGGGGTGTTTCCTGTACCATTCGGTCGTCGAAATTTAGTTAATATTCCGTATATGAATTGAATATTATAAACCTATTGTAACTATTTGAGGTTAGATGTTATGTAAAGCTCTTAATGTCCTTATTGTACTATGTTACAATTAGTATTGTATTAATAGATATTATTAATAGAAACAAACGTTATTTTGAGTAGATTATAATCGCTAAATTAACTGATTACAAAACGAGGAAGTTCTCAATTAAGTTTTGTTTGTTTAATATGTTACCTTAAAACTTAGTTCTTATTTTGACCTGCTTTTAAAAACACTTTTGTATCAAGGTTAATACATCAAATAAGTGTTTAAATTTTTTTTTCCAAAGTACTCTAAGATATATTGGAACATGGAATATTTAGTTTTATCAAAAAAAATAGCAGATTTATGTGAAACATCGAAAATAAGTAAGGCCAAAAACACACACATGCCATAAACACAGTTAATAATTAACTTTTAAAAAGTAACAGCGAAATAAGTAAATAGGTAACAAATTAATGACAGCAATAAAGCCCGATTTACACATCGACAAGTACAGTAGCGAGTTAAGTTGGCGAAACGCGAGAAAGGGGGCTACTTCGCACTTAACTCGCGAAAAAATAGGATGGAGATCTATTCAAATCAACTTAAAAATAAAGAATTATCTATCTATCTATCTTAATCAACAACTTACTACTTAACTCGCTACTGTACTTGTCGATGTGTAAATCGGGCTTAATGGATTTTGGCTACTAATCGAAATGACTAAGGTTCATAGCACAAAATGTAACGTAATCGGATCGGCACCGCCTCGCCTTTTTCTTCGGTGTCAAACGTCAAAAATCCGATTACGTTACGATTCCGATTAGTGTGCGGTGCAGTAAGGAGTTTCATACAAAGAATACTGAACGGCTCGAGTTGATACGGTGACGATCCGTTTACGTTACGTTATATGTGCTATGAGCCTAATAATTCAATGTTTTGTGTGTGTTTTGTTTTCAGGTTCAGAGGTCTGTTCATTTTCTGATGTGGAATGCATGACGAAAGGAGCTAAGCATATTTACGGGATTCTTTTAAACGATATCAAAGAAGAAGGAGGCTCCGATCCATTATTCGTTGATAAAATAGACGGATCACTTGGTGACCTTAAATTTAAGTTAAGTAATATCACACTGACTGGGTTGAAAAAATGTGAAGTTAGTCGTTTGGCGTAAGTATTGTCTTGTTTTATAAATGTTGCATGAAACCTCTCACAAGCCCATAATATTAGTAGGTCCTTAAAGACAGTTGAGGGACTACTTCAATAAACAGTAAATCAAGCAAAAGACTGACATAAAGTTGAAAAGCCACACATCTTCGTAATGAAATTATAGTGGTGATATTTTGTCATTGAGGTAATATGTACTACGTAGTACATATTACCTCAATGTATTTTGTATTCTAAGTGTAACATCATACTGAAAAACTATTTAATTATGATCATATCAGCCCAATTCCGTGTGGTGACGGAGTAAGAATACAATATGTCACCACCCCATCTCATGCCATGGGTGTCGTAAAAACCGACTAAGGGACTATCCGTGAATATTATGTTTACATAATAAAAAGAAGAAAAACTTTAAATTAAACCCTATTCCAATCCGTCTGGCCAGCGTCACGGAAGGAGGCCCGTCCCTGCAGTGGGAGATTGATAGGCTGTTATGATGATGATGATATCAGCCCAAAGGAGTCTACTCTATACTAAAGCCAAAGTCGATGTGAAATGTTTTATAACAAGCCTATCCATTTTTTCTTCTAATTATGTAAGTTGCGGGGTCCAATTCTTTTTATTCTGCCCTGGAAACAATCGAGTGTAATACATAAGTAGTTCTGCAAGTTTATGTAGTTAATCCTTACAGAAATTACAGCTGTATGATAGTGGATGGTATAAGCCCCAAACTGTATTGATATTTTGTTACAGATGCATAGTGGAGAAACTCAACTGTGATTTTAATTTAAGATGTCCATTAATTAATTTGGAGTCTAACTATATAATCAAGGGACCTCTTGGTCCTCTTCTGCTTGATGGTGAAGGATCCAGTAAATTTTCTGCAGGTTAGTTACATTATTTATTAAAAAGACCCAAGCCTATCGTAACTCCACACAAGCGGAGAAAGTTAATTGCTATCAAGAAGAACAATATTTATATTTTGAACGAAATTTTGATTTGTAATAAATACAATACGAGCGCGTGTGCGTGTGCATGTTTCTTACTGCTTTTCTATGAGTTTTTCTCTTTCTCATGCGATGTTTGGTGAAACAACAATTTTTTAGGCTTATAATTTTTCACTCACTGGTGAGTTGGTCTTGACCACAGGTCTTGACGGAATGAGCCTTCTTAAAACATATTACTCGACCGGGCGAAGCGGCGCGGTCGCGTTAGGGGCTTGCGTGCACGAGGTCGCAATTTCGAGTCTGACTAAGGACAATTGTTTATGCGATCCACAAATAATTGTTCTGAGTCTCCATGTTCTCCTAATTGATGTTAGAGATATATTATCTTAAGAAATTACAAAGACGTGAATTCAAAAACACAATATGGTGAAAGTTTTATTTCATAAATAACTTAATTCCATCCATATCAGCCTATGGACATCCACTGCTGAACTTAGGCCTCCTCCGAAAGTTTCCACTCTGCACTGTCTTGTGCCTCCCTCATTCATCGGCTTCCCGCCGTCCTAACCAGGTCGTCGGTCCACCGTGTGAGGGGTCTCCCCACCCAGCTGTAAGAACAAGCTTAATACTGTCAATAAATTTGTATTATTGTTTGAATTTTCAGAGGATTACGAGATATTATTTAATGGCGATTATGGAAGGTTTGTTGATGAAAAAGATCAGAAACCTCATGTTTTTGTAAAGAAATATAATATCGATACCATACCTCACGGAAATTTGATAATTGAAGTAGGAGACCTTGTCAAAGGGAATAAGGAAAAATGTAAGTTTCTTATTTAATAGTCATTGAACCTTCTCTGTAAAACGAGACGGTAAAAGTAGTAGGTATTATTAATATGTATATTATATATCCGTGTGGTGACGGAGTAAGAACACAATATGTCACAAGGAACTATTTGTGAATGTTATCTTTACGAAACAAAAAGAAGGAAAACTTGAAATTAAACCCTATACCAATCCGTCTGGCCAGTGTGGTATTGGTAGGCCAAGTATCCCTCCGTCACGAAAGGAGGTCCGTCACTGCAGTGGGACATTAATGGGCTGTTATGATGATGATGTATTCTTAAAAAAATGCTCAATAATCGAGACGTAGGCACCAGTTGCCATTTTTGATTGCTTGCCTGCCTTAGGTTAAGCAATTTCACATCATAGTCACTCGTCGTAGTCGGTTGAGCATCGTTGGCGAGTTCGTTCTATTGATGGGTGACCACAGAGTGGTGAAATAGGACTCTGTGGTCAACTATCAATCAAATCAATATAAATCAAATAAATGTTCTGACCGTCTCGGTCGCTGTGCTTTGGATGGCACCTAAAAAGTCGATCTCGGTTGATGTTCAGAGGCCTATGGGCGGCTTGAACAAATCTTGAATAAAAAAAATTTCGTAGACTATCAATAAAAAAAATTATATACAACCTTCTGCTGCTTCTCGTGGTGATTTATTACATATTTATTTATACTAAAAAACATGCACACACATCTCCGTGTGGTGACGGGGTAAGAATAGTATATGTCACCACCCCAGCTCATCCCATGGGTGTCGTAAAAACCGACTAAGGGATTAACCGTGAATATTATTATTATCTTTACGAAATAAAAAGAAGGAAAACTTGAAATTAAGCCCTACACTAATCCGTCTGGCCAGCGTGGTATTAGTAGGTCAAAGATCCCTCCGTCATGGGAGGAGGCCCGTACCTGCAGTGGGGCATTATTGGGCTGTTATGATGATAAAACATGAAACGCGATTACTATTATTTTCATTGATTTTAAAATGTATGTTATTTTCAGCGGCCTTAGCATCAAAATTCTTTAACGAAAATTCAAAGGCAATGGAGAAGATGTTTCGTAAATCAGTCATGGATGTCCTGCTAACAAAATTTATGAATAACTACACTGAAGTTTTGAAGACATACCCCGTTGATGTATTAGTGCCTAAATAAGATAACTGAGAATAACATTAAAGAGGAAATTGTTAATTGATGACTTTTTATTTTATTAATAACCTAATAAAATTTTCTATTTATAGTCCAGTCAAAATAGACTAAGTTATGATTACAGTTTGCATTAATTCCCAGCAAGCTGGATTTTTGTGCAGGCCTTGAATACGTCATTACAAATGATATGTATTGTCCCAGCCCATCAATGTCCCACTGAAGGAACGGGCCTCCTCCCGTGACGGAGGGATATTTGGCCTACTAATACCACGCTGGCCAGACGAATTGGTACAGGGTTTAATTTCAAGTTTTCCTTCTTTTTATTACGTAAAGATATTATTCACTGATAGTCCCTCAGTAGGTGTTTACGCCACCCATGGGATGAGATGGGGTGGTGACATATTGTATTCTTACTCCGTCACCACACGGAGAAAAATACATAATAGCGTATAAATATTCAGCCGGTATGGTACATTAGCTATGCCCGCTCGATTCACCACAGCGTTTAGGTGGAATCGAACAGTAGGTAGTGAAGTTACAGAGCTATGTGACTTAAGTACTTCTGTCTAGGATATGCAGTGGCTTGACTGTACTCTAGCATTGCTGATATCCCTGGGAGGTGGTAACCATTACACCATCAGGTGGTTTGTAAGCTCATCATAACAGCCCATTAATGTCCCACTGCATGGACGGGCCTCCTCTCGTGACGGAGGTATACTTGGCCTACTAATAACACGCTGGCCAGACAAATTGGTATAGGGTTTAATATCAAGTTTTCGTTCACTGTATTTCATTAAAGATAACATTTACGGATAGTCCCTTAGTCGGTTTTTACTACGCACCATTTAGTATTCTTATTCTTACTCCGTCACCACACGCAGTTTGTTTGCTCGTCTAATAAGGTAATTCAATCGACCACCTTTTAAGCATATTCTTCAAAAACAACGACCAGTAAAAAGAACTCTGTTAAAGGCATTTTAATATCTAACTAACTTTATACTTATACTAGCTGAACCGTGCCCACTTCGTTGGGCGGCGAAAAAAACGCGTCCCTTTTTAAACATATTTAATTACTGTTTTACTCCTATTAGTCATAGCGTGATACTATATAGCCTATGACACTGCTTGATAGTTGAAATTCAACACAGAAAGAATTTTTAAAATCGCTTCGTTATGTCCAGAGATTATACCAGATTATACAACGTTACAAACTCATAAACACATAAACTTTGCCTCTTTATAATATTAGTATAGATGTATAGATAATACTTTTTCTTGACAGTTGAATTACTATATCTACGGAATAATTCCTTGAGGACACCTTCACGCTTGAAAGTATTTATTAAAAATAAAAAAAACAGTATTTTATGTATACAGCTCTTGTTAATTCAATACTATTTTACTATTTTTTTTTACTTTAATTGACGTCAGTCATTCAGGGATAATAACAATTTTATTATAGCTTTGAATATAAAAATTTAGTTTAATTCTGTCATTAAAATGCTTAAGGCGCTGGTCACACTGTATTTAACAAACAGACAAAATAATTGGACTTGGCTCACGAGGTTGTCGACATGTGGAATGTTGATTCGGCGATCATTGTTCTGATAGTACTTTCGGTAAATGAAGTTCCAAAGAGTCTCTATCAACATCTACGGAGACTCTCTCTTTTTCTTTTTCTATTTTTTTAAAAGACAACTCCCGCACTAGGGATCATGCCCTGTGTCGCGGGGACCTTTTACAAACATCAATTAACGGATACAAAGAACACCCAGACCAGGACAATAATTTGTGGATCTCCCAAATTATTGTCCTGCGTGGGGATCGAACCCACAACCTCTTGCACGGCAGCCGCTTGCGCTACCGTCGCGCCACCGAGGTCGTCTCTCGCTTGGCAGTTGGATCATAGGTCTGATGCAGAAGGCAGTACTGCTCGACACGGCTCGTATTGTGAGGAGGTTCCTATCTCTGGAGCCCTAATGACCAGTAGCTTAGTCCTAGTACCTGGTGGGACTACCTTTATTTTATGTTTCTGTGTTAAAGAGCCCTAAAATGAGATACTTAAATGGAAATAAGTTATATAGTTATTATACAAGATACAAAGGGAGAGGCCTTTGCCCAGCAGTGGGATGATAAGGGCTGATACGATACGATACAAGATACAAATAACCATAATAAGCCTAGCATGCATATTATTTAAGTAGTAATAAGAAGATACTACTTTAATTAAGAAATTTCGCTTAATTTTTGACAATGCGACAAAAGCCTATAATTTAATACCCAAATGAAACATAAACATATAAAATGAATTAAACAAGAAAATAAAATCATTTTAATAATTTACAGAAACATGAATAGTTTACAATCGGTTAGTCTAATAATTTTGTTATTCTATTCCATACAATGTAAGTAACAAAATGATATTTAAGATTTTTTGCGTATATTATAAACAAAAACAATTGTTATTATACTTAGATAATGATGGAAAAATAAGGTTTTTTGTTCGTGTATCGAAATACGCAAGGCTGACTCATCAAAGTGGACCGACGACCAGGTAAAGGTTGTGGGAATCTGAATAACAAGGGAGGTACATAACAAAAAGTGGAGATGTTTGAATAGGTCTATAACCAGTGGAAGGCTTTTGACTAAGGTGATAGGTATGGTATCATTCATCTCATCATCATAACAGCCCACTAATGTCCCGAACATTTATTATAAATGCCTACGGCTGCGCTGTACGTATACATGCAATAGGGCTGCCCACCCCCAGCTTTTTAATTACATTTACTTACTTTCCCGCTCGTTACTGCGACACAGTCGCGACTGTTCACTGCGCAAAGCCACCTCTATCGTGAGCGTGTAGGTATAACTCGCGTTTCGTCCGTTTCTATGAAGTCGAAATATTGTATATATTTGTACCATGACTATGTGCTTATCATAACTAAGGCATTAATTTATCATTACAGGTAAAAAGATATGTGATTTTATGGATACTGTCTGCATGACTAAAGGGGCTAATCACATATACAAAGCAGTTATATCGGGCGACAACGGTCGATTTAACTCCTCAGATCCTATACATGAAGATAAAATAGAAGGAGACAGCCATGGACTAAAATACAAGTTGACTAAAACTAGCATGATGGGATTACTTAATTGTAAAGTTACTCATTTGATGTAAGTTTCAATTTTTGTTTGCATAACAGTCCATTTATGTCCCACTGCAGGGACGGGCCTCCTCCCATGACGGGAGGATACTTGGCCTACTAATGCCACGCTGGCCAGACGGCTTGGTATAGGATTTAATTTCAAATGTTCCTTCTTTTTATTTCGTAAAGATAATATTCACGGATTTCTGATGATGTCTAGTATTCATAGTACAAGCTCTGCTTAGTTTGGGACTAGATGGCGTTATGTGGATGTGTGAGGAATATTTATTAATAAAAATAATATAATATGTTTTTCAGATGCAACTCCAAAGAGGGTACCTTCGAATACTTTCTACGCTGCCCTCGAATGATCCTAAGCTCTTTATATTATGAACTACAAGGACCTTTTAGACAACTCGATATTAACGGCAAGGGGGCTTTTATAATAATTGTTGGTAAGGAGTTTTTTATTTTAAAACATAATGATAATCACAAGATGAACTCATTTTTGGTTCTCAGTGTTCTCCTTGTTACTAGTCCCTAACCAAAGTCTTTCTATATATTTTTAAATAGACTGCGTAGTTTCCAAAGGATCGTTACTCAAATAAATCCTTAATATGGAAACTCTCCGTGTAGTGACGGAGTAAGAATACAATATGTCACCATCCCATCTCATCTAATGGGTGTCGTAAAAACCGACTAACTATTCGTATCTTAACGAAAAAAAAGAAGGAAAACTTGAAATTAAACCCTATACCAATCCGTCTGGCCAGCGTGGTACTAGTACGCCAAGTATCCCTCCGTCACGGGATGAGGTCCGACCCTGCAGCGGGACATTAAATTGCTGTTATGATGATGTCACAAAAGATTTGTTTTGTTTACAGATGATTACATAGTAGAATATAGAGGTTACTATGGAACTTTAGTTGATGACGACGATAAGACACCTCGAGTTTATATTACAAAGTATGATGTCACAACTAACATTAAAGGAAACGTAGAGATTGAAATTGTGAATCTGATAGACGGTGATAAAAAAAAATGTAAGTGAAGTTATAAATTAAGTTAAGTAATACTTGAACTGTTTTATATTAATTTTAGTAAATCAGAAACAGCCCATTAATGTCCCACTGCAGGGATGGGCCTCCTCCCGTGACCGAATAATTAAAAAAATAATAAATTATACTTGGCCTACTAATTACTGGCCAGAGGGATTGGTATAGGGTTTAATTTCAAGTTTTCCTTTTTTCTATACAAAAGGTAATATTTACAGATAGTCCCTTAGTCGGTTTTTACGACACCCATGGGATGAGATGGGGTGGTGACATATCGTATTCTTACTTGGTCACCACATGGATATTAATAAATGTTATTTTAGTAAATGTTTTGTAATAATTACATTTTGGCAAAGTTTACAAATCAAAGAAGGTACAAATAAAACATACCTACTATTTTTCAGTTCAACAGTAAGCCAAAAAAATACTTAAAAATAAATTGTACTATTTTTTTTAGTTCAACAGGATTGCAAGTATCTAAGCAGTTTGTTATTTTTGCATGATAACTTCATGATTTATTTTTATTAATTTATGTTTTGCTCTTTTTGTAATTGGCACATTTCATTTCAGCTGATTTAGCAGAAAAAATATTTAATGAAAATTGGAGAGAAATTGCGCAAGTAATAGGAAAACCTATCGCCCACGTTCTCCTAAGAAAGATGTTGATAAACCACAATAATTTTATAAGACATCATCATGTTGACGAGTTGGTTGCGAAAGAAGTTTAATGTATCAAGATTATTCAAGTCCGACTATTAGTGAAAAAAACTTAAGAAAATGAGTATTAATTTAAGCTATTGGATTGACTTGAATTGAATAATATATTTATTTCAGATAAATTACATCCATATTATTAGTTAACTTACATCTATGTTAGTACATATTTAAATTAAATTAAATTGCCATAAAATTTTAAAATTATTGTAACTTAATTCATATAGATTTAAAAAAAAAATTAACTACAATCACAACAAATACAATTTCATTCATAATAAATTAAATTAAATCAATAAATTAAATTAAATCAATAAATTAAATTAACTAATAATAAGCCTTATAAGCTATACCTAAGACCAAGTTTACCTTCAATTTAATCGTAAATTACAAGTAGGTACAAAATACTTATAATTTTTGGGATTCGAGGTCCTTGTGTTGGTTCATTGTAATTTTCTAAGGGGTCAAAGTGTATACCTGCAGTGGCCAAAGTGACTAAAAACACGATACGCAAAATAGGTCTTCATCACTAGAGAAGATGTGTCAGTGAGACACTATACTGTAACCATTTTAATAAGTAAATTTTGACAGTTCTGTTGTAGGGTTGTAATGTCTGAATTCAATTGAATATTTTTATAAATTTAAATTTTTCACAGACGTCTTCCTATATTTCTTATTTACACTGTGATGTGTCATTATGTTACTTTCTATTGCTCACATCAGCTGTCAAAAGTCACTTAATTAATAGAATGATTCGGCTATAAACATCTGATAATAAAAAAAGTAAAATTAAATAAATAAAAATCTTAACATTACTATGTTTAGCGAATGTATATTTGTTAATGTTCCTTTATGTTAAGTAAACATTTTTATCATAATTTAATAATAAATAATGAATTATTTAATAATAAAGATTTATTATTAAAAAAAACTTGTAATAATATTTATGCTTGTTTGACATCATCGTTGTCACGGTCAAAAATGTCGTTAGTAAAAAATATTTTTATTTCATGTACCCATATCCGAGTGGTGACGGAGTAGGAATACAATATTTCACCACCCCATCTCATCCCATGGGTGTCGTAAAAACCGACTAAGGGACTACAGCTGCCGTGAATATTATCTTTACAAAATAAAAAGAAGGAAAACTTGAAATGAAACCCTATACCAATCCATCTGGCCAGCGTGGTATTAGTAGGCCGTGTATCCCTCCGTCACGGGAGGAGGCCCGTCCCTGCAGTGGGACATTAATGGAGTGTTATGATTGATTTAACGAGTTTCCTGTCCCGTCAGTAAAACAATGCGAAAGTATTGTATGACTAGCTGATTGTCCGCGGCTTCATCGCTTTGTTTATGTAGCTTAAATGTACTATAACCCCTAAACTACCTATATTCCAAATTGTATCAAAATTCATTCAGTCGTTTTTCTGTGAAAGAGTAACAAACATCCATCCATTCAGCATCACAAACTTTCGCATTTATAATATTAGTAAGAAGTAGGATTTGATTAGTAGGATACACGCAACGAAGGAAACACTTAATGCTATGGTAGGTATCTACTCTCGGAGGGGGACTGGACGCAAAGGCCGGTTTCCCAGGCCCCCTCCAAGTGCCGCTGATGACTTTTAGTGGGTACACTGGAGGTTGCCTAACCCCTGGGAGCCCCACATACCCCTCCCGTTCCCTTAACGGAAGGGGATGCGTAGACATTTTACCCCAGCGATGACAAAAAATAAGGTATCTACTCTACTTTTTGATGTCGGCTCGGAAAAAACCACCGTCAAAATTAATAAATAATTTATCACAAGATGGCAAATATCTTTTTTATGCATTGTATATTTTGTTGACGCATTTGATTTGCATAAATAAAATTTATTTTCACAAATCAAAAGATTTTGTACGACTTCTAGCGAATTCAGCGTTTACCAACTAAAATGATACCATAGAATTAAAATAGGATTAATTATTGTGATCAAAGTATTTTGAAGTTGATTCCCAGTTGCCCTGTATCAGAAGCTCCAGCTAAACCCTCAGAACTAAAAACTTGTAAACGCAATTTTGAGCATCGTCCACTACAGAACCACAACAATATATAGCCAATTAAAATATATACTGGTGGGTTCTTTGAAAAAGCAAGGAAACCAGTAGGCACAGTATACAACAGAACCTGCTAATACTGCATAATAAGTTACTATTATTTATTAACTTCTTTGATTTCCATCATTATTACTACACTACATGGGAATGAAATCCAAACATATTATTTTGTTAATCTCTCATTACTGATTTTGTCTATGTGTCCAAGCCATCTAGGTTTTCTTTTAATATTCCTTGCCAATTAGGTACATCTATTAGGCAATAATCTAAAATTCAATAGGTACCACTGTCGATTAAAACGCGAAATAATGTATGAATCTAAAAGAGCGTTGCGATTGATTTTTTTTATTTTGATTTCGATTTTTGATTTCGACTAGACTATCAGTACGACAATTGGATAAATATTGCATTATAAAGAAAAACGGCCTTTTTTGGCGGCGCTAGTGAGCCCTATAAACGCTCTTAATCGACAGTGGTACCGTTTGCAGTTTCAGATAGCTATAAAATTGAAAGAGCAACAAAATAAATTGTAATAATTTCAGAGTCTTTACTGAACAAGCATTATTTTAATAAAATGAGTCAATTATTTTATTTTGTACAAATATTATTATTCCTGTTTAGTGTTGTGGAATGTAAGTATTTTGTTTTATGTTAATTGTATTAAAATGCTGTTTTTTTAAATAAATAAGCTTGTGTACTTACTATAGAGAGATGGAAAACGTTTGCATTTACTATAAAAGAGTGACAGAGTCAGAAAAAAAGTGTTGTCAGTGGGACTGAAAACACCCAGACCAAGAGAAAGCTAATAATGATGATTTGACGGCCTCTGTGGCGTAGTGGTTATATAACATGACTGCTACGTAGAGATCTCGGGTTTGATTTCCGCTCAATGCAAATCTTTGTGTACAAGCTCTGCTGAGTTTGGGACTAGATGGCGTTGTGTGAAAGTGTGAGCAATATGTGAGAATAATCAAATTCATGAACTCAATGATTTGCATTAAGCGGGATTGCAACCCTAAACCATGATCCAATACGCTACGGAGGGCGTCAATTAGGTTGCTCTGATTTCGCCCGTGTGTAATTACTTTACGAACTACCAAGCTCAAAAGACAGGCTTTTGATCCTTGGTCTTTACTTGCGACCCCAACGTGTAATAAGGGGAGATATTTAGGGGGTAGGTAATTATTTCTTCTGGATAATTATTTCCTAGCTCATAATCATAACAGCCCATTAATGGCCTACAGCAGGGACGTGCCTCCTCCCGTGACGGAGGGATACTTGGCCTACCACGCTGGCTAGACGGATTGGTGTAGTGCTTAATATCAAGTTTTACGTCTTTTTATTTCATAAAGGTAACATTCACGGTTAGTCCCTAATCCGGTTTTTACGGCACCCATGGGATGAGATTGGTGGTGAAATATTTCATTACTCCGTCACTAAACGGAATATTTCATAGCTCATAAAAATTGATCCAGCATTATGCTCAACCAACCCGCATTGTTTGCAATCGTGAGGTCTGTCTAAACGTGATCTTTATATTATTTTTCTTCTGTTGCATTGTCAATATGCCTCTGAACTAACCCTTAGTTGTTTGATATGGCACCCATTGCGTAGAAAGTATTGATAATATTAGATATTCATAGTAAATCATTGATTTACAAAAAAACAAAGATACAAGAGGAAGTGGAGTGTCCACTTCCCAAAACCGTCCGCAACAAATAGGCGCATTGTGCACTTTTTTTAAATTAGTATCGCGTTGTTCTACCGGCAAACGTCAATCATTAAATTTTATTGCTTTATGTGCATTACTTTTTAAATACAACTTTATGTCATGCGTGTAAGATTGAATTTGAAAAAAAAATATGTTTACGATACGTAAATACGTATTTATTGCGTATGTTTAATTTGGTGACACTTTTGGCTGTTAGTTTTATTTGAAAATGTGCATCTTGGGTTTTTTATTACAACGCAGATATTGCATACATTTTTAAAATGTTTTTGAAATAATAAAGACGTCACTTTTAAAAATTAAATTGGAGTAAACACCAAAATTAAATGACCAACATTTTTAAATTACTGCCTAATTAAAACAATGTTTTTGAGGTCATTTTTCCTTTTACATAAGAGCAATGATAATTTACATTTACATTTTTTAGTTTTATAAAATTTGCCTTCTTGCACGACATAGTTCGCATACCGTTGAATTTTATGCAATTTGAAAAAATCGTAAAAAAACTATAACTAACTCGTTATTGAAAACTGCTACAACAGTGTTAAAATTAATTGCCTGATGAAGGTGTCTGGTACCTTTACTATGCAATGGATTTGACTTCAATTTATACTATGTAAATAAAGGGAAAATTTAATTTAAGGTGCCAAAGTATGTGATTTCACAAATGAAGCCTGTATGACAAAATCCGCAGCCAGTGGATATAAGACAATCATAATGGGTATGAAGAACGTTGTAGAGTCTTCTGACCCAATCTTCAAAGAGAAGATAGAAGGAGAAACAAAAGATTTTAAATATAAACTATACAATACTACTATGACCGGGATGTTAAATTGTGAAGTGACGCATTTAGTGTAAGTAAACTGTATTCAGTTTAGTTTAGTTTCTTTATTTTTTAGCATAATGTTACTAAAAAAGGAAAAGCACAGTGGAAACCCAGGTTATAATAAATATACAGAAGACATGATAAAGGTAATAATGTTGGTATGGTTGATGACGAAGAAGTAGACTATGTTTTTCGAATAGACAATGATTCAACTTAATGACGTCAGTTTAAAACTACTTAGTCTAAGTTTACATATTAAAAGTTTTTCAAACTTTAGCACCGCTTCCAAGGCGCTAGTAGAGAAGAAGCGGCGTAACAAACTCTAAAGGAGCATTTTTAAGACGTCTCTTTAATTTTACAACAATTTTGTAAATGTAATAAAGTGCTGCAACCATTGTATACCATTATATTATAACTGACAAACTACAGCGAACCCAAAGACTGGCCTGCATGGCGACCACTGGATGCATGAAGACTACACCCACAGCGGCAATGGAGGTCATGCTTGGCCTACCGCCGCTGGACCTGTTTATCCGACAGGAAGCGACAGCTGCAGCCACACGTCTGAGGGCGCTAAACTTATGGAAGAACAATAACACTAAGCACACA
This sequence comes from Schrankia costaestrigalis, assembly GCA_905475405.1. Taxonomy (NCBI): domain Eukaryota; kingdom Metazoa; phylum Arthropoda; class Insecta; order Lepidoptera; family Erebidae; genus Schrankia; species Schrankia costaestrigalis. Next base: position 5,601,662 of record FR997852.1, on the reverse strand, counting down.
TCATTACTCAAAGCGCTCACAGACGAGCTACCCATAATTGGAGCAGTAAACGACCGTGTGCCCAAACAGTTTGTCTTCGACAAAAAATACAAGATCCAACTTCATGAAGACCGCCACTGTGAAGCCACACAACAACAGGCGGAACTACACATCTTCACAGATGGATCTAAGACAAGTACAGGCTCCGGGACAGGCGTCTTCTCGGAGGACCTGAACATCAATATTTCAAAACCACTGGGAACTCACAGCTCGGTATTCCAGGCCGAATGCGTGGGAATCACACTGGCAGCCTCAGCGGTCATTGCAAGAAAAGTGGAGGGACACGCAATCCGCATCCACTCGGACAGCATGGCTGTGCTACAGGCCTTAAACAGCCACACTATTAATTCAGGACTTATTCTGGAATGCCACCACAAACTAAACCAAGTAGGTTATACAAACAACATAACCTTGCAATGGATCAAAGGCCATAGCGGATCACGTGGCAATGACGCTGCGGATGAACTTGCAAGAAGAGGATCGGATACGGTAGTGATGGGCCCTGAACCCATAATACCAATCCCCTTTATATACCTCCGCACCACAATACACAGGCAAACAAAGGATAGCCACAACACTCGATGGGCAAATCTGGCAGAGTGCAGACAAGCTAGAGATGCACTCCCTATGCCCGACCATAAACTTACAAGGAGCCTACTACAACTGCCCAAACGGCAACTACGAATGGCTACAGCCGCCATTACAGGGCATGGCTCCTTTAACAAACACCTTTCAGTTCTAGGTATCACAGACAGCCCTCTCTGCAGAGCCTGCATGGGAGAGGAAGAAACGGCGGCACATGTGCTCCTACACTGTCCTGCGACCGCCACATACAGGGCTAAGTACTTAGGAAATCCAGGTACGCTCCGAGAAACCATCAGCAACTTGAAAGGCCTGTTGGCGTTTTTCGACGAGCTGGGGTGGATCGAATAAATCACCCACCCTAACGCAAAACCCGCGCCATGACGTGGAGTTGCGGAAAACAGCCCGCTATACCATACCATACCATTATATTGTTAATACTGATCAAATCAGAAATGAGGTGATCTGCAAAAAAACGAAAGTGATCGACAAGGCGGTCAGGATTGCCTAATTTAAGTGGCGGTGGGTAGTGCACATACGGTTCGTGCTAAGCGGAAATATTTAGGGAAGGCCTATGGTCATTAGATTATGTTTTGTGTTCCACTGCAGGGGATTGGACTCTTTCAGTTACAGAAAATAATATTCTCATATGGAATCGATAGCGACGACCTTATGCGTTTTTTTTAATCTTTTTTTTTTCAGATGTAATACAGATAAAAGCACTTATGACTATCACATTAAATGCCCACAATTAGTTTTCACATCTGATGAATATGAACTTAAGGGAACTTTGGGAAATTTGCAGCTAAACGGGAATGGACCTTTTAAAAGCGTTGTAGGTAAGAAAATGATTGCCATAACAACATATTAATATCCTACTCTTAAGACGAGTTATCTCAAATCAAAGAAATTTGGTCTTTTACCAAGCTGGCTAGATTTGGTAAAGAATAATATTTTTTGTCAAGTTTCCTTCTTTTAGTTTCGTAGAGATAATAATTATATCTGCAAACTTAATTTTAGTATAAAATTAAGGCATTGAATTAAGATATTGAATGTCAAAATGCCAAAATATAAGTACATAAGTAACCGACATAGGCAAAAAATCTAGCAAGTATTAAAAAAAGAAATAAATCCAATGCAGTGGTTATCATTGTCTGTTGATCATAGATTTTGTCATTTTGTAAATACATCGTAGTATATATACAGCAATTTTTGTTTCAAAGACAACTTCTGCACATGGATCATGTCCTGTGTCGCAGTGACTTTTACAAAGATCAATTTAACGGACACAAAGAACACCCAGACTCAGGACAATAATTTGTGGATCTCACAAATAATTGTCCTGCGTGGGGATCGAACCCATAACCTCGTGCACGGCAGCCGCTCGAGGCAATTAAGTCAAGTTAAAATTAAATATTTTTTCAGATAACTGCATAATAGAATTCAGAGGTGACTACGGCAATTTCGTCGACAAAACAGATAAAACATTACGAGTTTTTATAAAATCAGTCAATGTTACTTCTGATCATAAAGGAAATGTTTCGATAGAAATTGATAATTTAGTTAATGGCGATAAAGAGAAATGTAAGTATTTATCATTATTTATTTTATTTAATTTATACAGTCAAGACATCAGAATATATTTACGTTTTTTTTTAAAACTGATTACGTATCCAAATATATAAATAATCATCATCATAATAACAGCCCATTAATGTCCCACTGTAGGGACGGGCCTCCTTCCGTAACGGAGGGATACTTGGCCTACTAATACCACGCTGGCCAGGCGGATTGGTATAGGGTTTAATTTCAAGTTTTCCGTCTTTCTATGTAATATAGTAAAATAATATTATTTATACCTACGTAATTTCACTTATTTGTTTTGTTATTAAACTTAGCAATTTTTCAGCTCAATTAGCTAAAAAGTTATTTAAGGAGAAATTGGATGAAATTATCCAAACAATCGGAAAGCCAATAGGTAATATTTTGTTTGGAAAGGTAATGTGGAATCATGCTGATTTTTTGAAAACCCACCATGTTGACGAAATAGTTCCTGTGATCGAGGACAAATAACGGTATATCGAGATGAAATCAACGACCACGAGAATAAACAATACTGCTTATAAAGTTTTTCATTTATTTACCATATTGTAAAATTACAATTAAAGGTTCTGAATAAATTGGAGGTAGGTCTCCTTGAGTTGAAAAAATGTATCTCCCTCTTCTCAAATTAATAATTATACTGAATCTACATTTCTATCAAAATTTAGTATTAAATGAGTTCAAGATTATTTGTTCTACTGTTAAATAGTAAGTAATTTCTTTCTCGATTTTAGGGATACCCTCGGGATAAGATGGGGTGGTTACACCATGAATTCTAACCTCATTGTCAAAGAGAAAAATCCAGATATCATCATCACGGAGTCTAGGTCTAGATTCAGAGCTCCACACACGAGTATAGACCCCACCACAGGGGTTAACGATGGGGCCATAGATATCAGAATTAAGGCAAGGCACGGCAACTACGTACATAGTACACGCTTAAAATACGGTACATAGTACGCTTAAAATAATAGACTAAACCCCTAAAACCCATTTTTATCCGATAAAAATATGAAACTCTGTGGTTTCCATGTTAGTTCTCTAACATATTAAGCTGTGGAAAACACCAACAACATACAATTAAACACACGTTTAGTTATAAGGAAATAATAACAATAAAATAATATATGATAACGCCTTTTACGAAGTATTTTTCCGAAATATTCTCATGAGAAAATAAAATGATTAAAAAATATTTTTATGGTTGACGTATATGTATATTTTGATATTTTTATTTTAATAATGGGAATATTATTTTAACGTTTTAATGTATTTAAGGTTAAACAGCTTTTGTCACACTACTAGCGATGATCTGACCCATTAAATGTCATCATGATGGCTGATAGCATGATATTCAGACCATTTCGACGACCACTGTAAAACATCGGACCCTCACACGTTAGACGGACCTATTAAATATTAGTTATAAAAATATCAAGTTAAGTGTTCATAAGCTATAATGAGCAACCTAATCTTCTTCACTACGAGTATACTATATTGCTAAACTGTATACTGCTTCTTTTGGTAGAAAGAAAAGATCGACGTGATTATATAAAGGACGTAATACAACTACATATTTAAAATCTCGAGTTTTTTTTTTTTTTTTTTTTTTTTTTTCTTTAAAAGACAACTCCCGCACTAGAGATCATGCCCTGTGTCGCGGGGACTTTTACAAACATCAATTAACGGACACATAGAACACCCAGACTCAGGACAATAATTTGTGAATCTCACAAATTATTGTCCTGCGTGGGGATCGAACCCACAACCTCATGCGCGGCAGCCGCTGGCTCTACCGGCGCGCCACCGAGGTCGTCACGTTTTACGAAACAAAATGCACAGTTCATGTTATCAAAATCGAGATAAAATAATAATATCGCAAAGGCCAGAAGGACGAGTGGATTTTTTTAATTGCATTAGTTAATTTGCCAGCAGCCCTTCTAATGGTAAGTGGTACCCACATCTAATGAAGATCAGATCAGCAATCCCAGATCACACCCAAGCTGTTGCTGCGTGAGGTGACATAGTAAATAAAATATGTCACCACCACATCTCATCCCATGGGTGTCGTAACCGACTAAGGGACTATCCGTCAATATTATCTTTACAAAATAAAAAGAAGGAAAACTTAAAATTAAACCCTATACCAATCCGTTTGGCCAGCGTGGTATTAGTAGGCCAAGTACTTCTCCGTCACGGGAGGAGGCCCGTCGCTGCAGTGGGACATTAATGGGCTGTTATGATGACCCGAGCTGCTGCCTATAGTCATAAGTTCATGACCATGTTCCACTAGCTACGCCCTTCTACCTAAACACAGTAATATTTTTATACAACAGCTTGGAGGTGCATAGGGTGGATAAACATTACAGCTTGGTGGTGATGGACAGCGGTGATACCGACCTAGACGAAATCTTGCTAAAAAGACTTTCAAAGTACTTGAAAAACTATCGCAATAGATTGGATTCTCTTTTACAACACGAATGGTGGAACGATGATCTAATGTAACCTTATTGCTCACGACGCCAAACTAGGTAGGTGGACCGACGACCTCATAAAGGTGTCTGGGTCGGACTGGATGCGGAAGGCGCAGGACCGAGTTCTGTGGCGCGTATTGGGAGAGGCAGTGGACTGCAACAGGCTAGTTGATTAATTGATTGAACCTTATTGCTGCTTAGAATTCTACGAGTGGAACGTGATGAATCAGACATCTTGTATTCTGATTCCTTTACAGCATGCTATTCTTTCGATTAAGCGCATATTTCCGCTCACAAATAACCAATATAGAAGTTCTTATAAACAAGTTGTGACGTAGAAGAATGGTTAATTAATATTATGATGTATAAAAAATGTATACACGTGAATTACTTCATCAGTTTAATTTAGACCTTAGTTCAGGGAAAATGGAAAATAAACAATGCCTCTGTTTTGTTCTATTGTTATTATACATCAACGTAGTAAACTGTAAGTATTTTGATTTTAATGTTTAAATAGTTAACATTTTCTTTACTTATGCTGGTTAATATTTTCTTTACTGTGTTGGTTTGAGGGCCATTGATTACTTGAAATAATATGACATAAAAAGTATTTGAATTGTTTTATCCTCAAAATTATCTTAAAAATTCGTTTATTTTTTACATCTTTGGCAATTTTGAGGATTTTACACGTAAAATAAATAATTCTCTATTTTCAAATAATTATTATCTACCTGTCTGAATGATTACATAATTAACGATAAATTAATCATCACCATCATTATAAGCCCTTAGAGGTCCACTACTGGATATAGGCCTCGTCTAATTTCCTTCATCTTGAGCGGTCCTGTGCCTTGTAAAATAAAATTCAATCGATAAATTGATTGTGAAAAATACTTTCCATAAAATAAGTTTCTACCAAACTGACTATTTTTCTCTTAATGTTCATAATTAAGTATCATTATCCCCCTTAATGTCCCACTGCAGGGACGGGCCTCCTCCCGTGACGGAGGGATACTTGGCCTACTAATACCACGCTGGTCAGACGGGTTGGTATAGGGTTTAATTTCAAGTTTTCCTTCTTTCTATGGGATGAGATAGGGTGGTAACATAAATATTATTGTATTCTTACTCCGTCACCATAATTAAGTAAGTATATAATATTTTTATTTTCTTGCAGCAAAAAGATTATGTGAATTTAGTGATACAGCTTGCATGACAATGCGTGCTAATCAAACGTACAAGACTATAGCGGGAGGTATACCGGGAGAATTTGACACTATAGATCCATTGGTTATAGGTGAACTTGCAGGAGAAGTAAGCGGGTTCAAATACAAACTAGATAACATTACTATGAGAGGGTTAATCGATTGCACTGTTACTCGTTTGGCGTAAGTATTTACATTATGTAAGGCTATACTAATATTGTAAAGAGGTAAAGTTTCTGTGTTTGTAGGTTTGTGACGTTGTAGGGGATAATCTCTGGATCTAATAAACCGATTTTAAAAATTCTTTCTGTTTTGAATAGTCTATTCATCGGGGAGTGTCATAGGCTATATTATAGTATCACGCTATGACTAATAGAAGTGGAGCAGTAATGAAATATGTTTAGAAAAAAGAACGCGATTTTTTCGCCGCCCAACAAAGTGGGCACGGGTCAGCTAGTGTTTAATATTTTTAAATTGGGAATTGTTGAATATGGCGTACACACGGGGAACGGAAAAAAATCTAAGGACCTGAGCCTTTAATTGTGCTCCTTTGAATGTTTTTATATAACTTTACTGATCTAAAATCTCTTGTTTCTAGATGTGTCCCTGAGACTATGGCTTTTGAATATTTCATGCGATGTCCGAAATTGACATTTTCTTCTTCATATGAATTAAAAGGAGCTGTGGCTAACTTTGTAATAAACGGAAAAGGACCTGCTGAAATAACATCAGGTAAAACTTCCTTTAATATCGTCATAACAGCCCATTAATGTCCCGCTGCAGGGACGGGCCTCCTCCCGTGACGGAGGGATATTTGGCCTACTATTACCACGCTGGCCAGACGGATTGGTATAGGGTTTAATTTCAAGTTTTCCTACTCTTTACTTCGTAAAGATAATATTTACGGATAGTCCCTTAGTCGGTTTTAACAACACCCATGGGATGAGATGGGGTGGTGACATATTGTATTCTTACTCCGTCACCACACGGAGAGGTTGATTTATTGTGTTTTTCTTATTTTAAGTGAATAATAATTGTTTGAGATATTTTTTTTAATTTATATTATTATATTTCAGAGGATTACATAATAGAGTATAGAGGTCATTATGCAAACTTTATCGACCAAAATGATCAAACGCTTCGTATTTATATAAAGGAATTTGATATAAATACCATTTCCAAAGGAAATATAATAATTGATATTGATAACTTGGTAGACGGAGATAAGGAAAAGTGTAAGTATTTTCACTTTAATTTTTTTAACATAGGCAGAATAATCATCAGATTTGACAAAGTGCTGTGGTTGCTGATTTCAAGGCTTTCTAGTGGTATGAAATAAGTTTTATAATTATTAGGTTTCTGTTTTTAAACAGAAATACTAACATTCTTTTAGTTTCGTTCGACATATTATTTAAACTTATTTTTAAAATAATTCTTAGTTACTAACTGACAGTTTTTACTTTTAAAAACTAATAAATCCGTTCAGGCACATATTATTACGTACGTTCATATTATACACCTCATGAATTTCAATAATTAAAAAATAATTAATTAAGGCATAAAAATAAAAAATAATTAACAATTAATTAATACATTTTAAAAAAATATTTTTGATTATAAAAATAAATTACACACGCATGACGAACCAAACCTTGATACTCGTAGTATTTAAAAATATAATAATATATTCGAGTTGACGAACTCAAACTAAGTATATTAATAAGTATGATTATTTAATAACAATAGGTAAATAACAATAAACATAATGTAAAGTTTTGCAGTCCACTTAAATCTATTTACATAATTATTATTTCTGGTTCGATTCCCGCTCATTGCAAATCTTTGTGTGCATGAACATGATTGTTTGCATTGATCTGAGTGTTTTCTATGTATAATATGTATGTATTTACAACAAAAAAAAGTATTTAAGTATGTTTATCCGTTGTCTAGTACCCATAGTACAAGCTCTGATGTAAAAATCTGTGTATTTGTGAGTGTGTGTGTGTGTGTAAGTTTGAGCTTAAACAGTACCTCTCATATTGCATCGTGCTTCAGATTACACACAATAATCCATTTTATTATTATTTCAGCTGATTCAGCAAAAAAGTTTATAACTGAGAATTCAAAGGAAATGTCACAACTTTTAGGTAAGCCAATAGCCCACGAACTGTTTTCTAAGTTGATGTGGCACATAAGTGATTTTATGAAACATAGACATGTCGAAGATTTTCTTACTGTTCGAGAAGACTGATTTTGCGATTGACTTTATTATTTTCTACAAAATAATATTATGGAACATTGAAATAATAAATGATTTATTTGTTGGTTGTACTTGCGTTTACTTTTTACGAAAAAAAAATAGGTATAAAAGTGGTCGCTATATTAAATTAATTTACTGTGTCAATTACAGTACCGGTAATTAATACAGTGTATTGATTCCGATGGTATCTACAAGAGTAAGTTCTTACTCAAAAAAGCGTAAAAATTAATTTCTGGTATTTTTAATTCAGTAGACCAAAAATGCACTTGCTAAGCGAAATGAAAGATTACGTTATTATTGTGTATTAGCATTAAAAGATAATACACAATAATAATGTACTGGCAAAACCCAAAGACAGAATTTACACCACGTTCGCTCCTAGATGGCCTTCAGCAAGGAATGTTAAACAACCGCACATCTAAGCCAACGCTGTTGAGTCTAAGGGCCAGATTCAGAGACCGCACTTTGACTTTACTTTAGCAAAGTCTAGTTATTATCTCTGAATTTGAACAAAATTAAAGTAATCTTTTCGCATGAAAAGTTTACTTTGTAGTAATAAATAATGAAAGTAAACTTTTTCATGCGAAAAATTACTTTAATGTTGTTCAAATTCAGAGATAATAACTAGACTTTGCTAAAGTAAAGACAAAGTGCGGTCTCTGAATCTGGCCCTAAGTGCAATAGTGCTCTAAAGTTTCTCAATTAAAGGTACTGGTTATACGGCCATTACGTCAACTACACTCCGCATAAAATACTTAGTAAAAGTTTATTTACCAAACTACAAAGTCTCGTCCGAAAAAAAACTTCAAAAACACTCACCATCAGGTCCAACGATTCCTCCTAATCTTCCGCAGCTAGCCTGCCTCTGCAACGATTCACAGTGACCAGGATAACTTGAGCCGTCAGTACTCCGCGACAGAGAACCGGAGAGTGAGTCGTGAGGCGGAGCGTAGTCACGGGAGTAGTCAACATAAGGAACGTAGCCGTTGCTCTGACTGTGGAGCTGTGAAAATTAATACAAGTTAGCTGTTGGTTTACCTCTAACATTCATAATAGCCTATTAAGGTCCTACTGCAGGGACGGGCCTCCTCCCGTGACGGAGGGATACTTGGCCTACTAATACCACGCTGGCCAGAAGGATTGGTATAGGGTTTAAGTTTAAGTTTTCCTTCTTTTTATTTCGTAAAGATAATATTGACGGATAGTCTCTTAGTCGGTTTTTACGACACGGATTGAATGAGATAGGGTGGTGACAATAATATTGTATTCTTACGCCGTCAACACAGGGTTTACCTTTGGAAAGTGTCAATTAATGAACTAGCCTATCGCAGTCCATTGTTGGACATAAGCCTCTCCCAATACGCGCCACAGAACACGGTCATACGCGGCCCTGTTACGACAAAATGCTGTAAACTTTGAAGTGCCAAGTTTCAGAAACCGCGGTTTTAAGTTTTAATATTCAACTCGTTACCAAATTACATCAAGTATAGATAGGCGTTTGATTTTTTTTTTAAATTATTGTTAAAAGTGTTTGCTAACTTTCATTAGAACATATCATTACCAATTTTTGATTAGAAACCTCACAATTTAAGAAAAAATGACTTGTTACGATAACATGTATTGGCCAGTAAGCGACAGTATTGTCATATAACGATGCAACCTGAGCTTACCGCGTTTTGTAGTGATAAGTATAGGAAGAATATAATAAGTTAGGATAAAATTTAAATAAAAACACTGAGCTTACTGGTGTTTCAAATTTAAATATTTCTAAAGTCTCATCTAAATCTTTAGTTATGTTAACATTGACTGTTAAATTATAATAAAAGTGGTGCCTGGACATGGCCATAAATTTTAATAAATCTTATAAATCATCTTTATTTTTTTGAGAAATACCTTTTGGTGTGTTCTTCTGAGTAGGCCAACAAACCCCTCAAAATGATAACACACAAAAAGTAGGGGGAGCGAAGAATCTCCGGGGGAGGTCAGGCTACCAAAACAACCGACCTTTGGCCCTGGCAATATACAACACACCACACTGCGTACCGATGAGAAGGTCGTAGAACTGGAGAAAGAATTGAGCAGGTTACGGTGGGATATCGTCGGCTTATCGGAAGTTCGGAGGCAAGGGGAGGATTCGATAATCCTGAAGTCCGGTAACCTGCTATTTCCGGGGGGCGACCAACAGTTCCAGGGTGGTGTTGGGCTTTTCGTCCATAAATCGTAATCGTAAATAACATGGTGAAGATCGAAAGTGTGTCTTCGAGGGTAGCGTACCTTCTCGGCAGAATTACCAAACGATATTCGTTGAAGGTAATGCTGGTATGTTGAAGGTATGAAAGCTGAGGTAGTATCGTAAACCAGTTTACGATCTCACATCAGCTCATGCCGACAATGAGGTGGAAGAAATGGATAAGGATATTTCCTAAGCCATACATACATACCTTTAAGACCCATTACACCATTGTCATGGGGGACTTTAACGCGAAGCTGGGCTTTAGAAGTGAAAATGAGTTGAGAGTAGGTTTTTTGGGTATGGGCAAAGAAATCCACAGGGCCAAATGCTTGCGAACTTCATGGAGAGGGAGGGACTTATTATGATGAACCTCTTCTTCAAGAAGCGTAACTACCGTAAGTGGACCCAGCTTAGTCCTGATGGTGTCACAAAAACTGAGATAGACTTCATCATGTCGACAAAACAGTGATCAATTCGGTGAAAACTGGTAGTGATCACTGGATGGTGAGAGGCACAACCACTTCAATAGGCTCAGCGAGAGCGTGGGTTTGGATGAATATCACGAACGGTTTGTGGAAGCTCTCCGTACATTCGTTTCGGTGCATGAAAAACCCAGCACCGGAGAAGATCAAAAAAGATCTTCGACCACACTCTGTCGCTCCTGGAACAAAGGCCTAAGATGGCACTGCTGTCTCCAGACGACGCTGAACAGTATAGGCGGCTCTATCGGCAGATCTCAAAGTCACTAACTAGCGACTTTCGGAATTTTAATATAGTTTGTATTAAAGAAACCATTGAGCGAAACAAGGACTCAAAAGTGTTTGCAAGAGCCAACTATCTAGGCTCAAGGTGGCTCACTCGGTGTGGCAGAATAATGTCAACAAAGCCTGAACTTCTAGAAGAGATTTGGAAATTTTTCGGGCAGTTATACACTCCAACACAACCACCTGGAAAAAAGCCAAAGGCGTAGGAGAGAGAGGTGTGGTGGTACTGATCATGAAAAACGGCGATAGAACGCTCCTTCAGAATTACAGACACATCAGTCTTCTGAGACACGTCTACAAATGCCGATGTCATTGTGGTCATGGCCGAGACCGTGGAAGACCTAAACACAATGCTCGGGGACCTCAGAGTCTCTCAACAAGTGGGTCTTAAAATAAACATGGACAATACCAAGATCATGTCAAATGTTTGGGTGTTGCAATTGTCTGCGTATAAAACTACCCCTTTATAATCTCTACAGAGTTTTTTTATGAATAAAACATACTGTTGCCTAGTCAAATGCTTTACGTCCAGATTCGCCTTCGTGCCACAATATAGTCGTCACCACTTTATTTCATTTACCTATTCTGCCAAAGGTTTCATTAACCAAATTTAATTTTCTGCTAACGAAGAAATCTTTATTACATAATATAATATATAATTTTGGCATGGTAATACATTTCTGCATATCTACAGTAAATAAGCCAATTTCCAAACGTACCAAAAAACCGAAACCGAAAACCATTTGTAAATTAAACTGTGTAATTAACTTCAAATCAATTATTTAGTAAGTTATCGTATATTATTTTGACAAAACGCGGCAACCCGAGTTTGCAGCGATTTGTTAAAATAATAAGAGGTTCGCCGCTCGCTACGATTTCGGTAGAACACTGCAGTCTAGTATGCAGCGTTTTGTCTAGATTTTTAGTTAAAATTTTGGGTTGCAGTAAAATGTTATTAAGAATATTTCAGTTAGAAAAAGTGATATTGAAATTTTGATTGAACTAGTAGCAAGTTGACATGCAGCAGATTATTATAAATCATGTTACGACAAAACGCTGTAACCCGGGTTGCAGTGTTTTGTCGTAACAGGGCCGTACGCCTTTTGCATCCACAAGTTTGTTTTTCTTTGTAACGTAGTTTGAGATAAAACGAGTTGGTGATAAGTAAAAGCCATGGTTTACCATTCCATTTAATTTGAAAGGTGTTTAGAGCTATAAATTTACAACAGAACTTGTACATCGGGTACTTAAGAGACTTTGTAACATATTATACCTATTTAAAAACATTTAGATTCATTTATTTCCATCGAGCACATATTAAATGCTGTTAATTGAAATCAACGTAAAAGTTATTTATCATGCCTGTCTGTTATGCTTTTCATTGTCAATGCCTAAGGGTCCCTTCACACAGACCGGCTCGTAGAGGAGAGCAGATTCTTGTCACGTTGAAAACTGAGATTTTAATATTTGTAGTAAGGTTTATTTTTTCATCTGCACTCCTTATGTCATTAAGAAAACTCGAACGCGCTTGGTGTGAAATAATAAGAGGAGACGACCGGCTCCGATCGCTTACTTTTCTCGTTCGCGCAGCCGGTCGGCTCTGATCGCATGCTCTTTCTCGCCCGAAAAACCCGCAGCCGGTCTATGTGATATAGTTGTCGGCTCCGCTCCAAGCGTCTACGGTCTGTTCTGTGCGAAAAGAAAAATGAGCGCCGATGCTCTCCGAGCCGGTCTGTGTGAAAGGACCCTTACTACTATTTTTAATTGTTAATAAAAAACGTCACACATTCAATCAAATAAAGTCAAAAAATATCTTCAAAATGTCTTAAATAAAAATCATTTATTAAATTTCTTATTACTTCATATCTTTATCACGAATGTAATAAAATGTCTTCCATTATATTATTTTCTCATAATTCAGCATTGTTATAGGTACACACAGCAACTAATCAAGCTAGACACTCACGTACCTTAATACCTTGAAATAAGACACAATTTCAAATGAAAATGTTTAACTTGATGTGTTGCTGTGTGTACAAAATGTTCTTCGTAATTCTATACACGTATTACATTATTTTCTCTTTATATGGTTTTACTTATGAAATTCTCATTGAAAGAAGAATTTTTCGAGATTTATTTGATTTTTCGTAAATACGTGTGTAAAACAATGAATGTAGGTATTTATTGTACTTGTAAAGTAAAAGTTTATATTTTTTTAAGTTTCTCATACAACAAAGGTATGTACAACGGCATCTCTGTGTACAAAGTGTAGGTTACCCGAAAACTGATAAACACGCATAACATATCTGTTTGCCAGGATCGTGACAAGTGGCCTTCTGTCGTCTCTGCCTACCCCGGACGGGATAAGGCGTGAGTTTATGTATGTATGTATGATAAACATGCACAAACATTACATACACACAACTATACAAATACATACTAGGTATACATTACACACACTAAATAAGTTTATTTTTTACAATTATATTAATGGTAATAACCCGTATGGCTAGAATGGTCTAGTCTGTGAGAAAAAAAATAACTTATGTGATCCACATTATTTTGACTCTAGCTTTGTCCGCTAATTTATTAAATGTCAGACATGAAATTACAATTGAAATACAGTGAAATTACAGTAAAGTACGAGTATGTAAGCATTTAAAAAAAACTATCTATAATTATGGACTAAATGATGCGATGTGGATATGTTTAAGTAAAGATATAAAAAATATGAAAAATGTGTACTAATACATACCTTGAAATTCAAATGATTAATAGGTTGATTAAAATCTCCGCTGTATCTCTGATACTGTTTCAACAGTTTGTCATCGGAGGCTGCGTCAGGCAAAGGCACGGGTCCAGCTAGTGGCAAGCCAAGGTTTGAAGTTAAGTGAAGAGTGGGGTGTAAGTCCGTTTCTGAACCACCGTTTGAGTTGTCCTGGGAATATAAAAAAACAATAATATAAATAATAATAAATATATAAATATTTCTCACACATTCACACAACGCCATCAAGACCCAAACTAAGCAAAGCTTGTACTATGGGTACTAGACAACGGATAAACATACTTAGAATACTTTTTTTTTGTAAATACATACATCATGTTCATGCACACCAAACAAATCGAACTCAAAACCTCTGCGTAGCAGTCACGATAAACCACTACGCCACAGAGGTCGTCAAAATAGTATATGTCATTAATGGATTAATATTTAACACTTTACAGATAGACATGATAATAGACAAGGTATTATATAGTAACTTACTTTGAAGCCTGCCTTTACTTAAATACAAACTGATTTAGGTTACATCTGAATGGGTTATTATTGACTCTCGGTTCATTCAGTTGGGATTTTTTTGTCAAGACCTATAGTTAATTTTAATTAAGATAAAAAGACTTTATAAGGCTTAAGATGACAAGATTGTTTATAATACGCTACAAAGAAATTCATTATTTTTTATCATAAATAAAAAAAACTACATTATTTAACCGTTGTTATGAAATTTCTAAAGAGTTTGTAATTAAGTAAATCTTTTCAAACAAAATCCCATTTTTGTTATTTGCTTAGAAATGACTGATAGAATACCGTGTTAAATTAAAACTATTAAGAGCTATTATTTTTTTAGAGTCCTAAGAAAACGAAAGATCTTCAATAATGATCAATCAACCAAATCAATCAAATCATTTATTTGTGATACATGTATCCCATGGGTCAGTTACGGGTCTTATTAAACATATTACAATATTGTTCATTCCATGATCCGCCACTTGGGCATACAAATTGTATTATTAATACAATGAATCAAATATTAAGATTGTTACTTTCTAATAAAAATTATAAATACAAAATACAAATACACAGATTTTTTTTAAAATAACGAGAAATTAGTATAATTTCAAATAACATCATCAAATCAATATAATTTTAATACCTCATCACACATCGCTCTTACAAGTCACAAAATTATAAACTTCTACTTTAACTTACCACATCACAACTGCCATCAATCTGTCTAAGTTCTAACTTCAGATCACTTATATTAGAACTTCGATCACAATCTTTAAACTGATCCACACAAGTCTTGCCAAGATTCGTGATATCAGGTTTTTTAACGTCAGTCTTGTTCGTCCTGCGTTGGCAGAGCATGACGAATAGCATGACTATTAATACGAATATTGCTACGCCAGATCCTGCTGAGATACACAGCACCATGGAAAAAGATTCTGCAATAAAAATATTAGTAGTTTCATTATTGGCAATGGACGTTCATTGCTGGATATAGTCCCATAATTTTTATTTTGTGCGGTCGTATATGCCTGCCTGATCTAATTGGTATACCGTACTTATGGTACTATTTGAAAAACTACCATAGTATAACAAAATTTAATATTATATTACACAATACAATTTTAATGTTTTTTTTTCTCATGTTTTACACAATAATACAACTTTATATTAAAAAACAATTAGGGAGTAAACCCTTTTAAACAAAACACTACTAATACTACGCTGGCCAGACGGATTGGTGTTGGGTTTAATTTCAAGTTTTCCTTCTTTTTATTTCGTAAAGGTAATATTCACGGATAGTCCTTTAGTCGGTTTTTCGGTTGGTTTATTAGTTGGGGTGGTGACACATTGTATTCTTACTCCGTCACAAACACGGATATTAGCGATATAGCGATCCTTTAGTAACTATCAATTATTAAATGTTATTCTTCCCTCTCTTTAAGGACTATAATCTAGTTCATAGGCAAAATCATTATTTTCTGGCAACCCCAATTAGTAACCTTTAACACAAAACAAGAGAACATCATACTCACGATCGCGGACCAAATTGATCTCAATGCTATCAGTGCCAAAAGAGTTTATAACACTGCAGTTATAGAGTCCAAAATGCTTTGATTCACTAGCACGTATAACAAGAGTAGACTTCGTTGTTCTATCAGAAAGACTTTCTTCTAAAAATGCATATTCCTAGAAGAAAACTCGTATTAAAAACTAAAGTTATAATAATAAAGTATTAAATACTAAAAGTTTTTACTAAAAAGTTCTGAAAACGTGAACGCAATATATTATAAATATATTTTTTATTTTATCTTTCTAAAACCGCGTTTTAAAATTCTATTTTACTCTATGTGTTGGAAGTAAAAAGAATATTTCTTTTATCTCTAGCGGTGCTTGTTTTTTTGGGTCAACATCGCTGTGTGAACATTGACCTTAGCTTTTTTGGAAAGCGTTTGTTTAGAGTAGAGACCAGAAAGGATTAGTTTTTTTGGGCTGACGCCATTTTTTAAGAGACCCTTGTATGTTGATGATATGAAATAAATAATATAAAAAGTTCCCCACTCTAGGGCATGTTGTCCCAAACAAAACACGGCTTTACTCTAGAAACTTGCTAACTAATTGACACAATACTGTTTTATATATGTTTGGAAATACCGAGCGAACTTGATGAAACTGAGGGCTACGCCATGGAAATGTCGGAACTGACTAAAACAACACAGTGTTCTTGCCAGTTGCTATAATTATGTTGAAGACTCCTTCTCTAACAAGGTTCCTGACCTGTGTAGTGGTGACATCAATTTAATAAACACGCAGAAAATATCCAGAATCAGGACAATAATTTGTCGGCTTCTCAAACGATTGTACCTATTGCGTGGAATTCGAACCCACGAGGCTCTTGCACGCCAATTCCCTCGCCACCTCGTCACCAAGGCACTTTTATCATTCAACTCACACGACTGTTTAACACCACACTTTCTACACATCCAAAATATAATACAGTTACCTGATTATGAAAGGCATTGATTTCGTGTCCTCCAAAACTCCAGACAACATAGTCGGGTTTAGGGACGGAAAACGATACACATTCTATTCTTACACTGTCTCCTTCTACACCGTATTGTGTTTCATTTGATATTATCTTCGGGGAACCTACGAAAATATTGTAATGTTAGGTATTTTGTTTGATTCTTTTTGTTTTTGTAATAAAAGCTTTAGATAATGAATCTGGTATAAATATTATTATAAGACTAAGTAAATAATGATTTATGGTATTTTAAATACATATATTCCTTAACAAAATAATTTATGGAACGCACAAAATTAAATAATTGTCTTGCTCGGAAATCGAACCCGCAGGCTTGTGTACTGGCCACATACGTGACAGCAAATAAACGTACCTAAATATCAAAACTTAAAGATAATTACCAAGTCAAGAAATTACAAAGATTACACCTTTTCATTAAAACTTACAAACTATGTAAAATATTTTTTGAAATAATTACACTAAACACTAACAACAGTTTACAAAATATCTTTACCATAATTAACGTAAATACTAAAAAACATTTTACATAAAATCATTTGACATAACTTTACAACATAATAAAACGTTAAACACATTTGAAAAGCCACTTTACCTTTAATATAAACCATAGCTGCAGCTTCCACATCATGTCTGTTCCCAGTACTAGCTTTACACCAATACTGACCAACTGAATTTGGAGTTATGGTTATCGTCAAGTTTGGAGATTTGCTTACTCTCTGTATGAAAAAAAGAAAATGGTTGACATTATTTTTTCTGCTTGTGGTACCTAATGATGGTGATGAATTTATTCCATTGGTGTCGTAAAGGTGGAATAAGAATATTATTTATCAATGATCCGACTGACTGAGCTTAACTTGACAGCTCAGTCAGTCGGATGATAGATAAATAAGACGATCGATTAATTGGTCGATAGTAGATTTATTAATTAACGTTATTACTCTTTAGTCAATAGTAATTTAATGCCATTGCTCGATTGAATGTTTTATTTATTTTCATAAATCGTTGATCAGTCAATGGTACCTCACCAATCAAAATAATATGATCTCGATCAATGATGTGTTTTAAGGCCTGCGCAGACCGGGACGGCATGGCAACGGATTTTAATTTTTACTAATGGAAATTCTACCGTACTATTACAGAAATACGACATAAATTGCTTTGCTTTAAAATGAAAAATGCCGTGCGATAACATCCCTTTCAATGCCACGGCATCATTTTAAAGCATAGCAATTTATGTCGTATTTCTGTACCAGGACGGTTGAATTTCCATTAGTATAAATTAAAATCCCTTGCCATGCCGTCCCGGTCTGCGTAGGCCTTTACTCATAAGTCATAATTTCATGGTTAAAGATCTTATTTTTTTTTAATTTCATGAAGGTTTATCAAGTTTTGCATACTTACAATTAACCTATCATTCTCGAATCTGAACCACTGTATCTTCGGTGGTGGATGACTGTCCACGATGCATGACAGAGTTGCTATGGAACCGTCTTCTCCTTCCACACTTAATGGTCTCACTCTTATTGATGGACCGTCTGAAACAAAGATTTTGGGTTAAAATTACATAAGTTCCCGGACATCTCTACACAGCGCCATCTGTTCCCAAAGTAAGCTAGGCTTTACCTGCTTGTGTTATGGGTAACAAAACAACGAATATTAATACTTCTATACTTTTTTTTTGTAAATATATACATATTATACATAGAAACACTTAGACCAATGCAAACAATCATGTTCATGCACACAAAGATTTGTACTGAGCGGGAATCGAACCCGAGACCTCTGCGTAGCAGTAATGTTATATACCGACTGCGCCACAAAGGTCGTCGTTTATGCTTAATATTTATACTGTAAAATCGATTATGTAATCGATGTTATAAAAACTAATTATACAGTTGCGTTCCTTTTTTTTTAAAATGACGTAACTTCCAAAAAAAATGCAAAACTTTTATTTTTGACCTTTGCAAAAGTCTAAGAGACACGCATAACATGAGAACTACGAGAGTTTACATAATTAATAAATAAGTGTTCTTTACCTAAAAATGTGTTAACAAAAGATTACATAAAAAGTTTTCCAACTAAATCTAAAAGGAAAATTTTAATTAATAATTTGCTTAACATAATATTTAGCTTATCTTAAACGTATTATATAAATTACAATGTCGGCTACTAAATATAAAGTCAACCGCTTTAAACGAAGCCTTTGAAAAGGTTCCCACTCTTTAGTCTTGCCAAATGCAAAATAAATACTCCTTTATATTATAAAATAACATCTCAATTTAAATTGTTACTCGAGTTTAAAAAACATTGGACAAAATTGCCTTGGTATTAGTTTTAGGTTTTTCTTTTTTTTAAATAAAAACTCACAAAAATTGTCACATAATTTTTCTACTTGTATTTTATTTACTTTTAATTGTATTATTCTCTAGATTATTATTCACCCAACACCATCTAGTCTCAAACTAAACGGAGCTTGTTCTATGGGTACTGGAGATCTGATAAATATACTTGAATGTCTTTCTTGATAAATTCTATTCTATTCTGAGTACATAGGTAAATATTATACATACTCGTATTTATATAGAAAACACCTAAACCAATGTAATTTCTTCTTCGTTAATGGATGCAAACTTTTCCATGGAAATTTACTTGTTATTACATTTAACATTTTATGTGTTGCCACCACAAACGAGAATCTTAACGTCCTGCCATCATGCATTGTCGTCGACAACGTTGATAGTTTCGAAGAATTGTTTTTCTTGGTTGTAGTAAGTGGTTAGAAGTTTTCCTACTGACCTTAAGGTACGCATTAAATCTCTTTTATTGAATTGCTTCGACCTTGTTTCGTTACTTACAAAGCTAAAACTAATAATAAAGCTTTATTGCTCATAAGCTTCATAGATGTTTTTTTGTTATTGACAAGAGTAAGACTCGAACTAGCATTTTCTAACACCATATTTACCTTTATGATCACAATGTCTACACTGTAAAATTACTTTGAAGCAAAATGCCTCAAATCAATATCTCTAAAGTGTTTTGACTAATTTGCAAAACACCTGTATTGTTTCTTGCCTATGCAGCATAATGTCTCAAAAATGAAAACGACTTTAAAAATAATACACAATACGCCATTAGGACTAAGAATCAAAACGACGATAAATCAAATAATCATTATTATTATTTGTGAATTATTATAAATGAAATAAAATGTTACTTTAATTATTACTGCTTATTTATTTCCTAAATGATACTCCTCCTAATGATACTCCGTCAGTGATACAGGGACAAGTGACTGAAAATAAACTAAAAACATTTTTTCGTTAGTTATAAGTACCTAAATATATTGCATCAAAACATTAATGGGGCCATAAGTAAATCCGAATTACTAACATTAAATTTAGAATGGCTTATGGAACACGGTGACCCTGTTGATGTAGTTTGTTTAACCGAACATAATATGAAAAAAAATGATATTAAGCTTTTATATGTTGAGAATTACATTCATGCAGCCTCTTTCAGTCGTGGAAACCGTCATGGTGGTTCTTGTATTTTGGTTTGCAATGGACATGAGTACAAATCTTTAATTTCAGTGGAAAAGAGTTGCGTTTCTGGTGTTATTGAGTGCTGTGCTGTGGAGCTTGTAATGCATAGACTAATAATAGTCTGTGTTTATAGACCACCCCGAAATAGTGTTGAACAATTCGACATGTTTTTTAAGATTTTTGACTCGATACTTAATACATTATGTTTGTCAAAAAAGAAAATTATTATATGCGGGGATTTCAATATTAATACATTAAAAACCAATAAATTAACTAATGAACTATTAACTACAATTCACAACTATAATCTTAAATTGACTATTAATGAACCAACCCGCCTTGTAAGTGAGTCTTGCATTGACAACTTTATGCATAATATTAGGGGTTGCAAATATAATATTTATGAATTCGCTTTATCAGATCATACATGTCAGGTATTAAAATGTCCTGTCAAAGAAACTTGCGCTTTAAAATATTGGTTTATCAGGAGGCGGGATTACTCAAGGCAAAATATTTTAAAATTCAAAGAATGCATGCAATCTCTTACATTTAATGAAGTATATAATACGGAAGATCCTAATTGTGCATTCGACAATTTCCATGAATTGTTTGTTCTTTTTTACAATTTATGCTTTCCATTTAGACTGATTAAGAAAACCCCCCGTAAGAAACCGTTGTGGATATCAAAGGGTATTCGACAGTGCGCAAAACGAAAAAGAAAGTTACTTTGGGATTATAGAAGAAAATGCAATAAATCTAATAGAAATAAATTTAAATCGTACTCAGCGCGCTTAAACAAAATAATAAAGCTAACGCAGAAAGCTCAAAATGATTATAAAATTAATACAGCATCGAACAAATGTAAAGCGACTTGGTCAATTATTAACCATAATAAAAACCAAACTATTATAGAAGAAGTCAGGCAATTAAATAATAATGGTTTGATGATCGATAATCCTGTAAAAATTGCAGACGTGTTTAACAACTACTTTATAAGTGGAACTAATTCTCATCATGTAGCTAATAATGTTAAGTTTAAATTGTCAAATGAAAAAATAAATTGTAATTCTATATTCATGAATCCCACTACTCCTTTTGAAATTAATAAAATAATACACTCTTTAAAAAATACAAAAAGCACAGGTTATGATGACGTCTGTACAAATATTGTAAAAAATGTATCAAATATAATTTCACCTGTTTTATGCTACATAATTAATATAAGTATTTTCTTCGGTATTTTCCCAAATAAATTAAAAATAACTGTAATAAAGCCCCTGTACAAAAAGAATGACAAAGCGAGCGTAACTAACTATAGACCTATTGCTCTTATACCTATATTCGCTAAAATATTTGAAAAGGTAATAAGTAATAACCTTTATAACTTTTTTGAAAAAAATAACGTTTTCACGGAGAAACAAGTCGGCTTCAGAAAGCATAAAAGTATAAATTTGGCTGTTTTCAATTTCCTGAATACTATAATGACTGGACTAGATAATAAAAACTTAGTCACTGCACTGTATATGGATTTGAAAAAGGCTTTTGATTATGTAAATCATAATATCTTGTTGGATAAATTGGAATCCTACGGAATTAGAGGCAACATCTTAAATCTCCTAAAAACGTATCTTGAAAACCGACAACAATGCACACGAATCACTCGGATATGTTCAGAAACGCATACAGAGATAGTGCACTCATCTTCCTATCTTGAAGTAACACAGGGAGTTCCTCAGGGTAGCATACTCGGTCCATTGTTGTTCATCGTTTACATTAATGACTTGCCTAATTTTATTTCCCATGACATGGTATTATTTGCGGATGATAGTACAGTGATGTTCACGAGCACATGTAGGAATCAAGTAGTTTCAGATATTAATCAGACACTTGACACAATAGTTCAATGGTTATCTTATAACAATTTATTAATTAATTTAGACAAAACTAATCTCATGACATTTAGAAATAGGAAAAATAATTTATTAGATCTTGACATAAATTTTAATGGACATAATGTTAATATAGTAGATAATACAAAATTTTTAGGTTTAAATTTAGACTCGAGCTTAAATTGGAAATTGCAAGTAGAAATTGTATGTAATAAGCTGAGCCAATTTTCTTATGCGCTATCTATGCTCAGAAAAACTGTGCATCGGTCTGCTGTGGTCACCGCATACCATGGGTACGTAGACTCAGTCTTAAGGTACGGCGTAATCTTTTGGGGTAACTCTGTAGACAAGGAGGCAGTATTTAGAGCTCAGAAGAGATGTGTGAGGGCAATTTGTAACATTAAATCAACTGAATCTTGTCAACCATTATTTGTTAATCTGAAACTACTAACTCTTCCATGTATTTATATTTATGAGGTAGCTACATTTGTAATCTCACATATCTCCATGTTTGAGCATTTAAAAAGTAAACGAACCAATTATAAAATTCGTTTTCCTTCAAATAAAACGGCGCAGTTCAATAATAGCATATTTTGCATGGCTCCACGTATATATAACCATTTACCAGTTGAAATATTAAACTGCCCCAGCATGGAGACGCTCAAATATAATTTGAAAATTTTTTTAATCAGCAAGGCATACTACAGTGTCAAAGAGTATCTTGATGATAAATACAAATAAGTCATTGCAAAATTGTACTTTGTTTGGTAGTTAGGTATTATTACAGTGGTATTGTTCATTTTGTTTGTTTTAATAATAATTATTATATTATTTTAATTAGTGATTATTGTTTGATTATTATTTTATTCTAAAAATGTAAAATTATTTCATTGATATTATATTGTGGTGAAAGTAATGATTCGAACGATTGATTGTTATTTTGTAACTAATTGATTAATTATTAATACCTAACTGTTTATAGTTTAAGTTCAATGTGTTATAAATATTGCATGCTAACTATTTGGTAGAATATAGCTGAACAAAATATTTGTTTCTTAACAGATGTATGTAAACACCAAACTGACCTACCTATATTCGCAATAAATGATTTTCTATTTCTATTTCTATTTCTATTAAAGTAGACGAGTAACAGGTTTCTTCAAATAAATGAAATAGTAGATAAACTCTGTTTTCAAACAATCCTTTTTGCAGACGACACAGCTATTTAGCCTCTGGCACCTCCCCCTCCCCCTCGATATTTAGGCGACTCCAATCTGCGTCCAAAGCCCTTTAGCGATTGGTTCCAGAAATGGAGGATAACAGTCAACCCCGAAAAGAGTCAAGCGGTAATGTTTCACAAGAAACAAAGTCACAAGACTAAGACCCTCTCGGCAGAGACACAAAAAGTCAAGATCCGAACGCTACCTGATCCCTTGGGCGAGGGAAGCCAAATATCTTGGTCTCATACTCGACGATAAACTCTCCTTCCGTCCCCACATAAACCTAGTTCGCAAGCGGGCCTCGCTTGTGATGGGACGGCTGTACATGCTCCTCCGGAAGGAGTCTAAGATGTCGATTCGAAACAAGGTTAGGTTATACACGACTTGTATTAGACCAATTATGACGTATGCGTGCGTAGTTTTCGCCCACCTTAGGCCACACAGGGTCCATAGGTTACAAACACTTCAGAATAGGTTAAAGCGCAAAGCGACGGGAGCACCGTGGTTCATGCGTAACGAGGATCTTCACGTAGCACTCGAGTTGTCGACTATCCAGCAACACATGGAACTCTGTTCCCTACTACTTTGAAACGGCTGCCACTCACCCCAACCAACTAGTGGTTGAGGCGTCCGGATACATCCCATCTAGATTATCCAAAATTCGTAGACCTAGGCATGCTCTCGAAGAGCCGGATGATAGGATCACGATCGCTCAACGTATAGCTCACACGGCTCGAGAAGCCAAAACTACACGTCCGCGGTTCCGTCCTCACCGTCGAGGCTGTAATACGCGCCGCGTTCGCTCCTAGAGGGCGAGCCTTCCCCACGTCCTGTTAGTCAGTGACAGTCCAGGCCGAGGTTCGTGCCCCACAGGGGGTGCATTTTCCTGTTCTGGTCATAAAACTACCTACTGAGATGTTTTGCATTTTAGGTATTTTAGATTTCAAGTCATCTTCACTTAAGACGTTTGCCTTTAAAGCCGCGTTACTTCGTAGTCATTTCGCTACAAAGTCATTTTCATTTAAAGGTGTATTAGTACTAAGTCGTTATCATTTGAGGCATTTTGGTACTTAGTCAATATGCATTTTATGCGTAATCCTTTAAAGTCATTTTACAGTGTAGACATTGTGATCAAAAAGGCATATTTATTATTAGGAAATAAAATATATTAATTTTATAGACGACCTCGATCGCGTAGTGGTATTTAACATGCATGACTGCTACGCTGAGGTCTCGGGTTCGATTCCCGCTCAATGCAAATCTTTATGTCAATGAACATGATTGTTTGCATTGGCTTGGCTGTTTTATATGTATAATAATAATATGTATGTATTTACAAAAAAAAAGTATTTTAGTATGTTTAGCCGTTGTGTAGTACCCATATTTATTTTATTTATTTATTATTTCCATAAACATTTACACACAGTTTTGAAGAATGCCCTAACTCCTGCGCTAGTTAAAACTGTGTTACAGGAGTTAGTGTCTTCCCCGTACAATAGTCGCAAATAACATTTATGTTAATAAAGTGATATTTATATGACCAATATGATTAAAAATTAGTTTAAAAAAAAAACATTAAAAAGTAAGAAACTAATAAACTAAACCAAAAAAAAAAGACTATACAAAACAAAACAAAATCGTGTGTGTGTGTGTGTGTGCGCGTGTGTGTGTGTGTGTGTGTGTGTGCGCGTGTGTGTGTGTGTGCGTGTGTGTGCGCACGCGCGTGTGTTATGTGTGTGTGTGTGTGTGTGAGTAGTTAAGCCACGACAGTGAGTAAGTTTTCTACTTCCAAATAGTTCAGCGAATCTATCCAGGCAAGTACAACTTTCCTAAACATCTTATTATTATTATTTTTAACTTTATATATTTTGTTACACTTATTGTAAACCTAAGGTGCAAGAAAGTCAAAATGTCTTTGTCCGAAAGTGCTGTTAAAGCGAGGCACTGGACATCGGTCAACTCGTCTTGCCAATACTGGTAAGAGTGGTACACACCTTTTATGGTATCTTCTTAATTTGGACTCGCGAAAGCGATTCGCGCAGTTAACGTTCAAGTGGTTAACAGTTCACATACAAACAGCTTCCTCACAGACAAGACACCGGTAACCTCATAGACTTCATGTGTGGGATGTCTAAAGGGTAAGTACATAATTACCTTCAGTAATGCTCGCTGTGCCTTTTCTGCACTTAAGATTATGGTTTTGGCAGCTCCTCCCCATACACAGATACAGTATCTTATCAAGCATTCACATAAGGATTGGTAAGTTTTAATTACAAGTTTAGATTCTGCGACTACACGTAGTTTTTTAAATACATAGATCATTTTTCGAATTCGACTAACCAACATCTCAATGTGTTTGTTCCACGATAGTCTTTCATCCACGATTATGCCCAGATATTTAATTGAGGTAACCCTGGACAATGTTGCACAGGTACAGTTCCCTCGGTCGCTGCTCCTATTACAGGGAAAGGTATGTAACTTTAAGCTGCACTGGCCTGCTAGTTGTCCCCTAGCTGTCTTACTAAAGCAGATGTATTTAGTTTTGCTAGTATTTAGCGAAAGAAGGCTGTTCTCCAGCCAAGCTGTCACTTTTGCCAGACCATTCTCAGCCAGTTGGAGCGCTGAGCTCCACGCGTTACTATGGACAACCATAGTACAAGCTCTACTTAGTTTGGGACTAGATGGCGTTGTGTGAATGAGTGAGTAATATTTATATTTAATTTTGGCAATTTCTGTGCCGTAGTTATGACATGGCTTCTTCAAACCAAATATAAGTGTGCATGAACGTAACATATTGTGTTTCAGATGCAGGTGATTGCAAAAATAAAATTTTTAAGTGTGTAAACATGTTATCCGTGTAAACATATTATAAGAAGTAAATACCATTTCACATTAATCATCCCTTAATATTTATCAACAATATTTCTACTTAAAACTCATTTAATACCTAAAGTAACAATTTCATTATAATTGCGGGTACTATTATCGAGGTCAAGAATAAGCCTTAAGGCTCTGTAATTGTTAGCAAATTACTATAATTCTCTATTGTGCGAAGCTGAAGGTTTCTCTGAAATGTTTAAATTATGTTATAGCTATTCATTTTGAGTAATTTGAGTTGTTTTTTTTTTATTTGAATATTTTGGATATTAGTTTTATGGTAACTGTAATAACAAGAGTTCATGTGGTGACGGAGTAAGAATATAATATGTCACTAGTTCATCTTATCGCATGGGTGTCGTAAAAACCGATTATGGGACTGACCGTGAATATGATCTTTACTAAATAAGAGGAAGGAAAACTTTAAATTGAACCCTGCACCAATCCGTGTGGCCAGCCTGGTATTAGTAGGCCAAGTATCCCTCCGTCACGGGCTTCTCCCACCCATGCCTGCAGTGGGACAGATAATGGACATCAAGAGCAGAGCCTACAGTATGCAGCTGCTTTACATTAGGTCAGGGGGTTTAAATCCCGCAATATGGAACTACTTCTTGACAAGCAGGATCTCTAAAAATCCGTTCCCATGCGCGGTATCTGATCGCTGGAGCGACGATAATGATAGACTGGTAATACCTCGACAAATGTCTCTCGTAGACTGATGAACATTTGTGTCGCCGGAAATTTCACAAATGCAAAATTTACAGACACAAATAAATATAAATATTTCTCACACTTTCACATAACGCCATCTAGTCCCAAACTAAGCAGAGCTTGTACTATGGGTTCTAGACAACACCTAAACATACTTGAATTCTTTTTTTTTGTAAATACATACATATTATATAAAGAAAACACCTAGACCAATGCGAACAATTATGTTCATGCACACAAAGATTTGCATTGAGCGGGAATCGAATCCGAGACCTCTACGTAGCAGTCATGTTAAATAACCACTACGACACAGAGGTCGTCAAAGACACAAAAACCATTCAGGAATATAATATGTAAATAGTACTAATAATTATCGTGCAACAGATTTGAACTTACGACCGTGTTCAATCACTCAGACAGATCAAATTGTTTCAATTTTCATAATAAATCATTGAAAACTGAATACAAATACCATACTCATAGTTTTGACTGGCATAAGTTATACGAAACGAAACGTGATTGGATAGCCGAGAAAAATAATATTTCATTTCAAATCTCTGAGGCATTTTGTATAATACAGCTCAGAAAAATTGACATAACCTTTGTGATGAATTTTGGTGAGAATTTATGAGTTATGGTAAATTGGTTTGTTTTTTTTTTCTTATTTATTTTACAGAAAAGTACAGTCACGAGCAGTAATATATACACATCGTCAAATTTTCTAAACTATTTAAAGGTCTATATAGACATTAGATAACCAAAGTTAATTCGTAATTTAGAAAAGGTTCCGTACAGTTTTGAACTAATCTTCGAATATTCAATTTTGGATTGGCACAACTTTAAATAGCTGTTTAACAAAATGTGAAAATTTGTACATATTATTGTTCGTGACTGTACAATATTTTCTATTATTTGTTTGATTGTTGTACTGATTTAGCTTAGAGAAATTTGGTAAACAAATATTTGTAAGACAACTTGTTAAACTATTAATAATATTTAGTATTAGGATTATTTGGTGGTGGGATTATTTAATATTAGGATATGATGAGGCTGGCATACCTTTGTAAGGTAAAAGCCTCTAAATGAAAAAACAATTTAAAAAAAAATACTTGTTAAACAAATATTTTGACTCTACGAATTAGATAAACCAATTTATTTACTGCCTACATTTCTACCTAAACAGTAACTTTTGCAAACTAAGGCTTGGATGTGGTATATAATTAAAACATTATACTCTCTCTCTACGTGTGGTGACGGAGTAAAAATACAACACATCTCAACCCATGGGTGTCGTAAAAACCGAATAAGGGACTATCCGTGAATATTATGTTAACAAAATAAAAAGAAGAAACATTTGAAATTAAACCCTATACCAATCCGTCTAGCCAACGTGGTATTAGTAGGCCAAGTATCTCTCTGTCATAGGAGGAGGCAGGAGCAGAGCTCGTCCCTGCAGTGGAACATTAATGGGCTGTTATGATGATGATGATTACTACTTACCACCACGTGGGCCTCCTGCTCGTCTTTCCCACTACCTTTGTCCGCCATTTTCCACGTGACGTGACCAACAGCCAGTAAAAAAAGTAAACACCAAAGAAACAATTACCTACCTAGAATATAATATCTTCGCAGTACATTACACCACGCGTTCGCCCTCAAGAGTTCAATAACACCAGCTACAAGGCTTCTAATATAATACACCTGAGATAGTATGACATCTTATTATAATATTAAAGGAGGTACTCACAGGCCACTTCTAAAGTCTTCGTGTCGGCGCTTTTGCCCACTGAATTGTGCACTTCGCATTTGATCGTCGCTTCGTTATATCTTCTTGATATGTTAGTTATTATCTGTAATAAGTAAAATTATTAGTGAAGTTATTTTTGATATTCTTTTAGTAATATTTTTGACTTATCATCTCAGTTGTCAGAGCGATTAAAATAATTAGGAAGACACGCACGAGTTCCAATTTACTTCATAAATGTGACATTTTGCTGCGTAATCCAGAAATGATTGTCCCTCGATTTCCATTTTTTAATGTTTTTATTATATATTTTTTTTGCTAAAGCATTAGTTAAGTACGTGTTTTTGGTAAGTGTTTTTGGTATTTAGGATTAAGCTAGACTATGCCTTCAGCTAATACTGTGTAAGCTGTAAAATAATGTATTTTTAAGTCAAGTCGTTGAAAAATCAATGCACGAAAAGGTAAAATACAAAAGATGAAAGACAATGGAAAAAATTGGTACTCGAGGCGGGACTCGAACCCACGACTCTGGACTATACGCGTCCAGCCAGCGCCATGAAAAATGTATAATATAATAATAAAAAAAATATAATTATGTAAGGTAAAATAGAGAAGCACATTTCTTAATAACACTTACAAAAACAAACAACATTTTAATAAGTTGAAATTTTTCGACTACCCTCCTTGTAACACGGCTGATGTAAAATGCATTTTGCAGGTACATGTTTTGGCAAGAGAAGAAATTTGAAAATTCTCTCTTATATATCTCGAGTACGCTTCCACAGTACATGCAAATAAGGCTGGTAAAATTTAATATGGTGTACGGAATTAATGGGGGGAACGACACTTTAAAAGATATAAGACACAAGACAGCTACTCAGTCATAGTACAAATATATACAGTATTTCGACTTCATAGAAACGGACGAAACGCGAGTTATACCTACACGCTCACGATAGAGGTGGCTTTGCGCAGTGAACAGTCGCGACTGTGCCGCAGTAACGCGCGGGAAAGTAGGTAAATGTAATTAAAAAGCTGCAGGTGGGCAGCCCTATCGCATGTTTACGTACCGCGCAGCCCCGTAGGCATTTATAATAAAATTTAATATTCGGACGAGATAGACTACTGCTTATACTGTGTCTCAGTTTTTGGATTTTTAATGGGGTTTCCAAAAATTAAGTGTATTTCGCTTCGGAATACATTAAAACGAAAATGTTTTTGATGTCTACAGAGAAATGTTGTCAGCTTTATATTTTAGAAGAGAAAATGTATTACCATACTTTTAGAAAATTTTCTTGAAGTCACGTAGCTGAGTTGTATAAGAAATTCTTTGATATTCACAACAGCTTATTGTATGAGTCTAGACTTGGAGTTAAAAAATCTAATATAATTAGGTTTTATAGATGTTATTCAAGTATTAGAAAATTATAAGACTTTTGAGTTTTGCTTACTTAATAAATACGGATTGATTATGTAATAAAAATAAAATGTTTTTTTTATTGAATTAACAAAATTGAATTCTATCGTACTTTTAAATTACTTATTAAAGAAGATTTTTGCCTCAAAAAGTATTTGAAGACCGGTAAGTACTAAAATAAATAATCCTAATATTTTAATATTAATTTTAAAATACTCAAACGAGTAAAAGTCATAATCATTATTTATTTTTGTTCAACGTAACTTTAAAGTAGTTAAGTAAGCAATTTAAAAGATTTTTATCTTAAATGCAAGTTACGTAGTGTACTAATCGGTCACATTATCTCGAGACCTGGCGTCGATGACGACACGTCGCGTCGGACGTATCACTGATGCGCCCGTGGCGAGCGCGGGGGTTGAAAGGAGAACGGGACGCGAGGTTTGCATTCCAGCGAGGTCTCTAGATAATGTGACTGTGTTATAACTTTAATATGACTTACCAGTTCATTGCCAATATCCCCGGGAATATGGTCATTGTTAATATACCATTTATACGTCAAATTATTTGGATTAGCACTGGCTTGGCAACCTGTGAAACAAAAAAATTAGGTAAATTATGTAAATAAAGCCCGATTTACACATCGACAAGTACAGTACCGAGTTAAGTAGTAAGTTGTTGATTAAGTTGATTTAAATAGATCTCTATCCTATTTTTTAGCGAGTTAAGTACAAAGTAGCCTCCTCTCTCGCGTCTCGCCAAAAAATAGGATGGAGATCTATTTAAATCAACTTAATCAACAACTTACTACTTAACTCGCTACTGTACTTGTCGATGTGTAAATCGGGCTTAGGAGATTAGGCATGTATTACCATCTTACCGCGCTAGATAGTTGTCGTGGTTAGTGCATAAAGTACTCACCTATAACTACAATATCTCCTTCCTGTATTGTCCCTTTTAATAAACCTGATTTTACAAACATTCTCACTTTGGGAGCGTATTGTACCTGCAACAAAGACGTAGAAATATAAATATGTAAGCAATCTCAAACAATTATTTTTAAAATAGCATAACCAGTACCGTACAGTTACAAATAAAAGTATTTAAGTATGTTTATCCCTTGTCTAGTATCCATAGTACAAGCTCTGCTTAGCTTAGGACTAGATTGCGCTGCGTGAAAATGTGAAGAATATTTTTTATTTACAAATTTTTATGTAAATAAATATATACATGCTCAACATTAGTTGAAATGGGCCAGTGATGGTACTATATCCTTAGTTCATCATATTATTATTCTAACAAAACAGCAACTAAACGTATAGTAAACATGAACCAAAAATACTTCTTGAATAAAACAACAGCTAAGAAGTAAAGTGCAAGAAAGTATTATATCTCAAAGACAGAAACAATGCAGCAAGCGCCAACGTTTGTATCGACTTGACCTAAAATCCCCGACAATTTCTCACTCAAACCTTAAAAAAGACTTAAAAATAAAAGCCGACCATTTGTCGTTGTGTCCAAATCAGAAACTGTGTTCTCTAGTAGCTGCAATGAGTCAACAAAAACATACGTTTTCACAAAGGAAAATATCCACGGGATATAAGAGTTGCTTTCGTGGAAAATGTTCGATCAGGATAATTATTTCGTGGAACAGTTCGACAGTGTTGTTTTGGTTTTTTTATAAAGACTCAGCAATTGACCATAATTGAACCTGATGGTGACGGAGCTGGAATACAATGTCACCACCCCATCTCATCCCATGGGTGTCGTAAAAACCGAATAAGAGACTACCATCTTAACGAAAAAAAAAAAACTTGAAATTATACCCTGTACCAATCCGTCCGGCAAGCGTGGTTTTAATAGGGAAGAGGGACATTGATGTGCTGTTATGATGAACCTGATGAAAAGTGCGAATATAGCTCAAAAATGAACCCAACGGATGGTAGTCAATTATTTCTTGTCATTCCTTTTAAAAATAATTGCTAGTTGTATCCTGTCGTTTCACCTGCATTGTTTATGTCTGGGATATCGATTTTTTTTTTTTTGGAATCATCATAACAGCCCATTGATGTACCACTGCAGAGACGGGGCTCCTCCCGTGACGGAGGGATACTTGGCCTACTAATACGCTGGCCAGAAGGATTGGTACAGGGTTTAATTTCAAGTTTTCCTTCTTTTTATTTCGTTAAGATAATATTCACGGATAGTCACTTAGTCGGTTTTTACGATACTCATCGGATGAGATGGGATGGTATAAAATTGTATTCTTACTCAGTCACCACACGGAGAAATCTTCAATTATTATTTTTTTAGAATATTCAAATTATTCATTGATTTTTAACTGTGCTTACTTTGTGTATCATGTAGGAAACGGGCCTCCAGCAGTGACATAGGGAAACTGCTAATACCAAGATGGTCAGACTGGTATTACTAAAACGTCGTGATGAGATATCCCTTCTCTTCAGGAGAAGGAAAATGTGGGAAATGAGACTGGATAAATTAAGTATATACTCGTAGACTTTAAAAAATATTTAAGAAGTTAAAATATCCGTGTGGTGACGGAGTAAGAATACAATATGTCACCACCCCATCTCATCCCATGGGTGTCGTACAAACCGACTAAGGGACTAACCGTAAATATTACCTTACGAAGTAAAAAGAAGGAAAACTTGAAAGAGGAGGTCCGTCCTTGCAGTTGGACATTAATGGGCTGTTATGATAATATACTTTAACAGACATTTAAGAAATTTAAAATAAATCAAAAGATACTAAAATTCTTTCATAAGTATGTTTTACTCATAATACAAACTTCGCTTAGTCATATCCTAGCGTAAACATGATAGGAATACTTACTATTATTAAGTTTATTTTGAATTAAAAGATTTCAATCTGTTAGAGCTACAATAGAATATTTGCAATTGAAATTTTCTTTTCCTGAACTTTATATATTGTGGCGTTCTACCATATATGAAATTGGCAAGAATCCAAAGCGAACATGCCTTTAATATCAAAGCGACTAAACTACCGAAGAAAACCAATGTGAAAATTTGATAATATTTTTTATTCAAAACTATTGCTGAAATCACTGCAATAATAATAAATTGTTGAAGAGTATTTTCGTTTGTCTCATCATAACAGCCCATTAATGTCCCACTGCACGGCCTCCTTCCGTAACGGAGATATTGGTATAGGGTTTAGTTTCAAGTTTTCCTTCTTTCTATGTAAAGGTAATATTCAAAGATAGTCCCTTAGTCGGTTTCTACGACACCCATAGGATAGTTGGGGCAGTGCCATATTGTATTCTTACTCCGTCACCACACGGATTGTTATATAAGGGAGATAAACATTGTTATAAATTCATCAAATTTTATTCTAACAATCCGCTAGTACCACGATTAATGTTTACATAAAGATTACTGTCCCCTGGCTTATTACAATCACTGCTATCAAAAAGTTTAAATCCTGTGAATTTAATCCCATTTTACCAAACGCAACAAAAAAAAACCTATTCAGCCTTATCTACTTAGTCTAATATAATCGTAAAGCCAGGCTTAATCCGTCAGCACACACTTTATTTTGTAACCAATGAGGCTTTACGTCTAGACGAAGCCATACGTTGTTGGGAATTAAGCTAACTAAGCCTTTTTGAAGTGACAATAAACCGTTTGAAAGGACCTAGCAACGTTCAAAAGTTTTGACGACATTTTTACGAACAAGCGTCTCGTTTGTTCACGAAAGTTCACCCCGAAAAATTTTTTGGAAAAAAGAATTTTAACGATTTACACATAAGAGTTTTGAAGTTGAACTGGTTTTAGAATTTTGTTTTTGACGTTTAGTTTTACGTGCAGTTTAGGTTTAGTTATTCGTAAGCAACTGTTTTATGTTCTACTCAATTTTGCAGTATAGGTCTAGGCAATTAGGAGTACACACTGGCCGATGTCCAGATGGATTGGTACTGGATTAATTTTTGTTATTAATTTATTTTTAACCGGCCCTAAAAAAAAAGAGGAGGTTCTCAATTCAATTGTGATTTTTTTTAGTTAAGTAATCATATTATTATACATACCCCCGGTTTACGAATGACTGATCAATTAGTAAAAATCAACTAATTAAGTGTCAAATTTTAGTTCCTGAAAATGATAGTTGACAAGAGATTTGACACTTAATTAGTTGATTTTTACTTCATCAGACATTCGGAAACCGAGGGTAAGAAGGGTTTATTCATTTAACACCATTTAAGTTATTAATAATATTGTTTTAAAAAGCTATCATTGTTTGTGTTTCAAAACAGAAAACCTTGACTTTTTTAGGATTAATTACTTTGCTAGGATTAATTTTTAACATAATAATTTATTTAGTTAAAAATAACCATGTAAGTTACTTTAAGCTAAGACAAAACGACATAAAACCAACATTATTTCTTTCAATAAAATCATATCCCCTCAAACAGGGGTGGCAACAAATTCAAAGGATTTGTCCCATTAAAACCTGGCGTAACAGTTACAAAATCGCAGAGAAAAATCATTCCATCCATGATATACAGGATTTGCTGACACTCTAAAGAGGCGTCATCACAAAATTAGAGCCTTACACAACCCTCCTTATTTTCACTTTTCTAGTATAAAACCACGACCAAAATTTTCTGATCCCCCCCATTTAAAATAAACTAACCATATTAGAGAATTTCGATAGGCCGAATTAAACTGGTCATGTACGTAAGCCGAATCGGCGAATTTTCTAAAGGGGAGTACAAGAATTGTGGCACGGATTTTTTTTCACCAACTGTCTGTTTTCTTATTTCGTTTCTCTTTTTCTTTATATCCGTTTATTGGAAGCTTGGCTTAAGATGTAATTTATGTGTGTACAAACTCAAATAAAGTTTGCTTTTATTTGTATTGTTTAGCTTTTTTGAAGAAAATACTTTATTGAGTTTTAAATTTTCTGGTTTTTTATAGACTTTGAATGCATAGTATCGCCATCTCTTGCCTCATGTGGTTAAAATAACCGAGACCAAATTCTAATCAAATTCCTTTGAATTGTCATATACTACCTATGTAGTGTAGTTAAGAGCACTTACTCACTAGCGCCGCCAATTGAAAAAAAAAATTCACAAATAGGATCAATAAAATGAAATGTTGATAACAAAGTCTTGAGAAAAGGCAATAAAGTATTTGTATAACACACTCTCAACACTTAAATTTTTTTCAATAAGTTTATGTATTAATAGTGGCAAGTGTACTAGGCCATATTTACCTTCTTTGCTGCAGGAAACGCATCTCTGCAGTGGACCATTCATAATCTACAACATTTTAGCAGTGACCTCATATATTGACCAAAAATCAAACCATAAAGTTAGTTGTTGCTTTTACAGAAAATATTTTACAAACTTATTTTCCGGTCACCATGCTATTATAAGCCATAACAATAAATCCTTTCAACTACACATTTGGTCTACAAACTTTCAAGATAACAGTTATACTAACGATCGATATTAAACTAACAATGTCATTAATGGAAAGGTTTGTAACGCGCTGGCGATGTCTTCTCTTAACGGGTATATACTCAGACTTGGACAAACGACTTAGTGTGAACGTTGAAGGAAATTTCAGGTTATTTTATGACTTCGTTTTTAGTCCTTTTTTTGGTACGTGGTATATTATGTAGGTTTATCCTTGTGGTGACGGAGTAAGAATACAAAATGTCACCACCCCATCTCATCCCATGGGTGTCGTAAAAACTGTCTAAGGGACTATCCGTAATGTTTCGTACAGATGTACGAAATAAAAATAAGAAAAACTTGAAATGTAACCCTATACCAATCCGTCTGGCCAGAGGGGTATTAGAAGGCTAAGTATCCCTCCTTCACGGGAGGAGGCCCGTCCCTGCAGTGGGACTTTAGTGGGCTGTTATGATGATTAACACACAAAGTTGAATATTCTCCATTTAACCATTTCCACCGTGACCCAATTCCCCTAATACAAAGTTATGACGAAACCCTTAACTTAAATTGAACCATACTTAACACTTACTGGCGTTCCAATCTGTATTAAATCGTCCAAAACTCTGATAAAACGCCTCCAAAACGTCAAGAATTTTTCTTAACAAATTTATTATATTATGGTAATTCAAGAAAACATCTTTAAAGCGCGACGTACGACGAAAAAAATTATAACAAATGCTCTTTTTTGTTCTTTCTACATACATTTTAATATAAAATTATACGGCTAAGATAAGCCCAAGGGAAGTTCAACCATAAAGTCTTTAAACTTAATGTAGGTTTAATCG
Organism: Schrankia costaestrigalis; assembly: GCA_905475405.1. NCBI lineage: Eukaryota > Metazoa > Arthropoda > Insecta > Lepidoptera > Erebidae > Schrankia > Schrankia costaestrigalis. The sequence goes on along the minus strand of FR997852.1, from coordinate 5,564,987 downwards.
TGGTATCAAATTATCTCATTTTTGCGAGTAAAACGCCTGGTTATGGATATAAAGCGGTCATTATACTACACTGAAAGTTTCTTAATGTTCTGTTGTATTGTTATGGTGTACTATGAATACTTCGCGAGTAACAATAGTTTGCTGCACTTTGAGCTCAACTGTATTGTGAATATTCTATACAATAAAAGATTTTTGTTCCCATCATGATTTTAAATGTAAGAATTTTTGTATTTCATAATATACTTTGTCTACTATAAGAATGTTCTTTTGACAGCTTGACGTTAGTGACGTCCAGCAGTATCTCATTATGTAATGGCATTCGGAGTGTAAGCTTTTCGATAATGTGCGTTTCGATTTACTTAATATTAATTGCTTAAGCAGTGGCTTGACAGTGTTTTGACATTGTCTGACATAATAATATGACAATCAGTTACCATTTATCGTCAGATAAGGTCTTTAAACATAATGTAGGTTTAATCGTGCTATCAAATTATCTCATTTTTGCGAGTAAAAAGCCTGGTTATGGATATGTTACGGCTAATACCCGAAGTGCGGTTACACCTAGTTTTAGCCGGTTAGAACTAGGTGTAGCCACATACTCTTGGTTAAAACTAGTATTAGCCGATTGTTTTCGGGTAAAACTAGGTCTAGCCTTTATCGAGCCGGCTACAACTAGTTTCAGCTATTCACTGTTGGATAAAACTAGTTCTAACCGATATCATTCCGGTTAGAACTAGTTTCAGACTATCCCTGTTGGATAAAACTAGGTCTATCCGATACCATTCCGGCTAGAATTAGGTGTAGACAATCCAGAATATCCCTGTTGGATAAAACTATAGTAGAACCTCGATAAGTAAAAGTTCAAGGGAAACACAAAATATTTTATGTTATCAAGGTTTTTAGTTATCAAGGGTTTAGGTTAATATGTATAGAGGTAGGTATGTACATGTGTATGTATGACCCCTTGTTCCTATTTTCACTCGAATGCGTCAGAAGGATTGGTTCAATAAAATATAGAAATTTAATTATCATGTTTAATTCACTGTTAAAAAATTCACATTGCACATTTACTCTAATTATAGTGAACACGTGCAAGCCATAAATACCGAAAACTTTTGTTTTGCACACTCATTGACAAAGAATGTCATTTAAGTCAGTTTTATCACACAGTAGGTAAAGCAATGTTTCTAGGACAATGATCAAAAACTGAATGATTTAAGTAAGCCTTTGTCTTAAAGCTAACCTCCGCCGCCGCAAAGCTTTAAAGAATTTCGAAGAAGCAAACAATAGGTGACATATGTATTGTTTACGTTATCAATTTAATTATGTAGTGAACACGTGCAAGCACTTCTAAGAATTTGTTAATTATTACATTTTTATTTGAAATAATAAAAAGCTATGTACGTTTCTAAAGATTGTGTTTTTTTTATATCTAAAGAAGCTCTGCTGATAGCATGCCGGCTACAACTATGTACAGACGCTATAAGACATACTCGCTAGTAGACCTGCAGTAGATCAGCAGCACTTGGCGCTCACAACCTGCAGCTAGAGGCGCGTATCTCGCTACGCCCTCCACCCCGCGCCACTGCTGCAGATGCTGTGAGTCATGAGTGTGACGCGGGGCGGAAGACGTGGCGGGACACGCATCTAAGTTTTATCCAACAGGGATTGTCTGAACCTAATTCTAGCCGGAATGGTATCGGATAGAACTAGTTTTATCCAACAGTGAATAGCTGGAACTAGTTCTAACCGGAATGATATCGGATAGAACTAGTTTTATCCAACAGTGAATGGCTGGAACTAGTTGTAGCCGGCTCGATAAAGGCTAGACCTAGTTTTACCCGAAAACAATCGGCTAATACTAGTTTTAACCAAGAGTATGTGGCTACACCTAGTTCTAACCGGCTAAAACTAGGTGTAACCGCACTTCGGGTATTAGCCGTAACAGATATAAAGCGGTCATTATACTACACCGAAAGTTTCTTACTGTTCTGTTGTATTGTTATGGCGTAGTATGAATACTTCGCGAGTAACAATAGTTTGCTGCACTTTGAGCTCAACTGTATTGTGAATATTTTATAGAATAAAAGATTTTTATTCCCATTATGATTTTAAAAGTAAGAATTGTTGTATTTCGTAATATACTTTGTTCACTATAAGAATGTATTTTTGACAGCTTGACGTTAGTGACGTCCAGCAGTATCTCATTATGTAATGGCATTCGGAGTGTAAGCTTTTCGATAATGTGCGTTTCGATTTACTTAATATTAATTGCTTAAGCAGTGGCTTGATTGTGCATTGACATTGTCGACGTATAAATGACAATCAGTTACCACTTATCGTAATTTAAGATCTTGCTACATAATGTAGGTTTAATCGTGCTATCAAATTATCTAATTTTTGCTAGTAAAACGCCTGGTTATGGATATAAAGCGGTCATTATACTACATTGAAAGTTTCTTAATGTTCTGTTGTATTGTTATGGTGTACTATGAATACTTCGCGAGTAACAATAGTTTGCTGCACTTTGAGCTCAACTGTATTGTGAATATTCTATACAAAAAAGAATGTTTGAAATGAAAGAACTTATTTATATTTCTGTGAAAAGAACTGTTGCATTTAGCAAGATATTCAGTGACATTTTAAGAGTTAAAGGCACTTGGATCTATTGAAAGCAATTGGCAATTTGAATCCTGTTGCTGAAAAGTTTTAATTTTTTTCATAATCTTTGTTTTTTTTTTATAAGTAGTGTATAAAGGTAAAGATGATTATGGAGGGGTAATAGCATCTTTGTATTGGTAATGTAGCTAGTAAAATTATAACGGTTTGGGGCTTGCTTATGTTCCAAGGTGCCGCCGTTCTTCTACCAATAGTATGACATACGTGAAGCTTACTAACAGACAAACAACTTGATCGTCTCGATAAAAAAAACATTATTTCAATATTACTTACGCAAGCTCATAACAGTACAGTTTATTAAATATTTTTTCCATACAAAGAAAAGTATATTTTAAAATCAAGGCTTACCTCAGATCTTTAGTCACGTCATAACAGCCCTTTAATGTCCCACTGCAGGGACGGGCCTCCTCCCATGACGGAGGGATACTTGGCCTACTATTACCACGCTGGCATGACGGATTGGTATAGGGTTTAATTTCAAGTTTTCCTTCTTTTTATTTTGTAAAGATAATATTGACGGATAATCCTTTAGTCGGTTTTTACGACACCCATGGGGTGAGATGGGGTGGTGACATATTATTTTCTTACTCAGTCACCACACAGATAATATAATAAGGACACTTAAAATTTGGAAAATAATGTTTCAGTCAACAATAAATTGTACAAAGTCTAGGTTTATTAGTAGAATATGAAATGCTGAACTTGTTCAGTTTTTTAGGTCGTATTTTTTTTATATACGGTTTTATGGTTTTTTATTTCGCTGCTAGATTTTTGTTGCTCAGTTATTGCGATACCGAAAATTATTTCATATCTTTTTTTTATTCTTTGTATTACGTGACTTTTTATATGAATTATTTTACAAGAATGTAGAATATAACAGTATAAAAAAATCTACCAAACTATAATTGTCCCACTGCAATAACTAGGTACTTAAGGTTTGGAGGTAAAAATAGATTTCAGAAATCTCACTCACTCACACGAGTTAGATCGAAAAGCAAGGTATTTTGTTTACTTTTATGCTTTTAGTTAAGTACGAAGTAGCCCCGCCCCCTCTCTCGCGTCTCGCCAACTTAAGTCGCCAAAAAATAGGATGGAGATCTATTTAAATCGACTTAATCAACAACTTACTACTTAACTCGCTACTGTTGTTGATGTGTATATCGGGCTATAATAACCTTGTACGATATCATAGGAATGAGATGAGCAGTTAAGCTCAGCTGTATTAAAACTCATTTTATTTACTTCAAGTGATTTCTCTTCATAAAAATATCTCATCTATACAACCTTCACAAAACAGGAATACTTAAAACATCGAACTCCGTCGTATAACATTTCAAACGCTCTCGAATACAAAGCATCCACTTAAATCAATTTCATTATATTTAATTGGTACAAAAGATATAATATTATTATATAAAGATAACATTAATATGATTGAGATCCTTATAAGTTATTTGTTACATCAAAAAGATGTACGACATTTAAATAATAATTGTGTTACAAAAGTTTTCATACTTGTTACATACATGAGATTTTGGAAGCTCGTTAATTTGAAATACGTGACATGGTTTCGCGTTTGTAAGTAGAAGATAAGTGTACGTGGAGGAGTTCAATGTAAAATGTATTTTGAATTAATTAGAACTTATTCTGTATAGTGACGAAGTAAGAATACAATATGTCACCACCCCATCTCATCCCATGGGTGTCGTAAAAACCGACTAAGGGACTATCAGTGAATATTATCTTTACGAAATAAAAAGAAGGAAAACTTGAAATTAAACCCTTTACCAAACCGTCTGGCCAGCGTGGTATTAGTAGGCCAAGTATCCCTCCGCCATGGGAGGAGGGCCGTCTCTGCAGTGGGATATTAATGGGCTGTTATGATGATTCTGTGTGTATAATGTGCTGATTCAGAGATAACCTTGAGTTATGTACCTACGTGGGTATTGATTGCGCACATGTCCTTAAACAAAAACATTTTAGGGGCATGATCAAGTACCTACACCACTGTGCGACAGGAAACTTGACTTAGAAGGTAATATTATATGAACGCTTTCTAGGAGCAAATGCAGCTCAGAGACAGTTCCGCTCTCGGAAGCTGGGATGTGTCCACCAACGACGATTTGGTAAGGTATAGCGAGTTATCTCTTCGCTCTGTTCTGTCTGCTAACCTTAAGAATAACATGACTACGTTTAGGACTATTATTATGCTTAACATACTACTTACAAAGCTTTGGTTTAAAACAAAAAGCATGATGTAGATGAATAAAACTTAGCCTTATTCAAGCTGTTTGTGCTGTTTACGGTTAAAGATTGTTTATTTTCTGAAAATAATTTACAATTCCCTTACAGAGAAAAAATCTACATACATACTTAATGTATTAACACCATTGATTTATAAAAAACCCTAGATGCACATTTTCAAACAAAACTAACAGCCAAAAGTGTCACCAAATTAAACATACGCAATAAATACGTATAGTAATATCGTAAACATATTTTTTTTTCAAATTCAATCTTACACGCATGACATAAAGTTGTATTTAATTTTAAAAAGTAATGCACATAAAGCAATAAAATTTAATGATTGACGTTTGCCGGTAGAACAACGCGATACTAATTTAAAAAAAGTGCACAATGCGCCTATTTGTTGCGGACGTTTTTGGGAAGTGGAGTGTGTATCTTTGGTTTTTTGTAAATCAATGATTAACACATAGGTATATGCCGTTGAGCGAAACAGAGTTTACTGGTAATTGTTTCTTAGAATATAACTATATTTGACTACTAACTTACCTTCAATTTCACGGTAACAGATCTGTAAGCACGATCAGCAGTATTTTGTGCTTGACACGTCAACGTTTGATTGTGATGGTGCCTTCGAGGTCGCAATCTTAGAACGGACCTATAACAAAAAATAATAATTAAACTAAATTGTTGTAATATTAATTAATAATTAATTCGATTATTATAATATACAGAAACAAAAATATATAAATAATTTACTTTCTGATATTTTATGTCAAAAAGGACTAGAGAATAAAAAGAAAGACTAAAGAATAATATAAGAATACAAACATCTTGCTTCTTCTTTGCTGCTAAATGCTTTTACTTAGCTTTATTTTATACCTGCTTCATCATCATCATCATAACAGCCCATTAATGTCCCACTGCAGGGACGGGCCTCCTCCTGACGGGAGGATACTTGGCCTACTAATACCACGCTGACCAGACGGATTGGTCTACACCAATCCGTCTGGCCAGCGTATGGTTTAATTTCAAGTTTTTCTTGGTTTAATGGTTAATAAGTTCTCCAAACCCTATGGGTAATTTTAAGTTTTCCTTCGTTTTATTTCGTAAAGATAATATTCACGGATAGTCCCTTAGTCGGTTTTTACGACACCCATGGGATGAGATGGGATGTGACATATTATATTCTTACTCCGTCACCACACGGAAAATGCTTCATCTTACAGTTTCCTAAATTGTTTCAGTCTGCTCAGCCTACGCTTTTCGATGCCTTAATAATATAAACCATACCTCAACGCCAAATTTTAAAATGAAAAATAATACAATTTGCCAATTCGTAAAATAACTCAAAAAGTCATATTAAGTCAAAAAGGTTAAGAAGCTTCGCCGTATTTCAATTAAGCAATTAGTTAAAATAAACTTTCATCTTTTAAAGTTAATCAAGTTTCATTAAACTAACAATTCCAATGAAATAGGTCAGTACTACATCTCTAGTATGTACAGTCGACTACAAAAGTCGATTAACACAACCAATATGGACTGCATCGGTAGCAAAGCATTCGTGTATGACATGAATGAGGTCGCAGTTTTGAATCCCACGCAAATATTGTCTCGAGCCTGGATGTTCTTCTTGTCCGATAATTTAATTTATGTTAAGTTCCCCACGATACAGGGCTTGATGCCTAGCGCGGGGTTTGTCTTTAAAAAATACAAGGTAATTTTTCGTTTCCAACTATGTTGGATAATTAGGATTTAGTGTTTGTATGAGTAAGAAAAACAATCTCGGAGCCGGCCATACACCACGCCAAATGTTCCCATAGGGATCCAGTGGCGGTTTTAATTAATCTAGGCGCTCAGTGGTCTCTGCCTGCGCCTCACGGGAAAATGATTTGACTTTATGTAAGTATTATCATATTTATATAATGGGCTGTCCATTAATTTCCCACTGCAGGGACGGGCCTCCTCCCGTGACGGAGGAATACTTGGCCTACTGGTCAGACGGATTGGTATAGGGTTTTATTTCAAGTTTTCCTTTTTTTTATTTCGTAAAGATAATATTCACGGATAGTCCCTTAGTCGGTTTTTACGAAAACCATGGCCTGAGACGTATTCATACTCCATCCAAAAACACATTATGTAAGTATGTTTTGTAATATTTGATGTGGTAATCAACTTTTGTAGGTGACTGTACGTACCTAGCAGTAAATCTTCGTCCATCCGACATGCCCTCTACAGTGTAATTGACTCCTTGTGTCAATACTCCCCCGTCGTGATCCACCCAAGTTATCTGTAAGAGAAATAATATTATTTTTTTTAAATTAAAGAAAATTTGAACATGTATTTCTTACTAGCTGATTCCCGCGGCTTCACCCGCGTTGTAAGTAGCTTAAATGTTATTCTACAGCCTAAACTACCTATATTCCAAATTTCATCAAAATTCATTCAGTAGTTTTTGGCGTGAAAGAGTAACAAACATCCATCCATCCATACATACTCACAAGCTTTCGTTCTTACAATATTAAGTAGTAGGATAAGATAGTAACCAATTAAATGTACGTAAGATACTATAGTTCTTCTTAGAAATAGAAAGTGTTGACTTTCGATTTCGAAGAAAAACTATAGAATTTTTGAAAAAAATAAGAGATTTCTTTTAGAGTTTTCTTAAGCTAATAATTTCTTGCCATAAAACATAACCTAACCTTTACCATATTAGCCAAAATAACCCTCCTTATTTGTAACTCTATCACGCAGGGCCACATTCAGCCAAAATTATGGTTTTAAATCTTCTGACAAAGCACGTCTATTTCCCGAAAATATTTCCATTTAAGTGTGAGTCTTTTATTGCCTTCCAAAAAAGTAATACCACTTAAAAAACGATTTAAAACTTCAATCATCAATATTTAGTAGTAAATACTCGTAGTAATTTAATATTTAATAATAATTTAGTCAATTTTCTTTAAAATTAAAGGTACTTACTTCTGCCGCTGGTTTTCCTCCAACAGAAACGCATTCCAAATTAAGTTCTCTATCTTCTACAGCTTGAATTACTGGTCCTTTTAATATCTTAGGAGGCTCTGGTGGAACTAATATTATGAGACGAGCGTATCTGGACCGGATTGCTGGTTCACCTGTAGACAATATGAGAGATAAAGTTAATGAAATTTAAAAATACTGAGCAGGAACTGAACAATTAGGACATGAACAAAACTAGATTCAAATATCATTATTTAACTAACAAGTGTACTGATGTCGTCGAAACCCTCATCTGCTGCTGCAAAGTAGGTATTATGCAGAAGTTCCAATTATTTCTATTATTTTTAAATGAAATTGTCCCTCAGCCAATTATCACATCTCCGATAATTGCAACTTCAGTCAGACAGTATCAGTAACTGTAGTGTCATCTTGCAAAAGCACCTATGCATAACACTCTGGCAAAAGATCAAGCCTAAAGGCAGAGAAAGCCGGAAAAAGATACATACTCTTCGAACACGCAAGGTCCACCAAAGTTAGCTATACTTAGGTGAATAATTATAAAGACTTTCTACATACTAAGAAACTGATATGGATAATGATTTTTTTTTACAAAAACATAAGTAAATTATTTCATCATTATAGACACATTAAAACCCTCAAACAATAATTCAGAGAGATAATATTTGTGCACTAAAACCATTCTAAAATACTCGATTCACATAAAAAGCCCTTCATTAGAAAAAGGGTAAGCAATTATAAATATTTATTTAAAATACTATCCTCACCAAATGGATAAACTTTCAAACAAGCTCATGTTATTATTGAAACATTAAAATAATGGTACCCAAACGTAGTTATAATAAAACCTAAACAACGAACTAACTAACGATTTGTACTTAAATTTTCAAACTATTACATCATAAAATATCCTAAATATGGAAACTAAGCAACTGTTACAAATTATAACGTCGTTTACTCTGATAATGGGTTATCACACAGGCGGCTTGTTTTGTAAAATATAATGTAATCAATCAACTAGCCTATTGCAGTCCACTGTTGGACATAGGCCGCTCCCAAAACGCGCCACAGAACTCGGTCCTGCGCCTTCCGCATCCAGTCCGACCCAGAGACCTTTATGAGGTCGTCGGTCCACCAAAAAAAGATAATGTAAAGAGTAATAAAAATAAAAAGTAAAAAAGGGGAATGGTTGTCTTTTAAAGATAAATTTACTAATCTGACCGCACTAGGAAAAGAACCCTGTGTCGTTTTAAAGACATAAAAGAATGGAATACAAAGATCATCCAGACTCAAGATAATAATCAATGGATTAAACAAATCAATCAATCAATCAACTAGCCTATCGCAGTCCACATAGGCCTCTTCCAACACGTGCCACAGAACACGGTCTTGCGCTCATCAGCATCCAGTTCGACCTAGAGACCTTTTTTGAATTAAACAAAATACACACATAAAAATAACCTTATAACTACACGTGGGGTTCTGCAGTTGGCGAACAGGTATTTGTCTAGCGAATTATGGGACTTGTAATGAGTATACATCTCAAATCACCACACACCAACTTTAAGGTGTTCCTGTGGGAAACAGGGCAAAAATCGGGAGTGGTGTTTGGTAAGGATTTAGGCACTCAGTGACCTCTGCCTACCCCTTATGGGAAGAAGGCGTAGGATTATGTATGTATGTACAAATAATTATCTTGCGTGGGATTTGAGCAGGCAAACTAGTCCTAGACAAGAGCATACAACCTCTGTGGCGTAGTGGTTTTATAACATGACTGCTACGCCGAGGTCTCGGGTTCGATTCCCGCTCAATGCAAATCTTTGTGTGCACGATTGTTTGCATTGGTCTGGGTCTTTTCTATGTATAATATGTATGTATCATTTACAGAGTATGTATTTACAAAAAAAAAGTATTTAGGTATGTTTATCTGTTCTCTAGTACCCATAGTACAAGTTCAACTTAGTTTGGGACTACCTGGCGTTGTGTGCAAGTGTGAGGAATATATTTATTTATTTATACATGAGCGCTTTGCCACTGAGGCAGTTAATCTTATGTCTTACTCCTTTATCTCATAGAATTCGTTACTACTAAAAAAAAAGAGTAGGAGCTATTTTCCCAACAGCTGCCGTTTGCCTTAAAAAACAAAAACCAATACACACCAGTGTGAAAAGACATTACACAAAACTGTTTCATACAAAGTAACCTTCACCACAAAATTATAACTACCCTCGGACATAAGGCATAAAACAAACCACATTAACATACTTTGTGCTTAGTTTATTGTTTTATTTGAATCGAAATAACTTTTAGACGCGGTTTCTATTAGTTTAATGTTTGCTTTGGATCGAAAAACATTTGAAATTGTTTTTGGAAAGTTTGGATAATCCACATGGTAATTATGTGGATCCTCTTACATGTAGGGTATACATCATAGTTCCGTCAAAATGTTCGGTCAGTTCAGTATTAGTGCTACAGTATACAGTACAGAAAACGTGTTCGCAGGCATTGACACTGAGAGCACTGTGTCGTCAGTGACACTGACAACACCGACTGGGGATACGCTCATAAAAACTGTATGAAAGAATATTTCGCACAAATTGTGCCGGTACTGTGTCTGGTTTTGTGGTACTGTGTCTGGATGTGTGAGTCATGGAAGTCATATTCCAGGGACTGGGTAATCTGCTATGGTGTTGACGCTACCACTTACCAGATTTTGATGGAAGACATGGTCTTTTATAATTATTAATATTATATTAATAATGTTTAAATTTTGTTTTCGTAAAAATAATTTAGTGTAATATTTCTTAAGTTGCCTATAACTACAATCGTAAGATGACATACTAGTTGTATAGGGTATTTTATGGATAAATTTTCAGTCATGACTTTTACAGGAAACTAGTCGAGATTTTCTACTAATCATCGTTTCATCATCAGAGCCCATAAATGTCCCACTGCAGGGATGGGTCTCCTCCCGTGACGAAGGGATACTTGGCCTACTAATACCACGCTGGCCAGACGATGATAAGATGGGGTGGTGACCTATTGTATTCTTACTCCGTCACCACACGGGCAATCACCGTTTACACATAAAGAAATAAACATCATCAAAAACTGCACTATTCCTTGAAATATTTCACACTGGCATATTCAATCTTCTATAACATTTAACTTACAAGCAAGGGAGCCGCAAACTAACTTATTTAACTTATTTAATACCTAACCATAGCTAAAAGCTGTTCTGTAGCTAAAATTATTATTATTGTATCATGTTATTATGTTAGTTTGTTGAACGCAAGTACAAAACCTAGTCTTAAGTTTGTAAGGCATTATTTTGTGGTGGAGTAAATAATTAAGTTTATACATACATGAAACATGAGTCTGTGTGGTGACGGAGTAAGAATACAAGATGTCACCACCCCATCTTATCCCATAGGTGTCGTAAAAACCGACTAAGGAACTAACTGTAAATATTATTTTTACGAAGTATAAATAAGGAAAACTTGAAATTAAACCCTATACCAATCCGTCTGGCCAGCGTGGTATTAGTAGACCAAGTATCCCTCCGTCCCGGAAGGAGGCCCGTCCCTGCAGTGGGACATTAATGGGCTGTTACGATAATGATGATTGTACTTTTAATGAAGTGCAAGTAAAAAAGTTAAAGGCCAACCATGTTCAGTCTAAAACATAATTATTTGCAACCAAATATAACTCAACATCTACTCGTAAACATAGTACCTAGTTTACGAAACACAAGACTTTTCAAATACCATCGTCTGCATTGCCAAACAACGAAAAATAAAATACTAGAAAATATCCAATCAATTAACGCCAAAAGTCACGAACTCACGAAATGTTGGTATTCCATTCGGTTACGTTCAAAACTTGAAAATGTACCTGCAGTACTACTAAAGTTGTGAATAGAGCCGTCAGATATTTTAAAGGGAGTGCAGACTGGATACTATTTATCGCGCATAAGTTTCTGATTCTTCCATCCACAAAACTAAATTGCTTTATTTCTCGTCTAATAGATGTTGTTAAACCCGTCTTTGATGAGTTTTAAGATGCATTTAAAATCAGTTAGCAGTAGCATTATTATGTCCAACTGCAGAAATGAACTACCCTTGGCCCACTTATATCCCGCTGATCAGATGCCTACTGAGCCCTATAAACGGTCTTAACGAAATTACGAAAGTATTATAATTCTCATCAAGATTCAGGTTTTATTTGAAAAAAATATTTTGATTATTTTGTTTAAAGTAACGTGTAAATATTTTTTTAATGAACTCTTTAATGTCATTAAAATTTAATTCAACCATCTCCAATTCACTTTACACGCAACAAAAAGTTGCCGGTTTACAAACTCTTCTATTAACAGCAATGTTGGAATAAGTTGTTATGATTTATTCTGATAGTTTCACATCGTGGTTAATGGTTTTACGTTTGATACAGCAAAGTTTGTACATACTTTTTGGCGTATGGTTAGTCGTTCTAAACTAAAGTTTGACTAGGATCTGTATATATAGGCACTTTAAATAGCAAAGAGGTTTAATCAGTATACAATTGAATAAAATAGTATCATGACTGTTACGATAATGATCATCATTGATAGCAGATTAATATCAGCTGTTAATGGTAACTGCTAGTTATTCACATCTAAATAAATATACTCAAATAAATCCAATGCGTGCGATAGTCTGCCACCTTAATCAGGTCGTCTGTAAACTGTGAGAGAAGTCTGCTCACACTCTGCCTTACGATAAAATTTCTGCCTCATCAGCTATTAGTTACTGTGTGCCTATCCTACTGGCACTTGAAGTAAAAAATGAAGTTCTAATCTCTGTAAAAAGTTATGGAGGTTCCCCTCCAGTTCTCCTTATGTTTAGTCGTAGGTTAATTAATATTCCTATTATTTTATAATTTTTTTATATAAAGTTATTATTGTCCCAATTATAATCAAACTTCAATGCTGACTGAATATGCTGACAAAATTCGCACTCTCCCTATTTAGAACTATTTGCATGTCAGCAATAATCTATACAGGTTTGGCTCAATAGATTTTTTCAAAGCCTTACTACATCCTTCAAGCATGGCCATGTGCGTAGCTCTCGGAACCAACAGGCGTATATGTAGAGGTTACAATTACTTATGTCGCATTATATGTGTGCGTTTACGTTAGTAACACAGTCAATCACTATAATTGGTTTACAATACAGGTATCGTATTGCAAGCAACATTGTACTCGTAGAATATACAAGGATGACAACCCTAAACTATAGTGTAGATGAGGCAAAGCAGATTTGTAAGGACCTTTATAAGAAGAATTCCCTTAAAAGGAGTCTCATGATATTATTCAAGTAGTCAAAATTGGACCATCTGCTTCAAAGATTAAGAAGCAAAATTGTATCACCAATGCGGACAATATCAACATCGTTGTCTGCAAATCGACGGGTCCTACGTAGAGTAGTATAAGTGCAAAAATGCAACTTTACAGGAGAGCAATTCAAAGGTTCAAAAGCTTATAACTTTGTCAAAGTTCTACAGAAATTACTGGAATTTTGATAGGTTATGTCTGGAAATGAAAGGAAAAAACCGGACTAAATATATTTTTATATTTCTTTGTATTTTAGAAAATAGCTGTACTTGCATGTGTTTAGCTTGTTTTGATCAAAGTATCCAAACAAGTAAACTGTTACAAGTAACCACTTATACTAGTTTACAAAGTACTGACTTAGTTTTTAAATAATGAAAATAAAATAAATACACATTATTATTCATACATATGAGTGTAATTTGTAAATCATAAAACCTCGAAATATGGGAAAATAATTTCATTTATCTACTTTTAGCACTTGCGCTACTTTACAAGCTACTAAGAAACGAGTTGTACCAGTAATTTATTTAGTTTTGTGGTCATGAACTTGATTTTTTTATGGAAAAATGAAACAAACGAACGTACAAAATAGTAAAACACGTTTATTGTGTAACATTAACCCCCTTACTCATAAAGGCCTCTTAAATTTAAACACTGTTTAGCGAGATTTTTATTAGCAAAACCAACCTTATGCCAAACAAAACCGTAAGGATTTAAGCTAATCAATTGACTAAACTTTAAGAGGGGTAAATGTGAAAAAATAAACGTATTTACTAATTTTATAATGACTTCAAATTTTGAAGTCTTTTCCATTTAATTTTAAAATGTTAAAAATTTAACATGATTCTTGCTCTGATAGTAAATATCATCTTTAATAGGTTAAGAAGATATTATATTATTAAATCAGTCTTTAACAAGCTATAAACTTTAATAAAATATATACTTGGCTTCGTCTTTTCAGTAATAATAATTAGTTAAAGTAATCAGTGTTTTCTTTACCATGTTAATAAAATAATATGTATCTATAACAAAATGTTCGATTCTTTTTAGGTAAGAACTGTACGACTACTAAGACTAATTAAATAGTTGTCTTACAGACTCATCAAAATAAGATATACATTGCACAATTAATTTTGTACCACAACAACAATCTACTAAGTGGTAAAAATAACTTAAAAAAATAAGACTTCTATGAAAATAAAAACCTAGTCAGATACGTTTAAGTATAAATAAAACGTTCTAACGTTTTATTTATTTACAAGAAGGCATGCAGGATGGCCATCTTTTTGTTGAGTGGAAACATTGTTGTCCCTCCAAGTGGATGTACTGGGAAAAGTTGTCAGATACTAATTCTCCCGTGATAACTTCTCACTCTTTCACTAGATCTATTGAATTGCATAATGTCACGTATTATTCAGGGCTGTGCTAATACACAAGTGGTTAAAAGTGATGACAAATTTTAAAAAAAGTGAGATTTTTTTTTATGTATTGAACAAAAATGTGTTTGCTAATGGCTCTGTAGAATTATATTATCTATAAAGTAACGTTTCCTTATTGTGGTAGCTATAGCTGCAAGCAATTTAAGCCCTAACTTGTAAATAATGCAAAAACTAACTTTTTTATGTTAGAAATGTTAAGTTTATTTGCTCCCTCAGAGTTCTTTCATTGCACAACTAACGTGAATTTTAGCTGCTTATTTATTCATTTACCCACAATTTATTAAAATATATAAAAAAGATTTAAAAATCAATAAAGTGTAAAATTTTATTCCAAATATTCCCCATAGTTCTCTACTAGCAATATGCTACCCATTCTCCTACCAGGTGTTATAACACCGATCATTTTCCAGATTTCCAAGAGGACCGGGATTACTTTTTATGTAGTTTTTCTAAAACGTTAGTGACACGAATACCGACATATCAAATTTTTGTAAAGATCTGAGACCCTTAATAGTTTCAGGAGTATCTGGGTTAATTGACTCCGAGAACGCTTCATACTTATTATTATTTTTATTTTCACTGATCTTAAACACTCAAAACGTCGTAAAAATATGAATAATTTTTAAAAATTCTAT
The DNA here is from genome assembly GCA_905475405.1 of Schrankia costaestrigalis. NCBI lineage: Eukaryota > Metazoa > Arthropoda > Insecta > Lepidoptera > Erebidae > Schrankia > Schrankia costaestrigalis. The sequence goes on along the minus strand of FR997852.1, from coordinate 5,549,625 downwards.
ACATAAAGTGAAGTTCGTTGCAGTTACACCCGTATCGTACGTACGCGCTGTATCGTCGCCGCGCGTATACTGGTGCAACGGTCACTTACATTTACGCGTCACGTAGATCGTAACTACGTAGACTAATGCAAGTAACTTATATCAGTTTTGACCGTCTCCTTGCATTAAATTGTGTTACTTACATCAGTTTACGAGTTTGTATCGCCGAAACTAAAATAAATTTTAATTTTTTTCTTACTGATTTGAGAAGAATAGGTTATTTTAAGGCCATTCAAGCAAAAAAGTCATTTTCGACAATTTGCGGGTTACACCAGTATACGTAGGACCCGTCGAAATGAAGCCAACGTTTCAGCAGTTATTTTGAGACCAACAATTAGCAGGTAGTACGAATTAAGACAAATAAATAAATTAACTTTCAGTGCTATTTCAACCCAAATTGCTTTACTAATAGCGGAGCAAAAGAGGCCGTTTACACTTTTAAATTATTACAAGTACAGTGAATTCTCATTACTTGCATTGTTGCACCAAAACAACTAGTATAGAAATTTTAGTTAAATTTGCTATTCTCTGGCAGTCTGACCAAAATACGCTTGGTTGAATATTAATTAATTGCAACAAGTTTGAAAAGCAAACCGACATCAAACAATGTAACAAATTGTAAACTAAAATATAATATCTAGAAGAGCATGATGTGAAAATTACGCATTTAATTAGAGCGATACGTTTCCACTTACAATAAAGATGAACAAACACAATAGTTTTGTCAGTGCTGTTAAATTGACCAACTTTACGCCGTCGTTTAACTCACCTACGCCTGTTTAAATTCGGTTTGTGTTTGGTTCAAGTTATAGAATATGGCGAGTTTTATGTTCGTTTTGTTTCTGTGGTTATGTTGTGTAAAACATAAAATAATAACGTGCAAAACAAGGTTATTGTGTACTGTGTATATTTTATTCAATTTCTCAGCTGGCCAGATGGCTATTGGTTTTCTATCGAATTATCTTTCTTTACAACAGATACTTATAAGAAGACTTTGTAACTCTTCATAACACATGCTTGAACTAAGAAAAATATCGTTAATATCTCATCGTAAACCAAAGCAGAAAAATCCGAAATTGTATTCAACAAAAGACAATATCCTTGCATCTGGCCGATCTTAATAGTAACGTTTAAATCTAAGTACAAAATATTTTTCAGACTTATGGCTCCTTGAAATAATGACACTGCTGTTTTATCTTTTGGCTCACTCATCCATCAAACTATAATAGGAATAGTACAATCGAAAGGGAATATTAAAGGGTAAAATCGACCACAAATGAAGCAGGAAGCTGCAGTCTGCAGATAAGAATCGCGGACGGTAAACGTAGACTGGAGATACCCCTCACGAGATTCTGAATTAATTGTTAACTATCTGACTCGTGCTCACTTGAACATAATTCATTACTGCTTCACTCCTATTAGACATAGCGTGATACTATATATCCTATCCCCGATAAATGGACTATTCAACATAGAAAGAATTTTTAAAATCGTGTTCAGCAGATTACCCCCTATAGCCTCACAAACACACAAACTCACAAACTTTACCTCTTTATAATATTAGTATAGAAGTATAGATGATATTCTCTCATAACTTAACCCACACACAAACCTCGAACAAAGCCGTTGCGGTTGAACAATTTGCGGGTATGTTTACCTTTGACCGTGCAAAAGTGGCTTTTTCTTTGCCGGACCCTGTTTGACGAACGCCTAGTTAACTTGTACTTCTGTTTGTATATTTATTTTACATATGTATATGATATATGCTGTTGGACCACTGAGTACTTCTCTATACAATGTTTCTCATTTGTTCGTGTTTCTTTGTTTTAATGTATTGTTTTAAATTTAATTGTTTTCTTGTTTGGTGTTTGCAAATTTGTTTTGTTTTGGTAAAACTGGGCTTTAATTAATTTACGAATGTTCCTTACTCTTAGTAGTATTTTATGTCCCAATGCAAGGGTGGACTTTTTTGTCAACTTGGCCTACGTAAACTAGAAACATTGGTATAAGGTTACTTTTATGATAATTTAGGCAAGAAATATATCAAATAGTACTCAGTAATTTTAATAAAAACCAATTAGATTCGTAAACTTATTTCATTCCAACAATTGCATTAACCCACAAGACATTGTCAGCTGTAAGTTTGACATCAAAAATTGATTCAACATTTTATAATTTAATGTGACAGAGTTGAAGATATTCAAGTTTACAATAAAGTTATGAGAAAGTCGGTCCAAGTTCTTATCTTGGTAATTTGCAAAAGTGAGGTGAAAAACATCCGCTGGGAGTTGAATTGTACGAAGATCTATTATCTATGGAAACGTCTTTCAAGACTCAGTATTATTGTTATTCACTAGTTCTTAGGTCTCAACAGTAAGAGACGGAATGAATACTTTTTATTAATACATACCATCAATTTTATCATCAGCATCATAACAGCCCATTAATGTCCCAATGCAGGGACGGGCCTCCTCCCGTGACGGAGGGATACTTGGCCTACTAATACCACGCTGGCCAGACGGATTGGTATAGGGTTTAATTTCAAGTTGTCCTTCTTTTTACTTCGTAAAGATAATATTCACGGATAGTCCCTTAGTCGGTTTTTACGACACCCATAGGATGAGATGGGCTGGTGACATATTGTATTCTTACTCCGTCACCATAAGGAGAACATAATATATTATACAATGGAATAAAATTAAGACTCAAGAGGCGAATATTCTGAAGAGAATTCAGAATATTCGCCTCAGACACCTTGACCGCAAGTACCGAGCCTTGACTCGTAGAAAAAAAAAACTTTTGGGGTCCCAAATGAAGCTCAGGTAGACAGGGACCATCCGTTGCACTAATTTCTGGAATCTAATGGCGCTTTCCACCAGGTTCGACAACGTGTTCTGAATAAAAAATATTTTACCTAAAATCTGGGGTTTAGTTATTATTACTCTACGAAATCAACAAAATTACAAGCACATCCAGTAACACTATACATCAAACTTTTGACTGATTCAAAATGATAATGAACAACCCCGCGGAGTTCAAGCTATGGGACATCGTGATTCTACCTCTCGAGCCTTAAGGCATTATTATACTGTTACGTTTCTTACCTTAATTTGAAAGAGATGATACGGAGATGTATAGCTAGGTTAGAAATTAAATAATTTTGAGATTTGCATTTTGCTTGCGTACTTTCTAAAAAAGAGCTTTTGATGCCTTGATCTCCGTGTGGTGACGGAGTAAGAATACAATATGTCACCACCCCATCTCATCCCATGGGTGTCGTAAAAACCGACTAAGGGACTATTCGTGAATATTATCTTTACGAAATAAAAAGAAGGAAAACTTGAAATTAAATCCTGTACCAATCCGTCTGGCCAGCTTGGTATCAGTAGGCCAAGTATCCCTCCGTCATGGAAGGAGGCCCGTCCCTTCAGTAGGACATTAATGGGCTGTTGTGATTATGCCTTGACTATTAGGCCACTGGAGCTTTTGTCTGGATATTCTAATTTTGTTTATTGGGTTGCATAAATTACAATACTCGTAATCTAAGTTGAGTGATGAGTTGATTAATGTGGTTACAAATAGCTGCACAGATATCAATTTTTTTATCGAGCTAAAGGGGCATTGATTATTTTTTTAGTGACTATCTTGTACAGTCACTAACTTCAATAATAAAAAAGAAAATGGCAGCATGTTTAAGTGTTATCTAAATAAACAAAAAAAGTATGCCTGGCAAAGCTGTGTAGCAATTCCGTGTGCTAATGTCACAGCTAAATTGCTTACCGCATTCGTTCCCAATTACATTTCCAATTTATTATGCTATCATCTGTAAATGCCCCAGGGCACCCCTTGAAGAGAGAAAAGTGGCCTACTGATACCACATAGGCTAGAGTGCCAGATGTAGAGTTTTGTCCCAATTTTTCTTTCTTTACTGTTCTACGAGTATATTAATGAATTATTTGATTGATAAAATTCATAATTTTAAAAGTAAATTTTCTTATTCATATTTTGTGTGTATTTGATATTATGTAATTTTAACTTAATTTGTGTAAGTTTAATTCAAGAATGCTATCTTACTTGTCTCTTTATATTTCTGTGAGAGTTGTGTACTTCTGTAAGTGACCAACTCACTATGCCTAAAACTATAAGTAATTTATTGTTTATGTATGCCCTAGTGAGTAAGTCGTTGAAGTACCATTAAATAAATAAATGAATAACATTGATTGTTATGATACTTTTAGACGTCTTTAAGAATAAGTTGGTGATTACCTGTATTCCAAGCCCGTTATAATAGAGACAAAAAGTGAGTTTTAGTTTCTGACAACATCAGACCGTTTAATACATCAAAAGTGTCATTTCGGCCACATTTTTATGGTTTCATGGGAATATTGCATAAGAAATTTTATGGTTTCATTGCCCCTTCAAACGGAGAAGTGACTAATAGAATGGGGAGCGGAATGTAAATTCAAAATGTGTTTCTAATATTTCTGGATTGAGCCTTTTCTTGAGTTTGGGGGAAAAATACGTATTTATTTACCTTATCTGGAAAAGCGAACTGTTACATTTATTTACGCAAATAGAATGATTGGGGTTACAGCTAGTTCTGAGACCTTTTAGGAAGAAATGGTCGCAACGAACTATTTAGAAATCTTTTTCGTAAAATAGAAAAGGAAAACTGCATGTTCAATATGTAGTTACTTATATGCTTACTAGCTGCTGCCTATGGCTTCGCTTGTGAACAATAAAATAATCTTGAAATTTCAAACTTAACACATTTAAAATGAATATATTTTTTACTGCCGCATATTTTGTGCCCTTAGTTCAGTTTCAGTTTTAACCTTTAATTAGGCGCGCCAAAATACTTACGTCGTTAGTCGCGCGGGGTCTGCAGTTACCCCAAAGTGAATGACATTAAATAAAAAGTATTTATGTATAATCATCAACTTTTATTATTCTTTATTTACTTATAAACTATAGCAAAATTAGAAAACTCAAGAAAAACGTAACTGTAATACTGAAAACAATCAATTTTTGTTTTTTTTTAGGAACATAAATTTTATCAACAAAAAAAGGAAGAGGCTACATCTGTCCTCGAAATAGTGACAGAAAAACAACAAAGGTTGTTTTTCTGCCACTATTTTGTGGATAGATGTAGAATCTTCCTAGTTTTGTTGTTGTTACATCATTGCTAGATGATGAAGGGCCTGGAACCTCTTGTTCAGATAAGATTCTTCTTGCAGTATTTCGCTTAGTTAGTATGAGCCTATTTCTAGCCATGTTGAACGGTTTCTACGAAAAATAATACCAGATTAGACAATTGTCATCGTACAACACAATTAAAATAAAAAAAACATTATAACTTCCTTACAGTAACCGTGAAACAACAATGTAATATAACTTCCGCTCATCAAATGAAAAAAAGCATAAACTCATAGCAGTGAGTACATTTACATAAGTACAACTGTGTATCTTTGTCAATTAACTAGTATTAGAACCATATAATAACATTAAAGTGTCTAAAATATCAAAATAAACTAAATAAGTGTAAAAACTAAAAATTTAAAAATATATACTTACATAAAATTGAACTACACTATTAGTCGCGCGGGGTCGCTGCGACCCCAGGCACCTCCGTACGGCGCGACTAACCACTTCAGCTGCCCAAGCGCTAGTTAGGAAGGAGGGGTGAATGAGTTAGGAAGCTAGCAGAACGTTTGGCTCGCTAGTGTAAATAGCAAACAAAATAATTCCAAATGAAGATCGCTTGGGGTCGAAAAGACCCCGCGCGCCTAATTAAAGGTTAAATGTTTTTATTTACTTATTTTTATTTAAGTAATTGAATTATGAAAGTAACTTATGTAAAGTTAATTATTTAAGTAACTGATATCTGTTACCTGTTAGGTCTATTTATGATTTTTGGTCCTATTTTGATTTAATGAGTCGACTAAGCAATTGAGAAGATTTTATTTGTTACTCAATCTGCAACTAAGTCTTTAACTCACCTTTAAACTCAAAGAGCTATTAGTTCTGCGTGCTATATCGACTGATCATAGACCATAATTATAATATTTAACAAAGGAATTCTCTTGCTGCCGATATTATAATTAAGCATCTGGTTAAGTGGAACCTTTCTTGGTCGCATTTTATTATAATAACAAAAAAATGATACAACTTTTTTTATAGTTTTCGTCTTCAACACAAAGACAATTATTCATTTTTCAACCTCACGCAAAGTTCATACATACATAATCATTAAGATCCTCCATGGTGTAAGAATTCACTTCCTTACAAGCAACCACTAGTCGAAAGCAATAGTTCTACAATTTTCCTGTTACAACCGCATTTACCCAATTAAGAATATATTTTTCTTTGTTAGAAATAAAACCTTCCATTTTATTTATCCTTGTCTAATTACAAGGAATTAATGTAAGGATCGTGGGTGTAGTAAATGATTTTGTTATTGAATCAATGAACCCTTAAAAGAGCGGGGCTATTTTTAACCGCAACTATACAAAGGAGAAGTGATTTCAATTATTTCTTTATCAATTTAAGATATTAGTGGCTGAGAGAAACTTGATTTATTAATACTACGCTGGCCAGACAGGCATAGTTTTGCATGTTTTTCAGACAAAGTTTTTTTTTTGAATATTTTCTCCCTTAGTCGTTTTGACTAAGAAGGTTATTAACGCTATATCTCATAACCACAGTGTAATAGAAGGTTCCGAAGAAACATCTTCTAAATATTAACTTCTACAGATGATAAACTTTGACTCAAACGCAAAAACAAACCTCTCGTCCAGCAACATAATATTTTTCCCTCTACACATGTAAAGGCATGATCCCATAAAATATCCCACAGCTGATACTAGTTATCATAATAAACATACAATTAAAAAACAATAAAATTATCATACAGAGACTCAGATTTCTTTGTTCTGTGTCGTCTCATAGCAAAAACACCTTTTTTATACTTTTATCTCGAACAAGACTAAACAGGCCGCTCTGCGTATAAAGGAGACCACCCGGAGATTACGTCCTCATCTTTTATGCAAGATATGCAAGAATTTATGTTATAAGTAAATATGCACCGGACTTTGCAACTACTTTTTCCGTGTGATCTGTGTTTTTACTATTTAATTTTAAATACATTTTAAGAAGCGCCTGTGGATTTTATTTTAGCAATTTGCATTAAAGAGTTTAAATAAATGATAATTGTAGGCGTAGATTTAATAATAATATAATAAATATCTCTCACACTTTCACACTACGCCATCTAGTCCTAAACTAAGCAGAGCTTGTACTCTAGGTACTAGACAATGGATAGACATACTTAATTTTTTTTTGCAACTTTACATAGAAAACACTCAGACCAATGTTTTGCATTGAGCAGAAATTGAACCCGAGACCTCTAATTAGCAGCCATGTAATATTTATAACGATATTGTCACTATGTAGAAACTGTTCCTTTGTTAATACATAATTTCAGTCATATAGGTTTGCAACCATGAACACGATTGTGCATTTTCGACAGTTTATAGCACTCCTGGGAAGTATACGTTATCGTAGTACGCACCTAATGACACTTCAATGTTCTAAATCGGTGAAGCCGTTAACTCTACAGTATCAAAGCCTTTGTTATCAAAGGAAGATACGAATGAACGAAGAGTTAAACATTATAAATCTAGATTTGATTTTTACTTTTTCGCTTTAAGTCTAGGTACGTATTAGACTGATTTGGAAGATTATGTGTGTTTTTACAAAAAAAAAAAAATTAAGTATGTTTATCTGTTGACTATGGGTCATAGTACAAGCTCTGCTTAGTTTGGGACTAGAATATGGCGTTGTGTGAAAGTGTGAGGAATGTTTTTTTTTATACGGTATCTACTCTAAGCAGTAACTTTAAGGTATTACTTCTTGGTAGTTAATTAAGGGCATAGCTATAATACCAATCTAGAAAGCGTGTTGATTAAGAGACCTACCCCCATTTGAAATAAATGTAAGCCTAATCACTTAAATAGCCTTCGGAAGTCCCAAGACCGCAATTATTTCCATTCTTTAATTACATTAACTGTCAACTTGTCATACAATAAAACAAATCAAAAAGGGGTGGCAGATTAAAAAGACAATTACTAAAATTGGACCACTGGAATTGGGGTTAGATTGACATTAAAATTACTTTAACATGACATCGCTTTGGCCCATTTTAGTGACAGTCAAAACTTAGCCTTTCCTTTTGTTTAGGCTAGAAAATTAAATTTCGCGTACAACACGTCGATTATGTGGAAATTAAGATCTGAAAGTTAAACCAACACAAACACCCACTACGTCACGCGTACAATATGTCACCACCCCATCTCATCCCATAGGTGTCGTAAAAAACGACTAAAGGACTATCCGTGAGTATTATCTTTAGGAAACTCATTATCATACGATGAAGGAGACACATAAGCTTGTTAGTTCCACAGCTTAATGGTTTTCCAAACATTTCCTTTGCCGACTATATTATGAAACCCAGACGATGAGATAGGGATGGTGACAGTGTGTGTTCTTACATAGTCACCACATAGAACTTTGCCATATCCTGTGATTCATATACGATACATTTATTTTCTATGTATAATTATGTATATAGTTACAAAAAATAAAGTATTTAAGTATGTTTATCCGTTGTCTAGTACCCATAGTACAAGTTCTGCTTAAGTTTGGGACTAGATGGCGTTGTGTGAGAGTGTGAGAAATATTTATTTTATTTATTGCTTTATTATTACATCTACTGCCGATACAGGAAACCGGTTAAGTATATTTCTAATAAATAAATACAAGCAACATTCTTCAATCAACTGTTTTCATCCCACCCAATACGGGAACGAGCTAAATAAAGAGAATTGCCATTTACGGCAATACTTGAACCTTCTATATATGGATGCGGCAATTTAAAACTAAGTAATAACACCTCGGTGACACAGACGACCTCGGTGGCGCGCCGGTAGAGCCAGCGGCTGCCGTGCATGAGGTTGTGGGTTCGATCCCCACGCAGGACAATAATTTGTGAGATCCACAAATTATTGTCCTGAGTCTGGGTGTTCTATGTGTCCGTTAATTGATGTTTGTAAAAGTCCCCGCGACACAGGGCATGATCCCTAGTGCGGGAGTTGTCTTTTTTAAAAAAACAGAAAAAAAAACAGAATAACACAATATCTGAATGAAAACTTTGGTCTCTGGGTCGGAGTGGATGCGTAACGTGCAGGACCGAGTTCTGTGGTGCGTGTTGGGAGAGGCCTATTTCCACCAGGGGACTGTGATAGGCTAGCGTGATATATATATGTAGGTATATATATATATTATAGCCTATGACACTCCCCGATAAATGGACTATTTAACACAGAAATATTTTTTTAAATCGGTTCATTAGATCCAGAGATTATCCCTACAACGTCACAAACACACAAACTTTATACCTAATAATAACTAGCTGACCAGTGCCCACTTCGTAGGGCGCGTCACTTTTTTAAACATATTAAAATTTCATTACTGCTCTACTCCTATTGATCATAGCGTGATACTATATAGCCTGTGACACTCCCCGATAAATGGACTATTCGCACTGAAATAATTTTTTAAATCGGTTTATTGAATTTACCCCCTACAACGCCACACAAACTTTATCTCTTTATAATATTAGTATAGATAACATAGATACACTTAAAAGTTTTTCATCATTGACAGTACATAAGATGCCCACGTTATTACAAGAACTTAATTATTATCAAAACATAAACACGTATAACATATTACAGTCAATACAAACAAGCCCCTACGCTTATGAAAGTATCAGTTGGTAATGGCTAAGGAATAGGGTTGTCACGTTCTTGTTATTAAAACTCGATGCAAAAATGAAGGGGTGTTATAAATTTGATGTTTCTGTGTGTAATTTTTCTCCGTGCGGTGACGGAGTAAGAATACAACATGTCACCACCCCGTCTCATCCCAGGAGTATCGTAAAAACCGACTAAAAGACTATCCGTGAATATTATCTTTACGAAGTAAAAAAAAGGAAAACTTGAAATAAAAATCTATACTAATCCGTCTGGCCAGCGTGGTATTAGTGGGCCAAGTATCCCACCGGCACGGGAGGAGGCCCGTTCCTGCAGTGGGACATTAATGGGCTGTTATGATGTGTTTAATTTTGTGGGATGGCTCCTAAATGGATAAAATGATTTTGTTTTTTTTAGTTTTAAACGTGAAACAATTAGACAAGGCAGTTGTGTTTTTGCGGCTAACGTAGGTGCGTTTGATTTTAATTGGTGTAAATTGGCTTTTACGTATAACTTGTTTTAGTGTATACAAATCACTTTCCGACGCCGCTGGTGTGAAAAGCCATAAAGAGGCTATAACTCAACAGTCAGTGTACAAGGAAAGAAGGAAAACTTTAAACTTTATTCCTAGTTAGGCTGGGTTTCCATTAATTTTGGCCTATGAGCTACCCGTATTACACACACTAAACAGTTTTTTTATTCAAGTTTCTTTAATACTAAATTTCTTTAATAATTTCGTTTCTATAATAATGAATCTGTAGGTACAGAGTATAAAATGAAGTCCCTTTTTCTGTCCCTAAGTCCCTTTGTATGCTTAAATCTTTAAAACTACGCAACGGATTTTGATGCAGTTTTTTTTAAATAGAGTGATTCAAGAGCACGGTTCATATGTAGGTTTAACACATGATAATTTAGTATAGAAACCTATATTTTAGAGATTTCTAATGAAGCTGTATTTAAGGACATTTTTTGTTTAGGGACATTTTGCAGTATGTACCCGTGCGGAGCCGGGGCTGTTCTAGTTTTAGAAATAATAAATAAATGTAATCAGTAAGTGACAACCCTAAGTATAAAGAACTTGTTAGCAAATGTATAAGATCGATTTCTTGTTGTCAGTCAAGTTATCTATCCATCATACGTGTACTTATACCTAATTACGTCAATATTTATATAATATACTGCTAATATTATTGGTTTTTATGGAGTAAGATATCCGTGTGGTGACGGGGTAAGAATACAATATGTCACCACCCCATCTCACCCCATGGGTGTCGTAAAAACCAACTAAGGGAATAACCGTAACTACTATCTTTTCAAAATAAAAAGAAGGAAAACTTGAAATTAAACCCTATACCAATCCGTCTGGTCAGCATGCTATTAGTAGGCTAAGTATCCCTCCGTCACGTACTACCCGTCCTTGCAGTGGGACATTAATGGGCTGTTATGATGATGATGATGTTCGCCGATTACTTTATTATTTCTTATGAATCGATTTTGATAAATTATTTTTTACTTGTAAAGAAATAATTAACATCTCCAGATTTTTTTTTTTTGTTTTTATCTAAAAATTATGTTTTTTTTTAAAACAAGTCTCTATTTGAAGTAGGTTTTAATCAAACAATAAAGAGTTCTATTTGTACCGTATGCCTTGTCCACAGGTTCAAGGTTCCATGAATCCCCTAGGGCGGTATCCATCCGTTGTCTTCGTACAAAGCTCGCTGGCGGTTGACTCAAAGGAATATACCACACTATTCGGATATAAGCTTTGTATATTCTGTTTTGTAGAGAAATTGTTCTCAATGTTATGTTTTTTGTTGAGTTAGTGTTTTATTTTTTTTGTGTTCTTGCTTTTCGTAGTTTTTTTTGTTTTCATTGAAAAGTACTGTAGCATAACAGCCCATTAATGTTCCACTGCAGGGACGGGCCTCATCCAATGACGGAGGGATACTTGGCCTACTAATACCACGCTGGCCAGACGGTTTGGTATAGGGTTTATTTCAAGTTTTCCTTCATTTTTATTTCGTATAGATAATATTCCCGGATAGTCCCTTAGTCGGCTTTTACGACACCCATGGGATGAGATGGGGTGGTGACATTTTGTATTCTTACTCCATCACCACAAGAAAATGTACTATGTATGTACCTAGTGCACGGTGTATGTATATACTGTAATGTACAGAAAAACCAAAAACTAAGCACTACGCCATAGCCTACTTTTACTAGACGAACGTCGTAAAAATTTAACTAACTATTTAAAAAAAACTATTTTAACTACCAAAAACTTCACCAGCTAAAGTTAACAAAATGTCGTTAAACTAGAAAAAGGAAACTTTCCAAACACAATTCGCAATGCGGAACTAAAAGTGTGGAAAACTGCTAATTAGTACAAAAAAGCCTTAAAACTAACCTAGTTGGCAAATCAGCTGAAATCATAATTAAAAGTTTTTACAGTTTAACACGGCTAGTTCGTTTTACAACTCAATTACTGACATAGACACCCTAACATCGTCTTTCATTACCTACTCAAAACTAACCTTATTTAAGGTGTTTTTCAGACTAAGCGAAATTTACCGTGTTGTATAAGGAATACGCCATTCAATATATCATCATAAAAGCCCATTAATGTCCCACTGCAGGGACGGGCCTCCCCCCGTGACGGAGGGACACTTGGCCCACTAATACCACGCTGGCCAGACGGATTGGTATAGGGTTTAATTTCAAGTTTTCCTTCTTTTTATTTCGTAAAGATAATATTGACGGATAGTCCCTTAGTCGGTTTTTACGACACCCATGGGATGAGATGGGGTGGTGATAGGCAACTATTTTTAACAGTCATTCTGTTTCCACTCTCAGCTTCTTTAGTCTATCAAACTAAAACAAAACAATTAAAAACTCACAAAGATCAGATTCTCAAAATTGTACCCAGACTAAAACAGCCTAAATACTAGAATTATTCGTTTTAATACCGGCTAGTAAGCGTAAGCAATAACCTAAGTACCAGCTGTTGCATAGAGTTCAATACAGGGAACTTAATTGGATGGTGAATTCGGTAACTACTATGCTGAAATAACTTCATAGATTCTTGACTTGGATAGTGTAGATTAGTAATTTTGAACTGCTTAACTGATTGTTGATTTGAGCTAACCATTTGATTCCATGAGGTATGTATGGGTTTTCTACACCGAGATGATGAAATAATAAAAGGTTAATTTGCTATCATCATAACAGCCCATTAATGTCCCACTGCAGGGACGGGCCTCCTCGCGTGACGGAGGGATACCTGGCCTACTAATACCACGCTACCACGGATTGGTATAGGGTTTAATTTTAAGTTATCCTTATTTTTATTTCGTAAAGATAATATTCACGTATAGTCCCTTAGTCGGTTTTTACGACACCTATGGCATGAGATGGGGTGATGACACACTGTATTCTTACTCCGTCACCACACGGAGATTATAAAATAATTACAATACTAAAACTAGATTGTTATGATATGTTGTGGAAGGTTAAGGAGACGCACATGCTAGGACAACCTATTGAGTACGGTGCTTGTTGAGTACCTACTAAGTTGTAATTTAACAATGATTTTTTTTTTTTAATTATGTTTATTAAAAAATTATACTTAAATCTACTACATTAATATCTCGCCAAACGAAATGTTTAACGGCGAGAAGCGCTCATTAACATTTTATAACTTATACCTAAAACTTAACCTATGTATATACTTAATCTACTATAATATTTCAAATAAAAATAGTTAACAAATACAGTTTTTTTTTAATGTCATTCTATACCTAGTGTAATATTTAATTAAAATGGTGCATTATTTTTAAACTACATATATGACACATATCAACAAACTTCTTGAATACATAAATACATAAACTATCTTTAACTCACTCATCACACTTTGTGTCAAGGTAAATGCTGAAACGGCGCGATGTACGAGTCCAAACATTCTACATGGGCACTAATCCTTGGTTATGGTTATGTATGGTATACAATGGTTGCAGCGCCTAATTACAGTTATCTCCTATGTAAAAATTATGACGTCAAGAAAATGCAGCAGTAGAGTTTGTTGCGCCGCTTCTTCTCTACTAGCGCTTTGGAGGCGGTGGTAAAGTTTTCTAAACTTTGAAATGTTTTTAAATTTAGATTAAGTAATGTTAGATGACGTCAAAAAGATACAATATTATTGTACTACTTTGAATAAATGAATGAAACTGAAACTTGCCCATGCCCCAAGTAATTGACAGTTTCAGTTAGGTTCTTGGCTCAATTATTGCTCAATGTTGAATTTTGTCATATTGAATACACATTTTTTAATATACTTAGATTATGAAATATAGCCTATGTTTCAGGAAAATGTAGCTTTCCAACAGTGAAAGATTTATTCAAATCAGTTTAGTAGCTTCGTAGCCTATTCAATTCAAACAAACAAACAAAAATCAATCCTTTCCTCCTTAAAATATATAGATTCTTTATTTTTTCTTTTTTTTTCTTAAAAAAGACAACACCCGCACTAGGGATCATGCCCTGTGTCGCGGGGACTTTTTACAGACATCAATTAACGGACACATAGAACACCCAGACTCAGGACAATAATTTGAGGATCTCACAAATTATTGTCCTGCGTGGTAATCGAACCCACAACCTCATGCGCGGCAGCCGCTGGCTCTACCGGCGCGCCACCGAGGTCGTCAAATTCACTCAGTATTCGAACCCAATGCGCAAACAATCCGCATAATACAACCTTATCCCTTAGATAATAACATAAAACCTTGAGTTACTCGTAACTATTAAATCTATTTGAGTATTACTCACTTATGTTTTACGTCTTTTAGGTTAGAAAGTAATAAAGTGCGTGCAGGTTTGTGGAGCCAAGGTGGCCGCTATGGCATGGCGTAGTTACAGTACCTACATAACTGCTACGCTAAGGTCTCGGGGTCGATTCTTATTCGATCATTATATACATACTAGCTGATGCTAGTGGCTTCACCTGCGTGGTATAGGTAGCCTAAATGTTATTCTACACCCTAAACTACCTACATTCCAAACATCAAAATCCGTTCAGTAGTTTTTGCGTGAAAGGGTAACAAACATCTATCCCTCCATACATCCTCACAAACTTTCGCATTAATAATATTAGTAGGATTTATTTACACAAAAAGTAGTATCTTAATTCGATAAGTAAATTTTTATTCTTATCAGATATAAAGAAATTTTCTCTATGTCAACCTTTCCTTAGACACCATTTACTAGAAAAAGGTAGAAATAAAATATATCACACGGAAAGGTGAAATATAATAATGAATATATATAATGAATATATATAATATATCATAATGAAATAGATCTCAGCTTACCTATATTAAAATTTAAGACTATGCTAAAAAATATAATCTCTCAGACACAATTGTAAATATATATTTTTTTGTATTTATATTTTTTATTAGTTTGTTTTTCTTTCTTATTTTCAAATTATTCAAAATTAATTGTTAATAGGATATTATAATATTATTTTAAATTGGTGTTGTTGTTGTGTGTCATATTTAAAGGATTTAATTTAAAGTTTTCATGTAGATTTCAAATTTTAATTTAATTTTTTAATTTTTATATTGCCAATGTTTGTTTTTATTTTAGTTTGTCATTATTTTAGTTTGTTTTTTATATTCGCATGCTGTGGTTTCCTGTAATTGAAGGAATACACGCCATGATTCTGTAATTTTAAAAATTGATTTCTGATGTATTGCCTTTGTTGGAGACCCATAATAAATAAATAAAGGTGTATTATAACTATAACAGGACGCTTAGATTTCGCACGTAATTTCATTCTGTCCTTCTTTTGTTTTAAATAGCTTTTACTTTAAGGATGTTATGTCGTGATAACGACTGCTGTTTCTTTGCTGGAAGGAAGCATATGGAAGGCTTAACATATTATAACACCATATTAAATCTAAACTTACCTCGGGGTCCAGAACTGACTTGACACTGGTATAACGCGTCATCATCCAACATAACTTCTCGTATATCCAACGAGTAGTCACCTGAAATTATTTCTAAATTAGTTCAAGTCCCTATTTTATTAATATTACTATTGTATGTGTAATAGGGGTTACTGTAAAAATTTAGTAAGTTTTACTAAGCATTGAAGTGGCAGACGAGCAGGTGGCCCAACTGATGGTCAGTGGATTTAACACTGACCATCAGTGGGGACCGGTCATGAACGACAGAATTGCTAGAGCATAGCTAAGCTGCTGTTTAATCTGGGACATAAAATTTTATGGTTATATAAAACCTTTCACCTAAATATAGCTTCATTTGGAAACTAATGCTTGGAGCCTTCGTTTTAATTCACATTGGTAAAGCTTCCTTAGAGAGAAGTTCTCTTCTACAAGCTAAGAGAGAGACCCGACCCCCGGAGACCCCCTGATAAAAATATTGTAAAATTTGTTGTATTATTTAGAATGTAAACTAAAAAACGTGTTGCAATTGTATTCTTCTTTTTATGCTGTGCTTAGTAGCCCACTTCTTAATTAGAAATATTCAAGACTTTAAATTTAGCTTATGTAGGGGCACGCGTCCTAATGTTGGCACTGCACCAGATTATCAGCACCCCCAACTAAAACTCAAATTATAAGCTTTCTACTAATTAATTTCGGCTACCATTTAACAAACATTAAAATAAGATCCTTTTGGAATTATAAACTGATCCAAACACGGCACTTTTTGAAAAAAAAAGCGATATTTTTAAAAACGCGGGAACATGTCCTTCACATTACTTTGTTTTGACAGTTTCTTATGATCGTAGGTAAGTTCAGGGTTTTTTATTTTACTTTATTTTAGATCTTTTAGATATTTTTTACTGAACCTTTAGGTTTTATTCATGTATAAAATGTTTTTTAAGGCTTATCTGACAATGGAAATGAACGTTATCTTGATTTTATGTTCATAAATGAGGTGCTGACATCTGGGTTTAATTTTTTTGCGAATTGCTAATTATCGGCACTGGTACTGTTACATGACCAAGTGGTATGTAAAATTGTTAATCCATAATTATATTTTATTGTAAATCGTGATTATTTTATGCCTAGAATTCAATATTCTTGGAAAAAGTACTCTATGATTAAGGATTTCATATCCTGGCATGGTGCTGAAACTAACATTGCTAGTTATTTTCTTAATGTTAATATTATGATCAAAAGAATGTCTATTATTTTTTGGAATTTTTTATATTTATGTATTTATTTTTTTGAAACTTCGGTTGTTAGGCTAGGTATAAATAAAAGAGATTTTGCTATACACATTGGATTATTTCATTTATCTACCTAATTTTATGTCTAATTTTAAGGTGCTGATAATTGGCTCGGTCGATGCTAGTAATTGGTGATGATGGTGCCAATAATTGGTGTTAGGGTAATTATTTAGTCAAACTCATCTAAATAAAATGTGTATGCATAAAGACAAATTTTGATAATAAAAATCAATTACTTATTTAATAGTGAACCGAGAAAGCATGTTGTTAACTTTCGTTATCAGTATTATCACTAAGATAAGCGATATTAAAGTAAGACTAACTCTTAAAGTGCTGATAATTGGTAGCATCACCCTATATGCCCATTTAAAAAAATATATTATAATATATAAATAGAATTACCTTCTTCATCGCTCCCAATCATTTTATACCGTTCATACCCATTAAGATGACGATGGGTTCCAAGACCAAAGTCGTCCTTAGTCCACTGTAATTGTCCTGCCATATTCTCTACTCGACATGGCAATGTTACTCTGGAGCCCAACACAGCACTCTGTAAGAGGAAAACTTAGTTTAATCTTTCATCTAAATATTAGATCAATGAGAATCAATTAGCCTATCGCAGTCCACTGAGACATAGGCTACTCCCAACACGCGCCACAGAACACGGTCCTGCGCCATCCGCATTCATGGAATGGATTCACTCTCTCATTATCATTTTGACGTTATAATCATCATCATAATAACAGCCTATTAATATACTCGTACCATTGCAGGGACGGGCTTCCTCCCGGGACGGAGGGATACTTCGCCTACTAATACCAGGCTGGCCAGACGGATTGGTATAGGGTTTAATTTCAAGTTTTCCTTCTTTTTATTACGTAAAGATAATATTCGCGGATAGTCCCTTAGTCGGTTTTTACTACACCCGTGGGATGAGATGGGGTGGTGACATATTGTATTCTTACTCCGTCACCACACGGAGAGATCTAAATGGCTTCGGACCCACTATGCAAGTCCAAAATGTTTGTGGAACTTTTCGTGTGGTTGTCTATTTTTAGACAGTTTTGAACCTACTATCAATCTCAAAAGATGTTAAATGGTCTCTAAACCTTACGTCACCTCCTACTCTGCCAGTACGGGTTGAGTAACACCAGTATTTTCGCCGGCGCGGCGTCGTGGTTAGTCAGGGATGAGAGTAGGAACACCGTGGATTTTGTCGGTACACCGTACTACACTACACTTGTCCGTGACAACCGTGACGCAGGTGACGGAGTTAGAATACAATATCTCACCACCCCATTTTATCCCACGGGTATCATAAAAACCGACTAAGGGACTATCCGTAAACATTATCTTTACAGAATAAAATGAAGGAAAACTTGAAATTAAACCCTATACTAATCCGTCTGGCCAGCGTGGTATTAGTAGGCCAAGTATTCTTCCGTCATGGGAGGAGGCCCGTCCCTGCAGTGGGACATTAATGGGCTGTTATGATGATAAGATGAGTAAGAATATATGGAAGAGGTATTTCAAAATCGTCGCCTTATGCCTAAAATAAAAAACAGTTGTCTTTAATCATGTCAAAGTAAAGGAACAAGCAAATGCGTAGGCATTATAACAAAATTATAATATTATAATTTTACAAGTATTCCTGGTAGGAATTCCTGGTTCCGTAAGAGCTTTACAAGGATATATTTCTAATACTCAAAGGCCCTTTGAAGAGCCTTAATTAATGTTTAACCCTGAATATTATATTAGCAGTATTAGAGAATTAATATTATATAAAGCAATTCTATTAACATCTTAGCCAGTTTCTACTTTAATGTACTTAGAATAGATTAATATTTTAATTGTTATGTAATTTTACTTTAATTCTTGTTTAAAGTTTGTATACAATGTGAATTAAGCGGCATTGTCTGTATGAATGTGTATATTTTTTTTTTATTATTTTTTTTTTTAAAGTAGACAACTCCCGCACTAGGGATCATGCCCTGTGTCGCGGGGACCTTTTACAAACATCAATTAACGGACACAAAGAACACCCAGACCAGGACAATAATTTGTGGATCTCACAAATTATTGTCCTGCGTGGGGATCAAACCCACAACCTCTTGCACGGCAGCCGCTTGCGCTACCGTCGCGCCACCGAGGTCGTCGAAAATTCCCACCCAAAATTTGGATAGGTTTAGATGTTTTCTACGTTTAATATGTATGTATATACGTTGTCTATAACTATAAATGTGATACAGTAGTAGCATTCGCATGATTTCGAAATATAATGCGTATTTTACAAAATACACAACTTTTTAAAAAGCCAAAAAAAATCGATAATCAATTTCCTTGAAATTAACAAACAAATTTTAATAATATTTATATGCTCTTTTTTCCGTAGAATTTCGGTACTGCACCCTCGTTTTATGTTTTAAGGAAAAAAATACTCACAACAGAGAAATTACTAAATACCTTTTAAATCTGAAGACTGAAAACAAGGAGTATAATGAAATACAATAGATTATCCACATACTCGCGAGCTTTAAACATAATTTGTAACAAAAAATATATGACATGTTTCCTATTTAACGCTTGCAAATATGCCTACCCTTATTTCACAAGTAACGAATTCCATTTCCACCCTGACATATTCATACCAATTTCCCGGTAGGCAGACAAAGAAAAATTCTTTATTCCAAAAATTACTTCACATTTTCGTAACATTAATTTAGGTCCCGTCCTCTAAATCAAATATTCCCTCGTGAAATCTTTCGAGCAACAAACGTAGCCCTATATTATTCTTTTTCTAAGCAAGTTTCAAGTTGACATAGAAAGGCTTGTATTGAATATCTGGTGATATTAAAAATTCCTATCCTCCGCTCTTCCGAGCTTGAAAAGATGTTCTAGTTGACAAACCTTTTCGAATTAATTTTGCCCCTATGTTTGCTTGAGTTAGTTTTTCTATCTGTTATAGTTACAGTTATATTTTATACAGTTCCTGATTCAAACTAAGGCAGCTTTAGCGTTTTATGCAACGCTTTTTGATTTGATAAAAAATGTATTTTGAGCATAGTTTTGCTAACCTACCCATCAATTATATAGTATTTTTTCAATTACATTTTTGTGTTCATTGGGGCCTGTTTCAGAGATTTAAGCGCTATTTAGAATTTGACGTTATACTTTATAGAAAAACGTTTGAACTACGTATTTTCAAGAAGATATTATTAAGATTACAAACATTCAAATCTAAATATCCAGAACCATATCAAAACACCATCATAACAAATGTCACATTTTCCTTTCAAATCGGATCAAACCAAATAAGTTAAAAAATATGTTTATTGTACAAAATAAAAAAAGCACTTCGAAAATTATAAAGCAATTTTTGTATAACAAAACGTTTTCCACATAAAATATACAGTTGGAATAAACAGTGAAACTAACGTGCACGTTATCCCACCCAAAATTAACATACACAACAAAACGAATACAATCGCTGCAAAACTTAATATTAATTCATAAAACAAAGCCGATTAAAACAACACTAGCAACGGTATTCCCAATGAATTCACCATTAACTGAACGACCATTAACGAAATAACTTAGTTTAGTGACGCATTTTGTTTGCACGATAATTTTCATTTGTCGAATAGCAATGGCCGGTAATGAGTGCAGAATTAATTCGAAATTTCCGAATTGTTCTGTTGCCCAAAAATGAATTGATATGGAATTTGCGATTTGGTTAAATATTTATGTAAGGAATAGTAAATATTTTGTTTCGTTATGTTGAGTTAGAGTTGGTTTTATTTTGATTTGTTTTGTATTGCGGGATTTTGGGAACGAAAATAGATGTTTGTATAAAAGTATACAGTATTATTTATTTTGTTTTTATATTAGTTTATTTGGTTACAGTTTTTGTTGTTTGTTTGAATTTTTTGATTAAGCAATTATTATAGCATGTTATTTGATCACTCATATCAGGTTTTATCTAAAAAAAAAACAAGAGTACATTGAGTCACCACCAAGGGCTTAAGATGACTTGACTATCTCCAGAGGCTCACAAAGTGTCATCACTGTTTTTTCAAGGTAATGCTGCTGATTTTAAAATTGAGAATCCGCATGTTATTTAATAAGAGAAGTTAGAGCATGGAAAAGTAGATATAATTAGTCCCATTAGTATAAATAGTAATATAATTAGTATTGAAATTAATTGCTTTTATGTTATTGTTGATTAAATAATGGTAATGCAATTCCCATTTAAT
Organism: Schrankia costaestrigalis; assembly: GCA_905475405.1. Lineage (NCBI taxonomy): Eukaryota > Metazoa > Arthropoda > Insecta > Lepidoptera > Erebidae > Schrankia > Schrankia costaestrigalis. Next base: position 5,528,260 of record FR997852.1, on the reverse strand, counting down.
TGTTAAAGCAATTAGTATAATTATTACATTATTTTAAACGAATGTTTGTTGATTGTTAGATTATAATTTTATACTCTGGTGGGATAAACAACTTAATAATACTATATTTTAAATACTTACTTACAAATAATGGACTCGTTACCTAATTTTATTAGTCTTAATATTACAGGATTAATTCTGCATTAATGTTTTATAACGTCTTTGTTACCTTAGGTATGTCAGCAATTTATATAACTACCATATTTCAAATTGTATCTGGATTTTAATTTTCAATTTTAATCATATCATAAAGTCTTATGAAAGCCACTCACCTGATCTTGCGGCTCAATTGCAAATCTCTGTTCCTTATAAGCACTAACACCACTAATGAAAATCATGAACAATATCCACTGCTTCATTGTAATACTACAACAAGTTAGTATCCTTAATAAAAGGAACAATGTATTGGCACGTCTACTAGTTAACCGAGTTCTATGTTTTACACTATCCAAAACTTTGTTTACTGTTTTATCTTCTTCATTTTGTGTATTATTACTTGCACCAGTTATTTTATTGTTTGTTTCTGTTTTGACGTTATCATGATCTATATTACTATTTAATTCGATATTGTTACAATTAGTTTCACTAGTGTTATTTGTAGCCATTTTAGAATGGATGAAATATGGGCCATATATTTTAGTGATCACTGTTTCAATTGTTTGTGTTTGAATACAATCCGTGTATCGTCATCTGAAACAAATAAAAACACATTGGTAAATGAATTGAAATATTGTTGATAAAATTTGAAGTTCGAGGCAGGATTTTATCACGTATGTCACGATCGAATTCTAGATGATGAGAGTGATCAGAAGATTCAGAGATTATTAAATTTATTTTAAAGACAGTTTCCGGTTTAAGAATCAAGCCTTGTATCGTGGAGACTTTACAATCATTAATATACTTAATGGACACATAAATATCCAGACTCAAGACAATAATTTCTAGATCGCACAAAATAATTATCTGGCCTAAGATTTTAATACCAGCCGACAGCGGTAAAAACACCGCTTTAGCATTGCTGTAGTATAGAAGCGACTAACTACTACATTATTAAAGCGATATTGTATGTATGCATATATTCAAAAGCCAACTAAATAAACTACTTTAGCACAAAAAAATACCCATGTTATTTTTCGGAAAACAGCTCTTAGTTTAACACAACTCCATTTGACAAAATTCAGTAAACACGACTATGACAACATCAAAAGAGATGCAATCAAACTCACCCAAAACATTTCAATTTAAATTTTAATCTATTCGTTGATTTTTTTTTACAAAAAAAAAAGAGTTGAGCTCAGCGAAAACAAATATTTGTTTTAATAACAACAACAATAAATTGGTTTTTTGCTCCCATTTTTTTAATTATCTACACAATGAGAAATATTTATGCCTTGTTTCTAAAAAGGTAGATAGTGACTACGAAAAGTCATGTACTACTGACATTTTTCACCTACTTTGATTTTTGTACAGTTATATCAATCGTTATTTAGATTGGTCTCGGGTTCCATTCCCGCTCAATGCAAATTTTTGTGTGCATGAACATGATTGTTTGCCCTGGTCTGAGTGTTTTCTATGTATAATATGTATGTATTTCCAAAAAAAAAAGTATTTAAATAGGTTTATCCGTTGTCTAATACCCATAGTACAAGCTTTGCTTAGTTTAGGACTAGGTGGTGATACGTCGTCATTTTATCAATTCAAATCTTATCACTTTACTTTAAGTTATCCATTGATGATGTTATTTCCACCATGTGGTGAGGGCTCATCTCAATCTCAACCCATCCATGCGTGAAAAATTATTATAATTAGGAAATCGAAAAGGAAAAATGGTCATAGAACCTTATAGCAATCCGCTTTGTTGGCGCGATATTATATCTAAGTTGCTATTTATTACTGGCGAGACCTATCCTTGCTATGAGACATTAATAGCCTGCCATAAAATAGATAACATAAATTTCTAAGAACCAAACAAAATATAAAATATGTTAGTAATAGAAAGAAAATTAGTTGCCTCAAAGCTAAAACTTTAGTCCATAAACATAAATTACTTAAAACTAACTGTACACTTTCAAAATTGTATTCGGTACACGACAGCATAAACATGCTTTAACCGTACAGTATTATAGAAGAGGATGCTATGAATAAATCATCTTGGAGCGTTGGAAAAGACGGCAATTTCTACTGCACCGGTTTATAGTCCTCGAAAGGAAAGGGGTATAGCTATATCCACGAATCTTAAGGTTTATAGAAATCGGGAAATAGTTGTAAGGATGTTGGTTATGTCGGAAACGAATATATTGCAAATACGATATTTTGTTGAGTTTAGAGAAAATACAAGATTCATCATAACAGCCCATAAATGTCCCACTGCAGGGACAGGCCTCCTCCAGTGACGGAGGGATACTTGGCCTACTAATACCACGCTGGCCAAACGGATTGGTATAGGGTTTAATTTTAAGTATCCTTCTTTTTATTACGTAAAGATAATATTCACGGATAGTCCCTTAGTCGGTTTTTACATACTGTATTCTTACTCCGTCACCACAAGATTATTAAATAATAATAAAATTCCTCACACATTTACACAACGTCATCTTGTCCCAATAAACAGATCTTGTACTAAGGTTACTAGACAACTGCTGCAAGCTTCATATTTTTGGAAAGAAATCCAATATTTTTCCATTTTTTTCTCCCGCTCAATGCAAATCTTTGTGTGCATGAACGTGCATTTGATCTGAGTGTTTCTATATAATATAATATGTATGAATTTACAAAAAAAAGGATATATGAATGTTTATCTGCGGTTGTCTAGTATCCATAGTACAAGCTCTGCTTGTTTGGAACTAGATGACGTTGTGTGAATTTGTGAGGAATATTTATTTATTTTATACGTAATGAAACACCCTAGTCCAATTAAAAATATATATATAACTCAACGAATCTGTGACCTCTGTTTATAAACCTGTATCAAAACCAACACGCTACAAAGGTCTTAATACGTTCGATTTCTTTCCTATCCTATAAACCGATGTTACATTATCATCAATATTAAGCTTACAATAAAAAACATTTTCACATCTAGAAACTATATCCGAGCTATTAAATGGACCAGGTGTTCCCCTCTGTTCATAAATATTGCAGAAAGAGGCGTGTTACAGAATAAAATAATACTGCAAATGTTATAGTTATCGTAGAACGTGATGATGTAGCCAATGAAACTGTAAATGAAGGTAATAAAGTTGAAGATAAAATAGTTTATAAGAAGGTGAAAGTAGTTAAAGTTAAGTGAAAATTCTCAACGGGTCTTAAAGTCATTTTAAGAGCAAGTTATTATTCCGTTGCAGAGATGGGTTTCCTCTGGAAACAGATGGAAACCTGACTTTCTTATTTCACACTAACTATTCAGATTTGTATTTGGGTGTATATTATGTTTTCTGTCGATTGTTTTTGATCAGATTGTTTCTATTCATACTCCGTCAGGTGACGGAGTAAGAATACAAAATGTCACCACCTCATCTCATCAAGGTGTTATCTTGAATGCCGACTATGGTAAAGTTCACAGATATCATAATCATCATAACAGCCCATTAATGTCCCACTGCAGGGACGGTCCTTACTTGGCCTACTAATACCACGCTGACCAAACGAATTGGTATTTGGTTTAATTTCAAGGTTTCCTTCTTTTTATTACGTAAAGATAATATTCGCGAATAGTCCCTTACTCGGTTTTTACGACACCCATGGGATGAGATGGGGTGGTAATATTGATATTGTATTCTTACTCCGTCACCACACGGAGTGGTGATTAATTGCGTGTTTATAATAACAAAGTATTTCACAATTATAATATAAGTTTATTATTATAAAACTGTACAGGTAAAACAATGAATAGTTAGCAAGTAGTTGGACAAAGCATAATACAAAATGTACTGAGCTGGTAAATTGTTCAAAGATGTTAACTAGAAGGCGCATCTCTCAAACTAAGAGATCCATTCTAAAAGATAATTCGCGCATAATACAAAGCTTTACTGTCTTATATTTTGAATAGTGGAAATATACGGGTAGAAAGTTTAGCGAACAAAAGTTAGTAATTGAATAGACTTACACTGGTTTCTCCAGGACAGATTTCGAATTAACTTATTATGAAATTGCAGACTTTGTAAATCTTAAACGTTCTTAGAATTTTATTGAGACGAAATTAACAGGTTTTATAGAAATGAAATTATGGTTGAGGCAGTATAAGAATATTAGTATTTTTTTTGGATAAACAGCACAGACTCCTTCGACTGCTAAGCCACGCGTGGTAATTTAGAGAATACTACATTTTTTTAATTACTTTGCTGATGTTATGAGGTGATGATCCTTAATTCCTACTTATATTTAGATAAGACTGATTTGAAATTGTATAATTATGTTGTATCGTTGATTATTGTTTCATTGATTGTAACTGTTCTGTTTAGCATTATTGCCGTATGCTTAAGTACGTATGATTATAATTTTATGTAGGTATGTGTTTATTAAGTTACAATGATTAATTAAATTGGTTTAAAATAATCTTATATCTACACTATCATTTAACACAAGCTCTGTTATAACACCCTTATAAATCGAACATTTAAAAATTTGACAATGGCATGTAGATGGGTCACGGTCCCAAGGAAACCGATTTACTATGTATCTACCCTTTTTTCACCCAAAGGTCTAGTGAGGCGTGAAGTAAGAGCATTGCTTAAACCGAAACTGTGTCAATTTCTTCAATAAAAAGCTTCGATATTATTTCTATTACTTATCCTGTTTTGTTTATGTTTTTTTTAATTGGATTAACTTTTTTACTGATCAATGTTCAAATCTGAAAGGGGGAATCTTTGCCCTGCAGTGGGACAGTACAGGCTAATAATAATAATAATGTAGAAGGCAGTACTGCTTGACACGGCACGTATTGTGAGGAGATTCCGATCTCTGGAGCCCTAACCACCGGTAGCTTGGTCCCTGTACCCGATTAAGGCATCTGTGATTCCTTTGGTGTTGCGGGTGTCCATGGGCGGCGGTGATCACTTACCATCAGGTGACCTGCTGGCTCGATTGCCTCCGATTACATTTAAAAAAGACTAAGCTCGTTCAAATACAATCTCGTATATCCATCTTTTTTCGAGTTAGCAAGTTCTAGGTATTATCCATGCAGAATATCAACGCTACCGTCCGCAGATTCTTTGAATACTTTTAGCTAATTTAGCTCTAGTATACGAAGCTCAATTAAATTATACTCGTTCCGGAATTTGCATGGGTAAAATTCATAAGTAAGTATTATAAATTTTCATTAAGTATTATTGCTTACTTGGTAAGCAATATGCATTTATTTGCAATTTAAAAGTACTTTGTAGGTTATGTGTACCATATCTTCAATATTGGACGAGCCTTATTCTATTTTATTAGAGCGTTTTTTGTACCTAGAACCCAAGTACCCTCTCTACACAGAAGAGAAGGCGGAATCTCTACATACAGACTTATTATTTTTGTCTACAAAAATATTGACGCGAACTCGTGCTTTGTGAGTTAATAGAAAGATCTCTATACTCATCGGAGGATAGGGCCAATTCCGGGACCACTATTAATTTTTTTAATTTTTTCCGTAATTGAAGGTCTACTACAAAACATATTCTCGGTGTGTAAACAGTTGTTTTGTGCAATTCTATTACGCTACTCTACAAATAGTGCGCATAGACTCATCTTAACACGAATACAATCCTCAACAGATAACCAGTATGAACGAGTTATTTGTTGAGGATTCTTCTTTGTAAATACGTTTACATTAAACATTTAGACCGATTCAAACATTTTTGTTATTACGCACAAAGATTTGGATTGAACGGGAATCAAATCAAAAACCTCTGCGCCTGCGTAGCAGCCATTAACTGAACCACTATGCTCCAGAGTAGTATAAATGATTTCTTTTAAAGTTATAATAATTAAGAAAACTATATTGTAGTAAATTTAACAGCTATTCTTGCAAGTGATTGAAATCTATTTAAAAACTAGCTTTTGGTCGCAGCTTCGCTCGCGTTAAACTGGGGGTAGCACTGTTCTCCTTTCCTGGACATAGAAAAAAAAGTAGCCTATGTTACTCTCCATTCCTTCAACTATCTCCACATAAAAAAATCACATCAACTCGTTACTCTGTTTTGCCGCCAAAGAAAGACAAACGGACACACTTTCCCATTTATAATATTAGTATGGATAGTTTAATCAAGAACCTTCCTTTAGCGTTACAAGTAAACACATAAAACAACCTATCATGTTCAATTATTTCTAGCCAGTAATAGTCGCAAGTCTTTTTGCCGCTCGCACAATCCAACATGCATTTCCTTTAACACTAGACAGACCAGTTTTCTTTGTCATTAAAGGAACACGCTGGCTGTTGAAGGCTCTGGACGTTTAATATTCATTGCAAGCGTGTATTTAATATGTATTGTAGATATAAATATGTTTATATTTAGTATTGTTTTGTATCGTGGGAACGGGAGGAAATTGGAGGCAGGAATGGCGAAATTTACAACTTTTTTATAATTAAACTAAAACTTTTTTAGTGTGCTTAACTATCCTTAAAGCGTGTCAACTTGTCGTCGAGAAAGAACATGAAAGATGATCAAGCTGGTTTCCTTCTTAGAATTAAATCTCAACTGGTACTTCTTCAGACGTTGGCGTCGACTCTATAGTGGCTTTGTAGTCTACGTAAGGCCTAATTTAAAAAGGTAATTTAATTAATTTAAATAATCTTTACTTGCAAAATGTTGCTATAGTATGCTTTATATCAAAACTAGCCGACCCGTGCCTACTTCGTTGGACAGCGAAAAAAGCGCGTCCTTTTTTTAACATATTTCATTACTGCTCCACTCCTATTAGTCACAGCGTGATAAAATATAGCCTATAACACTCCCTGATAAATGGACTATTCAACACAGAAAGAATTTTTAAAATCGGTTCCGTAGATCCAAAGATTACCCCCTACAACGTCACAAACTTTACCTCTTTATAATATTATTAAGTATAGATTAAAATATTATGATTACACCGTGAATTTAAATAAGTTATTAAAATGCTGTTACTATGAACACAAAATGCGATATAAAGTCAACAATATCAATCAAATGAAGCCCTTACAAAATCATCCTTCTTAATAAGTCCTTTGTGTATACCAATATTATATAAAATGTATTGCAATAATCTGCTTACACAATAATTATTAACTGCATATAATTATGTAATTAATAATATAATATTGTAAGTATTTTATTTCATATTTTAATCTAGGTAAAAAAAAATTTTTAAGGCAATTCTTTTTGTTCTTTATTCTTCTTTTTCTTCTAAAATTTATCGTTTAGTATAAGTCTAAAGATATTGTATAAAACCGATAGGGATATAGACGAAGCAAAGCAATTCTGTAAGGATCGTTATATATGGGATGACGGTTAAGGTCATAGCATATTTAAACGACTCTGCTCCCACTCGGCAAAAATAATATAATTCAAATAAGGGCTTTAAATATTGCTCTTTAGATATATTTTACATTGGTATCCTAAATAAGCAGACAGCTCGGTGACAGCGAGTTTTCTGCCGCCAGGCTGCTCGGTAGCTGACGCCTAGCTGGCCGCTCGTTGAAGGCGAGCGGTCGGTGCGGTCATGTGCGGTCACTGCTAGCAGTCGCTTGCCCGCGTCGGTCAGTCAGTATCAAAGATCAGTCTGGCCGTCTGCTAACAGTTACTGCGTGGACTGCTAGGTGCCTGCTGGCTATCGTAGACTACGAGCAATCGTCTTATAGTACAGTCAAATAAGGCTAAAATAGGGGCAAACCTCGGAACGGAAGCGAGTAAGCTGTAAATTAGTATAATCCTTTGTTTTGATGTTCTGATGACTGGTGAAAAAGTCTCATATGATCACGTGTCTGCGTCATAAGTTATTTAAGGTCAAAGGTCACGAAAATCAGTTTTTTCCAATTATCTCGTTTTCTATGGGAAATACACCATTTAGGTCATTATAAATATTGTAGATCACAAAATGGTCTACAATTTTTATTCAAAACATTTTTCCGTATCACCTACCGTTTTCGAGATTAGCGCAACGAGTGGCGGGCACGCATTCGTACAAAAAAAAAAAAATAATATAAATTATAATAATAATAATTGTATCTTTATCCAAATATAATTTTTTCATAGTTAACTATTATCTCAACTATACAAACTAGCACCGCACTCCACATGATTTCTTTATGTACAGGTGCGTGCACTCTACTCTTTGAGCTATATCTCGAAAACGGTTCATGATACAAAATAATGCTTGGTATAAAAATTGTAGACAATTTTATGATCTACAATATTTATAATGACATTAAATGGCATATTTCCCATAGAAAACGAGATAATTGGAAAAAACTGATTTTCGTGAACTTTGACCTTGAATAACTTGTGACGCAGACACGTGATCATATGAGACTTTTCTACCAGTCATTAGTACACCAAAACAAAGGTTTATGCAAATTTACAGCTTATTCGCTTCCATTCCGAGGTTGAATGCTTATTTTACTGGAGTATTAGTATCGCGCAGAGTGGAAACTTTTGGAGGAGGTCTATGTCCAGCAGTGGGCGTCTTTAGGCTGATATGATGATGATGATGATGATTAGTATAGGGCGGTGTTGGAGCAGAGTCTTTTAAGTGTGCTATGACCTTGCATTACCTCCCGTGCTAGTCTTTTGACTAGCACGGGAGGTAATGCTATTTTTTTCTGTATACCGCCACTAGTAAATATTACTAGTATTGTTAATTTTTATTGTATAACTAAAATCTGTTACATGTTTACTTTAAGGCTAATCTTTTTGTTATTATTTTTTGTTAAGTAGCAGTTTTTATGTCGTGTATCACATTATGGAATGTAATACTTACTTGTTTTTTAAATAAATTTCATTTCAAATTTCATTTCATTTCAAATCGTCACCGACTTCCCCTGTGGGAACAATGTGCAAGTTTATGCATGTACAGTCAAGGAATTTGATTCACGTACCATTTCAATGATTTATTGTTTGAACCATTAACATATCGTAAGGTTTATATTCGTTAAAATAAGGGAAAATTGTTTTACATTTTAATGATGACGTATGTTCGGGTGAAAGTTCTGCAAACTTCAACCTTATATAATGTGTGTTAGATTAATTTTACAATATCAAAGTGTCTTCTCTGAATACTAACCTATTTGTAGTTTCGTCTAATAAATAGAAAAAAAATTTTTTTGACACTGACGTCATTTTAGCGTTGCGAAGAAAGATAGTCCTTATCAATATCGATTATCATTAGCAATTTAGACTTAAGACGGTACGCGAGTCAAATTCCTTGACTGTATGTACTATAGTCGATAGCTTATAAAATCACCGGGACATATTTGTCCTACCAATTTACATGACTATCTCTAAAAAGTGATAAAAAATAAACAGAGATTATCGGTTTATAGCTATTACACCAAATTTAGAATCACACTATAAAATGGTTTAAACACATTGTATCATGAATGCGATAAAACCGTATTTTAACGACAGGAAATCGTTCTAGGTATATTAAACTGCATTTAACTAACTGTATGATAATATAAAAACTTTTTTAATTATCCAATACAGTTTAACTTAACATCTGTCAAAGAAGTTTTTATTCTTCATTTTACAGTTCCATTAGATGAACTGCAAACAAATTATGTTGTATTTATAACTAAGTAATTACGAGTAGCAGTACATAAGGTCCAAGGGATTGTTTTTATTTACACTTTGCAATTATGTTTTATAGCCACAAGTTCTTATTGGTTGTCAGCATTACGTTTTATAATGTGCTTCAATAAATAAAGTTACTTATGTATCACAAAAAAATAAAATAAAAGTATAAAGTACCATTAACTACCATGATTTCATCGCCGTGTGGTGACGGAGTAAGAACACAATAAGTCACCACCCCATCTCATCTCATGGGTGTCGTAAAAACCGACTAATGGACTTACCGTAAATATTATCTTTACGAGGTAAAAAGAAGGAAAACTCGAAATTAAACCCTATACCAATCCGTCTGGGATTAGTATGCCAAGTATCCCTCCGTCCCGGGAGGAGACTCGTCTCTGCAGTGGGACATTAATGGGCTGTTATGATGAAATATAAAACCTAGACCTCTGCTTAGCAAATATGGACTTTACGTAACCACAAAAATGTCCAAAATAAAAGACCTTTTACTAATGTTTTATCCACATTCAATATTCTACGTACGATCTCAAGCTTGTCGTACTTATCGGCAAGTTTATTGAAAAACTTTGAAGTTTAAAGTAAAATCTAAGTTCTGGTTCGGAAGCTAAATAAAAATTCTTTTGTTTGAAAGTTTAGGTCTTTAACAAAATGCTTGCTACCAAAGATTTCCACAGGATAGTGTTTTCCTGTTTGCGGATATTTTTGAATAATTTGCGACATACATTCGACGATTTCTGTTGTGTAGTGGTTGAAGTTCATATCAGCTACACAGAGGTATCGTTTTCAATATATTTTAAGGTTAGTTTTATTGTTTTACTGAACTACTACCGTTCTACTTCGTCATAGCAGACCTGTGCGGTGACGCAACATAAAAAAATAATAGTTTATATTAGCAACATAAAACGTTATTTCATACCCAACTGTATTCCCACTATCTAAGCAGAGCTTGTTCTATGCAGATAGAAAGACTAATGCAAAACATTCGTGTTCCCGCACACAAAGATTTCGAAATCCGAACTGAGACCCTTGGATAGCACTTTGGACTTTAATACCAAAACATTCAAAATGAAAAACTTCACGGATGCTAATAATTTTGGTAATCGAATCTGAGGCCTTTTTACAGCAGGCATAGACTAAAACCTTTACACCACTAACGTCGTTAACCTGCTCCTCATTATTATTTAAGCACACATTAAAAACTATCAGACATCAAAAGCTTATTAATACGACACTATGAAAATTAATTGAAACCCTTTATTTAATTCAGCAGCCAATTATAACAGAAATGAATTAAAATATTTCGTGTGAATACAAAGCGTACCACAGACCGCGTCGACCAATAATTTCATATGAAAAGGTATTATTAAAAGATTATTAATAAATACGGTACTTGCCTTTGAATATAACTTCCCCACTCGAGCTCTGAGAGCTTATTAAAATCGTTAAGTATGCCTAATTATTCGTTTCCCGACGTAAAAAATAAATTAAATGATTATGCTAAAAGGTTGTAAACTGTTACGCGTAGGCGTTCAATAAGGTTCATTTTCCATTGTAATTAAAGTTTTAATGTTTTCAATATTATGTCCTAAGAAAATAAAGTTGGAATATTAAATTTCTGTTTGGCAAGGTATAGTAGGTAATGATATTGAACAAATAAAGTACTTTCGCCTTAAATTTACATTTGGTTTTGACCAGTTTTAAGATTATCATCATCATCATACCAGCCCATTAATGTCCCACGGCAGGGACGGGCCTCCTACTGTAACGGAGGGATATTTGGCCTAATAATACCACGCTGGCCAGACGGATTGGTATAGGGTTTTTACGACACCCATGGGATGAGATGCGGTGGTGACATATTGTATTCTTACTCCGTCACCAAACTATACAGTATTTCCTATTTTATTAGATACAGTCATTTTACCGCATAACAACCACTTTTATTAAAGTTTTACTTTATTACACAGATTAGTTAAAAAAATTGTTCATTGTGTACTTGCCCTAAGGGTCTTGTTTATTCTCATCTTCTTCATTTACTAAACATCTTCCATTCCGAATATCTCGAAAATTTGTGTCTATAAAAATTAAGTCGAAGTAAATTGCATTAAGTAAGTTCGTTGCGAATTACTTTTTTATTTTTTAGGAGCCCATATTTCCTGACCGTTCGTTTTTTTTACCCATAATTGCAACTTTAAAATTGCATTCCAGAAACAACTTTCGTACTTTCACAATTAGGTTTAAACTAGCTTGTTATGTTTTTGAAAATTTTGTGCAGAGAAATTTCAACTTTATTACGTTTAAATTGAATTGTAATATCGTTTGAAGGTTGTAAAGGCTTGTTCGTTTTTGTTATAAACGTTGGCTGCGATCCAACCTATTCATTTGTATGCAATAATTCTATCAGTGGCTGAATTAGAGATTATCTTTTGAAATTATTTCACGCGGCGAATGCAAGGGTGCATAAACATTTAGTTAGGATCGTGATAAAACAATATGCTTTATCAGGATAAATTAAAGCAGTCATGTTTCGCCAGGCTAAAATTATACGAATTTATGATTCTGAATTTTATTTTTGACGCCAGTGAAATAATTAAGCCCGATTTACACATTAATAACTACAGTAGCGAGTTAAGTAGTAAGTTGTTGATTAAGTTGATTTAAATAAATTTCTATTTTTAGCGAGTTAAGTTAGCGAGACGCGAGAGAGGGGGCTACTTCGTACTTAACTCGCCAAAAAATAAGATAGAGATCTATTCAAATCAACAACTTACTACTTAACTCGCTACTGTACTTGTCGATGTGTAAATCGGACTATAGTTATTTATAATTGCAGACTTGTTTAACTACGAATGGTTTATGTGACGAATGGGGTTCCGATTTGTTTTTTATTGGAGTATGAAAGTTAGTCAAGTGTTTTTATATTTTAATGTTTAAAGTTAATGAATAGTTTTGTCATAAGCCAGTTAAGAAATGGTAGGTATAATAAAGTTTTATATTTTATGTGAAAGTCCATTAAATTGGTAATTAATTTTAAGTATGTCGTTATAACTTCAGGATATTGCTAGAAATAGCTTTAACGCGCAAAAAACTCACAGTAACAAAAAAATTGACCTGAAAAATATTGGCTGCATGAATAGGTAAGTTAAGCAAAAGTAGGAAAACTTGAAATTAAACCCTATAGTAATCCATGTGGCCCGCGTGGTATTAAATAGCCAAGTATCCCTCTGTCCCAGGAGGAGGCCCGTCCCTGTAGTGGGACATTAATGGGCGGTTATGATGATGGATAGTTTTAGGGGTTTCTAGCAAGTTTCCCATCATTTGTTTTCAGATAGGGTAATGACAACCTGTATTACATAACCATAAATAACCATACAAATACAAACACTCACACACACAAACACACAAGAGTTTTACTAACTTACTCCATCAACACAAGATGACAAAAGATTTTACATTACATCATATGAGCCTATGGACGTCTACTCCTGGACATAGGCCTCCTCCAAACATTTCCACCCTGCGCGGTCCTGTGTCTCCCTCATCCATCGGCTTCCCGCCGTTCTAGCTATTTCATAATACAAAACGATAATTTTCAATAAAGCAAAAAAGATAAAATGCTTATTTTATTTTTTTTGCAAAAGATATTTATTTCGTTGCGAACCTTTTACACAATTGTTTCGTATGGTGACAAATTTCATTTTCGTCACAATGTCAAAACAATATGTGCGCTTCAGTATGTTGTATTAAGTTACCACTCAACAGTTTTTGCTTGTGGATTTTCTTATACTTAATGCATACAAAAAAAGCGTGCCCAATACTTACAACACACTTTTCTAGAATACTTAGAGCTGTTATGAAATATTCCGATCTGATACCTTAAAAAATTTAACCTAGGGTGAAATCTGGGAAACGTAGGAATGTCTAAGAATGTAACCTTATTAATTTATTTAACCTAGCATAAGGTAAATTTTAAGACATAGGTATGTCCCCCGAAATTTATCCTGCGATGAATTGTTCAAGATAACAGATCGGAATAACCAGATGAATGTAGAGGTTTGTGAGGACATGGTATTTCATGTTACGAAGTCTCTGCTTACCCGCACGAGAACCAGGCGTGAATTTATGTAGATATGTAAGAGCTTTCTAAAGATGAGATAAACCTAAGCTTAGTAAGTACTTATATCCCTTCCTTATCGTAACAGAAATAAGGAAATCCGCAGGAAAACTCTAGTAACTTTACTACATTTAGACTGCGCATTTTAAAATGGCACGTTTTGCTTTGGCTATATTAGTACAGTCAAATAAGGTTTAATTAGGGGCAAACCTCGGAATGGAAGCGAATAAGCTGTAAATTTGCATAAACCTTTGTTTTGGTGTACTAATGACTGGTAGAAAAGTCTCATATGATCACGTGTCTGCGTCATAAGTTATTCAAGGTCAAAGGTCACGAAAATCAGTTTTTTCCCATTATCTCGTTTTCTATGGGAAATACGCATTTAACGTCATTATAAATATTGTAGATCATAAAATTGTCTACAAAAAATATCTGAACACTTTTCTCCTAAAAAGCATCGCTTTCGAGATATCGTGACTTTAGAGCGCAGGAAAGTCGTATTTTCGACTATATGCACACACTAGCTTTTTCCCGTGATTTCGCTCGCCTTTATAAATATTATGAAAAATAAGGCTTATTTCAATATATAGTAGCATATGCATGCTTGGTCTCATCCTAATCGGTTTGAAATTGACAAAGTTACATACAAACTTCCATCCCCTATCTTATCCCTTTAGGGGTAGAATTTATCAAAATCCTTTCTTAGCGGATGCCTACGTTATATCATCTACCTGCATGCCAAAATTCAGCCAGATCTGTCCAGTGGTTTGGGCTGTGCGTTGATAGAACACTAGGTATGTGGTAGGAGTATTCCTACTGGAGAAACCACGTTAATAACGCACGCACAGCCCAAACCACTGGACAGATCTAGCTGAATTTTGGCATGCAGGTAGATGATATAACGTAGGCACCCGCTAAGAAAGGATTTTGATAAATTCTACCCCTAAAGGGATAAGATAGGGGATGGAAGTTTGTATGTAACCTTGTCAATTTCAAACCGATTAGGCTGTGACCAAGCATGCATATGCTACTATATATTGAAATAAGCCTTATTTTTCATAATATTTATAAAGGCGAGCGAAATCACGGGAAAAAGCTAGTGTGTGCATATAGTCGAAAATACGACTTTCCTGCGCTCTAAAGTCACGATATCTCGAAAGCGATGCTTTTTAGGAGAAAAGTGTTCAGATATTTTTTGTAGACAATTTTATGATCTACAATATTTATAATGACGTTAAATGCGTATTTCCCATAGAAAACGAGATAATGGGAAAAAACTGATTTTCGTGACCTTTGACCTTGAATAACTTATGACGCAGACACGTGATCATATGAGACTTTTCTACCAGTCATTAGTACACCAAAACAAAGGTTTATGCAAATTTACAGCTTATTCGCTTCCATTCCGAGGTTGAATGCTTATTTTACTGGGGTATATTTATTTATTCGATTTATTTTTAAAACTATTCCAGCACTAGAGATCAAAAATTTTCCCGCAGACAATTTTCAGAGATAAAATTATAGGACAAAAAGTTTATCTAGACTCTAGACAATTGTTTGTGGATTAGTCTATCGCAATGTAGTTGCACGAAGAACTGATAGCCATTGGGGCAGAAAAGGTTCTGGAATGGCGACCGCGTACCGGGGAGACCCTCACACGGTGGACCAACGACCTGGTTAGGACGGCGGGAAACCGATGGATGAGGGAGGCACAAGACCGCACAAGATGGCAGTATTTGGAAAAGGCCTATGTCCAGCAGTGAACGTCAATTGGCTCATATGATAATGAATGTCCCATAAACGACCGTTTTACCATTAAGGGTGTTTTATTATAACTTAGTTACCGACTCATAACTAAGGATTCATAAAAAAATACAACAAATATCCTACCCTAGAGGGACGTACATTTGCGTACAAAATGCTACTATTAAATAATGCAGTACTACTACTTGGTACGTCAGAATTACTTCCACTTAAACAATGGTGTGTTCTGCAGTTGCCGCTAGTTTGACAACTGACAACCTACCATTAAAACTACGCCACTTATTTCTTTAAACTGCTCACGCTACGACTTGAAGTCTAAGATATTTATGTATAATTTTAAATTGGTAAAACAATTTGTATCTACCAACTATCAAATATTAATTGCCTCGAGGAAATGAGTTCCTTTACTTCATCATAACAGCCCATTAATGTCCCACTGCAAGGACGGGCCTCCTGCCGTAACGGAGGAATACTTAGCCTCTTAATACCACGCTGGCCAGACGGATTGGTATAAGGTTTAATTTCAAGTTTTTCTTCTGTTTATTTCGTAAAGATAATATTCACGGATAGTCTCGTAGTCGGTTTTTACGACACCCATGGGATGAGATAAGGTGACATATTGTTCTTCTTACTCCGTCACCACACGGATTATGAAACTTGGTATGGAAGGTTAGTATTGTAAGTAAGTAAAAACTCTTTGTAACATTGTAGAAGTTTCGCGCTCCGTCAATAAGCGTAAGTGCTGTTGATTTATTGTCCGGAGCCATACATTTTGTTTACTTTTAAGGCAATTCAAAATAAGAAGATGTTTAATTCTGTTGTATTTTTACACGTTTGATATCAGAAAGGAATTATTTCTTAGCATTAATGTATATTTTGTTACTTGTATCACTGTGTAGAGAAAATAAAGAAATTTAAATAAATTAATAATCCTCACACATTCACACATCGCCACCTAGTCCCAAACTAAGCAAAGCTTGTACTATGGGTACTAGACTACGGATAAACGTACTTAAATACTTTTTTTTTGTAAATACATACATATTATACATAGAAAACACTCAGACCAACGCAAACAATCATGTTCATAGACACAAAGATTTGCATTGAGCGGGAATCGAACCCGCCGAGACCTCTGCGTAGCAGCCATATAATATACCGACTGCGCCACAGAGGGCGTCAGAATTTGAATTGAATTTAATTTAATTTCTAAATCAATTTGACAAACGTTTATTTTTTAAGGCTGTACTTTTATGTCTAAAAGAAAGATTTAGTCCCAAAGAAAATGTCGTCTAACAAAATACGGATTTAATTAATTTATTAAAGTATTTATTAATACGAATACGATTTACAAATTATTTACTGTAAAAATCATCTAAACGAAATCGTGTGTGTGTGTGTGTACCGTGTCTATGGTTTTGAAGTCAGTTTTTTAATTATGTTTATTTTTCTCATCACTAAAATATACTACAACAATTCCTCTAGTCTACTCACAATACACGCATGCATAGTATTATGTTTTTACAATACATTGTTTATTCCAATTAAGTTAATAAAACGTTCTTACAATTTACACCCTAAGTACAGCAATAAAAACAAACAATGTAAGGCTTATCGCTCACAAGTCATAAGCTGAGAGCGATAACGATAGTTTGCGGGGAAGAAATAATCACGAACATATTACTTGGTACAAGGTATGAGTGACGCAGTTTTGTAACTCATATAATTTATTTTTTAATTACTTACTTTGAATTAACCATCTAAAACTCGGATATTTGTGATTTCGCTAGAGTGGAAACAGTCCTAATATTATAGTCATCAATATCCTATACCTCGCAAGAAATAAATGTATGGTGACCAAAATCATCTCATTATTATACTTTTCTGCAACGTTTTGAACCACTTATACATATTATATTACTTATTTATTTTTGAGGTCAACTTACAAAACATACACTTATGAAAGCATGAAAACAGATTTTAGTAGCTCTGCCAATAGTGCTGTTTCATTTACAAGCTGCCGCGGCATGCAAATACACACATACATATCACGTATATTAGCGTACAGCTATCTCCATTAAAGTGAGTTACTAACTTTACTATATGCTAGCGTTAGTATTGCTAATAAACTCAATTAGTAGATTAGGTTTTGTGTAACTAAAATCTAGTAAATTAATATAAATATAACCGAAAATGTAAATGTAACCTGTCCTAACGAACAAACACTTACAATCAATCATTTAACTATCTATCAAATACTCCGTGTGATGACGGAGTAAGAGTACAATATGTCACCACCCCATCTTATCCCATGGGTGTCGTAAAAACTAACTAAAGGATTATCCGTGAATATTAGTGAGAGTAAGAATAGTGTTATCTTTACTAAATAAAAAGAAGGAAAACTTGAAATTAAATCCTATACCAATCCGTCTGGCCAGCGTCGTATTAGTAGGCCAAGTATCCCTCCGTCACGGGAGGAGGCCCATCCCTGCAGTGGGACATTAATGGGCTGTTATGATGAAATGCCCTGGTATTGAAGTCGGTTTTTAACAATTAAATAATCATAACTGCTTTTACAAGCAGCCTATAACTAAAATCAGCGTATTCCAAACTGAAGTAATCTTTTCTATTTTCCATGATAATCCAGGTAAAATCAACTTGTCAATTCAGAATAAAAAATACACTCAATTTATACCACATCGCGAATTCCTAATTGCCTATAAAGGGAACGATTACGCCATCCGTCCAGTAAAATTGCGTGGGATCTTACTTGACGGAACCGGTTACCCCAATCGCTTGTCGTTTGAACCACGCTCCCTTTAAGGTCGCATTCTTGAATGCCAGGTGCAAGACGCATTCAAGGATTTGTACTTTACTATTTGAATTTCGGACCCTACATTGTGGGAAATACTTTGTATAGGGAGTTTTTGTACACCCAGCAACACATCAAGTTAAACATTTTCATTTGAAATTGTGTCTTATTTCAAGGTATTAAGGTACATGAGTGTCTAGCTTGATTAGTTGCTGTGTGTACTTAGGTACGAAGTTGATGTAGGTACTTTCTTTAGTAAATTGTAATAACTGCCTCGGCGCCAAAGTGGTCATGTAAGTGAAAGTGATGCATGAGGTCTGAGTTTGAATCCTACGCAAAGCAATTTTTTTGAGTGTAGAAGTACTTTAATTATCTCCTTTCTATAAAAGTCCCCGCCACACAGAGTTTATTCCCTATTGCGGGAGTTGTCAAACAAAATTAGTATGTGCAAAAAATAAAAATATTTTCATTTATTTCAAAACTAATCATCATAACAGCCCATTAATGTCCCACTGCAGGGACGGGCCTCCTCCCGTGACGGAGGGATACTTGGGCTACTAATACCACGCTGGCCAACAGATTTGTATAGGGTTTAATTTAAAGTTCGTTCTTTTTATTTCATAGATACTATTCACGAATAGTCCCTTAGTCGGTTTTTACGACACCCATGGGATGAGATGGAGTGGTGACGTATTGTCATCTTACTCCATCACCACACGGATGAAAACTAATACCCTTTCTTAAATCTAGAGTACACAAGCTCTTTAAACAAAAAGATTCCTGTATCTTTTGAATGAAGTCTTTACAAACTCTGATATTCGATTTACGAACTTTTTAACAACTTTTACTAAGGACTATTGTTGATTAAACTGCAAAAAGCCGTAGAAAAAAAAATGGGCCCTCAGTCCACACACACATCAATTAATGACCTATTTGATACGATATTTAACACGGTAACCAGTAGCTGGAAACTATTTCGGCATTACAGTCAATAAATTCTTTGGGTTCAGATTATATCTATTAAACCAATGTTTTAATTTCTAAGAAAAATGTCAAATCTTTTGTTAGTGTAGATTAAATTCTTTGAAAGTGTATTAATTTTTTTATAGTAAAAGAGAAATATTTAAACATAAAGAAAAAAAATGGATTCTTTTAAGTTAGAGGTTTATTTTTCAAATAATTTCATTAGTTTTTTAAAATCATACTATATAACCGTTCCTCAGTTCCAGGAAGAGATCCTACTACAGTTTATGAGCTGATAAGAGTCGAACTAGTAACCAGTTGGGACCAGGTGCCACGCACGGATGTTATACCGTTCGGGTAGTGCCCATGTTGCTGACAATAATTTACTTTAAGATGTTTTCTATGTTTCCGGATTTAATTATCGCTGTCCAACTTGACTACTTTTATTTGAAAAGACAATATTTATTCTAAATAACATAATGTCTGCAAATCCGTAAATCATACGAGTATATTACTAAGCATTAAAAAGCAATGCTTTTGCGCTTTTTAATTTCCGAATTTGAGATTAGGTTTTATTATTTAGGTATACTATTCCCAAAATCGGTAGAAATAATTCTACCATACACAAACAGGTAAATATAGAAACAGTTTTCCTTCTCTTCCGCCCATGTTGTCTTTATAATGTCTCCTTTAGACGACCTTATATAATGCTATATTACACAATATAAAATCCAGAACAAGGGAACACAGTTTTATCAGAAGACATAAGGTTTATTTTATCAAATAATATTTGAATATCTCACATACTGTATTATATTAACCTTGTTTATTCACTTGGAAGAAATATCATTGACCACAGCATCTGATTAGATGATTTTAAAAAAAATGTTTAAATAAATGAGGTTTCTTCCAGAACCGGTGATTAATTATGATCATATTATTAAAGTCATATTTATGCTTTGAATGATATTTTTCTAGTTTTCTGTTAGTGTTTGTCTTATGCAAAGATTTTGCGTTTTTTCAATTTCTCTTATTGATTTTATATTATAATGTTTAATTGAATGTCAGTTGCAACAATATTATTGTTATTTTGTTGTAATAATATGAAATAAACCACTATTCACAAAAGAAAAGTAAATTTCGAAACAATTTTCCTTCTTTTCCAACATTGTCTACATAATTTCTCCTTTATATCGTATATAATGTTATAGTACACAATATAAAATCCAGAAAGAGGCAAAAAACCTGTTTATGAAAAGACATAAGGTTTACTTTATCAAATAATATTGAATATCTCACGTACTGTATTAACCTTGTTTATTCACTTGGAAGAGACAAGAAAATATAAAAGTAAGCAAAACTATTTTACTAAGGTTAATCTGTTGGAGTAAATTGCTATTGAGTACGCTTTTGAATTTTAAAAATATCATGTTTCTTTTTACTGAAATATGTTTGGGGAATATTTCTGAAAGTCGAGATAGATACTTTGTCAAAAATGAGCAATTTTAAAGATATTGGAAATGGATTTATTACACATTCTGTTGTAGATTGAAGCCAGCTTTTACTTAGTTTATATATTATATACAATTTAAAGTCTTGTCTGACTGACTAAAATATCAACATACACCATAGGGCGCTGTTCCAAAAGACGTAAAATTTTAAGTTGGTATTATTTATAAAGAGTAAACACTTACTAACTAACTTTTATTTTATTGACCGATCAAACCAACATTTGCACACATAGTCTTTACACAAACATAAGGTTTACTTTGTCAAATAATGTTGAATATCTCACGTACTGTATTAATCTTGTTTATTCAATTGGAAAAGACAAGAAAATTTAAAAGTAAGCAAAACTATTTTGCTAAGGTTAATCTAGTGGAGTCAATTGCTATTGAGTACGCTTTTGAATTTTGAAATGTATACTTTCTTTTTTGGGAAAATATGTTTCGTAAATATTTTAAGATAAAATAGAGAAGTTTTGAATTTATTAAACATTCTGCTGTTGATTGTAGCCTTGGCTTTGTGTTTTAAAATCAGACCTAAAATTGTTTCAAACTGTATTTTTTAAGTTATATTTACTGATAACAAAGGACACAGAATCCCATAACAATCTATAGATGACACAAGAAATTCTCCTTTGTGGTATTCATACCATTCTGGCTAGACAGTTTAGCAGAAGGTTTTATATAAAGCTTTATCCTTAGTCCTTTTTTACGACATCGTGACATGAGACAGTGCAGTGACACCATAATTTTTTTTTCATCAGAACACGAAGACAGAAAAACAAACTTAAATACCTAATCTAAGTTACTTCCCAATTTTGATAAGCAAAACCAGACATATCGAGGAAAGTCTGCAATATAACTTTGACTACAACACATATTCAGCCTCTTATACATGGTGTAGAAAATCAATTCAGTACATCGCAAAGCTAGTGTTCACACGATAACCTCTCTACGCTTCGTAAATTCACACCTGTTGTGATTTTTATACATAGTAAGGAGATGTAAGACTTCAATTTATTGTAAGATAGAAGGGGAAATATCTGTGTGACGTTTACTTACAAAATTTTACTACCTCTTCTCGTTACGCGGATAGTAAAAGGGAAGGGAGAGAGGTAGAAACATAGTATTAATTTACTCTTAGAGATGGAAAACTTAAAACACTATTGTAAACCTTTTGATCAGAATGGTGCTTGTTAGTCAAGTTACGACGTCTTTGAGAAAGGTCTATGTTCGCGTTAGAACATAAGAAGCAAAAATGTAAAATATTAAAAAAGGATATTTAATTTATTTCCTTTTTTTGTTTTCTTTTAAAAATACTATGCTACTCTAAGCCTCAAACTCTGTGTCATAAGCGCCGATTACACTAGACTACATGTAGTCTCCTACATAAGGACGTCCTAACTTTTTAGTGTTAGGACGTTCTGTTTACAGTGTCCTACATGTGATTACACTAGACTACATGTAGTCTCCTACATGATGTAGTTGACTACATGTAGTCTAGTGTAATCAGCGCTATAATAATAATACCTATAAACTTTATTAGACATAAAACTAACGAACACAAAATATATGCAGGCTTTTTTTTTTTTTTTTTTTTTTTTTTTTTTCCCTCTGGGTCTCTTCGCAGGGGCCCCGGGTATGCACCGTTAAGCATCGACCCCAGGGTCCCCTGCAGACCTCGGCCGCCCTATTACGGCCCCGTCCCTATGTGGGAGAGGATCCCCAGTCCTCTCTACCGGGGGGGGGGGGGGGCGTGTGTGGGGGGAGCACCTACACACGCCAACGTCTTGGCCTGCTTCTGCACGGGGCAACGGGCAGCCCATCCGTCCCGTTACCCCCAGGCCCCCCGTCATGGAGGTCGGAGATCGTTGGCATAATGCCTCCTCCGACGCCCAGGACGCGCGGCGACATGCGGGAATGAGGGATCTCTCTCCCGCAAGCCCTCCGCCGCCTCCTTCGCTAGCATTACATGCTCGCAAAAGGTGGCGACGGCCTGCCACGCGCTCTCGCTGGAGACCATGGCCTGAACCATTGTCTCCAGCGAGAGAAATGCCACTCCTAGACCCACAACGAGGTCCTGCCGTTGCCGTGCCCACGCCGGGCACTCCACCAGTGTGTGGAGCGAGGAGTCCTCGCTGCAGTTCCGGCAACTGTGGCATTCGGGCGTTGGCTCCCGGCGAATACGGTGCAGATACTTACCGAAGCATCCATGCCCGGTAAGCATCTGCGACATCCGGTAAGAGAGGCTGCCATGCCGCCTCTCGAGCCAATCCTCCATGACCGGACTTACCGCCCTGATAAGGGCGTGCCCGTACCTCGGTTGCCCAAGTCGCTGTCTCCATTCCTCCATGAGATCGTCATGGAGCAAGGACCGCTGCGCCTCGACTTCGCGAGGGGCAGGTATATGTCCCTGCTCCAGAGCCTCCCTGTGCCACCGATACAGTGACGCGAGAGCTCTCGCCTCCAGATCCCATGGAGGAGTTCCGGCTAGGAGACTCGCCGCCTCAAAGGAGATCGTACGATATCCCCTGATGATTCTGACGGCCAGCATCCTCAGCGGACTCTGAAGAATAGTCGCTGTGCTGGCCGTCAGGCGCTCCGCCCATACAGGCGCGCCGTATAGCGCCATCGATCGTACGATCCCCACGTAGAGTCTCCTACACGGGGTGTTAGGTCCCCTCATGTTGGGCATAAGCCGCGACAGTGCAGCCGCGGCGCCCTTAATTTTGGGGACGATGCTTCGGACATGTGGTCCGAAGCCCCATCGGCTATCGAGGGTGATCCCAAGATACCTCATCGAGGGCTCGATGCCGATGCTAACACCATCCACCGTGACACTGGAGCCTGGAGGGGGCGCCCGTCTGGGTCCGTGAAAACACAGGGCCTCAGATTTGTTGAGCGCCACCTCCAGCCCCAACCGCCGGATTCGGGCAACGACCTGGGCAACCCCTACCGTGGCCGCTTGGGCTGCGTCTTGGAACGTTCTCCCTCGTGCTGTCACGAGGGTGTCGTCGGCGTAACAAAACACCGCGACACCTCTGGGGAACGAACCACGCAGCACCCAGTCGTATCCGATGTTCCACAGGAGCGGGCCAAGCACCGATCCCTGTGGAACACCGCACGACACATCTCGCCGACCTGGCCCTAGCCAACTAGGGTAAGCTATGGCCCTCTCAGAGAGATAGGCCCCGACAATGTGGCAGAGGTAGGGGGGCATCCGATGATAATCGAGTGCCTCCCTAATGCAACTCCAAGGCAAGGTGTTAAATGCATTGGCGATGTCAAGAGACACCGCCAACACCACCTCACCCCGGGAGGTCGCTTCCTCTGCCAGGCTACCCACGCGCATGATCGCACCCACAGTGGATCGCCCCCGGCGGAAACCAAATTGGTTATCCGCCAGATCTGGCCCTACCACCGTGAGATGCTCGACGAGGCGATCTGCAATGATACGCTCAAAGAGCTTGCAGACCTCGTCAAGCAACACGATCGGTCGGTATCCGGATGGTGAATCCACCGGCCGCCCCGCCTTTCGGATGAGGACCAGTTTCCCCGTCTTCCACACCTTCGGAAACTGACCTCTTTCGAGGCATGCGCTAAATAGCCTTCTAAGTCGGGGTCCAAGCTCCGCAAGGGCCACGACCCATGCACGGCCTGGAATGCCGTCGGGTCCGGGCGCGGTGTTCTTTTTGGCCTTGAGCCGTCGAACCACCGCCCCTAGCTCACCCTCTGTGACTTCGGGCACGTCATTCTCGCTACGACTCGCGTTGAGCACTCGAGACGAAGCCATCGTCGGGGGGACATGCTCCTCCCCTCCCGATGGGAACAAGGCGTCCAGCACTCCCTCCAGACGGTCGGGTTGCAGACTCTGCGTCAGCGGGGGGGCCCTGGGGCGTAGTTTGCCCCGTACCAAAAGGTATGGGCGTCCCCACGGATCCTGGTCCAGAGTCCCAATCAGCTCTTCACGAGCTGATTGCTTGGCCCGTTTTACAGCCGCCTGGAGGGCTCTTTTGGCTGCCCTGTACCTCTCATGGAGCTCCGTCTCCAGGGTTGCCGCGTTGTCTGGGCGGCGACGCCTTCGGCGGAACCTTTTGCACTGGCGGCGTGCACGGACGCACTCCTCGCGGAGTTGCGCCGTTTCTGCGTTCCACCAGTACGCCTGGTTCCTTGCCGGGGTGCGCCTCACCCTTGGCATCGCCGCGTCGCAGACTAGCGACATGGCCCTCTGGAACCACTCTGCCTCGTCATCGACGCAGACAGGCCTGTCCGGTGCGGGTACCCAGGCCTGCACGGTAGCGGCTTCCAGAAGGACTTCCCTGCTCATTTTTTTGAGTGCCCAACGAGAATCCGGAGGGCTGTCAATCCTCAGCGGTGCAGAGGCATCGGGGTCGACGCTGAACCGAATGTATCTGTGATCGGACAGCGTCTCCCCCTCCTCCACAACACGCCAGTCCTGGACGCGAAGGGCAAGCGCAGGGGTCGCGAACGTTACGTCCACGACCGAACCGAGCTGCCCTCGCTCCCAGGTGGCAACAGTCCCCCGGTTGAGGATCGCCAGGCCGCGCGTAGCGACCCAGTCCTCCAACAACCTCCCCCTGACCGTGGTCTCTCGGGAGCCCCAAGCCTGTGACCAGGCATTGAAGTCTCCCATGACCAGTATCGGACGGGGGCGACACGCAGCGAGAACGACGTCCAGTCCAGCGAGCCATTGCTCAAACTGGTACTGGTCTCGGTTCGGCGAGATGTAAGCGGCCACCACCGCTATCCCCTCATAATCCGCCGCGACGCATCCTCGTCCCCTTGCTAAAACAGCAAGGGGGGAGGAGCCAGCGGCGGTTCCCCCGATAAGGAACGTCAAGCCGTCCAAGTCCACCGGGGCGCCCGGTGGTACCCAGTACGGCTCGGCGACTGCGGCCACATTGATAGACCACTGTGCGACGCTCTGGTACAGAAGATCCTGAGCACCGGCACAGTGGTTTATGTTCGCCTGCAGGAAGCGGACATGGGCACCCATTAATGAGTGTCCATCTCCGCCTCCCGCCGCGAACTGGGCCGCTCTGGGGCCTCTCTACCTGCGGATGGACGGGGACGGGGCCTCGGCCTTGAGGCGGCGCAGGACTTGCTGTCCGCCCGGTGTGCCGCATCCTTGCCCTCCGCCACACATTTGAAGCAGTGTGGCGGGGCCGTGCATGATCCGGCCTTGTGACCGGGCTGACTGCAGCGGAAGCACCGGTCCCCCACGGTAACTCCCGCCGTGCACTGCACTCCTACATGCCCCGCTCCCAGGCACCTAAAGCACCTGGCTTCGCGGGGCTGCAGAAGGAGCACCTGCGCCTTGAGGAAGCCTCCTATCAGGAGGCTCCGTCCATCCGCTACCTTTTTGGCCGCCGCGACCGGGCAGTGGACGACCACCGTCCCGCGACCTGTGGGACCAAAGAATAATTCTCCGGCCCTCACCTGGTCGCGTGGGCAGCCGCCCGCCTCCACAACGGCGGAGATCACCTCCTCCGTTGTGGCCGCGTCATCCAAACCAGACACGCGCACGCCAACACATTTGTTGGGTCTGGTGACGCGGACGGCCTCTGCGTCCAGTGACTCCCGCAGCTTAGCCGCTAGGGCATCTGCCTTGGGGCTACTGGTGGCGCCGGAGACCTCGAGCATTCTTGCTCCGGTACGTGTCGTTTTGTACCGGAGCCCGCCCTGGATGTCGAGGGCCTTAAGGTCTACGGAGGCCTTCACCCTCCGTAGAACCTCGGCGTACTCCACGCCCTTCTCCACGCCTGCTGTCGTCAGCGTCAGGACGACAGCGGTGGACCGTGGGGCGCGGAGCCTCGGCGCCTTTGTCGCGGCGGCGACTTT
Source organism: Schrankia costaestrigalis (assembly GCA_905475405.1). Classification (NCBI taxonomy): domain Eukaryota; kingdom Metazoa; phylum Arthropoda; class Insecta; order Lepidoptera; family Erebidae; genus Schrankia; species Schrankia costaestrigalis. Next base: position 5,501,434 of record FR997852.1, on the reverse strand, counting down.
CTTCTTCTTTTTCTTTCGGGACCCCACGACCCTCCATTCTGCTTCAGGGAGGGAGGGATCCGGGGTCCCATCTACGACCGTAGGGGGGGCAGAGGGGGCCTTCTTCCCCTTCCCCTTGCCCTTCTTATTGTCGGACTGCTTCGGCTTTTGGGCCGAAGCAGCCACGTTCTTTTTTGCAGGCGGCGGAGGAGCCGCAGGTGGAGGCGCTCGCTCTCCAGCTTTGGGGCGGGCCACCTCATCGCAGGACGCCCCCGAAATATATGCAGGCTAACAAATAATTATTATGCATAAGATTCGGCATCAACATACATAACCGCTTTACTACCTAACCAGTTTATTCCCTCTCACTGTTTCCGTTCAATGTATTAAATTTGTAAATTTACTTTAAAAAACCCTTTAATTTTGTAGGTCAAACCTTAACACAATTCACACGTAAAACCAGGTGTCCTTTATGTGTATTCGTTGGCTTTTGAAGGTAAAATGGAGTAAAATAATATTGAATTCTTTTCACTTACAACCAAAACGAAAACTTTGGTGAAAATATTTCCGGTATTTTATTGTGTAGGCTTGAACATGGCTTTTAGATTTTCGTTGGGGCTTTTCTATGTATATGTACGTAGAACTAGCTGCTGCCCGTGACTTTGTCTGCGCATTCATAAATTAATTATTTCCTGATTTGTTTGTGTATCTGATAAATGAATGTTATTTACACACGATTACAATTACTTGCATACTTTTTATTTTGTTTTATTTTTCCTTTTTTTTTTTGCGGGACACCGGTGGATGTGTACAGAACCGCGCAAGTTGGAGATATTTGGAGGGGGCCTGTGTCCAGTTGTGGATGACCATTGGCTGATATGATAATGATCATCATCATCATAACAGCCCATTAATGTCCCACTGCAGGAACGGGCCTCCTTCCGTGACGGAGGGATACTTGGCCTACTAATACCACGCTGGCCAAACGGATTGGTGTAGGGTTTAATTTCAAGTTTACCTTCTTTTTATTTCGTAAAAATAATATTCACGGATAGTCCCTTAGTCGGATTTTACGACACCCATGGGATAAGTTGGGGTGGTGACATATTATAATATTACTCCGTCACCACACGGATCAATGATAATGATGATTTTAACGAATACAGTTTCTATCTGTTCTCTAACTTACTTGACAAAATGTTTTGGTGTCAAGTTAACACTACACGACATAATTAAAATACTTTTAATTAACTCATTTTACAAACATCCTGTATAAGCTCAGCTGTTCAACAATATCGATAATTGATAAGGTCGTCTCACTCACACAGCAGTTTATTGACCCCAGTAAAAAAATCCTCGCATGAGTAACAAACTTATATAGACCCTTCTCTGTCAACATATTACATAGCACGGTAGGTCTTACTATACTGGACACTATAAGAGGAAACCAGTTAACTTGGAACTGGCTTATCTTATGGGGCTCTAAGATACAGAGGTCTTGTGTTTTTGGCGGATAGTAGGACGACTTTTTTGAGCTGGTTGCTCTTCGTGATATAATGTTTCGTGCTTAGAACGTAACTAAGGGAATGTATTTTTCTTTCTGTGACCATTTAAGGCTTGGCTTGAAGTTATAGGTAACGTCTTCTTGGTGCAGTAAAAAGCTTTGGATTTAATTAGCCATCTGTGATTCAAACGAAAAAAAACCGAATATATTATAAAAAGATGCAGCCTAAGTTGGTCTAAGCCTATTTTTGAACTAAATGGATATAAAGCAGGAAGAGTGGGTGTTTTCTTGCTTTCTTGTTTCTATAATGTAATGCGCTAAAGTTATTGTACTATCACTCAAATGAGTAACGACCATCCGTTGCCTTCATACTCACACTAAAAACAAAATTCAATTCGAAGAAGTAGTTCCTGAGATTAGCGCGTTCAAACAAACAAACTAACTCTTCAGCTTCATATACATAATATTATAGATTAAAAATATAACTTATGTAAGGAGAGGATGACGAGAAGGCAATGACGTGCATTACTCAAGACATCGCGACCAAAAAGTGATTGCTCTAACACTATGTCTTTGTGAGTCTATCAATCCTGCGATACAGTAATTGTTTTATTCCTCACACTTTCACACAATGCCATTTAGTCCCAAACTAAGCAGAGCTTGTACTATGGGTACTAAACAACGGGTAAACATACTTAAATACTTTTTTTTTGTAAATACATACATTATACATAGAAAACACAAATATTTGCATTGAGCGGGAATCGAACCCGAGACCTCTACGTAGCAGCCATGTTATATAGCCACTACGCCGCAGGGGCCGTCTTTATTGCACTAGCGCCTTGCTTTTGATTAAAAGATATTTTTACAAAATGAAGTATGAGAATTATGTGTACAAGCTCTGCTTAGATGACGTAGTGTGAATGTGTAACAAAAACAATTCAAAGGCTGTGACTACGAGTACCATGCTAAATTAGCAAGACCACAAATAATTATACAAATATTTGGAACCATAAAAGCATAGAAGTAGTTGCGTGAAGGTATTTCATGGCACGTTATCATTTTATTAGATTTTGTACACACGTTTCTTCGTAAACCTTAACTCCTTATCTATAAGGTAGTCAGTCGTAGGTAGTCTTAATAATAAGGTGTATTTTTGAATAATAACGTAAAGCTTGATTTGTTTCTATGCGAGTATTTTCCGTCATTTTGATCAAAACATTTAATAATTCCATGAGAAATATTGACTAAAGGTATTAACGATATAATTATGTCTGCAAAAATAAACTGACTATAATATTTTTACTAGGTATTTTAATTTCTGCGCAGTGAAAATGCTCAAACTTATTCTCCTCCTATGTACTTATAACAGTTCTTGGTTCATCCACAAATAATCTTTCTGAGCTTGGATTGAGAGAAACTTTTAAATGTCACTTCGATTAATGCTAAATTGTATGTACTGGTAAACAGGGGTTACTTTGTCGTGGGGTAACATTGATACCTCAATTTTCTTTCATAAAGAAGTGTAGTTTTCGTGCAAATGACGCACGCCATACATTTGACAATCCTGATAAGGGCTAATACTATAACACAGTACAACTATAAATCGGTCATCCTTCTCTTAGCATATTCAGAGAAAAAATAGTGATCAATGTAGTCCCTGCCTATTAAAGTAACCCCATTCTACGGTACAACTTTTTACTTTGTAAACTTCTCTTGATAAAATGGCAACAAAATAATATTTTAAAATTTCTCTTGTAAGTTTTTAATTGCACAGCCTAAGTAATGATTTAAAAAATGGCAAAGTAAAATAATTTCTGTGCCACTTCTGACATTTCATGCTCATTATACATAATTTTAGTTCTCAACACTACATTTAGTCATACACCATCATCAGCGAAGAAAATAACTATGATTATGAAGTTGAAGGTATAGAACTGGTTTCAGTTACAAAAACTAAGTTTAGGTTTTTGTAAAATAAGGTAAAAAAAAATACTCTGTACGTATTTCTAAGCTTTTTCTTTAAGTAACGCTTTGGTTTAAGATTTTAAACGAAGTAGGGTATGAGTATTGGTGAAAGAGAATTTACACGGCATACATTTTACTTTTTTAGGCAACAATTCGGTATGTAAAGATTTTTTTAATACTTCTATTTTAAATGTTTATTAATTACGTCATCTAGACGTCAAATTAAAGACAAAGTAATTTATGTATAATTGTAAAAATGAACACAATCTTGCGGTTTTTTGCGCTAAAAATATGATTTTAATACTTACCGATCTAAAATCTCTAAATGGTTTTGGAATCGACATAGGTAAACTTTTACTTTACATGCCAAATACTTTAATTGCCTCTGTGCCTGCGTACGAAGTCGCGGCTCGAATTCTACTCAGAACAATTATTTCTAAATTCACAAGTTAATGTCTAAATGTCCTGTCTAGAAGTTCTTTGTGGTCATTGTAGAGAGATAGAGACCACCTTAGTTAGATTGGATTAGCAAAATATCTTATCAATCAACTAGCCTATTGCAGTCCACTGCTGAACCTCTCCCAACACGCGCCACAGAACTCGGTCCTGCGCCTTCCCCATCCAGTCCGACCCAAAAATCTTTTTGAGGTCGTCGGTCCACCTAGCTGGGGGACCTATCTTATCAATAAAGTAGAAAAACTCAAAAATATTATGGTTTCGGTGTAGATGGATTGTCCTTATAGAAAGACATTAAAAATATAGTAAGAAAACTACTGAGTTAACTACAGTTACGCATAAACCGCATAATTATGCACTGCGGTCACAGAAAACACGGGAAGGGTACAGTAAAAAGTAGTTATTTATCTTATGGGAAACGTTGGTTTATGAAGGTATAATCTAAGGCATCGTTTGTTGATACAATGTTAATCAATCTATAATTATTATTAACTAGCGGCCTGTCCCGGCTTCGCATGGCATTATATTTCCGAAATTTTCCTGAATTTTCTTTGCTATGAATCTCACGGAGCCCGAGACCTATCCAACGAATGCAAAACCGAGGAAATCGGTTCGTGCGTTCTGGAGTTATAGCGTCAGGAAGGAAAACCCGACTTATTTTTATATAGTAGATTAGTATTCATATTAAAATGGGTGCCTCTGTGATCTTGTGGTATGCACGAGGTCGAGGGTTCGAATCCCACGCAAGATAATTGAGTAATCTACAAATTGTTGGTCTGAGCCTAGAATCTATTCGTGTCTAAGTAATGTATGTTATAAAAGTCCCTGAGACACAATGCTTGAAAGCTGTGTTACATTGAGGACATTTAAAAATAAAATAGGGGTACTTATATTGCATTGAATAAATTTAAATTTATATTCTGTTTTATAAAAAATTTTTTTTTTGTACGTGAATAATATAGTATTAATGTTTATTTCCAAAAGCTTACACATAGGTTTATATCATTGTCACATAAATAAGACAATTCTTTTACAATAGGTATTGACTGATATAAACTAATCACAAGCAATGACGAAATAAATCGATTAATTAATAGCTATAATTAAGTAAGGACAAAGGAGAATGTTTTTTTTACTAGGAGCTTTGGGCTAAAATAAAAATTGCTGCCCCCACGTTTGTAACCATTGTACATTGACTTATACCATTGAGCTTATTACATGTTTAAAGAATCAACAAAATTCGCCCCACAGAAATCTAGATATCAGCTGTTCAAAAAATTAAAAGCCCTGTGGCACTCCAAGCAGTTATCTACTAAAAAGTCAGTCTGTCCCCAGGTCACCAACTAGGTTTATTACAAAGATTGATACGTAAACAACATTTTCTTCTATAGAATCTACAAAATTCGCCCCACAGAAATCTAGATATCAGCTGTTCAAAAAATAAAAGCCCTGTGGCACTCCAAGCAGTTATCTACTAAAAAGTCAGTCTGTCCCCAGGTCACCAACTAGGTTCATTACAACGATTGATACATAAGCAACATTTTCAAGACTCAATTAAATTCAAGTAAAATTTTCTTTGCACAATAAATCTCACGAAATAATGTTAAATATAATTACTGTATACATGTAGGTCACTAAATGAATTTAAATTATAAACAAAAATAATAATTATTGTATGTTATCACGTAATATTACCGTGATACGCATATATATTACTTACAGTCAAAAATCATCTGTAAAGCTTTGTAATAAAATCGCTTTTTGAATGTTATAGCAGGCCGTTAATGGCCTAATACAATGGGCAGCCCTTTTTTAATGATGGAAGGAAAATTTTACCTACTAATAACGTTGGCCAGACGAATTGGTATAGGGTTTTACATCTAGTTTATCAGTTTTAATTTTCATAGATGTAAAACCTGTTGTGTCTCCGTGTAGTGACGGAATAAAAAAAACCGACTAAGGGACTTGGCGTGAATATTATCTTTACGAAATAAAAAGAAGGAAAACTTGAAATTAAACCCTTTACCAATCCGTCTGGCCAGCGTGGTATTAGTAGGCCAAGGAGGACGGGCCTCCTCCTCCGTCATGGGAGGAGGCCCGTCCCTGCAGTGGGACATTAATGCTGTTATGAAAACCTGTTAGGTAATAAAATATATAAATTAAACCCAATCCTAGTTAGCCGTGAAACCGATTAACGAGGGAGGCACAGGACCGCACAAGGTGGCAATATTTGAGGCCTATTTTCAGCTGTGTACATCAAATGGTTGATATGATCATATTTATTCATATTCATAATCTTCACACTTTCACACAACGCCATCTAGTCCCAAACTAAGCATAGCTTGTACTATGGACAACGGATATACATAGGTACATAAATACTTTTTTTTTATACATTATACATACATATTATACATATAAATCACCCAGACCAACGCAAGATCATCATTATTATAATCAAACACTTGATAAGTAGGTACTTACAAGATGTATAAACATATTCTATGAAGTTCATTCTGTATCATCAAACCATAGTTTATAGAGAATTTTGATCTCATTTTAATAGCCCTTAAATTAAAACTGACAAGTAAATGTTATAATAATAACATATTATATCTAAAATAACAAGAGCCCTCCCACATCGAATTTAAAACAAATAATCCCGAGACGTAATTCTATTGTTGACTTATGTAATTATTGTTTAAACGTCTATCTAAAGGTTAATTTTGTTATTTTGATTCAATAATATCACAGTCACGAAAGGTTTGTTTCAGAAAGACAGCTTTTTCTGGGTAAAATCCTGTGAAATTAATATCATCATAACAGCCCATTAATGTCCCACTGCAGGGACGGGCCTCCTCCCGTGACGGAGGGATACTTAGCCTACTAACACCACGTTGGCCAGACGGTTTGGTAAAGGGTTTAATTTCAAGTTTTCCTTCTTTTTATTTCGTAAAGATAATATTCACGAATAGTCCCTTTGTCGGTTTTTACGACACTCATGGGATGAGATGGAGTGATGACATAATTATTGTATTCTTACTCACACGTAGAGCTCTCAAAGGTAGTGAACAACATTAATGGTAAGTATTTAACAAGGCCGTTCTTTACGAATTGGTCTCGCTCAAAAAAGTTCTATAATTTCTTCCGCTGAACTACTAAATTGTAAAACCATCATCCGGCACATACCTACTAGTTAAATGACAGGGCTACGTGACTTAACGGAGAAGCCAGAAACTTAACATCACGCGAGCGCTTTATTACTCTTGTTTCCGTGTAGGATAAAAAATAATTTATTCCTTCTTTCCAATGTATGTCTAATATATCAATGAATTAATTACCGTCAGTACTAAAGCTCTCAAAATGGAGTTAAAAAAATTACTTAAAATATATAGAAATATAAATAGCCAATTACACAGGAATAGTATGTATGTGTGGACTGAGGGCCCATTTTTTTTTCTGCGGCTTTTTGTAGATTAATCAACAAAAGTGCATAGTTAAAATTGTTAAAGAGTTTGTTAAACGAATATCAGAGTTTGTTAAGACTTCATTCAAAAGATATATCGCTTTAAGTGGGTCCCTCAGTTCAAACACAAAATCTCCCATAATTAGATAGGTAATGAATTAAACAACAATTTTTTGGTAATAATCCTTAGTTAAACATGTATAAAAGTATAAAAAGCATTGAAAAGCCTAATATGAGTAGATAATAAAAAATAACAAACGTTTTAAAAGGTCCCTGAGAGCCTACTTGAATTTTTCGTAAAAGAATTATAAAACCAGTGATAAGATAAATACAGATCGATAAAATACAAAATTAACTATGCACTGAAAGGCTCCCCATTTTCGTAATTGTTGTATTTAATTATATATTTAACAATTAGCATTTGCATAGTGTGTGGACTGAGGGACCACTTAATAACTTAAAAATAACAATAATGATCACTGTTGGTGATCTTTCTTTAATTTTAAATTTATCCTTGCCCTTTTAACAAATGGTTGGCTTAGGAATATTTAATGTTCATGATAAAATTTATTAATTATGAGATAAATTCAAGTGGGCCCTCAGGGACCTTTTAAAACGTTTGTTATTTTTTATTATCTACTCATATTAGGCTTTTCAATGCTTTTTATACTTTTATACATGTTTAACTAAGGATTATTACCAAAAAATTGTTGTTTAATTCATTACCTATCTAATTATGGGACATTTTGTGTTTGAACTGAGGGACCCACTTAAAGCGATATATCTTTTGAATGAAGTCTTAACAAACTCTGATATTCGTTTAACAAACTCTTTAACAACTTTAACTATGCACTTTTGTTGATAAATCTGCAAAAAACCGCAAAAAAAAATGGGCCCTCAGTCCACACATACATGGAATAGTGACTGTATCGGTGGCGCGACGGTTGCGGACGCGGCTGCCATACGAGGTTGGGGATTCGATTCCCACACTGTCATTTCTTTGTGTGTACATGTGATCCACAAATTATTTTCCTGAGTCTGAATCTTCTTTGTGTTTATTAATTTCGTCTTTGTTAAAATCGCTGGGCTGATATAATGTCTAGATAGATGTCTTTAAAAAAGTGAAAAAAGACACTCATTAGACCATACATGGAGAAGACCTATCCCAGCAGTAGGACATTAATGTCCTGCTATAATGATGTCAATAAAGAGATTGAACCACATCTTTTATTCATTTTATCGTCCCTATTCTAAGCATTATGTCAATACAATATGTCACCACCCCATCTCATCCCATGGGTGTCGTAAGAACCGACTAACGGTCTATCCGTTAAATTTATCTTTACGAAATAAAAAGAAGGAAAACTTGAAATTAAACCCTTTACCAATCCGTCTGGCCAGCGTGGTATTAGTAGGCCAAGTATCCCTCCGTCATGGGAGGAGGCCCGTCCCTGCAGTGGGACATTAATGGGCTGTTATATATTCTAAGCATTACTGTGCCAATCATGTTCTACACAATTTCCCATACGTAGGCTTCTCAACACAGCACTAAGCTCTGCTATTAGTTGAAGGAAGCAATTTATATTTATCTGCTATACTTGACGACTGAGTATTATTAATGTGATATAAATAGCAAGACTGGTATAGGATCCTATCTCAGTACATGGGAATACTAGTCGTGATTATAACCTCAGTCAGTTGCGGTATTTAATGTACTCGTAAAATGTGATGAAACGTCAAGCAAAAACGGTAAATAGAATAGAATATTAAAATAGAACATTTATTAATCATAAGTTTTACAAGTGGTTCTTACATTATAAAATTACATTAAAGGGCTTACTTCTAATTATTTTAATCTAAAATACTTAGTTTTATTTATACATAAATAAATAAAAAAAAATTATTACCTTTAAATAACCGTACTTACCAATAGTTTTTTTATAAATTTAACGACTATACCCCTTCCACTATATTTAACAACATTTGACAGATTGACGTTAGTAATGTTCAGCAGTATCTCGAATGTAATTCCAATCGATTGTAAGCGATTTCGCGAATTTTCAAATTACTTTATTTTACACATTTGGATCCTTACATCAACTTACATTATCATTTTATTATTGTTTCTTTCTTCTATGTTAAGAGAATTAGCCTATAGCTTAAAATGATAAAATTATAGTTAGCTTAGGTATTATTTAAAATACATAATTTATCGTGACACATTCGCGGGTTATTGCTAATCTAAAATATCATATTATTATTACATTTTATAAACGTATTATGAAGACTTCAGGTTTATTCATAGCATTTATTTCTACCGATTATTTGTAATTTGTTTCATAATGGTAGTAATCGTTATGTAACCATGGTAACTGAAAAAAATATGGGTACGTCCATGAAATACAATATAATTTGTTCGAAAAATAAGCGGAAGTATTACGAAACTTCATGGACGTGAACTGTCAAAAAGCTAAACTTACGCTGGAAGGGGAAGTACGTTCAAGCAATTCGGTATGTAAAGTAAAAGTTTTCCTATGTCGATTCCAAACCCATTTTGAGACTTTAGATCCGCAAGATTATGTTCATTTTTGCAATTATACATGAATTACTTCGTCTTTCCTTTGACCTCTATATTACGTCACGCGTCCGGCCGAACAGAAGTTTGTCCCGCCTTCATTGCTCGAGTAATTCAGCCGTACGCATGACGTCATTACAAGTAAAACTTAAAACATTTATCAAAAATATACTATAGGTAGAAAACCAAAAAAAAATTAAAAACTCAAATTAGTTTTTTATAATAAATAAACCTTTAAAATAAAAATACCTAAGAAATTATTTACATTATATTAATTTATTATATTAGGTAATTACGCCACAGATGTTGTCAAAATATTAAAAGTGCAATTCAAGCAATAATCTAGAAAAAAAAAAATCTAGCCAGACTTAGTCACTCATTATGGCTGTCTACACCTTAGCCAGTTAATGGAAATAAACTGCTAGTGTGGGAAAACTAATGGTATTTGATGGGGCAATCTCTAAGTCTTTAAATTGCACTGCAATTTATATAACACGTAATTGAGTTTAGTTGTTCTAAGTTCTTATATTTTATGCTTAGACTGAAATGAAAATTAAGTTGTAAGTTGCAGAAAAAGCTGTGTTTATATTAATTACATGTGGTGGCGGTAAAATAAAATTTTGAATTATTAATCCTATTTGCGAATTATGTTTTTTTTTCTATTGGCGGCGCTAGTGAGTAAAGGCCCTTAAAACTAACGATTAGCAAATTTTTGTATGACAACGTTTAATTTGGTAGAATTATAGTTAAGCCGATTATTAACATTGTCAAATATTTGATTAGACCAAATAACTATTCAGGAAATGAAGGTTTGTCATTGTGACAGTTCCATTTTCATGCTTTCATGCAATGATAAAAAAACTAATATTTCTATAAGTATAATATCTTACAATTACAATAGGTTACAATAGGTAGTTAGTTAGGTTAGTTAAGGATTTGTTATATTAACTATATTATCGTCAAAACACATTATTACAATACTTGACGACTACATGGCGTAGTGGTTATAACATGACTGCCACGCAGAGGTCTCGGGTTCGATTCAATGCAAATCTTTGTGTGCATGATCATGTTTGCATTGGTTGGGTGTTTTCTATGTATAATGTATGTATATACAAAAAAAAAGTATTAATGTATATTTATCCGTTGTCTAATACCCATAGGACAAGCTTAGTTCGGGACTAGAAAGCGTTGTGTGAATGTGTGAGGTTTAAAAAAAAGCTTGCAAAATAACGTAACACCAGGTGTTTTTTTTTTTTTATATGATGGGGGGCAAACGAGCCAGCAGGTCACCTGATGGTAAGTGATCAAGTGATCACCGCCGCCCATGGACACCCGCAACACCAGAGGAATCATAGGTGCGTTGCCGACCTTTTAAAAGGGAAGTAAAGGGAGGGGGAATGGGCTACCGGACTCGCACTCACCGGACGGAACACAGCAGTGACAAGCACTGCTATTTTACGCCGATTTTCTGTGAGAGGGTGGTATTTCACCGGACGAGCCTGTCCATGCGTGCCGCAGCCAAAGACTGACGACATGGCTCTACCACTCGAAATGTTTATCTAAACTAATTCAATAACAAAGTGTGTTTCATATTGCTTTACTTATTGACGTACTCGTAAACTTAGCCGTTAATGAGTTAACGACATGTCATGTAATTACCTATTCATTATAGTTTACAATAATAATTGGTTTACTATGCGAGTAATAAGATAATATTATATTGTAAACTATTACAAACAGGCAATTAATTGGTGAAAGTTTAGGGTTGTAGTACATATAACGTAACGTAAACGGATCGGCACCGTATCAACTCGAGCCGTTCAGTATTATTTGTATGAAACTCCTTACTGCAACGCAGACTAATCGGAATCGTAACCTTATCGGTTTTTGACGTTTGACACCGAGGAAAAAGGCGAGGCGTTGCCGAACTGTTTACGTTACGTTATATGTGCTATGACCTTTAGGAGTAAGAAACAAGACGGAACTGCCACGTTAAAGCTGACTAAGGCAAAGTTCTTAAGCAAGAGGAGGAAAATTTCACGTAAAATCTTATACCAAACAGTCTGGCCTGCACGGTACTTGGATGCCTCAGATTAGGATCAGAAGTCATCATAACAGCCCATTAATGTACCACTTCAAGGACGGGCCTCCTCCCGGGACGGAGGGATACTTGGCCTACTAATACCACGCTGGCCAGACGGATTGGTATATGGTTTCATTTCAAGTTTTCCTTCTTTTTTGTTTCGTAAAGATAATATTCACGGATAGTCCCTTAGTCTGTTTTTACGTCACCCATGGGATCAGATGGGATGGAGACATATTTTTTTTATGTAATAGGAGGCAAACGAGCCAGCAGGTCGCCTGATGGTAAGTGATCACCGCCGCCCATGGACACCCGCAACACCAGAGGAATAACAGATGCGTTGCCGACCTTTTAAAATTATTGTATTCTTACTCCGTCACCACTAAACATATATTCCAATTAAGTAGGGAAACTTGATTACTAGAATTATAGTGCCAAGGCTGGTTGCTACATGGTTTGTTTTGAGTTTTATCTTCTAAGAGAGCGATACATAACGAATAGCATCCTTTTACCTACCGGACGAGAAAGGGTGATGACAATTGACGATGCAAGAACCAGAGTGATCTAAGTGACATTTTTTTTGTAAATCATATAATACTGGCTTTCATTAATAACTTATAATGTTAAAAACTGTTCTTTTTAAATTTACAATTCCTTAAAAGTATATAAAACTACTAACTAAATCTAATCTAAACTAAATCTTTCATTAAACATACGTTAATATTGAAATCATATTACAGTGTAAAGGATTACTTAAACGATAAAAATGCCTGGATCTGAATTGTCCTGTTTTCTTAATAAAATATTTGTGAAGTGATCACCTAAAACAGCGATAGGAACCCAGCAGAGTTTCTTGTGGGTGTCTTCTCTGTCATGGTAGTGTTCCGAACCCTCAGTAAACTTAGCCGTTAAGTTAGACGTGCTGTGATCACTATAAAAACTCCGACGTTCATAAATGTCATTGACGTGACTTAGATGAAATAAAATATTTTTTCATTTTTTTTTTTAACTGGTAATAAAAGGCTCACAGATTTCCATTATTAACGCGTAACGCGTTTCCCTAATTATCTCGGAAACATACATTTGTGCTCTAGATCACTCTGGCACACCACGACCACACAATTCAGAACAATTTTCTTACTATACCCCTTCCAGCGTAAGTTTAGCTTTTTGACAGTTCACGTCCATGAAGTTTCGTAATACTTCCGTAATACTTCCAATATTTTTCGAACAAGTAATATTGTATTTCATGGACGTACCCATGTTTTTTTCAGTTACCATGGTTACTTAGTGATGGACACTCAACGATTACCACCATTATGAAACAAATTACAAATAATCGCTAGAACTAAATGCTATGAATAAATCTGAACTCTTCATAATACGTTTATAAAATGTAATAATATGATATTTTAGATTAGCTATAACCCGCGAATGTGTCACGATAAATTATGTATTTTTAAATAATACCTAAGCGAACTATAATTTTATCATTTTAAGCTATAGGTTTTATAATTCTCTTAACATAGATAAAGAAAGAAACAATAATAAAATGATAATGTAAGTTGATTTAAGGATCCAAATGTGTAAAATAAAGTAATTTGAAAAATCGAAAAATCACTTTACAATCGATTGGCAATACATTCGAGATACTGCTGAACGTCACTAACGTCAAGCTGTCAAATGTTGTTAAATATAATGGAAAGGGTATAATCATCATCATCATATCAACCAATTGACGTCCTCTGCTGGACATAGGCCTCCTCCAAGTATTGCAACCTTGTGCGGTCGTATCCTTTGTTATTACTAATACTTAAGTACAATAGTCTTAATAGCAAGACTTTTAGGTGTGACAGAAACTTCCAATACAGAGATACGTATAAGTTCTTCTTAGAACAAATATATGCGTTTGTTTAAAACTCGGTCGTCGAAGTCAAAAGATATGTAATTTAAGATCGTTTTTGAAGTCTTGAGAACTTGCATACGTGCTTTAGCGATGATATCTCGGAAGCTAAACTTTGTTTCATTACTTTGTCAAGTTAAAGCTGAACAGATTTGCCTTTTAAAATACTTAAAATCTGTTTCTAAAATCTATTTTTAGAACGATATATTCTCCGCGTGGTGACGGAGTAAGAATACAATATTTCACCTCTCTATCTCATCTCACAGGTGTCGTAAAAATCGACCAAGGGATTATCCGTGAATACTATCTTTACGAAATAAAAAAGAAGGAAAACTTGAAATTAAACCCTATACCAATCCGTTCGGCCAGCGTGGTATTAGTAGGCCAGGTATCCCTCCGTCACGGGAGGAGGCACGTCCTTGCAGTTGGACATTAATGGGCTGTTATGATGATGATGATTCTACTTGTAAGATGTACTCGTATTTAATGTCTTCTCATTACAATGTCATACCACAAAGCTTTTCAATCCTTGACTTAATCTTCCACTCTAATTATTCATTCCTTTACACCACAGCACAGCACATCAAATAATTTTTCCAACCATAGCCATATGCAAATAGAGGAAATGAGCTGTTATGTATACAGTATGTGTATTATTTATACTGCCCAGATTTGGGGTCTCTGATTTATACCCGCTGTGATACGTGTAATGGTTAACCGACTGCATAAAATATAAGTTATGTATTTTGTTTACGTTTGTACAACGATATTGAAGGGAAAACTTCATCTGTGTAAACCAGACACAGTGAGATTTGATCGGTATGTTGTTTTTTGTAGTAAATTTGACATACATTACTATATTTTATTTTATAAAAAAGATAACTCGCTCTAGAGAGGTCAATTGTTATATTTAGGGATTTAGGTTTTCGAACGATTGATATTATGAGATATAAATTTAGGTCTAGTTACCATTCGAACACATGATTATTCGAACACAAAATAATAGCAATAAGCTTTATTTTGCTCTCCACAAAGTTAACAAAACGCAAGATTCTATCATTTAATTACTTGTCTAGGTATAGAATAATATAAAATACAAAACACGAACATAACTAATCTAAATCAAATTAAAAATTTATACAAAAAACATGTTACACAAACTAAAACAAAAACCAGTAGTCAAATCAAGCGGAAACATAAAAAAGAGGGGACTAAAATATTCAAAACCGGGAATCGAATCTCGACCCGATGATTACCTGCGGTTGTTTTTCTATAACAAAAGCTATTATGTTGTCAGTTGTTGCCGCCCTGATTTCTTCGAACCTATAGTTAAATATACCTTACTAAACAAAATAATAGTCTTTTCAACTTTTTTATAGCAGTTTTTGGCTTCCGATCTTGAATGATATTTGAATATGCTATGATGTAACTTTTTTTGCTTGTAAAAGATAGTGTTGAGATGTCCTTAATATACCTTTTTAGTCGTGGGAATAAGGATTGCATAGATAGTGTGCAGTCCTTCATTACTCCTTTTTTTTTTGGTTTCGCTGGGGTAAAATGCCTACGCATTTCTTCCGTTGAGGGACGTGATATGACGTGGTATGTGGGGCTCCCAGGGGGTTAGGCAACCCCCAGTGTACCCACTAAAAGTCCCGCGGCACTCCTTCATCGCCTACTTATCGTCCTTCGTTACTCCATAAGGCAGCTTTTATAAAACGTTATAATTTTAACATCGAAGAGTGATAAATTACAAAATCTAACCTCCTATCCTTAAAGGTGTAACTGCAAATATTTAGGAGGATTTTTTCTTGAGTTTAAGGAGGTTACTACCGAGGCCAAGGCCATAAGTTAAGTTTCAAACCCAAAAGATGAAAATAAATAAATCGAAGGGGAGGTAAGTTTTATTCTTAATCTATCGCCTATGAATAAAAAATCGTTTGTATTTAGTTAGTTAGTTTGCAATTATTCCAAGCAGTACGGTGTTCACCAATTATGGTCATAAAATTATGGCAAATAAAAGTACCTATATAATAATATGTATGACCGGTAAGTCAATACGTTTTCTAGTAACAACTGAAATCCATACTAAGCTCTTTTTGATTTATATGACGTTGTATAATTGTATGAAGAATAATATTATTGTAGAGATAATACATGCGAATTTTCTTCAAGTCAGCTTATATGTCGCATCCATGTAGGTAGCAAGATTTTTGTATAGGGTATTGATCCTTACTTGATTAACTTTGTAAACAAACACCACATACTGCAAATTTACTAGTTTTTACATCAATCGCACTCTCTGATATGGATGAAAATTTCTGGAATAGAGGTTTATGCAACAGAAAACATGTAAATTACTTTGATTTAACCACTATTTTTCTTAAATTTAAAATAAAAGTAATTTTTTCCAACGTCAAATTTTACAGATAAAAATTAATTTCACCATTTGACATTTGTAGATTCTAGAATTTGTCTTTGATTCCCATACATTTCAAAAATGTCAAAGACTAAAGTCTTTAGTCTGTAGTTGACACGACGCCATAGGTGTTTACCTTTATAAGCAAGTAAGGATAAATATCCTATAGAATTTTATTTATTTATTTATAAGGTTTATCAACAACTGTTACAAACATACATTCAATTTAATATAATCGTTGATTTATCTAATTGTACAGCCACTTACAGATAAACACAGCATGCACATTACGTATTAATTATAAAGGATAACAGTAGAGAATCAAGAAAAAACATTACCATTTTAAATCAATTAAAATACATTATATAATAATACTAAAATTAAAATAAAATTTGATTAAAATATACAAATGCCGATAAATTTTATAATAAACATTAAAATCAAAATAATAGTACTAATGAAAACCTATGGAAATAAAAGAATAACAAATAATAATTATAAATTTAGTAGATAATCATGATAAAATAAAATTAAAATTTGATTAAAATATACAAATGTCGCTAAAAATCAAAACATTATAATAAACATTAAAAATCAAAATAAAAGTACTAATATGGAGATAAAAGAATAACATGACAGCAATCAGTTTGGTATATGCATTACTAAATGTCGCTTAAGCGCGGCTAGGCTTAGAGTGAATATGTCTGCCGATCCGACGTGATCATTATGAGCTCTGCACAGGCGTGGGATAGGGGAGTTGTAGCCTAAGATTGTTTTTCTGCGTGGTGGAACCAACATAGTAATTGGTTGGCGGGGTAGATGTCGAGGCACTCTAAAATTCAACCTCATTACATAGAATACAACATTAATATGTACAACGTAGATGTTTATAAGTGTACTTAAAGTAGAATCACGCCATTGTCGATAAAGCTATCACATTTTTTTCAACATAAAAGGGTGGGATTAATCTTGTAGCTAAAGATGTATCATTTTTACTTTTTACTCTATATTTCACAGGGTATCAATAGCTACAGAATCCCATAGGCACATGTTTCGTATAAATCTAACAATACCCGAGTTTCCGTGTACCGTTTCTTTGTAAAGTCAACGTATTGTTGAACTATCGACTGGTTAGATGCAATGTTTCCCAGTATTTGTTCTACACATGTAGTTTTAAAAATAACATCTTTGTTTTATCACTTACTGTGAAAACAGGCGTTATTGGGAAATGTATCTTATTGTTTATAAATGGTAGGTTGGTTTTATAATGGCGTGTGTGCAAGCTTTTTGTTATTGTGTTTTTAAAATTAACCTTACGTTTAAGTTAATAGTCTGTTTTAATTTAGATTTTGTTTTGTTATGGTGAAACAACTGAAATCTCGAAAATAAATAGCTAGTTTCTGGAAAGACACAGTGAGAAAAATAAATATTATACTACGTGCAATGTAACTTTGATTACTTTGATACTCCGTGTCGTGACGGAGTAAGAATACAATATGTCACCAGTCACCACCCCATCTCATCCTATGTGTGTCGTAAAAACCGACCAAGGACCTATCCGTGAACATTACCTTTACGATATAAAAAGAAGAAAAACTGGAAATTAAACCGGATACCAATCCGTCTAGCCAGCGTGGTATTAGTAGGCCAAGTATCCCTCCGTCACGGGAGGAGGCCCGTCCCTGCAGTGGGACATTAATTTGCAAGATTTCGTTTGAATTTCCCGTATAAGTATGACACTTAAGATACCAAAATTATAGTTTACAGAAAAAACCTAATAATATCTCAAACAATTGCCAAACCGCTAAGTAAATAAGCTCAGTATAGAGAACGTCAAATGTAAAGCATTATTCACTAGTTACTATCATACAATATGCAGTCTAATAAATTATCCAGTAGCAGGGAACTTTGATGGTGAAGTCAATTAATTGGATAGTTCGCATCCGATAGCGATATGTTATATTGATTTTGATTTGTGTTGCAAAAACAACTCAACTTCGATGAATTTACTATCCTTAATTGCAATCGAGGTAAAAGTTTCATGCAAATAAGCTTCCGTGTGGTGACAGAGTAAGAATACAATATGTCCCCACCCCATCTCGTCCCAGGGGTGTCGTACAAACCGACTAAGGGACTATCCGTGAATATAATCTTTACGAAATAAAAAGAAGGAAAACTTGAATTTAAACTCTATACCAATTCCTCTGGCCAGCGAGGTATTAGTAGGCGAAGTATCCCTTCGTCATGGGAGGAGGCCCGTCCCTGCAGTGGGACATTAATGGGCTGTTATGATGAAGTCTAACACTTAAATTTGATTTAGTTTTAAAGATAATTCCCGCATACACTTTGTCGTGGGAACTTTTACAAGCATCAATTAAACGGTCCCATATTATAGCCAGATTTAAAACAGTAATGTTTGAACGTCAGAGAATTGTCCTACATGGGAATCAAACCCACGATCTCGTACGCGACTACCACTTTACCACTGAGGCACTTTTCGAATCTAAAGCGTTATTTACCAGTACATCATAACAGCCCATTAATGTCCTACTGCAGAGAGGGGCCTCCTCCCGTGACGGAGGGATACTTGGCCCACTAATACCACGCAGGCCAGACGGATTGGTATAGGGTTTAATTTCAAGTTTTCCTTTTTTTTGGTCGATTTTTACGACATCCATGGGATGAGATGGGGTGGTGACATATTGTATTCACCAGATACTATCACACAATAGGTATGCAGTTTAATAAATTATCCAGTAGCGGGGAACTTTGATAGTGAAGTCAATTAATTGGATAGTTCGCATCCGATAGCGATATGTTATATTGATTTTGATTTGTGTTGCAGAAACAACTCAACTGTACTTCATATTTGATTTTTGATTACCTGTCTAGTCTAGTGGTTAAAGTATATGGCTGGTACGCTGAGGTTTTGGATTCAATTTCCGCTTAATGCAAATCTTTGCGTTATTGTGTTGGTTTGGGTGTTTTCTATGTATAATCTGTATAATATTTTTACAAAACTATGTATTTGTTTATCCGTTATCTAGAACCTATAGTAAAGTAAAGATATTATGTGAAATTAATACTGCTCTTAGATGTGTTTAAGATAGATTACGGGTGCGTATAATGTGCAGAAATTAAAATGTCCTGAGCCCAGCCCAGCAACTGGGCTGCAAAATAGATGCTGTTAAATAGATTTGTAAAGGACCCAGCTAATATTTGAATCTTAATTTACAAAACCGGTTCTTTTAAGAACACGATAACAAATGCTAAAGCAAGTAAGCGCGGATTCAATTCAGGAATTATGATAAGAAATGGCAGTCAAGGAACGTAGCATTTACTGTTTTACTATCATTATCCGTATCCAAATCCGTAGATGGGCCTAACAGAATACCAGCGCTGTAGTGTCGTAGGGTCTACGATGCATGCATGACGCCTTTATTCGCATAAGGACAGATTCTCAAAAAGACAGATTCTCAGAAGGACAGATTCTCAACGCTACAGCAATTCGGTATGTAAAGTAAAAGTTTACCTATGTCGAATCCAAAACCATTTGGGTGAATATCAAAAAGTTTTATTTTTTGTCAATTTTGGTGGCAATTTTTATTTTTCAGTTTTCATGAAAAATAATCACGTAATATGAAAAAGGAAAGTCTACAATATAAGTTACTGTAAGAAGGCCGTCTATATCTCAATAGGTTTTTAAGATATTTAAGTTCAAAGTCTGTAGTGACCACCAAAATTGAAATTAATACACCAAAATGGAAATGCCCACTGAATTTGAAAATAAGCAACACCAAAATTGAATTTTTACCACTTAGACTCATAAAGGCTAAAATAACACATGATTTTACATAATTAAGATATTTATTTAATATATTTATTGGTTTTTCAATATTACGTCAACCAGGAATAACTATTTTTTAAATCAAATTATCACAATCATCAATCACTAGAAATCAAATAACATTTAAAATGATCAGAAAAATTACAATATTATGAAAACAATTGTTAAACAATTATATTATTTAAAAAAAACTAAAACATTAATAACATAAATAATCCCTTCAATCCGATAACTAGTTTAAAAAAGAAATAACTTTTTTAAATTATGCATTACAATTTAACGAAATAACCAAACGAAATGAATTCGTTTTGCAATTAGTATTTTACTCTTAAAATATAATTTGATGTAATAAGCCTTATTGAGAGTGCCTAGCTGTCTCTGTTCGTGGCCTAAGCGAATTAATAGTCGGAGTCATAGAAATGGCATCTTCGCAATCAGAGGGTTGAATTTCGGCATCTACGTTGTCATTGAAGGCATTCAGTGGAGCTGTATAAGCGCTGAGGCTCGACACAAGACAGAAAACGTAATGTAGATTCTTGAAATTTTTGGACCAAATAGTTTCGTGCTCGTTTATGGTGCAACCATGAAAAGGTTTTAACGAATTAGGAGTAAGCCAGTCCTTTTCAGTGATTTCATAGTCTTATCAATTATATTATCTGTCATTTGATAATCTATTTTTTAATAGCTTACTAACATTTTGTAATCTAGTTTCCTGTAAGTACAAATTATCTCTTCTTAGTTCTGCTATTCTAAGTCGTAATAAATTTTGCTCCTTAGCTTTACCTTCTTGGTATCGTCTAAATTTACGTTTAAAATCTACTGAAGTAACTGATGATGCATCTGAATTTGGACTATCTAGGCACATCATAGGGACAGTCAAAACACTAATACAGCTAACACATGGCAAAGTAGGGCGTGATTGTTCCAGAATTTGACGGGACTGCTCGTGCGAAGATGTAGATTTGAACTACTTGTGATTGTTGATAATTTTCTAGACCGTAAGCATCTAGTAACAGTAGCATGTTGATTTATACTCTCTTCATCACATTGGACAGAC
Organism: Schrankia costaestrigalis; assembly: GCA_905475405.1. Taxonomy (NCBI): domain Eukaryota; kingdom Metazoa; phylum Arthropoda; class Insecta; order Lepidoptera; family Erebidae; genus Schrankia; species Schrankia costaestrigalis. Next base: position 5,480,177 of record FR997852.1, on the reverse strand, counting down.
CTTGTTACATAACTGCAGCTTGAAGAGAGTCATAGTCAGCTCGAACATTACCTGAGTCTTGCTGTGGTCTGCAGCTAATACTAGCTGCACGTACATACGTACGTGCTGAGTTGATGCATTTGATTCTTCTTCTACCAGTCTTTTCAATGCTTTTTTCTTCTTCTTCTGATCTTGTTCCGACATTTTTTTTTTAAAAAGACAACTCGTGCGGGAGTTGTCTTTTTTAAAAAAAAACTCCCTCATCAATCGGCTTCCCGCCGTCATACGTACGTAGGTGCTTACAATGTGTCAATTGTGGTGGCTTGTTTTCAATTTTGGTGCCATGAAAATGCCACCAAAACCACCAAAATTGAACCACCAATATTGAAACCAGACATAAAAGTAATCATAAACAGTAGGGGGTTAAGGTTACCACTAAGTGAGTGTAGTTAACTTAAACATTATCTCAATTTGTATCTATAGACTTAGTTATTTATCCATAAAACAACAAATTGAATAAAAAATCGATCCACCAAAAATTTGAAAAATCTTGTCCCCCATGCCACCAAGGTAGTTACCTTTTTAGCGGGAAATCACAACACTTTTACACATAACTGCTACATGCAAACGCGGGCCCACAACTGAGACACTCGACACAATAAAACGCTATACGCATATGTCGTACAAAACTCGTGGTATAGTCAGTTGAATAAATGCCACCAAAATTTTAATTTTTCTTGAGACAAACTTTGATTAGGTATTTCGTGTATCTATAATAGATATATTAATACGTCTTAAATGTTTTTAAATTGTTTATTTTATATATTAACATATTTAATTGCGTATTTAGTAAAGTAACATGAATTGTAACCGTAGCGAATGAAATTGTATAAAAATATGGAGTTGGGACAAGCCACCTAACTAGAAATATTAAGACACTTTATTTTTTTTTTAATTATTTACATATTTATAACAAAATTGGATCATGGCCCTGAATAAATATAGTTTCGTAGTTGATTACAAAAAAATATCAGCACTGTAATATTATTTTACACCTAGATTCTCAACGAAGACACGAAAAATTTGCCCGTTTGATATTGACCCATTTAGAGATTTTAGATCGATAAGTAATAAAATCATATTTTTAGCGCAAAAAAACGCAAGATTGTGTTTATTTTTACAATTATTACAAAAATTACATTGTTTTTCATTTGACGTCTAAATGACATCATGTCGCCCTGCTCAACAGAAGTTTGTTTCTGCTTTCATTGCTCAATAGCTAAAACAACTAATTTGAGCATTTTTGCCCTCCCACCTATAGCCCATCTGCAGTAAACAGCCAAAGTAAGCAATTCGACCGCAGCTATGACGTCATACATGCGGTCGAATTGCTTACTTTGACTGTTTACTACAAATAAACTATAAGTAGGAAAGCAAAATTACTCAAATTAGTTGTTTATAATTGATAAACCTTTAAAATAAAAATATAAAAAAAATACCAAAAAAAAACTTTACATACCGAATTAGCTGAGTTAAGCCCGATTCACACATCGACAAGTACAGTAGCGAGTTAAGTAGTAAGTTGTTGATTAAGTTGATTTAAATAGATAGATCTCCATCCTATTTTTTGGCGAGGTAAGTTGGCGAGACGCGAGAGAGGGGGCTACTTCGTACTTAACACGCCAAAAAATAGGATGGAGATCTATTCAAATCAACTTATTAAACAACTTACTACTTAACTCGCTACTGTACTTGTCGATGTGTAAATCGGGTTTTAGGTTCTATTTTGTGATGTTTTATATTTAAATTCATTTATTGTATGTTTTTCTTGTGTGCAACAAAATAAAATGAAAAATTTCTTTCTATTTAAAGAAACTGGCAATACACATTTTGCTCTGTAAACCATAACAGTATAGATTAGCGTTAAATTCTCAACAGAATTTATGCAAGCAAGTAAGTACGTGTTAACAAATTAGATCAAAACAAGCGCTTAAGCATACTCTAAGCTTACTTAATACTACTTAAAGCTACACGTGTTAGGTACTAGGTAGGTATTACTTCATTAACATTTTGTTGGAATAATAAAATGTTTCTTATAAATTTATAAGAAACATTTTATTATTCCAACAAAATGTCTTTTAATGTCCCGTTGCAAAGATGGTCTCCTGCAATGTCGATCAGACTTAATGATATTTTATTTCTTTTCGTCACAGAGATATAATACAGCAGCTATTCTTTTATAGGTTTTCCCTTTGTTCCTCTTTTGATATACATTAATGTCCCTCTGCTGGAATGGGCCTCCTCCAAGAACGCCTACTTGGCCTATCTACCACGGCGGAAGAGATTGGTATAGGCTTTTCTGTATTAATGATTCCTTATTAAGTCTTTGCAGACAATAACAGCATAAAAAAAATGTGTTTCACACTACTTACCACTAATCTCTTTACATATATTACTAACTAGCTGACCCGTACCTACTCACTTCGTTGGACGGAGAAAAAACGCGTCCCTTTTTTAAACATATTTCATTACTGCTCCACTCCTATTAGTCATAGCGTGATACTATATAGCCTATTACACTCCCTGATAAATGGACTATTCAACATAGAAAGAATTTTTAAAATCTATTCAGCAGATCCAGAGATTACCCCCTACAACGTCACAAACACACAAACTTTACCTCTTTATAATATTAGTATAGATTTCTATTTCAAACTAAATCTATACTTATAATAAAACTGTAGAGAGATCAATTCTGTACATTGAATATATGTTAAAAATTAATATTGGAGGATGAATGGTGATCGATACTAATGCCAAAAATGCAATCAATAAATTTTTTGTCTGTCTGTCTGTCTGTCTGTCTGTCTGTCTGTCTGTCTGTATGTGCACGCATGGGTCAAAAACTACTAAAGGCATTTTAACCAAACTTGGTACAATTGTAGTCCATACTCCCGGGCAGGTTATAGGCTGTATAACATAACGCTAAGGCACATAGGAACTGAGCAGTGACGAAAAATTTGAAGCAAGTCGGTTGAAAAAAAGCGCGTTCGAGCTCTTATCATCGCATACGTTGATCATACGCCAAAAATATGTATTACAAAAATAAAGGTCTTCAAAAGATGAACAAAAAAGTCCTGAATAGTATATATCTATCTTTTATATATTAGCCACAATAACCTGTTTAATCGTTAGGGTTTTCTTCAAAGTGTATTAAATACATAAATATATTGTAATTTGCATAGACATATCTTTTTTAAACTCCCATATTTCAAAAGTACACTTTAATACCTTATTCATTAAAAAAAAAATTATAGAAATCGGTTTATAAACACACAAGATTTAGATGAAAGAAAATTTCCAAATGTCGCCGCGCCAGTATGAGTACGGCTGTACGGTTGATTTTTGTTTAACGTCCGAAGCGGCCAACCGGTGCATCTATATAATTTCATTCACATTGACTCTTAATGCGAACGGACGTGGTTCTTATTGACTCTTCTCGGAATAAGCGCGCTTTAGATATTAAAATACATAGATACGTAGTTTTTAGGTATTTAGTTTAAAGTAGGTATCTATCTATACTATAATAAAACAATCGGAATCGGATAAGTAATACTCGAGATATCGCTAGATCTCTTTATTAGAACAGTCCAATACAAATCAGGGGTCATGAAAAATGGATTTGGTTCAATGTTGAATGAATTTAAATTTCGTTTCTTTTGTTCACGAGATGGCGTTACCAGTAGTAATCTATATCTATATCTATACTTATAATAAAACTGTAGAGAGATCAATTCTGTACATTGAATATATGTTCAAAATTAATATTGGAGGATGAATGGTGATCGATACTAATGCCAAAAATGCAATCAATAAATTTTTTGTCTGTCTGTCTGTCTGTCTGTCTGTCTGTCTGTCTGTCTGTATGTGCACGCATGGGTCAAAAACTACTGAAGGCATTTTAACCAAACTTGGTACGATTGTAGTCCATACTCCCGGACAGGTTATAGGCTGTATAACATAACGCTAAGACACATAGGAGCTGAGCAGTGACGAAAAATTTGAAGCAAGTCAGTTGACAAAAAGCGCGTTCTAGCTCTTATCATCGCATACGTTGATCATACGCCAAAAATATGTATTACAAAAATAATGGTCTTCAAAAGATGTACAAAAAAGTCCTGAATAGTATATATCTATCTTTTATATATTAGCCACAATAACGTGTTTAATCGTTAGGGTTTTCTTCAAAGTGTATTAAATACATAAATATATTGTAATTTGCATAGACATATCTTTTTCAAACTCCCATATTTCAAAAGTACACTTTAATATCTTATTCATAAAAAAAAAATTATAGAAATCGGTTGATAAACACACAAGATATAGATCATTTTACACATTATTGCTATTTGTCAACAATAAAAAAATACAAAACTGACAATAAAATAAAGAAATACAATCACAAAACATTAAATTATTATTCAAAGTGTTTGTGTTTATTTTATTAAGTAATTCAAAAATACTGCACGCAGTTTATCTATAGATAATAATATAGTCGAGTCTAAGTTTAGTCAAATATTTTTTGCTAGATGGTAAAAAGGTGTGAGGTACAATAATTTATTTCAGCATTTTTTTTACAAAAGACAAATCCCACACTAGCCTTTAAAAATATCAATTTAACGGACACAAAGAACATCCAGACTAAGGACAATAGTTTGTGTATCACAATTGTCCTCCATGGGAATCGAACCCGCGACCTCATGCACGCCAGCCATGTATCCGTGTGGTGACGGAGTAAGAATACAATATGTCACCTCCCCATCTCATCCCATGGGTGGCGTAAAACCGACTAAGGGACTATCGGTGAATATTATCTTCCAATCTATCCGTATATTATCAACCAATCCGACTGGCCAGCGTGGTATTAGTAGGCCAAGTATTCCTCCGTCACGGGAGGAGGCGCGTCCTTGCAGTTATGATGAAATAAGCGATGTCATTTATTTTAACTTACAAATTTGACAACAGATAGCATTGTGCCTGTGACGTCATTTTCAGTATCGCGGTGTTAAGTTAAGTTTTCCTTGAAAGAATGACGTTCGCTCATGTCTTTCAGTATAAGTTTAGACGCAGTCTTCATAGATATTTTATTTACTATTTATTTACTTTGAAAAGGTTTTGGTTCGTTCGTTAATTTTACAATTCGTTTGTAATGTAGGTATATCTGTTCGTTATAAGGTTTTAAAAACGATTTTTCAGTATTAAATCGAATTGCGAAGTAAGTAACATCCGCCACGCGAACGAAGTCGCGGGCACAGCAGCTAGTACTTAATAAAATATTGACGTTTCAACAAGTATAATCCCACACGCTTGACGAGGTTAATCTATTTATAGACATCACCCTCTCAATAAACTATTTCTGACGAGTCAACTCACTGCATAAGGTATCGTTTATAGTCTTGTCTGAGCCTAATTAGTTGAGTATTTAATAATGTTTTTTAAAAATGTGAATCGGTTGCAAAACATTTGTTAAAGGACGCTGTGAAAGAGATTGTTAGTTTGAAGGATTGACTCTTTTACTGATATAACGACCTCTGTGGCGCAGTCGGTATATTACATGGCTGCTACGCAGAGGTCTCGAGTTCGATTCCCGCTCAATGCAAATCTTTGAGTATATATTTTTTTTAATGTATAAAATGTATACAAAGTTGAAGCTCTGCTTAGTTTGAAACTAGGTGGCTTCATATGAATTAGTGAAAACCAAATAAAACAAAAATATTCAGTTGTAACGTAAAATAATTAACTGTATTGACTCCATCCATCCCTTTATTTATCCCGGTGCGTGACGGGAACACTCCACAGTGATTGGTTCTAGAGAACTGTTCCCAGGAACGGAACGAATAGGAGTCGTTCCGCTTTGTAATGTGTTATAACACTGTTGTTTATTTGTATTAGCTTTAATACTTTTGGTTTTGGTAGGATTTAAATATTTTTTGCTTTAATTTTTTTAGTGAGATAAAAGCTCACGAAGCTCAAAGAAGTGAGAAATGTTATGTCCAATGAATTATTTTATCATATTATTAAGGGTGTTTGTTAAACGAGGTTCGGTAAACAAACACAAAGAGAAGCTGTTCACCTATAAAAAGAATTTTAAAATTAAAAACACGACTTCAAAAGCAGAGCCCACTTTCAATTCGTGTAACAACAATAAAGTTACTTACATATTATGATTCAGTAAAAACTAAATTATTAGGTACATCGATTTTTGATGAAATTTCTATGAAATCAACCTAATAAACTAACTAGGGAATCAAAAAAATATTTATTTTATTTGGATATTATATTGGGATGTTTGCTTTTAAGGTAACAAACATCTCTTTTCTGACTTTCGGCAAAAAATATTTAACCTAGCCCTAGAAATAACTGGGTGAGACAGTAATCCACAATCATGTCTTAATTATGTTATCAGGGCGTAAATGAATAAAATATAACCATAAATATAGTGAATAGATACAAAATTAATAGGTATGCCTCTGCCTGTCTACCCTTATTGAAACAAGGCGTGAGCTTATGTATGTATGTTTTTATACCTATCAATTAAATGATTAACGTTACTACGATTACTTTCATAATCTGTTAATGTGAGTTACTTAATATTATGTAATTTTGGAGTTCAGAACTACTTATTGATGTAGGAACTTATAAATATTTAAACAGTAGATAATCACGAAAAGAAGAAAGACAATGGGAAAAGAAGAGTAGATAATCAATTTTAATCTTTCGCTTTTTAGGGTCTCGTAGCCAAATGGCTGTCTGTCCCTGTGTATTAGTAGGCCAAGTATCCCTCCGTCACGGGAGAAGGTCCATACCTGCAGTGAGACATTAATGGGCTGTTATGATGATGGAGTTCGAATCAACCACGTTCACGGTAGCAGTATAATTATCTTGACTGTTATTCTAGCAAGATAGTTAAATAATAACATAATATTTTTAATGTAATCCATATAACAACTTGTTATGATTACTTCGTAGTTCGCTGTGTGGTCTTAGTACGTTGGGTCTCTTAAGGCCTACGCAGACCGGGACGGCATGGCAAGGGATTTTAATTTTTACTAATGGACATTCAACCGTACTATTACAGAAATACGACATAAATTGCTATGCTTTAAAATGAAAAATGCCGTGCGATAAAATCCCTTTCAATGCCACGGCATCATTTTAAAGCATAGCATGCCGTCCCGGTCTGCGTAGGCCATTATTAACTAATTGTACAATGTCAGCGAAACGTTATCAGCTGCCTGTGAGGTACGGTGCTTAGTAGGTAATCTGTAATTAAAACGCGCAATGTAAGATTAACACGTTGCCTGACAATAGTAAAACAATATGAAAGTATCATAATCCATACTTCCTAATATTATAAATGGAAAAGTGTGTCTTTTTGTCTTTTTTCACGGCAAAACGGAGCGACGAATTTACGTGATTTTTTAAGTGCAGATAGTTACTGTTGAAGGGATGGAGATTAACATTGCTACTTTTTTTTTGTTTTTTTTTTCTTCTGTGTCCAGTAAAGGGGAACAGTGCTACGCCGAATTTAACGCAAGCGAAGCCGCGGGCAAAAGCTAGTATAATATGATACACATGACAGGGTTTAAGGTGATACTTGGCCTACTAATACCACGCTGGCCAGACGGATTGGCATAGGGGTTAACTTCAAGTTTTCCGTCTTTTTATTTCGTCAAGATATTATTCACGAATAGTCCCTTAGTCGGTTATTACGACATCTATGGGATGAGATGGGGTGGTGACATATTGTATTCTTACTTCGTCACCACACGGAGAGATACAATATGAAAGTATCATAAATTACTCGTAATATGATACACAGGACAGGTCTTAAGGTGATAATTATTTTTGTCTTTGTTTCATGACCACTTCTTTATAATATTGAGTGCAGCAAATACGACACAACCAGATTGATGACCACTGTGGCGTAGGTATATTCGTTATATTACAAGACTGCCACGCAGAGTTCTCAGGTTCGATTCCCCGTTAATGCAAATTTTTGTGTGCCTGAACATGATGTTTTTTTAATGTACTAAAAAAAAGTGTTTATCGATGTTTCTAGTACCCATAGTACAAGATCTATTTCGCTTGCGACTTGTTTAATGAGATAACAGTGTTAGTAATATTATTCAGACTAAATCAAACATGTTCATGGTAACATAATATGTTTGCCTTGAACGGGAATTAAACCCGCAACCCCTTAACCAATTATACGGTGTAAAACTAACAGTAAAAGAAACCTAAATAATACAGCAATCGATATGCTTTTTATAAAATAAGAAACAAAATAATCAGACCACGATCCTTGGGACGACCGCCATACTGTTTTTTTTTCGTATATTTTTTATCTGTGGAAACGAGTTTCGTCTGTGAACGGGGTATAGACAACAGGTGTTACGCTACTGAACGATATCTTGTTCTTTTTTTAAATGTGTTTCATAAGGGATAGTTGATTTAAGAGGTTGTGTGACGAAATTTTTAATGGTTTAAAGATTGCGTGAGACTAATTTGGTACTTATTTTTAACTTTTTGGGTTGGTATTTAAGATAAAAGTGTGGGTTGGTGGATAACAAGGTGTGGGCTCTTAGTTAATACATGTCATGCTGGGTTTTGACAGGGAGTAAATGTCTAAGAGATAACCTTGGTATTGACCTTGGGATTGCATCCACATAACAGACCCCACTTCACCAACACTTCACGTTCTTGTTCAGTGTGGGCAAACTTAACGGCTGCCTACGAGAAAACACTCTGACTAAATCGAACATTGTTCTCGGAAAGTTTTGCATGGAGCTTGAATCGAATCGCTCACAACAGAATCCTCTGTACAACAGCATTAGGGTATAAAAAAGAAGAAAAACAGCGAATATATCAAAACGGAATAGGATCGTCACCGTATCAACTCGAGCCGTTCAGTATTATTTGTATGAAACTCCTTACTGCAACGCACGCTAATCGGAATCGTAACGTAATCGGATTTTTGACGTTTGACACCGAAGAAAAAGGCAAGGAAAACGGGTACCGATCCCTTAACGTTTTGATATGTATGCTACAACCCTTAATATACTACTGTATAAACGGGTTATCTATTTAATTTATTTATAATACTGAACGGCTCGAGTTGATACGGTGACGGAAACGGTGATCAAAACGGAATAGGATCCTATTCCGTTTTGATATGTTTTCTGTCTATTTTATTCTAAACAATTAGTCCAAACAACAAAATATAATATGCCACTACCACGATTTTATTTTTGCATGAAAATGTATAACTTTTGCATGACCGGCGATCGTAGACATAAAAGGAAAAGTAGATACTAAGGTACATTTGACATTTTCTTTTTCCATTTGACTTATATGCTAACCTACTTTTTTAGTTGTAGTACTAACCACTCCTAAATATATTTCGTTCAGGTTAACGCTCGTTAAGAAAGTCAACCAATAAACATTTTAAGTCAATATTTTACTTTAAATTGAGCTTCTATTTGTAAAGCACTCAATACTGTTGACATCTCAACTTATATTGGACATAACATGCTTATACATCTTTGAAATCTCTAATAGACTATTGAATTCAACAATTTGATTCAATAACACAACATAATTGAATCAAAATTGTGTAGAACGTGACTGTGACCTCTGAATCTGAATTGAGAAAGACTTTTTGACCTTATGATTTTTCTTTTATAACGACACGATGACCTTTGTGTCCTAATAGTTATACATCTGCTATGCTGTCTGTAAATGTTAGTGTTCTTAAACAAAATTATAAAATATATATGCCTCACACAACGCCATCTAGTCTATAACTAAGCTGAGCTTGTACTATGGGTACTAGGCAACGGATATACATACATAAATACTTTTTTTTTGTAAATACATACATATTAAACATAGAAAACACCCAGACCAATGCAAACAATCATGTTCATACACACAAACATTTGCATTGAGCGGGAATCGAACCCGAGACCTCTGCCTAGCAGTCATGTTATATAACCACTACGCCACAGAGATCGTCAAAACGTTTATACAGGGTTTATTGTCAAGTTTTCCTTTTAAGTATTATCGTAGATATAATATCTGCGAAACATCCTTTACTTAATTGGTTTTTATGACTTACATGGGATAAGGAAAGGCATGGTTATTCTGTCACCATACGAAATACGTTATATCAATAGTTTAAAGTAAAATAATCGTTGTTTGGCATGGCTAATATGTTAAGATACCTTGACCCACGATAATACACGAGATAGGTACATATAATAAGTATATTTGAGCTAGACTAGTAAACGCTTATTAGGTGAAAACACGTTTAAACGAAAAAATCATTTGTATATTATTCTAGTATACTGTAATGAGGAGTTCATTAGACAAGATAACACTATTCCACCACGTTTTGTGGGTGTCGTGAAATACGACCAAGACAGTACTATACTAGAAATCAGTACCTTTAGAAATGAGACAAATGAGCCACCAACTAAGAGCTAATAATGTTTCAAGTTTCGATATTTTATTTAAAAAATTATAAGATTCACAGCAGTTAAATTATTAACTAGTTACACATCCTAATAAGGTTCTTATAAGTGTAAATATTTATTACATTTATTTATTTAAGTTTCAAAGTATTAAACCAAAGCCAGAGTTTCCAAATTCGTTCAATACGTCAATTAATTTTGCTAACAAACAAATAATATAAAACTTTTCATGCCATTGCTGGCTGTAATTATACAAAAAAAATGTAAATACTCTTTTAATGCTTAACATCAGAAAGCTTTCAAATGAATAATTTAAAAACCAAATCAGAAGTTAAATCGTAAACATGGCCGGAAAGTATAGAATTATAAAAACAAAAATGTGTCCCCTGTTTTAAAGGTTACGTATTAACAAATTATACTAATCATAGACAAAACACAAACTTACCATTAATACGAAACCATAAAATCCAATCACACTAATGTCCACATAACAAATAAACACAAATTTCTATCTGTTAATTCACTAAAACCAAACTTTTAATTCAAAATCACTTTCAATATCTTTTTCTTTACACACGAAACGTCAAACGCGCACACTCGATATTTAAATTCACGCGAAGAAGCTCCGAACGTCCGCGAGGCGCGAAGCCAAATAGGGCACTGGCTGAAAATGTTTTCCCGCCCTTAACCATAGAGTAAACATAAGAAAAGCAGATGTGACATTCTTTTCTTAAATTACGCATTTTATTATGTGGTAAATGTTGTGTTACCTAATGAATTGTAAAATATAATTATGTATTATTAACTAATTTTCGTGATTACAATTAATTAAATCTGCCTTTGTCGTATACAAAGACGGGTTTAAACGTTTATATATATGATCGCAAATAGGCGTTTATTTTTCATAATTTAAAACCTTTACCAAATTCTATAGTTTTACACGTAAAATTAATAAAAATAACCAATGACAAGAATAAAATTTACATAATTTATTTATTCGAAAAAAAAAATAATTTTCGCGAAGTATGTGGAGTAGTGGAGGACATACAGCATATTCTGTTAGAATTTGTTAGAACCTAACTATGTAGGGAACGATTATTAAATTTAACAGTGATATACAATGTTGGTAAATGTAATACTATTTTAGCTAACCCTGAATCAGACCTAGCTAAAAGTCTGTATAATTTATATATCTCTAGTGTAATTTAAAAATATTTGTATACATATATTATACTAATATAATGTGACTATGACGGAGCGACAAATTGTGATAAAGCTCCTTAAATAAAGATTTAAAAAAAATGTATAAATGACCAGTGTTTTAAGCCCTGTGTTACCTCCTGCAGGGAAGAGTGATGACGAAATATCTTAAGACGATTTACGTTTGTAAATGTATATTTGTTCATTAACAATAAGTGTATAAAAAAGACTTAACCTACAATCATGTTGACCTGACGAATTAGTTAGTAAAGAGTTTTCAATCAAGTCTTTCTTATTTTTTTTTTTTTGCGTGGGAAACCTTTTATAGGCCGTCTACCCGCCTTTGGCCCAGGCGGGCAGGTGTGTCGGAGTCCCGAAAGATGGTGATACGGTTTACCGACTAAAACCCACGGTGTTCCTCTATCACCCAAAATGGCGAGACGGCGCGGCGGCGAGAAGACTGGCATTACTCGAGCCGTCCCACTATTTCGTTATACTCATAATAGCCGCTTTGCAGTAAGCTATAGTACTTTAATTATGTTTCAACAAGCATGTCAATGCTCGTTCCTTAAAATCGTTAAAAATTCGGTTAAGTTTTAACTGTTTAAGTTCTAACTTTCAGTTGTAAGACAATTTGACAACTAAAAGTTAACTTAACCGAATTTTTAACGATTTTAAGGAACGAGAAATAACATGAAGATCTAATTTAAATTAAAACCCATATCTAAATATTAAGAAAATACTATAAATAACTATGATAACAAGAAATTAATCAAGGTAGTTCCAAAATAAACATTTTACTTACTTACATTTGATATTTTACCAAAAATAACCAAAAACTAAGGAGCTAAAAATAAACATATTCAAAGTAAGAGATAAGTGGGTGTAAGACATTAATTTATTTTTGACTTACTCATCAATTTCAGAGAAGCAAAAGCTTACGACTTTATGAATGAGTTTTAAGGTCATAAATGTGCTTATACATATTACAAATATGTATAATAATATAGTCAGCCTGACTATCTATTAAGAATGATTTTAGTACACTTTTATAAGGCTTATTTTGCACATTGTACAAGTTACATCTAGACTTAGCCATTGCAGCCGTCTGTCAAACTAATTAAACGTTACTAAATCCAGGGTCTATAAATATGAAAACGACTCTATCTGGCATCGGTGATCTATTTTTGAGGCACTTCATAGAGCCGTAGACACACTGATGTAAAGGTTTCAATATTAATGGACACTGCTCTGGAAACTTTTAGAATTGTACTGAAACGAAATTGGTCCTTACTGCATACTACAGTTTATGAGTTTTCAACCGACTTCAAAAAAGAGGAGGTTCTCAATTCGGTTGTATTTTTTTTTTTTTTTTTATTTTTTTTATTTTTTTTTTTTGTGTTTGTTACCTGATTTCTCGAAAACGGCTAGACCGATTTGAAAAATTTTTTTTTTGTTCGATTGGGTATACTTCCCATTTGGTCCCATTGTCACCAGATCTGGATCTGGATGACGGGATCCTAGAGAAATCGAGGGCATCTCTTGAAAATTGTAGGGACGCATTATGTAAAATGTTGTCATATACGTGCATCTCTGACGTCACTACCAAATAGTCAAGAGTCAGAACTGGTCTGATGCTGGAGACCACAGAGAGTCGAGGGAACAACTCAACGGCATATAGCAGCTACCTTGTGTTTGGGCTTATTTTAATTGTATTGATGAAAACTTTACGAAACTTGACACAAACATGATCTGATGATGAAGAAGACTGAGGGTCGAGGGAACTCCTCAACGGTATGTAGCAGCTACCTAGTGTTTAGGCTTATTTTAATTGTATTGATGGAAACTTTACACAACTTTACACAAACATGATCTGATGATGAAGACGACTGAGGGTCGAGGAAACTTCTCAACGGTATATAGCAGCTACCTAGTGTTTGGGCTTATTTTATTCGTATTAATGAAAACTTTACACAAACATGATCTTATGATGAAGACGACTGCAGAAATTTATTTAATACGAATCTTAGAAAATTGTTATCAGCATGGTTTTTAACCGACTCCTGTTGAAGTCGGTTTTTTAATTAGAAAATTATTGTTTTTTTTGTTATGTATTTCTTTCTTTAATTGTTTTTAAAATGTTTATAAGTGTGTACTTTTAGTTTGTAATTAATATTAATATGGTATGTAAGAATTCTGAAATAAAGAATATTTACTTATTTATTTTTTATTATTTATACGAATATTATTTTTATAATAAAAGCTACTCGAAATATTAATTCTGAGCAGATGCGCGGGCACCAGCTAGTAATGTAATAAATAAATCTTTCACACAACGCCATCTAGTCCCAAACTAAGCAAAGCTTGTACTATGGGTACTAGACAACGGATAAACATACATAAATACTTTTTTTTATAAATACACATACATATTATACATAGAAAGCACCCAGACCAATGCAAACAATCATGTTCATGCACACAAAGATTTGCATTGAACGGGAATCGAATCCGAGACCTCTGCGTAGCAGTCATGTTATATAACCACTACGCCACAGAGGTTGTCAAATGTTAGATTACATGAGATGAAGTTCCTCCTCCAAGTATTGCGACTTTATGCGTTTCTGTGTATCCCTGATCCATCAGTTCCCCGCCGTCCTAACCAGGTCGTCGGTCTACCCTGTGAGGAGTCTCCCCGTCCTACGCTTTCGAGTACGCGGTCGTCATTCTAGAACCTTTTAAGAATCTTTTCATTCTTGAACCAATGTTACAATCTGTACTTCTGTACTAATATTACAAAGAGGTAAAGTTTGTGTGTTTGTGACGTTGTAGGGGGTAATCTCTGGCTCTAATGAACCGATTTTAAAAATTCTTTCTGTGTTGAATAGTCTATTTATCGGCAAGTGTCATAGGCTATGTAGTATCACGCTATGACTAATAGGAGTGGAACAGAAATGAAATATGTTTAAAAAAGGGACGCCTTTTTTTTCTCCGCCCTACGAAGAGGGCACGGGTCAGCTAGTATTTGATAAAGGGAAACAAGAGGAACTTATACAACCCTGGCCAGACTTATTGGTACAGAGCTTTATATCAAGTCTTAAAAAAGAAATCATTTTGTTTTCATAGACCTTGTATGCAGTCTTTCCTTCAGCCTTAAACCGACGATTAAGTTAGTAGTAGGTAGTTAACAGTAACACCATGTAATTCAACACCACACACGAAAGAATAAACAAAATGTTACAGTTTCATTATAATGTAATTTTAAATTCAAAGCACACAATGAAAAAGCAAACTTAACATTTAAATTCCTCACAACAAATCAGCCATGTTGCAACTAAGTATGCAAAGTAATTATCCAAACAAAACGATAACAATTAAACTGTTTACCTTTAAAGATTACACTGTAATGTGTGCATATATTCTATCTCTATCACACTTGTTATAACTTATATCTATTTGTTTCTCTCCCTCCACATGCAAGATTCCCTACTAATATTAAGTAGGGTTAGGTTGACCTCGCATTTGGCGTTGGCGTCGACGCACAGTGTGGGAATTTCGCAATCTAGGGGGATTTAAATCAAAATATATTTTTTGTGAATTTATAACATACATAACATATTTATACCTAAGACTCTCTTTGTCACAACTACATATTCAAAATTCTTATAGGTAGGGTAAAAAAATAAATAAAAAATGTTGAAGTGGGTAGATAAAATCGTTGTACCCTTAAAATACGAACAACAACATTTTAGTGTCATCTTCAATTGAGATTACTGATCAAATTAACGAGTAGTCTTGTTTATTGGTTTATTATTAAATTGTGTATATCTTTCAAGATAAGTAAGAATGTATTATATTTAAATAATAATTAAACATTGATCTAATAACATCGTTTGAAAATGTAGTAAAATTAAGCATTTTTAGAGATGATTTGCAAAATAAAAGGTCTATTAAAAAAAATGATCTGAATATCCCGGTGTCTTTATTATTTTATTTTATAGCTTAGAGTCTTAACTTTTGACAACAATATATAAAAGTTGCGATTTTGTGCGACCGTCATACAATTTTTTTTGGTTTTCCGAATGACCGACGAAATAACAAAAAAAAATAATTTTTGGACCTTAAATGTGAAAAAAGAGCGAATTGATGCTACTTTTGCTTTTATAATAGATTATTACCCTCTTGTACAATTTTCGGATGGTGCTATCAACGATATTAAGTTCTTTTTAAGGAGATTATGTAACAAATTCAACGAAATATGGACAGCAAGCGGTAGACACCGTGAACGCTTTATAAACAAGAATATAACTTGGTTGAATGGATGTATTAACTTACCATATAATGTTTTAAATGAAATACCATCTACATCTGGCCATTCACCAGGAAGACCACACAAAAGTTTTGTAGAATGTTCTGATAAAACCAAAAAAACGTAAGGTTCAGAACCTAATATCGTCTAGGTACTAGCCCCGAAGAAATAACGATCGCACATGAATGTAATCTTCGTAAAGCAGGTAAAAGGGACTAAAGAGTCTTTTACAATAGCTAAAGAGCTATTGTAAAAGAACTTTCTATGAGTTCCCCTAGAAGAGGTTCCGTTATGAAAAGCGAAAAAGAATGACTAACGAAACTGTTCAAATGACTGAATCGGCAGATGAAGCATTAAGCATGATGGTAGATGATGGTTTATCTATATATAATATGCTATCTATATATATATATAATATGCTATCTATATATATATAATATGTCTATAATAAATTACTATCTGTGCCCACTCTTAATGAGGCCGAAAGTGGAATTAGTGATTATAATAAAAAATAAAAATTAATATCGCATTTTTTTAATACAACTTTATTTTCTGACACTATTTAAGTATTTATATTTATTTTATCACCAATCAATATTATTTCCTTTATTTAATTCAATTTGGAATTAAATCCCCCTAGATTGCGATATTCCCACACTGTGCGACGCGGCGTTTAAGTGACGTACCGTACACGCTCCGAGCGCGCTGCGTTAACGACGCGATCTTACCCCTTCGACTTTCTTTACTTTCTCTTCAGTCAAGTCTTTTTACACCAGGCGTGAACGTCGCACACACGCCCGAGAAACGCCGACGCCAAATAAATGTGGCTGTGGCCTAACTAGGGTTTGTAAATATAGTAAATTATAAATTAAACTTGTTTATGATAGTGGCGTGTCTGCGACTATTTAGCCTTGATATTATAATATATTATTATAAAAGCTCAACTGTTTACTAATTAGCTTTACGAAATTATTAGCTTTAGTGTTAGGAATTCTATGAGTATGAGACTTTTTGAAGTTATTTGTTTGTTTTATCATTAACTAGCTTCCGCCCGCGGCTTCGCCCGCGTAATATTAGTTTTTGTCAATCAGAATCAGAATTTGTTGTGAGTGAGAGAGAAGTGAATGTGAGTTTGGCTTTGTAGTTCCCGTTCCGAATCCGTACAGTTCGAATTTCGGGAATTCCGTTTATAGAAAAAGTATATGTACCAAGATTTATTGACTTATTTTCAATTCAACCCCTATTTCACATACGATTTTTTTCCAAATTTTTATTTTTATTTTTTATTAACAAATAGTTCTATGTTCTTTCACAGGGTCTAAAGATTGTCTGTACCAAATTTTATCAAAATCCGTTCAGCCGTTTAGGCGTGAAAGAGTAACAGACAGACGGAGTTACTTTCGCATTTATAATATTAGTATGGATTTTCTTATTTACTTAGTTGAACTTTACTTAAACTTAAATTATGTGAATAATAATTGCTATAATCTATACTAATATTATAAAGAGGTAAAGTTTGCGTGTTTTTGACGTTCTACTGAACCGATTTTAAAATTATTTCTGTGGTGAATAGTCCATTTATCGGGGAGTGTCATAGGCTATATAGTATCACGCTATGACTAATAGGAGTGGAGCAGTAATGAAATATGTTTAAAAAAGGGACGCGTTTTTTTCGTCGCCCATCGAAGTGGGTACGGGTTAGCTAGACCTTAATAAATTGTGCCTAGTGCATACAGCAGTTTGGGTGTACAGTCACGAGCAATAATATGTACACATTTTCAAATTTTCTAAACTATCTGCACGTTTATCTAGACATTACAATATCAAAATGAATTCGTAATTTAGAAGAGGTTCCGTACAGTTTTGAATTAATCTTCGAATTTTCAATTTTGGATTGGC
Source organism: Schrankia costaestrigalis (assembly GCA_905475405.1). Taxonomy (NCBI): domain Eukaryota; kingdom Metazoa; phylum Arthropoda; class Insecta; order Lepidoptera; family Erebidae; genus Schrankia; species Schrankia costaestrigalis. The sequence continues at coordinate 5,462,255 of FR997852.1, read as the reverse complement.
AGAACTTTAGATAACTGGTTTACAAAATGCGAAAATGTGTACATATTATTGCTCGTGACTGTACTAAGAGGTTACTATCAGTGTGGTGACGGAGCTCTACTTAATATTAGTAGGGAATTGTCCGTGTGGTGACGGAGTAAGAATACAATATGTCATACCCCATCTCATCCCACGGGTGTCGTAAAAACCGACTAAGGAACTAACCGTAAATATTATCTTTACGAAGTAAAAAGAAGGTAAACTTGAAATTTAACCCTATACCAATCCGTTTAGCCAGCGTGGTATTAAGTAGTAGGCCAAGTATCCCTGCAGTGGGACATTAATGAGCTGTTATGATGAATCATCTTCTTCTACACTCTTAGAATGAGATAAGATGGTGACATTAGGTATTATTGACTATTGTATGGTGAAGGCAATCTAACGTTCTAAAATATTTTAAGCCTATCATTAAGAATTTAGTTCAAAAATATTCTTGATCAATCTTTACAAAATAACACAGGAATCTCATTAAGGGTAATTAATTATACAGGGTTGAAGAAAGAAAAAACAAAATACGCCCTTCCTGCAAAGAAGGTTTTTTTTAAACTTTATTTTTTCTCTGGTAAAAAGTTTGGAGTTCCTATTACGGAGGTATTTCGCAACATTTCAAAGTAAGAAACAAAAATAAGCATTTGTAAATATTTTTAAATGTGCAAAAAAATGTCATCGTCAAAAGTGGAATTTATATTTTGTATTACTGTCGAGTTTGTTTCTTTTAATGATATTAGTTATTTTTAAAAAAAGATTTAAATAGTCGGGTCGATTTTCCCTAATTCGGAGGTATTTTTTTCGTCAGAGCCTATTACTGCGGTAGACGATTCCTAATACGGAGGGTCAGAAATTATATTCATCCAAGTTCCGTACAAATAATATTTATCAAATAATTTAAATGTATTAGTAAAGTAAGTTGTATTTTTGGTATTCATTGACCATTGATTTGTATCTTTTTTAATGAAATTATTTTTTACTAGCTGCCCCTGCCCACTTCGTTAGGCGGCGAAAATAACGCGTCACTTTTTTAAACATGTTTCATTATTGCTCCTCTCCTTTTCGTCACAGCGTGATACTATATAGCCTATGACACTCCCCGATTAATGTACTATTCAACACAGAAATAATTTTTAAAATCGGTTTATTAGATCCAGAGAGTACCTCCTACAACGTCACAAACTTTACCTCTTTATAATATTATTTATAAGTAATAAGTATAGATAGAAATACACGTTCTAAAAAGAGTTTTGTGTTATTAAAATATGGTTAACTTTTCTTTTTATGCTTAGTAAAATAAAAACAGAAATATAAAATTACATAGATTGCATAACTTTACATAAAAAGAATATGTATATTTAAAAGTTTTTATCGCTTTTGGTTTTATACAAAACAAAAAAACTTACGTATCACATAACAATTCTATTCTCAGAATCAATAATCACGGTACCCTAAAACTTGTAATTTTATGTTCTATGAATAGGGCCGTAATAGGAAATCATAGATCCTAACACAGACTTACTTGGAAATAATTACCACCGCAATAGGAAAACTACTCCTGTTTTTAATAATCCTAATTCGGACCTATCAAAACTTCGATAAATGGAACAATGTAAATGTTTAATGAAACTATAACAGTTTTTTGGCTCATATATGTAAACAGTAGTCAACAGTTATACAAAATAAATGATTTATGATAAGTTAAAATACACCTTCCTATTTTTACCCTTTCTAGGAAATCCACATTTTGTACTCAACAATTTTCGTATTTAATTCGATTTCTAACTACGAATACATACCGCAGAATATGGTTTTTAGTTTATGAGATTAATAATTATTTCAAAAAACCTTGAAACAAGTTCAATAAGTTAATAAATTGAAAGTTACAAGCAATTAAACATGCCCAGTATTTTTTCTATTACGGAGTTATACCACCGTATTAGGACGAATCTAAAAAAATCGTGTCGTATTTCGGCGCTATTTTATTTCTTATTTTTTGGATATAAAACGAGTTACAAATATAAAACAAGCTATTGAAATAGTAATAGCATTTTCTTACTATTATAAGTAAGAAAATGCTATGAATAAGAAATAAACCATCTTAAACGGGTTAATAATACAAAAAACTTAGTTTCTAAATATTAGTGTACCTAATTTTGTTGTTCAGCGTTTGTATGGAAATCCCTTTCACGTCGATGCCGTTACACAGATTGATTGATTTTGATTAGTTATCTATGTTCTTTACTTGAAAACGTCAGGTAAATCATGAAGTAATAGATGTAGAATAAACTGATTTCGTTTTGTTGTACGCAAACTGAATAAAACCAGAATAAAACACGAAAATAGAAATACCTCCGTAATAGGACGCGATTTTGACTACCGCCGTAATAGGAGCTTTTACCTTAGCTGACCTGTGCCCACTTCGTTGGGCGGGGAAAAACGCGTCCCTTTATTAGTCATAGAGTTTTAAAATGGGTTCATTAGTGATCAGAGATTACCCCCTACAACTTCACAAACTCACAAATTTTACCTCTTTATAATATTAGTGTTTTCTACCTGGAAAAGGCGTTATTGTAATTTAAAGTTTAAATAAAAGATAAAAAACAAAGTCGTTGTCTTGATCTAAAGCCCGATTTACACATCGACAAGTACAGTAGCTCGCTACTGTACTTGTCGATGTGTAAGTATGATGTCGAAGTTAAGTAGTAGGTAAGTTGTCGACTAAGCTGATTTAAATAGATCTCCATCCTATCCTTGGCGAGTTAAGTACGAAGTAGCCCCCTCTATCGCGTCTCGCCAACTTAACTCGCCAAAAATAGGATGGAGATATATTTAAATCAACTTAAACAACAACTTACTACTTAACTCGTTACTGTACTTGTCGATGTGTAAATCGGGCTTAAAGTAATGTAGAAATATGATACAAACAAGGGCAAATATCACAGACTGTCAAGAAGCTACTCGAATTTATAGATGCTTCTTTGTGAGCTTAGGGAATTTATACGTCCGCTTCACGAGAATAAACAAAGACATACAGGTAAAGTATCAGCAATACGAGTAGTAAGTGGGTAAGTCCGCATAGACAATACATTTATTGATTAAAAAATAAAAATTAATAAAATAATAATTCAATATTTTTATTTTGTTTCAATATAAAAATATAAATATTCCTCACACATTCACACATTGCCATTTAGTTCCAAACAAAGCAGAGCTTGTACTATGGGTACTAGACAACGAATAAACTTACTTAAATACTTTTTTTTTATAAATACATACTTATTATACATAGAAAACACCCAGACCAATGCAGACAATCATGTTCATGCACACAAAGATTTGCATTGAGCGGGAATTGAACCCGAGACCTCTGCGTAGCAGTCATGTTAAATAACCACTACGCCACAGAGGTCGTCGGTTGTCAGTCGCCAAAGACTTCATCTCGGTAAGTAATTAAGAATTCATTTAAATTTAACTATTTCTTTTTATCATTAAGCTGGTAGATCTCAGAAGATAAGCAATATGCATACCTATATAAAAATTCTACATAAAAAACACCTTTAAATATATTTCCCACAATTAACAATAAACCATTTAGTATGCAATATGCACTCTACAAAACTAGCAATCATTTAACAGGTTTACACACAATATGACCCATAAATGGACACTATACTTGACATACTAAGAACGACTTTATTTTTATTGGGCTTAAATGCGTAGAACAATTTGCGGGACTTAAAAATAGTTGTAGTAAACAAATAAAAAACGTACACTATTTAAGGATTACAGGTCAAGTAGCCCTCCGTCACGAGAGGAGGTATGTCCCTGCAGTGGGACATTAATGGGCTGTTATGATAGTTAGGCAAGGTCAACTGTAAAACCACATTATAGATATAGGTAGAGAAGTCAAGCAAGCTCGAGCAGGTTAGCTAGGATCTCGAGCGATTTCGGACTTCGAGCAACCTCGGTCTGGAAGCCAGATATAATATTATACTAAGTACGTTCAAGCATGCTCGAAATGGTAGGGAATAAACCGAACTTTAGGGTTTTATACCTATCTTTTTTTTAACACTAGTGAAAATTAGTCACCTTAACGTAACTGCCAATCATAGCTAAGAAAAGTAAAGTACAAAATATATGAGTTTGTCTTCTATATTTACCTGTTCTATATCAATATAACCAGATAAAATTAGCATGACAAACACCTTCCTCACTCTGCTACACAACTCAAAGGACGTCGTTGTACAAAGGACTTTAGTCGTGAAACAATCATCAAGTCAAAGTCTCTGCGGTGTACACCTTGCTTGTTTGATCAATCTGTTAGATACTATTTAACACTTTGACATACATACATAAACTCACGCCCTATTCTCATTGGGTAGGCAGAGATTGGCAAATACAACGATCCTTACACACCTGATTTGCTTCTTCTTCATTCATACATATTCATACATGCCTGACGGTTCACTTGCCCTTTCTGAAGAATGCCACTAATTATGTCCCTGTAAGGCGCCGATTACACTAGACTACATGTAGTCAACTACATCATGCAGGAGACTACATATTGTAGTCTCCTACACAAGGACGTTAGGAAGGATATGTAGTGTCCTAACAGCCTACATGTGATTACACTAGACTACATGTAGTCTCCTACATGATGTAGTTGACTACATGTAGTCTAGTGTAATCGGCTAAAGTCTTTCTAGAGCTTCCCCTACCGACGTTAGCAAATACATTCAAAATTGTTCATAAGTTGATCGATAAACTAAATGCCTAACTAGGTACTATTAACTAGTTCAATCCTATTATAATAATAAACTATTATTATTATTATTATTATAATCCAGAACCATGCATACAATATACATGATATCAACACTAAACTACTTGTACATACTCGTACTAAACTACATAACATAGATCAGAGTAACAATCAATGAGAAACATAACAGCACTTATCTTAGCCTATTGTGTAATTAAATTATGAGAAATTACTCATAAATATTAAACAATAAATTGTTAATAAACCTATTACATAGTGCTTTGTTTGTATTAATAAGCCATCTTGAACTGATTCTCGCGTTAAAGATCCCACATGCATTGTATTTTGTTACAAATATTATGGGCATAATGTCACTGCTGTTACGAGCAAACAAAAGAAGGACAACTGGATGTAAAACCCTATACCAATCTGACTAGACATCCTGGTATAGGTAAGCCATAGTTTCTCAACGTCTCTGGAATAGAGCCCACTTTAATAAGACCTAATCTTAGCATTCCATGCCGGGTCCATCGCGTGATAAAGGACAGCGTCTGGGACTTACGACCCGCCAATACAAAAAAAAACATAATTCGCAAATAAGATCAATAATGCAAAATGTTGATAACAGACGCTTGAGAAAAGGCAATAAAGTATTTGTATAACACACTCTCAACACTTTTAATGTTTTTCAAATAAAGAAATAGTGGGGTCACGATCATCTCGTCTCAAACGCAACTGGTAGCAATAGCATTTAGTCTAAAACGCAGCTGGCCTCGGTATCATCTCGTCACTAACGCAACTGGTAGCAGAAGCATTTGGTCTAAAATGCAGCCGGTCTAAGTACCTATCATCTCGTCTTTAACGCAACTGGTCTAAAATCTCTAAATAACTCTCTTAACTGTAGCATCATTCGTAAAAAAAATAAAAATAATGTGCAATATTAAAACGAATTGAATCCTACTTGCTACTAAACTAATATTATAAATGCGAAAGATTGTGAAGATGGAATGATGGATGTTTGTTACTCTTTCACGCAAAAACTACTGAACGGATTTTCATGAAACTTTACAGTAACATAGCTGAAACAACAGAATAATATACAGGCTACAAATAAGTTGTTATATCAAATAAATATTCAATGAAATGAAGATTTATGTGAAATAATATTATCCGAAAATAACAATTTCGACTTACTACGACTTTTCATAGATTAAATACGAAAATAACGTACTTATAACTACTACTTTTAATTCGGAATTTTGAAATTCGGAATAAAGTATTTCGGAATACTGGGTGTTTCCGTTTTAGACCAGTTGCGTTTCAGGCGACTTGTATTTTTAGACTAATTGATATTTAGACCAGCTGCGTTTTAGACCGGTAGCGTTTTAGACGAGTTGTTTTTATACCCAGTGACCAGCTGCGTTTTAGACCAAATGCTACTGCTACCAGTTGCGTTTAAGACGAGATGATAGTGACCCGTCTATAATATAATACTTACACAGAAATCTGTGGTATAATATAAACAAAAACGGCCGTTCTTTTCGAATGCGAAAATTAAATTTATATTAGCGGCGCTAGTGAGCCCTATAAACGCTCTTAAAAAGTCAATTCCCGCGCTAGAAAAAAAAAACCAATTAACAAGCTATTTATACAATTTTGTATAAATAGCTTGTTAAGCCAGTACATTCGATTTCGCAGGCTTTTTGTATTGTTTGACATTTATAAGCAGGTTTCAGATTAAAAACCAGCATCTGATAATGCGGTTAGGCTTATTATTTACAGTTCGTCTTATTATTCTGGATGCCCTTTTTAGGATAAGTCGTGGGACACATATTATTTAAGCACTTTAAACGGTTAAAGCTTGCTACTTATTTGTTTTACATCAACGGATTTTGATGCGGTTTTTTTTAATAGATAGATAGACTCAAGAGGAAGATTTATATTCATAACAAATGCATAATATAGTAGAGAAACCCATATAAATTTAGAGATTTCTAATGAAGCTGTACTTAAACGTTGTATAAATATTAAGGGAAGCAACATGGTTTAATTACTGGTAGGTCAACAAATACAAATCTTCTGAGCTATACTAACTACATATGTGACTCATTTAATAAAAAAGTGCAGGTGGACTCTAAATGGTCGACACGATCAAATGCTTTCGAGAAGTCAGTATTATGTATATACTGACTTCTCGAAAGCATTTGATCGTGTCGACCATTCAAGGCTCCTTGCGAAGGCTTATCATGTAGGAATACATGGTAATTTGTTGCGATGGTTAACGTCGTACCTACTAAATCGGACGCAGTTGGTCGCGCTCCAGGTATATGACTCAATTCCTTTTTTGGCAACATTTGGCGTTCCCCAGGGATCGAACCTCGGTCCTCTATTATTTTTAGTGTACATCAACGATCTGCTGGGTTCTATTCGTTGTGAATGTCTGGCTTATGCGGATGACATAAAAATTTTCAAGTGTGTATCCAACTATCAAGACTGTGAAAGTCTTCAATATGACATAAACACAATATTAACTTGGTGTACTGAAAATTGTATGTCTCTCAACATAAAAAAATGCCAATGCATTACATTCACTAAAAAGAAAAACCCTATACACTATTCGTACAATATTAACGGTGTTAATATTGACAGAGTCACCGTTGTTCGTGATCTGGGTATAATTTTCGACTCGGTTATGTCATTTCGATCTCACTATAATCATATTTGCAACAAGGCTAACAGGATGCTGTCGTTTATATTAAGAAACGCTAGACCGTTCAAGGAGCCTAGCTCTCTTATTACGTTATACTATAGTTTGGTCAGGAACTTGCTTGAGTACTGCTCAGTGATCTGTCTCCTATATACATCACTCACTGTGATAGAATAGAAGCAATACAAAGAAGATTTGTTAGAGCTCTCTGTTCGAAGCTTGGTCTAAGACGAAAAATACCACTCTACGAGGACAGACTCCAGCGGTTTAACATGATGACGCTTGAGGGGAGGCGCTGGATGAGCGATCTGTGCACCCTTCACAGGATTGTAAATGGAACCTTTGACAGTCAACTTGTTGAATTATTAAACTTTAAAATACCAACGCGGTCCGTACGTATCCCACAGCTGTTCGTTGCACCATTAAGCAATAACAACGTCTCCCAGAACAATCCAATAACACGATTATGCTCTCATTTTAACTCTATCTGCTCTACGGTTGATATATTTGATGGAAATCTGCAATCTTTTAAAAAATCAATATCTGTGCTCCAGTGTAAATGATGGTTGATACCATTTACATAACATGAAATAAAAAAAAAATAAAAAATGCATGCCTACACTTTAAGCCTACTCACTTAGTATAATATGTTTAAGGATGCTGTGTACAGACATAATTGGTTTGCAGACCTGACATTGTATGTAGAGATTTATTATAAATGTATATTTTTGGTTTGTAATCTGTTTCTGTACCAAATAAATAAATAAAATAAGGACATTCTGTAGTAGGTGCCCGTGCGGAGACGGGGCGGATCGCTAGTATTATATAACATCATACTACTATAATTATAATATTACTATAGAAAAGACCCTGATTTCCACTTCCAGCTAATTACAAATGTGGCTCAATCCGTCATAATATATAAATTCCTTCAGCTTCCAAAAATCAGCAATAAACTATTACCATCTTAATTTCAAACATAACTATTTGACAGAAACAATCAATATGGTTATTATGCCTTTGTAAAGGATTATTTTTCATTGATCCTAAATATAGACATTCCCCTACCTATACTTCAAATTAAAAAAGGGGTGAAGCAAGGGTCGTGTGTTGTGGTAAGTTAGTAAAATGGGGATTTACTATAACTTACTATTTATTATTTTAACTGCTTATTGTTAACTAGCTGTTGCTCTCGACTTCGTTCACGAAAAAAATATTTAGGTATTTTGCTCACCATTTTTATTTCTGCGGTACCATATAAAAAATCCTTTTGCGTGACTTAACGTTTTACTGCAACAACAACTGCGACCGGAACTTTATGTGCCCTCCGAAGCCCGGTCAGATGAAATACCACTGAGTGGTCACCAATCTATAGAATGACCTTACCGAAGCTGCTTAACCACGTTAATCAGTTTCTTAATCAGTTTTCGCAACAGACTGTGAGTGGCTGCCAGTGAAAATGCATTTAAAAAAAAACTAAAAATTTTTTTTTGCGGAACCCTAAAAATGAAGGCTTAGTTGTTTGTTATACATCTGCCTGTAAAAGCCCTGTAAAAAACTAATAATGTTAAAATTTTCTTGTCATCTTTTTTCTACGGAACCCTTTGGAGAACTTCCCGAGGGAAGACCGGGAAGAAGTTCCCGGGAGAAAAATATTATCTTTGTTTTTAACATTATATGTAAAAGTTTTACTTTTTAATTTAAATGTTTTATACAACTAGCGACCTGGCTCGTCTCAGCACGGGCACCTACTACATAATGTCCTTAAACAACGTTTAAATACAGCTTCATTAGACAATTACAATCACAATAGTAATAACCTAGTCAATAAAAAGTAATACATAATGTAACCCTCGCCTCGGTAAGTACGCTTATTTTCTCACCTTTACTTAAATAGACATTATACATTACACCCTAATTTACATTCTAACTGCAACATTAAGCAATGCGTCACCCCATAAATGTCACTTGACACCAGACAACAGACCTTTCCTACCTTACAGTGCCCTCGTGCATGCCATGCACTTTTTAGAATACCTACGTAAGTGCTATTGTTACATTTTATCATTAAATAACTAAGAACCGGTATGTAATACCGTTTTTACTTTGTTTTGTGAAGTTATTTTATAATGATGTTTAATTTACGCGAAATAATTATTTAAGAATCGTCATTACTGCCTCATCATAACAGCTCACTAATAAAGTCCCACTGAAGGGACGGGCCTCCTCCTAAGACGGAGGGATACTTGGCCTACTAATACCACGCTGGCCAGGTAGATTAGTACAGGGTTTAATTTCAAGTTTTTCTACTTTTTATTTTGTAAAGATAATATTTACGGTTAGTTCCTTAGCCGGTTTTTACGACAACCATGGGATGAGATGGGGTGGTGACATATTGTATTCTTACTCCGTCATCACACGTTTTATAGGATAGGAGAAAACTCTACATGTACAATTTTTGATTTGTTTCTTTTGAACATGATTGCTTACAAAAAATATCTCAGTATCATAATTTTTTTTTTTTAAAAAGAACTTGAAAACGATGTGTACTTATTGACTTAAATGGATTTGTACGACCATGCGACTAAGATTTTAGTTAAATCTAGTGTCAGCTTCTACCATAATCATTACTTGACAAAAGCCTCTCTCGCTGACTTCCACGTCATGTTTCAGTCCATGGCCAATGCAGGGCAGTGTTTTTTTTTATATATTATGGGAAGCAAACGAGCCAGCAGGTCACTTGTTCGTAAGTGATCACCGCCGCCCATGGACATCCGCAACACCAGAGGAATCACAGATGCGTTGCTGACCTTTAAAAAGGTAAGTACGCTCGTTTCTTGAAGCTCCTCAAGGCGTAACGTTTTATTGCCCTGTCCAGCTCATCTCGTCACCTCTACAAGGCCTGTCGTTACGACAACAATAAAAACTATCAATCGTCTAAAGTCAATCAAAATTTTAGTCAAATACCTACTTTGAACAAGTTTTAAATTGAAAAACATAACCAAAAATTACTTAACCAATATCTAATGAAAATGGAAAGACCATCAAAACATTTGTACACACAGCAACTAATCAGCTAGACACTCATGTACCTTAATACTTTGAAATAAGACACAATTTCAAATGAAAATGTTTAACTTGATGTGTTGCTGTGTGTACAAAACTAACGAGAATCAAATTATATGAAAGGCACATCTGTTTTAACAAAAAGGTTTTAGACGCTTCAGACTAGTTATAAACCAATAATTGGTAAACGAACAAGACCAATAATATAAACCAATAATTGGTAAACGTAAAACGAACAAGAAATAATTATTATTTCTTGTTCGTTTAGTTTTGATGTAAGTCGAATTTAGAACTAAATTATTGATCGTTACTGACAAAGATACATTCTAGTTATCGATAAACATGCAAAGTAGAACTACAGTAAAAAAATATTTACCCGTGGTTCTATCGGCTGACGTGGTAGTAAGAGGGGTAAATAAATTTCCCGTCGTACTACTAGTAGTACGATCGGTAGTAACTCGGGAAATAAAGGAACAACATGTGTCCGTGTGGTGACGGAGTAAGAATACAATATGTCACCACCCCATCGCCTCCCATGGGTGTCGTAAAAACCGACTAAGGGAATATCCGTAAATATTATCTTTACAAAAAAAAATAAAGAAAACTTGAAATTAAACCCTGAACCAATCTGTCTAGCCAGCGTGGTATTAGTAGGCCAAGTATCCCTCAGTCATAGGACTATCCGTGAATATTATCTATATTCACGGATAGTCCCTTAGTCGGTTTTTACGACACCCATGGGATGAGATGGGATGGTGACATATTGTACTCCGTCACCACAGGGAGAGTATTCGAAATAAATGCTATTTATCCTTTTTGAACGTACGTACTTCTTTTTTGAAGAATGATTTCTGACTATCTGTCTGTATGACATCAGTCAAGTGTCAAATAAGCTCTGAATGAACAAAAATTTAGTTTATTTATTTTATTCAATTTTAGTATATAATTTAACTAAATAATGTATCAATAAACATAATTAATAATATGTGCTAACAATAAATATATAGAATGCTATGCGCATATTTAAAAAATTAAAAGGATTTTACGTTAAAAGTAAGTATTCTTTAACATCATCATCTTGTCAGTCAAATGACGTCCACAGCTAGGCATAGGCCTCTTACAAAATATCTCTATCCTGCACAGTCCTGTGCCTCCCTTATCCATTGGTTGATTTGTAATAATTTATTTTGTGGCAATTTAATCAATATTATGTATCTTGGTTTCAGAATTAATTTGTTGAAAACATATTAAATTAATTGATTTATTTAAATTTAAAAACATTTACAAAACACACAATAACATGGAAAATGTACGGTCTACAATATTATCTTCAATCCAAGCTTAAAAACAATACAAATATAAATATTATTAGCAGGTAAGTAAAATAAATATTATGTCAGGTGTCAAGGTACCTTATATTTATATTTATATGTAAAGACAATTAAAACGGCAATTTCATTGGTAAAGTAAGGACTTGAAATTGCCGTTTTATTTCTGCTCAGTGTTAAGACTATATTCTTTTAAAATATAATAATATATTGTTTAAATAATTTGAGTTATTTAGAAAATATAGGGTAATACTAACATCTAACAAAATATATTAAATAAAATTAATTATTATTTGTATTATTAATAAGCCTGTGAACATGGGTCCAAATTAAAACAGCGGATTTTCTTATTTGTTTAATTGTAACTTCTTCCCTGATACTTACTTTATTTTCTTTGTTTTTAACACAATAGATAGCTTAAATGTGTGCCATTACTTATACCAAATTTCATTCTACATATTATGTTTAATAATTATTAAAAAATTTAAGAAAACGTTAGCAGATTTTTCAAATCTAACTTCTGATAAAATAAGAATAATTCTCGAAAAATATTTCGTTTTAACTCGAGCAATGAACAAGTTGTTTCAGTTGATTTGATTTTTCCACAATTTTATACCAATTTTATTTTTATACTCCAAAAATACTTATTGCGTTCTAAATATTATAGGTTAACATAAAAATACTCTTTTGAAACCGTCAAAACGTTGTCAATTTGTTTCCAATACTTCTCACTGGTAACAACATTTTTATGTCAAAAATAAACTTCAAAATGTACGATACGAATAAAAATAAAACTATTTGACTTTGGTTTTAAATTTTGTTTGTATTTTCAAGATATTATGCTCTGGATCAATCAATGTACAATATTTTATAACATGGTCTTAAATTTTGCTTTTCGTTGACTTAAACCATGAAATTAATAACATATACCAATATGTATCAAGTAAGTAAGTTAAAATTGTATTAAATATAGTTTTATTTTAACAAACCTGAATTCAATTTCTTATCCGCCGTGCTCACTTAACCTACTTCCAAGCAATTGTGAAAATGTTAAGTACTGTTTTTAGTCGGAAGGCTACTGCAGCTAGTGAAATTACAGGGCAATGAAGTTTCCCATTCAGGCGAATAACGTATGTAGGGTAGGCATCATAGGACTTGGTTGTGATCTAGCGTTGTTACTACTTACAATAATATTTTTTGGTTTACGAGAAGTTGGTCGCCTGGGACCTCTCCTACTTTACGCGGGCTGTGGTGAGGCGAACGGCCATTTTTTTTTTTAATTGGCCTACCAGAATGACTCTATGGTGCCTGATGTTAAGCATCCAATAGAGTTCAAGAATGGCGAGCACCATGTCAGGTACAATATTTGTAGAGATGAATGTCTCCACTATAGCCCATAACCAAAGACATTTAAGTGACGTGCCTGTAAGGTACAAACCTCGGCCTGGACCGTCACTGAGCTTACTATCAAGTAGGCTCTTCGTGTATATACAACCTAACCTAACAGTAATAAAAAAAAATTAGTAAGTGTACCGTGATTTTGGACAATGTGCTACTTGTAGATACTTGTATATTATACTAAGATTTTTGGGTCATCTCGTACATGTTTTTACTGAAATCCTACTTATCCTTTGATTCATTTATTATAAACAAGTAACATAAAAAAATTCGACAAACTACTATTTTTCTCGTCTTTAAATATTAAAATAAATAGGATATCCATTTCAAAGCTTTAACGTTACCCTGTTCGCTAAAGTACCTTAAAACTAATAAAAAGAAAAAACAAGAAAAATACATCAAAACATCTCTTTGTTTTGAGGCAACATTGAAAATTTCCTTTTTTCTATTGTTTAGTAGATAATATTTTATGTCTGTAGTACGTAAAAGGTACAGTCAGAAACAAAAGTTACTGTTGGCGTGTGACGTGTGTGAAGCGAGCACAAGGTGGTCGTGTCGCGATCTTACGCTCCCAGCTTTTGTATCGGTAAATCACAGCATGGTCTCTAAAAATACTTGACTGAACGGAGTTAAAACATCGCGTAATTGCCGCGTACACATCGTTCATACGCCCAAGGAACGTTAATTGTAGCAAAGGCCTCGAAGCTTTCATAAATTAGTTTTTTGATAAAAAGATAAAATAGTCTTATAATAATTATTAATGTCGTATAAAAACTCACGAACATCAATATTGTTCAAAAACCACGCAAAGCGACCTTGTAATATTAAATGTGTTACTTAATTAAATTTTGTTGTCGACTGTACTTAGGAGGTATCGTACCAAATGAACCGTGGATACAGCCTAACTTTTTTTTTACTCCTTTGTTCAACAACTGTGACCGTTTTCATAAAATAGACCTCAAAGGCAAATAGAATTGGCTCGCTATTTTTATTTCATTTTCTTCAGTAGGTTTTTTTGATAGATTATTTTGTAAAATAAAAAGAATTGTGTTGAATTAGGTCTAGGCGATCTCCTATTGTAAATACTTACCTATTGGTTGTGTGTTCAATGAGAGTGATTTTTTTTATATTCCTAACACTTTCACACAACGCCATCTAGTCCTAAACTAAGCAGAGATTGTACTATGATTAATAGACAACGGGCAAACATACTTAAATTCTTTGTTTTTTTGTAAATATATATTATGTAATATTATACATAGAAAACACCCACACCAATGCAAACAATCATGTTCATGCACACAAAGATTTATATTGAGCGGGAATCGAACCCGAGACCTCTGAATAACCACTACGTCACATACGTCGTCAAATTGTACACGTATTTCTTGGTCTGCTAAGGACAGGCCTCCTCCCATAACGGAGGGATACTTGGCCTACTAATACCACGCTGGCCAGACGGATTGGTATAGGGCTTAATTTCAAGTTTTCCTTCTTTCTACGTAAAGGTAATATTTACAGATTGTCCCTTGGACGGTTTTTACGGGACCCATGGGTTGAGATGGTGTGGTGACATATTGTATTCTTACTCCGTCACCACACGGAGACGACATCTTTTAACACTGTCTAATACATTCTGAAGTCTACAAAAACACGAAAGGCAAATCACAGCCGGTTAGAGTATGAATTATGATAGTTTTTTGCTAACCCCTCGCTACTTTTATGAGGTGTAAGGGTGACCTAATGCTGAAATATTCAAAATCCCCGATCCCTATTACACTGTCAATGCCAGATTTTTTTTGGGGACCCCTCTATGATTCTTTTATGTTTTAGTGCTGATATTAAGTACCCATGTATTACTTGATTTATGTGCTACTGAGTATGGCAAGAAATTTTATTTACGAGGAAATGGCGTTGAAGTATGATAATAATTTCCTTACACTTACATAGGATATTCATCATCATAGCAGCCCATTAATTTCCCACTGCAGGGACGGGCCTCCTCCCGTGAGGGAGGGTTACTTGGCCTACTAATACCACGCTGGCCAGACGGATTGGTATAGGGTTTAATTACAAGTTTTACTTCTTTTTATTTCGAAAAGATAATTTACGGATAGTCCCTTAGTCGGTTTTTACGACACCCATGGGATGAGATGGGGTGGTGCCATATTGTATTCTTACTTCGTCACTACGCGGAAAGGATATTAGAAGTTCGTAAATGTTAAAGATTGGGGCTTTGAAACATGTTGTGATGGGTTGTGTACACTCATTACCTTTACCAGTCGTCAATTAATAAGCCAAACCAACTTTTAACGATTTGCTTAAATTCCAAATTAATAACAGATTAAACAATAATAAAATGTAGTACCCTGTTTCAGCAAATCTCTGCTGAACATAAAGTTCATCCAATATGTACTTTTCTTATACATCGGTTTTAACCTCCCTGATCAGCCTGATCGCCCACCGTGTGAGAATCTGCTCACCATGGGTCATCCTATTAAATGTCGTCTTCAGAACCTTTTTCCCACATAAAATCACCCAGACCTCCACGGCTGGACAACTACAAACATAGAAAATATTCAAAAAACAGTCACTTTAAAATTGCGCTTAGAAAGTAAATCGCACCATCGAAGTTGGCAACAACAAACTAGCACAAAACTACCTTTTAGTTTATCTGACAGAGTTAGAAGCGACGTACTTTGACTAGCTAACCGTAAACTATATGGTCGGCAGCGTCATGTTGGACGGTATACATTAAGCACATCCAATTACTGACATGTTATGTTTCAAATAGTTAGTGAATACGTATTGTTTCTGTGTGATGGACAATGTGTGTTTATTGTTTAGTCCTCAATTAAGCGCGGAAGATAATGGTCTTGCTGCCTGCAAGGCAGGCATTGCCCAATGGCGCTTGGTACTGGCGCGTTTTTGCAATTTGATATTTGGACACATATTTATGTATCTAACTTGGCCATGCCTTACCATTCTTGTGGTATGTGACATGATAATAAATCAAAATTAACAAACAATAATTTACTACTCTTTTTTTCAGGGATTAAGTGGTAATGAAACAATAAAGTAGATGGCATATAGGAAAACACTTTTCCAATACAAGATAAGCATGATTGAATTACTTAACTCTCTTATGGTAATATTATTCTTTAATAGGTATTTAGCTTTTTCCGATGTGGTTCTAATAATTATTATAAAGGCGATTCAGATGTACACTCGAGAGCAAAAGTTCCGGGTCACTAGCATTTACTTCAATATCTTGAAAACGAATAAAGCTATCGTATTGAAATAAATTGAACTTTATAGACAATTTAATGTTACTAAAATAAAATGCATTACATTTACTACTGACCATTTATTTTATTATGTTTAAAAGGACAAATTAAAAATGGCGTCATTTTGCTTGTAAAACCAAAACTGAAAATATTGAATTTTTTATATTTACAAGTAGTTTTAACACGGTTTAGTACTTGGTATTACGCCCACGTGCTGTCTGGACTGCTGCAATGCGATTTGGCATGCTGTACACCAAGTTTCTGAAACACTGTTGGGGAATGTTCTCCCATTCCTCTACCAATGCATGTTTCAAGTCACTAAGCGTAATTAAAGGAGGATCTTGTTGTCTTACCCGTCGTCCGAGCTCGTCCCAGGCGTGCTCGATTGGGTTGAGGTCGGGGCTACGTGCTGGCCACACCATGGGACGAATATTCACCTCATCAAGGTAGTCTTGCACTACACGAGCAGTGTGGGGACGGGCGTTATCCTGCATAAAGATGGCATTCTCACCAAGTCTTGCCATAAATGGACCGACGTGCTCGTTGAGGATTTCATCCACGTATCTTACGCCATTAAGAGTACCGTTTTCGATCAGTACAAGCTCTGTTCGGCTTTCCGCAGAAATTCCAGCCCACACGAGTACCGAACCACCACCGTATGACACCTTTTCTTCAATACAGGCTTGCATAAATCTTTCTCCTGGTCTTCTGTACACCTTTGCCCTTCCGTCGTGTGTATACAGCATAAATTTTGATTCGTCCGAGAATATGACATTTGACCAATTTTCAATCGTCCAATTCGAGTGTTCGCGTGCATAAATTCGTCTTGCTATACGATGGTGTCTCTCGAGTTTCGGACCATTTGCGGGTCTAAATGGTTTCAAATTACCTTCAGCAAGTCGCCGTCTTACAGTCCAAGCAGAAGGGCTGCTTCCACCAAGTCCTAAAAAATGATGAGTCAGCGCTGTTCCCGTAAGAAACCGATTTCGTAGCATAGAGTTCACTAAATATCGATCTTCCCGTGCCGTCGTACACCTGGGTCTGCCTGTTGTTGGTCTGCGTAGGTTCAAACCAGTTTCTAAAAACCGCTGGCGAACACGCTGAACTGTAGACAACGATACACCGACTATTCTTGCTGTTTCTCGCTGACTGCTCCCATTTTCCAGGATCGTGAGGATTCTCGTACATTCCTCAGGTGTGAGTGACATAATTACCACTTTAATAATGACTATTGGATACCTGGATGACTCCTTATAAATACATTTTATGACAGAACAAAAACAAAAGCAAAAACAGTAGTGAAAATTAGAAGTTCTGATTTTAAAAAAATGGATCTTTTTTTTTATAACTTTTTTAATGCCATTACTTACCGCCAATCAATAAGTTTTTATATGTTTAATGAAAGATTATTAAATTGTCTATAAAGTTCAATTTATTTCAATACGATAGCTTTATTCGTTTTCAAGATATTGAAGTAAATGCTAGTGACCCGGAACTTTTGCTCTCGAGTGTACTTGATGATTATAATGTCTCAGATGTGCCTTATAAGCAGGATCCTCAAAGCAACCAGAATCCAATGTATAAATTAGCGGGTTTTATTAGATTAATAAGCGTTTAAAGGTCAGGTGCCAAATTTTCGTCCATCATTGGAGTGTCTTTGGAACCGGTATTTTGCTATCATAGCAAACCATGGCCTTCTTACTGCAGTAACGCCTATTTCAGACACCACTAAAGCTAGTTAAGGTTCCTCTTTCAAACGAAAGATACCCATCATTGTTAGAAAGTTTAGCGATTAGAGCTGTACCTTCCAGGGTCACATTCATCATAACAGCCCATTAATGTCCCACTGCAGGGACGAGCCTCCTCCTGTGACGGAGGGATACTTGGCCTACTACTACCACGCTTGCCAAACGGATTGGTATAGGGTTTAATTTCAAGTTTTCCTTCTTTTTATTTCGTTAAGATAATATTCACGAATAGTCCCTTAGTCGGTTCTTACGACACCCATGGGATGAGATGGGGTGGTGACTTATTGTATTCTTACTCCGTCACCACACGGAGAGGTCACATTATGCAGCGATAAATCAAGTAACACAGACACATAAAGTTTGCCACGAAATCAAACTACGGCAATAAATGTGGTTACACACACGCGAATGGATGCGCCTTTATTAATTAATTAATTCATTTGTTGTCATAATTCAATAATTAATTTTACTTTTGTAGGGTTTTCGCGTTTGCTCTTGTATTTTGGCTTATTTTTTATTTTGTATAAACTTACCCCCGGTTTCCGAATGACTGATCAAGTAAAAATCAACTAATCTCAAAACTGTCATTTTAGTTCCTGAAAATGATAGTTTTGACACTTGATTAGTTGATTTTTACTTGATCAGTCATTCAAAAACCGGAGGTTAATGACTTATAAATTCATGCTTTATATATCTATCGGGGTAAGCAGAGAATATTGAGTGCCATGTACTACAATCCTTTCAAACCTGCTTTACTTCGTCTTCTGAAAAGACTGGACTCAATACAGAGCCTTGGTGCACACCTTCTGTGACCGCTATTGGTTTACTCTCATTTACGACGATCCGAATGATTGATCGCGCTCCTTTATAAGTACATGTCAGCTATGATGCTAATGTATTTCTGGGGCACATTTTTGTTGCAAGGGCTCCACGAGATTGTATCCCTAGCGAACAAGTCATAAGCCTTTTCCATATGAAGGAAAGTTACGTAAAGTGGTCCATTTTTAGCAAGATGTTCTCCAGCAATCATGTTTAGAGCAAAACGGAACCAATTATATACGAACTTACATTTCTGGAATCTGTGTAGCAACACGACGATTTGCTAATTCTGTTTTTTTTTTTTAATTTTCTAGGTTTATCTGCAAAAGCGTAATGTTCCGTTTATAGAAATTTTATAACTGATCTAAAGCAATAGTAAAATATATGATTCATCGTTTTCTATACGAAGGCGGTGAGTAGAATTATAACTAGAGTGACGTGACTGGTACTAAAAGTTCTATGGATGAGAGTAATGATAAGAAGTCAGGTAAAAAAAGGGCACCTAGCCATAAACTAAGTAAAACAGTAACTGGACCACCTGGACCGGCTTGTAAGTATTAAAAGTCAAAACTAAACAGTCTTTATACAATTTGTTCTTGTTGTTGTCTTTAAAATTTATTTATTGCGAAACTCATCATCATCAGTTACAAAACTGTCATGAATGCGGCTGTCTTGCTTCTCTCATCATCATCTTGGTTACGGGTTCAAATCTTACGATGAAAAAGATAACGATCACATGACAACCTCTCAACTGGCAAAACAAAATGGCGGAATATTGGACATCTGACCCAGCCGCTTCCCGGTTAAAATGGTAGTTGTAAATTTTTTTTTGGCTTTTTAACTAAAAATAATTAACTAATGTAATGTCGTTAATATTTTAGCCAAGAGTTTTGTCGAGAAGATAAAAGAAGCGTTTGGTGGTGGTAAGAAGAAGATAGATGTTCCAGAATCGACTAGAGGAAATGAGAAAGTAACCGTAGAAAAGAGTCCTTCTAAACCAAACTGGGGTAAGAGACAAATCACTTACAAAAGTAACCTCGCTTGCATTTTTTCGAAAACGGCAGTTTCAATAAATGGCACGTTCTTTCAACAAAAATAGTCTACAGTCGTGAACTATTGTCCGGCCGTTCAGAGAATGCGTTCCTGACACTTATCAGTTAGTCACGACTAGTGATGGACACAACATTATACCGAGTTCGTTACCGTTACTCCAAAATGAACCGCCGCGTTATTTTTATGATTAGATTTAGACCGTTTTAAATTGGCGGAATCATTTAAAATTTATATTTTAGTTCTTTACGTGGAAACAATAAAAGGGAATATTAATATAATAAAATTGTTTTATTTATTATTTTTTACAAAGTTACAATCTGTATTTCTATGGAATAAAGTACATTGAACTAAATGTGCGTACAGAATATTAATCAGACTCCGATTCGCTTGAGGAGGTGGTGTCTTCATCATCATCTTCGCCTACATGTATAATTATATTATTATCAATTACAGAATCAATCCTGATATCTCGGTCAAAATGTTCCATAATCAGGTTTTTAGTCTTTTCGACAACCTTTGCCCAGTCATCTCTTGTGACTTTCCCGCAGGCTTCTTTTAACAGGGTCATCATCTTTTTCGTGCTGAATGGCGGGGAAGTATTGTGGCGGGCGGCGTAACCTTTTATTTGAGCCCAGATTAGCTCAATCGCGTTATATTGGCAATGATACGGTGGAATTCTTAGAACGCGATGACCGTACTCCAAAGCCATTTCATCGATTTCGTATCGCACATTTGCCGCTTTATTTTCTTTCACTAACTTAATTAGCTCTGCTTTTAGCATCTGCATATTTGCGTCAATGCCTTTTGCTTGTAACCAAGCAACCATTTCTTCTTTTTTATTAGCTTGGGTAGGTGGTTTCTGTATTTGAAACGAGTGATAGGAGGCATTATCCATCAATATTACAGAAGGCTCTGGTAGGCTGGGCAAAAGCACGTTCTGGAACCACTCTTTAAATGTACTGGCATTCATTTCCTCGTGGTAGTCATTTGTGGTTTTTGATTGAAATGCCAGTAAAGCGTTCTCCACAAAGCCGTATTTTGCAGTACCTGCGTGGCATATTATCAGACGAGCCCCCTTACCCATTGGTACTTTCGACGTCGACGCTTGTGTATCATCCGTCCAAGAACGGGAAACCGTGTGATTGGCGTTTAGCCATGTCTCGTCAATGAACACGACATTATCCCAGTTATCAATTTTTTTTGCTTCTCTCAAGAAACTTATCCGTTTCAAAATGATGTCGTATCGTTCTAATAAAATTTTTCTTTTGTCTGTTTTTTTATACGAAAAACCAATATCTTTTAAGATTTTCGTTAAAGCAGTTTTACCCCCGCTAAACAGTCCAGCTTCTCTTAACGACGCCAAAAGCTTCATCCTGTTGAGATATTCATTTCTGGAATAGTAACCATATATATGATTTCTGATTGCATCGGCGTCAAAGGTATCAATATCTGTCACGGGTTTAGTTCTACGTTTCTTCTTCGGAGTACGTAAAATATTATCTTCCATGCCAGTAGAGCCGAACTTTTCTTTATTAATATTTGTAATCGTTCGTTTGCTAACTCCAAGCGCCTGAGAGACGCGTTCTTGTACTTTTTCGACAGGAACCAGGGGTCCGCCATTTTGCCGCTCCCGCTCAAAGTAATCTTGCAGCTTGATAATTAACTCACGGGCTCCAGTTTTCAATGTTTGTCCACGTTTAGGCATTATTATGCACCAAAAGTAAAAAGAACGCAATATAAGACACAATCAAAGTCAAATAACAACAGATCGCAAACACTTGAAGAACGTGGTCTATGCGCACGAAACGACAACAGACGACTGTTTCAGCGTCACAAAATGGCGGCCCATAACGCCATTTGGGGTTACCATTTTCAACCTAAATATAAAAATGCTACTTTGTATTTAATGTACTTTTATTTTTATATTTAATAAAAGTTATTCTAAAGTCCATTATTTTCAAATTCTTGAAAAGAAAAACAAAACGTATTATTTTATAAAGTATAACTGTATCGATAAGAACAGATTACGATACTATTATTCACTGTTATTGTTGGCACAGCACTACAAATATAAAGCGCTGACATAACCTTGTAATAGCGCAGTGTAGATTTAGAAAAATATTGTTTACCAAGTTATTTGACACTCAGTTTGACACAACATTATAACATTCATTAATTATTGATATAATAATGTTGTTTTAATGCTCATCAATAGTTAAAACGATAAACAACCAGCAAAAATATTTTTATCGTAACTGCAACGCCATTACAAAGTTACTGCGTCAGTTCAATCGCGACGTGTCAGGAACGCATTCTCTGAACGGCCGAAGATTAACAACGAAATTTTTTAGACATGAGTTTTTTGTGAAGATTAGTATTGACCAAATTTTTTTATTAATACAACTATTTACTTCACCATACTTTGTGTGTCCCCTATCCGTGTATCGTTTGCTTTGGACATTGACCTGCACTGCTCAGATTTTGTTTGAAGAATTGTAAAGGTCCAAGAATTGTATTGGAAATACCAATACAATTCTTGTGAAATTGTTTTGGTTAGATTATATTCGCCATGAACTCGCTGGTTTCGAAGTCCCATTTTTGATGATTAAATATGAACTAATGTAAGGTCGTAATTTATTGTAGCCCAGAAGGTTGCCTCGAAGATAAAGCAACGTATGTCCAGTTCATGTTGTAGTAAGCAGAATACAGAGATTCTAAATCCGTCCAGAGGAAATGAACCAATAACCATACAGAAGGATCCTAAACTAAAATCAGGTTGGGGTAAAATGGTCCATAAAGTGAAATCCATTTTTCGTAAAAAACAAAAATAACCGTGCTTGTAAAATATTCTTAAATGAAATAAGAGATGTTGTAACTTACATAATAAACACAAATCATCAAATTCATAATGTGTCTGATTAATTTTAATAGTTCCTCTACTAATTGTTTATTTCCTGGGGTTCACCTAGGTTCAACTACAACGGGTTAGAGGTCACCTCCGAAATTGACGAGTTTGATCACAGGAAATAGAGTTTGATCACGGGGAACCCTCATTTCATGACGACCTCTGTGGCGTAGTGGTTGTATAACATGACTGCTACGCAGAGGTCTCGGGTTCGATTCCCGCTTAATGCAAATCTTTGTGTGCATGAACATGATTGTTTGCATTGGTCTGGGTGTTTTCTATGTATAATATGTATGTATTTACAAAATAAAATAAATTTTAAGTATGTTTATCCGTTGTCTAGTACCCATAGTTATACAAGCTTTGTTTAGTTTGGAACTAGATGGCGTTGTGTGAATGTGTGAGGAATATTTATATATTCTAAAATTTTATATTTCGGGAAATGTATCCCTTGCACTGGCCAGCGATGACAGTGGGATAATGGGAAGTTTACACCCCTTAAAAAGGCACCAGTTTGTGCAGCCGTCTTCACGAATTTGTTATGAGTCCAGTTAGATTTCTAATAAGTACAGTATGAGGACATTGATAATATGATTGGTTTTTAAAGAAAGACAGACAACAATGAGGAAGCGAGAAAGTGAGATTATAATATATTGATGATTTTGAAATTGTATATTATGACGTTAACAATAAGTGCTATATTTTGTTGCACTGCAATGACTTTTTATCGAAGTGCTATATTTTGTTGCACTGCAATGACTTTTTATCGAAGTGCAATGTTTGAAGGTTTCCGCCACACCAGTGTCACTTAGTTAGACATGATGAAACATACAATGTCAAATATAAGTAAGTAGGGATTCAATCTTTTATAATTTCAACCTTATGCCGAACGTCATAAGATACATTTTAATGTGATAATTTTCAAAACTTATGCTAAAATTATTCAGCTATTTTCGGTAATCGGATGTACTTTTCTTACTCATTGATTTGCTGTCTTTCTTTAAAAGCCAATCACATTATCAAAGTCCCCATACTGTAACTATAACAGACAATTAATATCCGTGTGGTGACGGAGTAAGAATACAATATGTCACCACCCCATCTCATCCCATGTGTGTCGTAGAAACCGACTAAGGTTCCATCTGTGAATATTACCTTTACAAGAAGGAAAACTTGAAATTAAACCCTATACCAATCCGTTTGGCCAGCGTGGGATTAGTAGGCCAAATATCCCTCCGTTACGGGAGGAGGCCCGTCCCTGCAGTGGGACAGTGGCTGTTATGATGATGATGAAGTAAAACACCGAGGAATGTTCTATCTCTCACGTAGATTAGGCACTGCGGGAAACCGTGATCCTTCCACAGCTCCCGAGAAGAGAAGAGAGAATACCTGAAGTTCTCGACATCCCTGATCTGGGTTCCATTCGTGGTTCGTTGAACTTCGCTCGCGGAATTTACAGAATTAAAATTATATACGAAAAAGCGATTATACCATTAAAGTTGGAGCAATGAGTGACAGTTAATTTACGCTTTTGAACATTTTACGGTGCCTACGTTGTAAATAATTTGATTTTAACGTTTAAATTACTTATTCGTGTTATATTTGCAGTGAGGTTTTAATAATGACGTAGATGTTAGGGATCATTGTGCTGGTTTATTTTATTTTGAAGTCACTGCACTACTACATGTTGTTGGTGGGTCGTACCAACAACATGGAGGCTGCGGGTACGAAACTTGCGACGAGCGGAGCGACGGTGGAGCGGAAGCGACGTTGTACTGTCTGTCTGCCGTCGGCCGTTTCGTAAACAGCGCTTAATGTTTTAATGCATTTTGATTACATCGCCGTCGCTCCGCTCGCAAGTTTCGTACAAGCAGCCGGAGTGTTGCGTCGAGGTTCAACCTAGAAAATCTGTCTAGTCATCGACCTAGCTTCTGAACATGTACTGGATGTTGTCGGTCTTGCTAATCGCATCGAGAATGAGCCTAGAAAACCTTTATGAAGCTGTATAGTCTTGGATTTGGTCTTCAAACTGAAAACCATGGTATTCCACTTTCACCAATTTGTGGGCCCTTTAATGAGCAGACCTGTTATTATAACAGCCCATTAATGTCTTACTGCAGGGACGGGCCTCCTCTAGTGACGGAGGGTACTTGGCCTACTAATACCACGCTAGCCAAACGGATTGGTAAAGGGTTTAATTTCAAGTTTTTCTTTTTATTACACCCAGTCGGTTTTTACGACATCCATGGGATGAGATGGGGTTGTGACACACTGTATTCTTACTCCGTCACCACACGGTGAAGGGAAGAAGAGTGGCCTGTTATATGTTAGTCCAACAGGCTTTAGTTTATGATGAGTTTATTAAACCTTTTTTGTTAGATGTATTTAACTATATTTTAAACTTGTAGCAAAATAACTGTTTTTAATTATTCCTTTGGATCAGGTTCAGTAGCCCTATATTGCAGCTGCTATAAATATAGTTTGAATACTTAGCAAAAAGAAGTGGTAATTGTAGATAATTGTAATTTCATAGCTTACTTAATCGATACATCGGTATATCGATAAAATGATTCAGTATCGAGTCGGAATTTGTAGAATGTAATTGTACAACTTAATTAATGTTATTAAAACTTATTGATCTTACAGGGTCTGATTCAGTTGCTCAGAAAATAGTATTTTTAAAATATATAAAACTAGTAAATCCGGCGAACTCTGTTTCGCCACCAGATGGCTACGTTTTATGTAGGTAATGTGAAAAAAGATTTTCCCGCGTTACTGTTGAATTTTTTTTTTAATTTTCTTATTGACTATAAACCTCACGGAGCCCGAGACCTTTCTAATGAATGCAAAACCGTGAAAATCGGTTCGTGCGTTCTGGAGTTATAGCGTCAGGAAAGAAAACCCGACTTATTTTTATATGGTAGACTAGCGGACCGTCCCGGCTTCGCAAGGGCATTATTTTCCCGCTTTTCTGTTAAAAATTTTCCTGAATTTTCTTTGCTATAAACCTCACGGAGCCCGAGACCTTTCCAACGAATGCAAAACCGTGGAAATCGGTTCGTGCGTTCTGGAGTTATAGCGTCAGGAAGGAAAACCCGACTTATTTTTATATAGTAGATAATGTAATGTAATAATAATGGTTTGTCAACCCTTATGGTGTAGTGGTTTTAATCAATGGCTACTACCCAAAAGTCTCTTGTTCGTTTCCTGCTCAATGTATATCTTTATGTTTGCATTGGCCAAAAAATGCGTTGGTATGGGTATAAACTATGTATATTAAGTATTTCCAAAAAAAAAGTGTACATTAATTATGCTGTTGTATAAGTAGTACCCATAATACAAGTTCTGCTTAGTTTAGAACTACATGTTACATGTAGATGGCGTCGTGTGAATGTGTGAAGTAGGTATATACCATTATTAAAACTAAGACAATGAACTCTACGATATATAGCCGACATTAAGTTAAATTTCGCAAAGTTGAATAACATTTTATAAAGCCTTTGTTTATCTGTTACTTCGCCGGTTAACTTTCGTATCCATTAAATTTTATGTTGAACGCGTGACAATAAGCTGTTAGTTTTGAAGATACTATGAACAATGGACGATATAGTAAACAATCACTGAAATTATTGTAGTCAAAGTCAAAGTCAAAATAGCTTTATTCAAGATAAATACAATTCTCATTTTATATATTTCTTGACGTCCTTTAAACTACTTAATCTAAGTTTAAATACATTTACAAGCTTAGCAAACTTTACCACCGCCTCCAAAGCGCTAGTAGAGAAGAAGCGGCGAAACAAACTCTACTGCTGCATTTTCTTGACGTCAATTTTTTTACATTGTAGATAACTGTAATCAGGCGCTGCAACCATTGTATACCATACATATCCATACAACGAAGGATTTTATTTTAAAATGATAAAGGTAGCGTCATGCAGGTAGTACATAAAGGTGGGAGCACCAAATCACATCCATAAACAATTCAGTAATAAAGATATCGCTCAGCCAAATAACTCTTTAGGTAAATTACTAGAAGTGAACCAAAATATAAATTGATTAATGTCAAGGTCGACCAGGTAAGTAATATTATCAGCCTATTAATAATCCAAACTCCGTGTGGTGACGGACTCCGTGTGGTGACGGAGTAAGAATACAATATGTCACCACCCCATCTCATCCCATGGGTGTCGTAAAAACCGACTAAGAGACTATTCGTGAATATTATCTTTACGAAGTAAAAAGAAGGAAAACTTGAAAGTAAACCCTATACCAATCCGTCTGGCCAGCGTGGTATTAGTAGGCCAAGTATCCCTCCTTCACGGGAGGAGGCCCTTTCCTTCAGTGGGACAGTAACGGGCTGTAATGATGAATAATCCACTACAGGGCACTTGGTACTTAATGAAGGGAGTTTCCCTGCGTGATCGAATCAGAAATGAGGAGCTCTCAGGATTGGAGGCGGGCAGGACACATAACGCGAAGAACTGGCAGCCGTTGCAGCAGAGAGTTTCTGGTACGGTGACCGTGCACCGGAAAACGCAGGGTGAGGAGGCCCCTCACATGATGGATCAACGATCTAGTTAGGACGGCAAGAATCAAAGTGACACCACGAGGATGAAGGGTTTCTTATTCTCTGGTAGCTCTTGGTATTGACGACCTCTGTGGCGTAGTGGTTATTTAACATGACTGCTACGCAGAGATCTCGGGTTCGATTCCCTCTCAATGCAAATCTTTGTGTGCATGAACATGATTGTTTGCATTGGTCTGGGTGTTTTCGATGTATAATATGTATGTATTTACAAAAAGACAAAGTATTTAAGTATGTTTATCCGTTGTCTAGTACCCACAGTACAAGCTCTGCTTAGTTTGGGACTAGATGGCGTTGTGTGAAAGTGTGAGGAAAAAAACAAGTTTCATTAAAACATATTATTAATACGGCCCTGGATACACAAGTTTAACTGTATAAAAGTCCTAGACGAACAATTTATCCTAACGACATAACACCGCTATTTCTAAGCTCTTCCATTCAGAAAATTGTCATCTAATCACTTAAACGCAACACCGTCTATTATGGGACGTTTTTTTACAAAATAGATTAAAAAAGGAGAGGACCTTTAGATAAGTAATTGTGCAGTTCCAAAGGAATTCTATACTATGTACAGTTAACTTTTTCTATGCACAGGACGCTTCAAAAAAGAAACTATTTATTTATTGGTATAAATAAATAATTCCTCACACTTTCAAACAACGCCATCTGGTCCCAAACTAAGCAGAGCTTGTACTATGGATACTAGACAAACATACTTTTTTTTTTTTTTTTTATTCTTTTATTTGTTTTGGGGTTTTTATCCTACAGGATACGTTAACCCCATCGTACCTTCTTTCAGTATAGTTTACATTTAACTTAACACTAATAGGTAACTAAATACATATCTTATTTTAGTACATTTAACTTAAAACTAACACTGTATTTCTACTAAATGACAAATTTTTTTTGCAATATTGCTCCTAGGACTAGCCAAAATTGAAAAAACAAACCCTACATCTACAACATTCAGTCCAAACTCTCTAATTAATTCTTCCCTTTCTTTTTTATTCCTTACACATTCCATCAGCAAATGTTGTACATCCTCAACACTTTCACAAATAGTACAGTTTGGTGAATTGGATTTTTTCATTAAGTATGCGAACTTTGCTGATGGATAATGTCCGGATCTTAACCTTAAAGCTAACTTAATATATTGCCTACCTAAGTTCTCTCCTTCGAACCATAGGGAATGAGGAAGCTGGCCCTGTATGGCTTTATACCATATACCTTTATTTTTTGATATTTCATTGAAATTGTTCTCCCAAGTATTAAAACATTTAATTTTATATTTCTGTATGTACTCAACAAAATCCGGTACAATGTTTAATTCGTCCCCTTCTATTGCTGCTAATTTTGAAACGCGGTCAGCCTCTTCATTCCCATATAATCCAATATGCGCTGGAACCCACTGTAACCTTACTTCAACACCTATTTGTTTTAAATTGTGGATAGTTCTCAATATCTCATAGGCTATCGATGTACCTCTGAAACCAGAGGCACATCGAGCCAAGAGTTGCAAAGCGCTTTTGCTATCTGAAAAAACCACTATCTTCTCCAGCTTTTCATCTCTTGCATAAATCAAAGCTTGAAGAATTGCTACAAGCTCCAACGTCATAATGGACACATCTACACTAATTCTATATCCAGCCTTATGTCTACTATTTTGATCAAAGAAAGCAGCCCCTAAACCATGAACACTTTTCGATCCATCTGTGTAAATTTTTTGCCAATGTTTATAATTTGAGTCTAGTTCCCACATAACGTTGTTGACTAAGCCGCAGTGTTCATAATTTCGTTTGGCTTGGTTCACACAATCTAAATCAATCCTAATAATGTTACTAAAATCAAGGGCCGTGATCCACATATGAAAACTAAACATTTGTAAAATATCAAACGAATTAACATGTATTGACCTAATATCTGAGAATGTTTGAGAGAGCAGGGGTTTTTTTTTTGTTTTCCCAGTACCGTACATTATTAAGAGAATTTATTTCTACTATTAAGTCTAGAGAAGGATTATTAGACCAGGAACAAATTTTTAAACAGTATTTATATGACAAATATTGTCTCCTCACAAATAATGGTGCAATATTCAATTCGCTCTCCATGACGTGTATAGGAGTACTTCTGATAAATCCACCAATTACTCTTAAGGCTTGGTTCTGTATTTTATCAATCTTTGCAATATGAGTTTTAGCACTGCTATCATAAAGAAAACATCCATAATCCATACGGCTCCTGATTAGTGAAATATATAATTGACGCAAGTAAATAACGTGAACTCCCCAACTACTGCCTGATAGTAATTTTAGTATATTTAAAAATTTTGAGCACTTTGCTGTCATCTCATTAATGTGCTTTGCCCAAGTAAGGCTCCTGTCTAACCAAATACCTAAATATTTCACGCAGTCCATGTGATTTAATGGTTCATTTTTAATTTTAAGACAAGGTAAATTTCTTATACGACCTCTACTAAATGTACAATAATTTGTCTTTTTTGTAGACAATTTTAGACCAAGTTCATTGAATAATATTATGACAGTATCCAAAGCTCGCTGTACGTAGTCTTCACAAACTTTAATATTAGCATTACTGACGTAAATAACGAAATCATCAGCATATTGAGATGAAATAACATTTTGTAGGCTATGGCAAACTTTATGGGTGATTAAATTGAACAACAAAGGTGAAAGGGGGTCCCCCTGGGCTATTCCTTTGTTAGTACATCTACTTATTTTATTGTTATTAATAACTACATTCAGATATCTCTCACTTAAAAATTTCCACAAATAAGTACATAATTTACTACCTATCCCTATGTCATCTAGTATGTGTATTGCCACATCAATAGATACTTCATTGTAAGCATTTTCAACATCGAGAAAACAGGCTAATGTCGGTATGTTCTTAGTAAATCCGATTTGTATGTAGGTTGTTAGACGGAATAATGAATCTAGACACGATTGTGCTTTTCTAAAACCAACTGTCATAGGGGATAATATTTTTTGTTGTTCAGTAAACCACTCTAGTCTTTTAAACAACATTAAATGAAATGTTTTACAAATGCATGAAATAAGAGAAATAGGTCTTAATTTCGTATTAGTGCTGGTATTGTTTGATTTTGTAATTGGAACTACTCTAATATTTTTCCATTGGTAGGGTACAACCCCATTAGTTAGAATCTCATTATATAAATTAAGTAAAACATTTTTCATTGAGTCAGGTAGGTAATACAGCATTGTATAAGAGATGTCATCTTCGCCGGGAGCTGTATCCTTTTTTTTTAAAACACTTTGCAATTCTGATAACGATAACATGGACTCTAACTTATTATTTTTAGATTTAAAAGTCGGTTCAGGGCTACTAGCAAAATCTGGGGTAAGTGAGTGTAATAAGTTCAACACTCCTTTTTTTTTTTTTTTTTCTTTATTTAAGGAGTTTTAGTCCTTGCAGACTACGTCACTCCATTTGATCAACATGACATAATATATACACACATCAAATAACAAAAAATAATTAAACACTTAAAGAACGTCGACGCATGCCAATTACAACAATCTTATATATTGCGTTGGCTGCCTCAGAAAGAGGGTAAGCCAAGGCAACATTACAGTTAACAGAATCTTTTACATACACAATATCATTAAATTCAACTCTTATGTTTTCGTTTCGAACACACTCCACTATAATGTGTAATGGATCTTCTACAATGCCGCACTCGGAACAAAGGGGCGACGCAACTTTTTTCATTAAATAAGCAAATTTATTAAGAGGAATGTGTCCGGAACGTAATCTAAATGCAGTAACCAAGGTGTTTCTTTTCAAAGGACATTCATTAAACCAAGGGGTCTTCCTAGGCTCGCTCTGTACAGTCACGAGCAATAATATGTACACATTTTCAAATTTTCTAAACTATCTGCACGTTTATCTAGACATTACAATATCAAAATGAATTCGTAATTTAGAAGAGGTTCCGTACAGTTTTGAATTAATCTTCGAATTTTCAATTTTGGATTGGCAGAACTTTAGATAACTGGTTTACAAAATGCGAAAATGTGTACATATTATTGCTCGTGACTGTACCGTCTTATACCATATACCCTTTTCCAGCGATCGTTCATCAAAATGTACCTTCCATAGATTATAACAATGTTCTCTTATCAGAAAAACACAATCACTAAAAAAAGGCATAGGATCTAAGGACACGCCATCGTCACAGGCTTGCCTCGCCAATACGTCTGCTTCTTCGTTACCATTTAAACCAATGTGTGACGGAATCCATTGTAAAATAACTGTTTTAGACATTCCAATTAACTCAACAATGACTTTAATTATGTCATATGCAACCGGAGTTCCTCTTCCGTAAGAGGTACACCTAGCCACCTGTTGTAGGGCGCTTTTAGAGTCGGTTAAAATAATTAATTTATTAACTTCTATCGATTTCATATACACCAAGGCTTTATATATAGATATTAACTCTAAAGATGTTATACAAATATTTTGTGTTACTTTAAATTTAAAGTTATGATTAGTTTGGGGATCATAAAATGCACCACCCATACTAGTGGTACTTTTTTAGATCCGTCGGTATATATTTTATAGTAATCTGTATAGTTGCTGGTAAGATAGGAAGAACAGTATTGGCGAAGCAAATCTGTGTCGTACTCTTTCTTAGCACAAGATATGTTGGTTACATTATATTTTATAATATTACTAAGATCATACCAGTTGATCCAATAATCTAAAGAGAACATGCCTAAAACTTGTTGTGAATCAATATTTATAGTATTAAATTTAGAATGAATTGTAATAAGAGTAGGATTTTTTTTACGTCGCCAGTATTTTCGTGAAACAAGTAAGTTAAGCTCTTGTATCACGTTGATAGTAGGATTTGTAGCTAAGGATCTTGATTTTAGCCAAAATTTACCTGCTAGAAATATACGTCGAATTTGTAAAGGTTTAATGCATAATTCACTCTCCATAACATGAATAGGAGTAGTTCTAACAAAACCACCTACTATCCGCATTGCCTCATTCTGAACCTTATCTAATTTAAATAATTTTGATTTACATGCACTATCGTAAAGAAAACTACCGTAATCCAAGCGACTCCTAATTATCGAAATATATAGTCGTCTCAAATGTTTAGGGTGAACACCCCATCCAGGACCTGCTAGTACTTTTAAGACGTTCAAATATTTCAGTGATTTTTCATATAGTTCATTGATGTGTTTATTCCATCCCAGAGAGCAGTCTAGCCACATACCTAAATATTTCACGTTGGGAACTTCTTGTATAAGTATATTATTAATTGATACAGAGCAATTCATTCTATTAATACCTTTTTTAAATACACAAACACTGCTTTTTGACGGTGAAATACTCAATCCTAAATTTCCTAATGATTCAACTACAAAATTTAATGAACTCTGTAAAGAATTGCTAGCCTCTTCTAGATGTTTTTTTGATGTATACAATGCAAAGTCATCTGCGTACTGAGAAATGAAAACCCTGGTCACTGAGTTACAAATATTATATGTAGCAATGTTAAATAATAATGGCGAAAGTGGGTCGCCTTGGGCTAGACCTTGCGCAGTAGTTCGACTAATAAAACTATGATCCTGTTTAATTTTTAAATTTCTTTCAGTAAGAAAGTTCCACAGATAGTTACATATATTGGAGCCTGATCCAATTTGATCTAATATACCTAACAAGGAGTTTATATTTATATTATTACTAGCTGTCCCCGCGACTTCGTTCGCGTGGTGGATGTTACTACTTCGCAATTCGATTTAATACTGAAAAATAGTTTTTTAAACCTTGTAACGAAAGAATATACTCCAAAAGAACCAAAACCTTTTTAAGAACAGATCTTTACAAAGACAGATCTTTAGAGACTGCTTCTAAACTCATACTGACAGACACGACGTGCAAATTTAATTCATAATAAATTAGCGATTATCCGTGTGGTGAAGAAGTAAGAATACAATATGTCACCTCCCCATCTCATCCCCAGGTTGGCGTAAAAACCGAGTTAGGGACTATCGGTGAATATTCTCTTTACGAAATAAAAATGAAGGAAAACTTGAAATTAAACCCTATACCAATCCGTCTGGCCAGCGTGGTATTAGTAGGCCAAGTATCCATCCTTCACGGGAGGAGGCCCGTTCCTGCAGTGGGATATTATTGGGCTGTTATGATGATAGGTATACTTAGTTTAACTTTAAAAAATAAGTTTGTACGCCAATATTGGCAAAACAGGGAAAGACTATTTATTTTTGTCAGATGTTTTGTACCTGTGATTAACTAATAAAGTTTATTTGTATTTATTTACATTAATAAAAACAGGTGGAGTCTGTTGCATATTTTTACGTTGACCAGTAACTACTACAGTTTAAACTAAATTAATACCAAAATAATAATTGATATTTTAGATTAATAGCTTACTACCTAATACAATTTATATTTAATTAAATTGCGTTTCATTTACGAAAAACACACAAATATAACAATCAAGTAAACCTATAATCGATTTAATTTAATAAGACTTATAATTGATACTACACATACGATTCATGGTTAATTTTATTAACATTTAAAAGGAATAACTTATAATTAATAGCACTTAATAATAAAATAGTTATAGATTATTTACATACACATTTATTTTGTGATTACTACTGGTAACGCCATCTCGTGAACAAAAGAAACAAAATTTAAATTCATTCAACATTAAACCAAATCCATTTTTCATGACCCCTGATTTGTATTAGACTGTTCTAATATAGAGATCGATATCTCGTGTAATACTGTTCCGATTTTGATGAAACATACCTCAGTTTAAGCCTAATAAAAAAGGCTACAATACAATGTATTCGTTTTAAAGATGTGCGGTAACAAACAGACAGATAGACATTAATACTAAAAATTGTAATTTCGTGGTTTTTGACTTTTTTCTAGATTTTATAGATAAATTTTTATCTGAATTTTCGAATAGAACAGACATTTCGACCTCTACAGTTTTATTATAGTTTAAATAGATACTTTTAACTTAATACCCAAAAACTACGTATCTATGTATTTTAATATCTAAAGCGCGCTTATTCCGAGAAGAGTCAATAAGAACCACGTCCGTTCGCATTAAGAGTCAATGTAAATGAAATTATATAGATGCAGCGGTTGGCCGTTTCGGACGTTAAACAAAAATCAACCGTACAGCCGTACTCATACTGGCGCGGCGAAATTTGGAAATTTTCTTTCATCTATATCTTGTGTGTTTATTAACCGATTTCTATAACTTTTTTTTTATGAATAAGATATTAAAGTGTACTTTTGAAATATGGGAGTTTGATAAAGATATGTCTATGCAAAATACAATATACTTATGTATTTAATACACTTTAAAGAAAACCCTAACGATTAAACACGTTATTGTGGGTAATATATAAAAGATAGATATATACCATTGAGGACTTTTTTGTACATCTTTTGATGACCATTATTTTTGTAATACATATTTTTGGCGTATGATCAACGTATGCGATGATAAGAGCTCGAACGCGCGTTTTTTCAACCGACTTGCTTCAAATTTTTCGTTACTGCTCAGCTCCTATGTGTGTTAGCGTTATGTTATACAGCCTATAACCTGCCCAGGAGTATGGACTACAATCGTACCAAGTTTGGTTAAAATGCCTTCAGTAGTTTTTGACCCATGCGTGCACATACAGACAGACAGACAGACAGACAGACAGACAGACAGACAAAAAAATTATTAATTGCATTTTTGGCATCAGTATCGATCACCATTCATCCTCCAATATTAATTTTTAACATATATTCAATGTACAGAATTGACTTCTCTACAGTTTTATTATAAGTATAGATATGCATTATCTACGTCCAAGAAACACGCTACAGTAACTAAATCTTTTGAGAAACCTGATTGAATCCTTGTTACTAAACGTGTGAGACTATCCAAACTAGACTTCGTTTTCCTAAATCCTACTGTTTCTTCGGAAAACAAACCTTGTTTTTCGCAGAACCACTCTAACCTTCTATTTAAAATTGTATGAAATATTTTACAGACACATGACATCAAACTAATAGGACGGATAGATGTTAACAGGTTGGGATCGCGTCCTGGCTTAGGGATTGGAACGATACAAACATCTCTCCACTGTGAGGGAGTAAAACCCGTGGACAAACATATATTATACAAGTGGAGTAATACTCTCTTGCCTACAGTAGGCAAGTTTTTTATCATAGAAAATGATATTTCATCACATCCCGGAGCTGTATCACTAGTTTTAATACAAGATTCTAATTCGTTCATAGTAATTTGTGATTCTAACAAATCATTATGAGAAGTAAATATTGGTTTAAGGGGTAAAACATATAAGGGGCACAAACCTTTCAATAGCGACTCACTTTTTGTCGGATCTATGAATGAATGTTGGGTTCTGTTTCCTTTCACCCATTTCATTTTACTCCACATTTCACTCGCAGAAGACACTTCGTCTAGACTGTCACAAAATTTTTGCCAACCCTTTTTAGCTGCTTTCTTTATAAGTTTTTGAGAATCTTTAACACAAGTATTTAAAGTTATTAAGTTTGAAGGTGTAGGGTTTTTTCTAAAATTCGATAAGGCTAGTCTTCTTTTAGCTACTGAATGAGACAGCTCAGCATTCCAATATGGTTTAGGGGTGAATTTATTGCTAGGGTTTAAACTGTATTTTATACTAGGAATGGTATCATTTGCCGCTAAATTTATAGACTTAATAAAATTATTGTATAAACTTTGAGGTTCATCTGAAGTACTAAAATAAGCTAGTTTGTATTTTAGGTTAGTTTTATAAGAATTCCAATCGGCTAGTCTGAAATTACGCTTCTTTCCATAACATGGATAGCAGCTGTATGTATAAGAAATATTTATAACAAGATGGTCACTGCCCAGAGACTCGTTTGTGACTCGCCAGTTAAAGTTACAAGCTATGTCTGTAGAGACAAATGAAACATCAGGTGAACTTTGTTGCAAGGACCCTGCTACTAACTTAATACGAGTATGACTGCCATCATTTAACGAAATTACATTACAATCGCTTATAGCATCGTATATTTGAGAACCCTTTACATCTGTTTTGTACGACCATGTAAAATGATGAGCATTAAAATCTCCCAAGAATAAGGTTCTGTTACTAAATTGAGAAAATAGCATATCCCAGTCATTTTGCCGTGTAGATACCCACTGTGGACAATATACTGCAATAATATTATAAATATCTATATTGTAAACTGTGACTTGACAAATCTGAATGTCTTTATTTGGATGAGAGAAATAACAAGAATTCGCCTGGATAGAATTATGGATAACTATACAAATACCGCCGTACCCGTCTCCTCTGTCTGCTCTAAATATTTTATAATTTTGAAGTTTAAAATTACTATTAGGTTCCAACCAGGTTTCACATACAACCGCAATATGAATTTTATTTTGAATTAATAATTGTTCAAACTCCAAACGTTTCGGCCTTATACTTTGTGCGTTCCACTGAATTATATTAATTTTCTTATTATCCATTAAAACAATTTAAAACCATATCTAATAATTTTTTACATAAAGGCATATCAGTAAATTTATTCATTAAAGTAGATAAAACCCATTCTATACAATCACTTAATATTAATTTAATTTTTTCAGCCCAATCATAACTCTTATTTACTATTATTTGTATAATGTTATTAATTAACGATTGAAACGACCTTACTTTATTAGACCTCGAATCCGGACTGGACTGTTTATTATGTTTTCTTTTCTCGCCAATATTGATATGGGAATCAGTAGTACCAGGTATGCTCCTCCCGTCATCACTACTACCATCGTCACAGGCTGCGTTTTGCACTTGAAACGGCCGACGCGGCTCCAAATTCTCCGCCTCATTAGTAATATTGGGTTTATCTGCGACTGTTGACGTTTTACTATTTCTTTTACTAGTTGTTTCTATATCTGACTCTGATGATGAATTAAGCTGGAACGTTAACTCTTTAGATGGATTACAGTGTTTCCTTTTTAATGTCTTGGTATTATTATGCTTAATATTTGTATATTTGTGTGTCTTAGCCGTAATTTCTGCGTACGATAAAGGACTCGACACTTCATTATGTGATATTATCGGCCCCCTGTTATCATTAACGCTAACAGTGCCATAGCTTGGATTATGTATTGGTGGTGGTGAGTATGGAGGTACATACATAGTTAAGGCACGCCTGTATGTACAATTAAATTCAGACATTAAGCTTCTTATTCTTTTTTCTTTAATAAATGCTGGACATGTTTTATCTAGGGACAAATGATTTCCCTTGCAATTGACACATTTAAAGGTAGTTTTTTCACAGTTCTCGTGGTCTTGTCCACACTTTGGACAAATAATTTTTATAGAAGGACAGAACTTTAATGGATGACCGAAGCGCCAACATCGGGAACACTGTGTAACAGGGAATATAAAAGGTTCAACTTTTACACGTATATTAATCATTTTTATATATTCAGGCCGGGAACTTCCTTTAAAACATATTCTCACTGATTCAGTTGGTATCCAATTTTTATCGGGTCCTCTCCTGTTCTGTCTCATAACCGAAATAATATTACAATCATTACCATTTTTAATAGAAGATAATAATTCATCGTCTGATAGTTCCACGTCTATATCTCTTATAATACCATACGACATTCCTACTTCCCACGTCTTATACATTTTCCATCCTTTTTCTTTAAACAACTGACTGGATATTAATTTTTCTGACATGGATATATTCTCAAATGTTGCAATTATTTTATACGCATTTACATATTTAATACGATTGATACCCGATATGTTCGCCTCTTGAAATAATTTTGCTAAGGCAAATTGCTTTGGTAACTTTTCATTATGTGAAATACAGATATCAATTTTTTCATTTTTACGTCTTTTCTCACCTGTGCATAAAAACCACTGCTCTTCCTTCTGCTTATGTATGTTCTGACTTTGTATAATATCTTCTTCTTCCATGCTGCTACCATCCAATTCCGTATTTTCCATAATATACATCACTCCTTGGTTATCATTTCCACTTTCGCTCATTTTCTATACAAACAAAAGGTCGCGCGAGCGCGCCTTTTACAACCGAAAATATGTACAATATTCGTAATTATAATTGTCTGGAATTTACACAAACGACTTTTTCACTATTAAAATCCGAGCACTAAATGTATATCAATAACTTATTTATCGAAAACTCACAAAAATTATTATTTTAAACAAAAAATAATTCCCGCCATTTTTACACATCTTGACACTCAAAGGTCATTCTGCCGAATGTTCAACACTTCTTCTGCAGCGGGATATGATCGAGACTGTTGATATCCTTTGATCCACCTCATGCGTTGCCACATATTTGACACCGAAGTATTGGAATTAAAAGAATTACAAAATGCTTGCCAATTCTGGAACTTTGCTTGTCGTATTAACATTTGTGATTTTTTTTTTATATCTTCAAGTTTGGTTAAATTATTAGGCGTGGGGTTACGTCTAAAATTGGATAACGCCAATCTACGCTGCGCAACAACCTGTGATAAATCAGGAGTCCAATATGCTTTAGGTTTAAACTTACTCTCTGGTTTGTTACACGTTTTTGTATACGGAATACTTTCGTCCGCGGCATTGTTAATTTTTTTAATGAAATAATCGTACTTTTTTTGTATATTATCATAAGTAGTTATGTGATTAAATTCTCGTAAGATACAATTTTGATATTTAGTCCAATCTGCAAGTTTAAAATTGCGTATTCTTACAAAATTAAATTGATTATTTATACTAATTGACATTTTAATAATTAAATGGTCACTACCTAGATTTTCATTCCACACTTGCCAGTTAAACTTTATAGCTACATCAGAGGAAACAAAAGAGATGTCTGGTGAAGTTTGTTGTAAGTTACCCGCTACTAATTTTACCCGTGTAGTACTACCGTTGTTAAGAGATATAAACCCATTTTCAATCGACGTATCCATAATTTGAACCCCTCTTGTATCAGACTTAACTGACCACATTGTGTGGTGGCCATTGAAATCACCAGCTATCAAGGTTCTCTTAGGTAAACTGGAAAATAATACTTCCCAGTCGGATACTTGAGTGTTCACACTAGATGGACAGTAAACAGACACAATATGTTGCAGATCCTTACAATTGTTTATAAAATAAAAAAAATAAATAAAATAAAATTAGCCTTTATTACTGTTACACTTATAAAACATTATTTTTAAACTAACGTTAACTTTAATTGATTTTATACATTTAGAATATTTTAAATTATCGCGTTCGAATCCTTGTTTTTAGAAACAGTTTGTCTTTCGACATAGGCCTCCTCTAAAGATTTCCATTTTTCCCTGTTCTTTGCAACTCTGATCCATTCTGGACCAGCCACCTTCTTCATATCATCTTCCCATCTTTTTGTTTGACCGCCTTTCTTTCTTTTACCGTCTCTTGGATACCACTCTGTTACTATACTGGTCCATTTCTCTTGTCTCTGTCTCAGCATATGTCCCGTCCAGCGCCATTTTAGTCTTCGATATACAGAATGTGCCTGTTTGAATTGAGTTTTGTTTTTTATTTCTGTTAATTTTATTTTATCTCTTCTATTGACTCCAATGACACTTCTTTCTATACTATTTTGACAGACATTTAGTTTGTTTGTTAGGGATTCCGTTAGCGACCATGTTTGGCTACCATAGGTTAAGCAGGGCAGAATACAGGCGTTATAGACTTTTCTTTTAGCTTTTATAGGCATGTCTCTGTCCTTCATGACTTCACTAAGGGACCAGTATCTCTTCCAGGTGTTGGCTATCCTTCTATCGATTTCTTTATCCATAGTTTTGTTGGGCGATATAAGTTGTCCTAAGTATATGTACTCGTCTACGTATTCTATTCGTTGAGTGTTTACTACTATATCATGTTTGTTTGAGGAATTAGTCATGACTTTTGTCTTGGTGATGTTCATTGACAGCCCCGCCTTATCACTCTGTTCTACAAGCTGGCGTAGCATAAGTTGTAGCTTACTTGGGCACTCAGAGAACAGTATTAAATCGTCTGCGAAACGTAGATGGTTCAGCTGTTCGCCGTTTATATTGAGGCCATTCTCATCCCATTCCAAGTTTCGAAATATCATCTCCAGGACTGCCGAAAAAAGTTTGGGCGAGATAGGGTCACCTTGTCGGACGCCTCGCTCTATAGGGAATTCTTCGCCCGCTTTCTCCAATCTGACTCGTGCTGTACTTCTAGAGTATATATTCCTTAATATTCTTATATATTTGTGTTGAATTCCTTGACTGTGTAACGCCTCCCAGATGTAGTCATGCTCCAATGAGTCAAAAGCTTTATTAAAGTCTACAAACCCCAAATAGTAAATTTTATTGTATTCATTATACTTTTGTAAAATTTGTCTCAGGACATGAATATGATCGATTGTTGAAAATTTTCTTCGGAAACCGGCTTGCTCCTTTGGTTGGTTCTCATCGAGTACAGTAGTAATTCGAGCTAAGATAATTTTTGAGAAGACCTTATAAATATTGGACATTAAACTGATGGGGCGATAGTTCCCGATTTCTTCTTTGTCTCCTTTTTTGTGTATAAGTGTTATTGTTGATTTTGTCCAGTCTTCTGGGATAGTTTCGGTGTCTAGAATCTCATTAAATAAGTCTGTTAGTATTGGAGCAATCGAAGGTATACTTGATTTGAGGACTTCATTGGTAATTTGATCAGATCCAGGTGTTTTGCCTATTTTTTGGGTAGTAATTGCTTTCATGGTCTCTTGTTTCAATATTTTGGGAATAGGTTCAGAATCCACTAAAATAAGACTGTCTGTAGCCGCTCTTGGGTTCTTACTTTGGTATAATTCTCTATAAAAATCAGTTGCTACTTTCAGTATTTGAGGTCTTTTTCTAGTCTTCGTTTTATTAATTGTCTTTATCCCTAGCATCCATTCACTTTTTTCCTTTAACTCTTTGATAGCCTTTTTTATTCCACCAGTTCTGTTTATATGTTGTTGCAGTGTTTGTCTTCTCTTCGTTTTTCTATCTTTCCTGATACTTTCGTTTATATTTTTACTAATATCTCTTATTTTGTTTCTCTTCTCTTGGTTATTTTCTTTTGTTATTAATAGCTTCTTTCTTTCTTCCAACAGCTGCTGAGTCCTTACAGAGCTTGTAGTTCTATTCACCTTTCCAGTTTCTGTCTTCAGCACTCTCAAAGTCTCTTTATATTTCTCCTCAATACATAAAGTTTTATCTCCGATTATGTTTACTAGAGATGCGAGGTTAATATGATTGTCGTTATTTCCAATACACATCAAAGCCGATCTATTATTCATCCATCTCCTGTTCTTTTTTATAGGTTTTCCTGTTAATGTAGCACGAACCATTCTGTGATCTGAATTAAAATTTAAGTTTTGTATGACTGATATGTTTTTAAAAGCTTTAATTTTATTAGACATGATAAAATCTATTTCATTTTTGTAGAGACCATTTGGGGAAACCCACGTCCATCTTTTTGATTCTTTTTTCTTATAGAAGCTGTTGATAATACTAAGCTTGTTTGTTAAAGCGAATGTTACTATCCTGGCTCCATTTTTACTTCTTTTACCATGTCCATACTTGCCAATAGTGTACTCTTCTCCATTAAAGCGTGTCCCAATCTGGCCGTTAAAATCTCCCATGACAATAATTTGTTTGTATGTGTTTTGTATGGTTGTTTGTAAATCTTGGTAAAACTTTTCTATCTTTACTATATCTTCTTTTTTATTTGATTCTGTGGGTGAGTATGCTTGGATGATTGACCATTTTTCCTCTTTGCTGGTCGGTAGTAATATGTTTAAGATAGCTATTCTTTCTGTGACACCTTTAACTTCAATTATTTTATCCGCTAGAGACTTTTTGATTAGGAAGCCAACTCCATACTGTCCCGGCGTCTCGCCTATGTGGTGTAAAATATAATTCCCATAGTCTTCTATCGTCTCCCCATATCTCCTCATTTCGCTAATTCCTATTATGTCCCATTTTATTTCCGATAGGGCCATTTCTAGTTCTTGAAGTCTATCAGGTGTCCTCAATGATCTTGAGTTAAATGTTGCTATGTGTATATCTGAATTTGAATTTCTTTTGTTGGTCTTTAAAGGGTCTTGGTCGTTTTCCCCCACGGGGACCAGTCGGCTTGGGGGAGGGTGTATAGTTGTTGTTGTTGTTTTATATTTTTGTTTGTGTTTTTGTTTCCGTTCGCCGATAGTTAATTGCTATTGTTGTTTTCCCGTTGGTTGGGTTGTTAAAGAGTTAGACCGAGCTCTCATCAGGTCATAAGCATTTGTTCTGTTAGTTTTAGAGGAAGATATCAGCTGCTGTTTCTTCAGTTGCGAATAAGCATGCGGGGAGGCAGATGGTTCTCTTTTCCGTTTATCACTGACGCCTGTGCTTTCCTTAACAATGAGTTTATCATACTTTAGGTAGGCTATCTTTCCTTTATTACGTTCTTCCTGTAGTTGTGGGAGTAATGCCTTCCTCTTTTCCAAAGTTTCTCTGGTGTAATCTTCAGATATATGTAACTCTTTGGATTTTTTCTTGGTTTTTAAAACTTCACTCTTCTTCCACCCATTGATAAAGGATACAAGTGTAGGTCTCGGTTTTTCTCTATTTACTAAATTCCCAATACGGTATATTTTGTTTATTTCGAAGTTTTCTATTTTTATGTTCATTCCTCCCCTTAATTTTTGTCTTGTATTCTCTAGTAATTCTGTTATAGATTTTTCACCTTCTTGTAGCCCGTAAATTATTATATTGTTGCTTTTCTTCTCTTTTTCTAAAAGTTGTATTTTATTTTCAAGTTTTTCCATCTTAAGTTTTAAATTTTTATTTTCTTCTAACACTGGTTTTAATTTTTCATCCATTTTCTCCATTATTGTATTAGTTATAAATTCCGTTTGGTTTTGCATTTCTATTTTCATTTTTTCAAAGAAAATTTGAAATTGATCATCCATGGTTTAGTGAGTAATGGAACGTTCCAAAGTATTTTATTATGCTGGCAACTCAGATGACTGTCACGTTCGCCGACTACGTCGCTGACTGACAGTGTTGACAATGACAATGTAGTTTTAGATTAACTAACCTCAAAAATTTGCCGGTTTTCTTGTTGCAATATTATTGTCGAATGTTTTAGTTACACAATGTTGATTATTTCTAACGCCCAGTGCCACTTAGTTTTCCACTTGCAAACAATGTTTTGGTGCAAAATCTTCGTGAAAGTATTTTATTTTGATTTATTGTATCGGAGTAACAATATGAAGGTGTTGACAATTCAAGTACCGGAACCGGAAAAAACAATTGTTTAGCTTAACACAAATCGCTTCTATGCCAACGTTGGACAACTGAAATGGTTCCATGTGGGAATGAATCGATTTATGTACTAAAATAGCAACTCCACCGTAAGAGTCGTATCGATCATTTCTATAAATATTATACCCATTAATATATAGTTGAGAGTCTTTGCTTAACCAAGTCTCACTAACCAGGGCTATATGGATGCTTTCTTTTCTTAATAACTCTGAAGACAATAATAATTTAGGCCGTAAGCTTTGTGAGTTCCACTGTAGTATGTTTAATGAAATCTGTTTATTTGTATTATCCATTTAAAAAGTTAATAATCTGATCCAACAACCCTCCACCTAATACATTACTAATAAAAAAAATTTTTACCTCACAACATATAGCTTTTATTATACACCATGTTTTTTCATCAAAACTATCATCTGAAGAAATAATACCTTTAATTTTAAATAGAATTTTTTTGAATTCAAACCTCTGCCACAACGTCTCACTTCGTGTTGTCTTTTCTTCTGTGCTCTGTGGTCTACTGCTGGAGTCATGTATATATTCTTTTTGGTTACTGTTTTTATTAGTCTTCAACGTTACATTATTTGATTTTCTTATCTGTGTACGTTTAGGTTCTTCTCTTATTTCACTTAAGTCTTCCTCACACGGCTCCTCACATGTCTCCTCCTCCATTATTATCTGACCGGTTGGCAGTA
Source organism: Schrankia costaestrigalis (assembly GCA_905475405.1). NCBI lineage: Eukaryota > Metazoa > Arthropoda > Insecta > Lepidoptera > Erebidae > Schrankia > Schrankia costaestrigalis. The sequence goes on along the minus strand of FR997852.1, from coordinate 5,417,464 downwards.
GAGGTTTGCGTGTAACATCGTTAGTCACCACGCTGCTGTAGGACTTTCTGCCAGTGTTAATCAAAGTACTAATAGTATATACTGTTGGAGTTACTTGTTTTAAATTAGAAGCTGCATTTTTTTTCTTATCTAAATAAAGTCGTAGGGCAATTTTATAAGAAATTTGTTCCGCGGTCATGATCGCTCTAATTTCTTTTTCTTTTATGAAAAGTGGACAACATTTTTCCAGTACAAAGTGTTCGCCTTTGCAATTAAGACATCTAAAGTTTGTTATATTACAATTATCATGGTCGCTAAATCCACATTTAGGACATAAGGACTTATATAAGGAACAATACTTCTTTACATGACCAAACTGCCAGCACCCTGTGCATTGCGTAACTGGAAAATTATACGCACCCACTTTAAATCGGCATCCATATATGTATACATATTGTGGTAAGATCTTATTATTAAAACACAATTTAATAGCTTCGCTATCAATCTAAGATCCTTCTCTGCCAATTCTCCTCATCCTACGTACAGAAATTATTGGGACATCACATTCTATAATCTTAATAATTTCCTTCTCGTTTAAATCTAAATCAATGCCTTTGACCACTCCGTAGGTATAATTTAGTTCATGTGTAAATTGACACCGGAAACCCATTTCCCTAATTTTTTCGTTTTCCATTAAATTTTTCGCGTCTTCTTTGTTGTCAAAACTAATTACAACTTTGTTTGTACTTTTGTATTTTATGCGGTCAATATTATTAATATTTTGGTCGCGTAATATTTTGGCCATAGCTATTTGTTTTGGTAGATTCTCTAATGACGTAATACAAACTTCTTGTTTTTCAACTAAATTCGTCCGTTCATAATCTTTTTGTAAATCTACCCTCGGATTATTATTTTCTAAAGACTCACTTCGAATCAATCTTTTAGGTCTTCTACGAATAACTGTCTCAAATCCCTCATCTTCAATTATTTCATCTTCCCGTTGCTTCCTTTTTTCCGCAACACAAACAGTGTTATCTGTTGTTATAATCTCTTTGCTTAAATCAATTTCTTTTTCCGTACACATACTATTCATTTCGCGTTCACAATTATTTAAAAACTCCGTATCACTCACATCCTCATCACTATTGTTCTCATCCATCTCAAAATACTAAAGAATAAGTATAAAATAATACGCGCACTGATCGTAAACTTGCAACGACTTTGTAGGTAAGTATACAACGACCTTCCGCGTCAACGTTCGATCGAACACGACAAACATACTTAAATACTTCTTTTTTTGTAAATACATACATATTATACATAGAAAACACCCAGACTAATGCAAACAATTATGTTCATGCACACAAAGATTTGCATTAAGCGGGAATCGAACCCTAATACCTCTGCGTAGCAGCCATGTAATATACCGACTGCGCCACAGAGGTCATCGAATAATGAGGTAACATTTAACCAGCTTTTCAATTCTCGTTCCATAAAATCGTTAAAAATTCGGTAAAGATAACTTTTATTTGTCAAATTGTCACACTCTAAATAAAACTTTAACACGACCTTATAAGATTACAATTGCAATAGCAAAAACAAGACAATTTGACAACTAAGAGTTAACCGAATTTTTAACGATTTCAAGGTACGAGTTATCTTCTTTTAGTAGTAAAATACTTAAATTACTTTATTTTTGAAACCTAATCTAACAATGGTAATCCAATTTTATAGTAATCCTTGTAAGTTTTAGGTCCAAGTATAAGGCATAATACTTAAATTAAATTAGCTATTCGTCCGCTTAAAATCTAAAGCAATTATAGTTTGAAAGATCTTTGAAATGTTTGTATGAAGTTAGTGGTGAGGACTTAACACAATGACCCATAAAGTAAGTTTAATTAGGGACCATAACAGCCCACTAATGTCCCACTGCAGGGACGGGCCTCCTCCCGTGACGGAGGGATACTTGGCCTACTACTACCACGCTGGCCAGACGGATTGGTACAGGGTTTAATTCCAAGTTTTTCTTATTTTTATTTCGTAAAGATAATATTCACGAATAGTCCCTTAGTCGGTTTTTACGACACCCATGGGATGAGATGGGGTGGTGACATATTGTATTCTTACTCTGTCACCACACGGAGATTGCTTAACCCTAGAAAGATAACTATATTCTGTGCTACGTTAAAGATAACCATACGTCGAATCGACGTGCGCATATTAAGATGCACATAGTGTAAGACTTGTATGTAATATGTTCATTTACACTTAAATTATTTTTTGTGTATGTTATTACCTTACAAATAAAATAAAATAATACTATATTTTGCATATTATGTAAAAGAAAAATAAAAATTAATCAAAACAGATATTGCTTACTTTTCAAAATTAAACAAAAATTTGATCTTTTCTCCAGTCTTATAATTATTACAATAAGTTTTTAATAATCACCGCTTTACAATCTATAGAATACCTTTAACCCAAAATAAAACCCCTTTTTTCTAATTTGAGCCTCAAACCCAATTAGGGTAAGCCCTAAACTTATGCTGTCCATTAACAGATTTTATCAAAGACAACATAGTCATTTTTTTAATTTTTGTAGGTCTAAAAGCACATAATCTTCTTTTCTTTGGTATTTTATTCTTTTGCAGTCGGTTTGGCAGTCTTGGGTCTTAGGAATATACATCCGAAAAGGTCAACAACCTCGCAAATCCAAAAGTTGTTTATGGCCTAGCGACAAAAACAGATCAAAATTGTGATGTGATAATGATAACATACAAGTAACAAATGAATACAAACATAATTAAATCAAACAACGTAACAAAAACAATAAAATACGAATATCTAAATCGAAAATAAAATTACGGAAAAGATAACCATACGTCATTTCGACATGCGGCAGATTTATATTTACGAATAAATAGGAAAATAATGCACTTACCTAAAAAGTACAGTCGTATCCTGCAAGCTCTGTGGGCTGGCTTAGGTGGCGGGAAAAGTAAGCCCGATATTGCGGCACACGAGCAAGAAAACAACATTTTTGCAAATCGGTTACGTCGTTTCGACGTAGGTTATCTTTCTAGGGTTAAATATTATGTTTTAGTTACAATGCCATCTATCCCCAATGCTTTTGGTTTAACATAACTGCAGGTCGCTAAACGCACTCTGTGGGCTCCTAGAAATAAATGAAAAACAATAAAATTTTCGAAGAAATAGAATAACGGTTTATGCCATCTGATATAACAACAACTTTTATAATTTTATAATGTAAGGATGAAATTATAAACGATAAAAAACATAGAAAGTAAATCATATTTATTTGTCGGCGTTAGCTTATGATGGCACGTTTTACGATAGATCGGTCAACTCGAAGTAACACTTTTAATACACGTAACACTTTAACTACACTGAACACTACACCATATTCGAAATAACACTACTCAATTAAAACGGGTAACGGTTCCTAAGGAGGAGGAGCACCGATCACGACCGAAGTCAAACTGTAACTGACTGGCTTCTCCCTCCTGTGCGCCCCTCCTAGGCTCCGTTGTAGCACAAAGCTAGCTATACACGTCATTGCGACAGTGTCGCCTCTACCTGCATTCGTGCTGCGCTTTGTTTATGAATCAAATTAAGTACTGTTTCCGACATATATTATTATTTTACATTGACCAAGTGACATAATTAAATATAAAATTAATTAACACACTACCAAACTACCCAGCCAAAGTATTCCTACAGATACAATAATATATTTTGTACGGTTGTATAGCTAAGCATTTACCTGAACTATGGCGATTCCGCAGCATCGCATTAAATATTAAAAAGAAGACATACCTAACAAGCTCTGTGGAATTTGTATGCAGGTTTTATTGCTACAAGATATACGAGTTTAACCGTAAACGACTTGTGCCATGTCCTATCCGACACATAAAACATGTACTTTACAGGTTTAATCATAAAATGAAGAGCAATATGTAAAGTGGTGTATTGCCGTTATGTTTTTGTTAGGCGTTTGGATAATTTTATTGTTGAATTTAATGTAAGTATCTGTTAATATGTCAGTCCTTAATTCATTAACATAAGTTCTATAGCTGGTGTAACCTGGCCGAAACGTCGAGCGGCTCAAGGTAAATAATTTAAGTGTTTAAGTACCTAACATCTATACTTACGCGTTAATACCCGATAGTATTATTATAATAATAAAATGAAACGCGAAAGTTTTAAAGTTACATAAGTAAGTTTCACTTTTAAATATTAATTAGGGTGATGCTACCAATTATCAGCACTTTAAGAGTTAGTCTTAATTTAATATCGGTTATCTTTAGTGATAATACTGATAACGCCTTTAACAACATGCTTTCTCGGTTCACTATTAAATAAGTAATTAATTTTTATTATAAAAAATTGTCTTTATGCATACACATTTTATTTAGATGAGTTTGACTAAATAATTACCCTTACACCAATTATTGGCACCATCATCACCAATTACTAGCATCGACCGAGCCAATTATCAGCACCTTAAAATAATGTAGATAAATGAAATAATCCAATGTTTATAGCAAAACCTCTTTTATTTATACATAGCCTAACAACCGAAGTTTCAGAAAAATAAATACATAAATATAAAAAATTCCAAAAAATAATAGACATTCTTTTGATCATAATATCAACACTATGAAAATAACTAGCAATGTTAGTTTCAGCACCATGCCAGGATATGAAATCCGAAATCATAGAGTACTATTTCCAAGAATATTGAATTCTAGGCATAAAATAATCACGCTTTACAATAAAAAATATGGATTAACAATTTTACATACCACTTTGTCATGTAACAGTACCAGTGCCGATAATTAGCAATTCGCAAAAAAATTAAACCCAGATGTCAGCACCTCATTTATGAACATAAAATCAAAATAACGTTCATTTCCATTGTCAGATAAGCCTTATAAAACATTTTATACATGAATAAAACCTAAAGGTTCAGTAAAAATATCTAAAAGATCTAAAATAAAGTAAAATAAAAAAACCTGAACTTACCTACGATCGTAAGAAACTGTCAAAACAAAGTAATTTGAAGGACATGTTCCCGAAAATGTAGTTCGGTCCCAGTTTATAATTCCAAAAGGATCTTATTTTTGATTTCTTTAAACGGAATCCCAAATTAATTAATGGTAAGTTTATAATTTGAGTTTTTGTTGGGGGTGCCGATAATCTGGTGCAGTGCCAAGATTTGGACAATTGCCCCTATGTATTTTTATTTTAAATATGGTTTGTTTAGCGTTAGGCGTATTATTCTAAGGCCTTATCTAAAGAAGAATGGGCAGTTTTATATGGGGTGCGTCCCATGTGTTGTAACACTTTGTGACCTATATCATTTGAAAGATCTCAGCGAGTGCTATGTTTTATTGTATGGGCATGACTCCGTATCTCGTGCTGTTCGGTTCCTTATAAAATCATAAAATATCACTGTCAGGCTATTCCGTAAAAAATCGAATATGAATTCGACTCTCATCTCATTTCCGATCTCACTTCGAATCTCATTTATGGTGAAAACTATTTGGAATTCCGTAACGCTATGAAAACCCGAGTGAAGTGAGATTCGAAATACGAGAGTGTAATCTGACACTAGAGGTGATCCCTATTGGGTTCTGCTCTTCGGTAATTATTACGAATTGCTTAAATGAAATAAAAGAAGCTTTAAAAATATTCAACACCTCATAATTTAGGTCTTATGTACTAAAGTCATTATATTTAAGGCTAAAACTAATGTTAAGAATCATTTTTATCTAAAAAACGTTGAAAATATGTGGCTGAATAGAAGTTCTTAACACCTTTGCGTCAATGCGGATTTGCTGATTGTTTAAAAAACAAAAAATGTTATGGCGTCTAGTCTTCTTTGTTATTGTTTGCTAAGTTTTTAACAGGAACGACAATGTTTTAAATACAATACATATTAAACAAATTAAAAGTATTTAATGTGGAGTAAGTATAGTTAATTATAACATAATAATATCAATAGTTTATTATATTAGTTACGTATTTTTTTAAGAGTTGTAATATAATATACTAATTGATGTAATTATTTCAGCCCCATTGATTGGCGACCTCGGTGGCGCGCCGGTAGAGCCAGCGGCTGCCGCGCATAAGGTTGTGGGTTCGATCCCCACGCAGGACAATAATTTGTGAGATCCACAAATTATTGTCCTGAGTCTGGGTGTTATATGTGTCCGTTAATTGATGTTTGTAAAAGTCCCCGCGACACAGGGCATGATCTCTAGTGCGGGAGTTGTCTTTTAAAAGAGAAGAGAGAGAATTGAATGTGTTCTCCATCCTTCAGAACATCCAGCCTAGCGTAAGACTATCTGAGAATAGCTAGTGCTAAGGATAAAGCCGATAAGGAATGAAAAAGTCGAAATAAAAATTCGAATGTAGAAACTCTTTCTACTTTCAAATTCATTCGATGCTCAAGCAACACACTACATTAAAATATTTATAAAAACTTTTACAAAACCATTTATAAAAACATTTTTACTAAACACGCTACTCGAGTTTCTAGTCCAATCTACGCTGAAACTAACATAAATCTAACTTAACCTACGTTAAGTTTACGTCGGGCGTAAGTTTTGCCAACTTAATTCTAACTTTAACTCTGTACGTATGTATAATGAAATTTTAGTAAGGCAACTCTCATGTATTAGAATGTTTAAGGGTCTGAAAACTTATATTACCTGAATGTTAATACCTACCTTTAAGTTGTCGATAAATATAATTCTTGGAAGTTTCTAAAATTTGGCTTATAATTTCCACGCTGGCGAAACGTACCTATTGGTGTACGGTTTAATTTCAAGTTTTCCTTTTTTTTATTTTGTTAAGATCCACTCGCCTGGCAAGGCGCCTGAAAACTGCTCCAAAAAAAAACGTTCATCTGGCCAAGCGCAGGAAAACTGCGTTTCGACAAGGTCAAAACATCGTATTACTTTCGTGCCATTTAGAAAATATTTCTTATTTGTTCTAGTCCTTACGCATTACAAATCGTCTATGCATGATATTTCTCTTCCTCTCATATAAAAATCATTTAATCTATGGAACAAAAGCTATGACAGATTAATTTTTGAATCTGTCAGTCATTTGTTTACGTTAAGCGAGTCGTGTTACGCGTCATATAAACATTGAAGTTTAAATTGTATTTGTGTTTTGTTTGTGATTGTGAGTGGTGTTATGTGAAGTCTAATAAGTGTTCATTGTTATTGTGTTACAACAATGTAATAAAATTCATAAGTGGTTTATTTTCTATAACTCGGAAGTGGCTATTTTTTACAAGGTATGATTTTTGCAAGGTAAGGTTCATATTTTTTTATTTATTATCAAGAATCTTATTAGATTTATACAAAATTCCATTTAGAATGGGAGATAATCGGCTAATAAGAATCTTATTGGACTTATACTAAATTCCAATAAGATTAAAAGAAAATCTGCTTTTTCAAATATTCGTCAGTTTAAAACCCCTGTCTGGCAAATCGCCAGAAAGCTGTTGGCCAGATGTGCAATTTTCCGCCATTTTGCCTTGCCAGGCGAGTGGAGATAGTATTCACAAACAGTCCTTTAGTCGGTTTTTACTACACCCATGGGATCAGATGGGGTGGTGACGTATTGTATTCTTACTCCGTCACCACCAATATTAAATAAGTCATAAAACTCCGCGTTTTATGACTTATTTAATATTATTTATTCCCTCTCCTTATTTTTATTTTTACATTATTATTCTATAGTACCATCAGTTCAGAAATCAACCTTCGGTAAATAAAGCGAGGAAATAAATAGGTAACAAAACTCAACCGAAGTTCAAGATAACTTGTTGAATTATTAAATCTGAATTTATTGATTCGGAAGTAAATAAAATACTCCTTACTTACAGCGGTTTAGTAGTACATCCGATCTGTATCTGATACGGATTTGTGAAAATATCCGGAGTTTAATTACTTAAATATGTATCTTTCTTCTTTTTGGATTATCCGGAGATAATTCATGCACTACTTAGATGGTGTTTATTTGAGATTTTATTATCTTTTAGAGGCTGTCTGATTACCGCATTGGCCTCGGCGTGACCGTTTAGAAGACCTGAGTCTGCAGACTTTAAAATATAGTACTCCTCTTGTATAGAAACTTGTATATGCAATAGATTAAGTATACATACTTTAGTAATTTTCCGTGTGGTGGTGTGGTGACGGAGTAAGAATACAATATATGACCACCCCATCTCATCCCATGGGTGTCGTAAAAACCGACTAAGGGACTATCCTTGAATATTATCTTTACGAAATAAAAAGAAGGAAAACTTGAAATTAAACCCTATACCAATCCGTCTAGCCAGCGTGGTATTAGTAGGCCAAGTATCCCTCGATCACAGGAGGAGGCCCGTCCCTGCAGTGTAATGTGTACCTATTTATAATGTTATCATTAAGACAATTGTAATTTGTACTCATTATTAATATCAGTTCTAATCATCTTGTTTGTTAAACTACTAACTAATCAATTGTTTGTTATTCTCATCTCATTAAGTAATATTGATATCTTGTATCCTAATGTTGTTATTGTAAAATAAGGATGTTTGTAAATCATCACTAATGTTTTAAGATAAGAGACTGTATAAAAGCAACCCCTTGGTCCAGAGAGACAGAGAGTCCTGCCTGATTAGTCAAGCGAGTACTACGTTCTTATAGACACATATTATATTGTACTATTATTCGTAATATTGCTGTGTGTCTTATTTTCAAAACCCCTTCTTCGACAACCCGAACATTACATTTTGGTGTCAGAAGTGGGATATCACATCAAGAATATACATATTTCATACCTCGCGGTGAATTTGTATACAGTGAGTAATCCTGATAAAGTAAATTCGGTAAAAGTGCGTGTGCGGTAATCGAGTCGGAGTACAAGTAGTACTAGTGTACGAAACCTCGTCGATTAAAGTGCAACGTCTTCGTCAGTCACTTCGTCAGTCAACAGTCTTCAGCCTGGTTCCAGTGTCCACTGTGTGCTGTTACTACGAAACAAAGAAGAGGCGGTTTAACAGGAAGTGTACGAGCAAGAACTAAGGTGCTCTCTCAACCAGACTTCGTGTCATCAGGAAACTTCGGTCTCCAAAACATAAAGAACCAAAAGGAAGTAAGTGAAATCGTATCAAATTAAGTGTATCAAGATGCTAGGAAAATTAGAATCAACTTCAGAACAAGCCAACGAAAGTTTTATAGATATTACACTAGCGGAACGCATGATGATGAAATAGGTATAACGGTGACAAGGCAAATTTACATGTTTTTATTGATAATTGTAACAATGCTCATAATCTTTTGAATCCAAAGTATGGAATTGCGTTTGTATCAGTAGTTCTTTCTAAGATCGACGGAAATATTAGATCAACTTTGCTAAATAGGTCATTCAGTTCTTGGTTTGATTTAAAAGAACATTTACTTGAGAACTATTCAGAAAAACGTACGTTTGCGCAATGGCAACTAGAATTAAATTCCTGTAAACAAGGTAACCATGAATCAGTACTTAATTATTCTAATCGTGTAGAAAATTGCTTAATTAAATTAATTAAATCTCTAGACACAAAACTTGATATTAAAGCACGAGAAGCTAACGTAAACTTATTAAAAAATCAAGCTTTGAATATTTTTATTAGCGGTCTTTCACCTCAATTACATATTTTGTTGAAGTCACAAAAACCTAATACGTTTGAAGAAGCTGTTTCAATAGCTATTTCAGAAGAACAGGAAATAAAATCTAGGTACGAAATGAGTTCTAGAGCCCCGTTTAACGCTAGGTTTACGAATAAACCTGTTCATATGATTCACGGCAATAGGTTCCAATCACCAAGTTGGATAGGCATAAGACAAGTCCAAACTAAAACAATACCGACTTGTTTTAACTGTCAAAAGAAGGGTCACATAGCCAAAGATTGTTGGAATAACAACAACAATCAAAACAGACCCAATTATAATCACAATAGATATCATAATAATAATTCGTATAAAACTCGAGACTCACAAAATAATAATAGATATAGTAATAATAGATATTCTAATGATAGAAATGATAGGAATACAGAAAATAAGAAGAATTTAAACTAGATAGGTCTAAAGGTGATGGCCAACCCAAAGACCGATTTGATAGTAATATAGGCCAAATAAGATATTATATAGATACGAAAACTTCCATTTACGTTAAATTGAATTTAGAAAATAAAGAAAGTGAATTTTTAATTGATACAGGTGCTGAAGTAACTTTAATAAAAAAGGGTTCGATAAATAGTAATAAAATTATATATAACGATAAAATATTAAAATTAAAAGGAATAGATAAAGACGCTCAACCAACAAATACAATGGGTTATGTCTATATGACATTTTTTATAGGACATCATAAGGTATGTCATTATTTTACACGTGGTTCCCGACAATTTTCCTATAGATTGTGATGGAGTTATAGGAGGAGATTTTATGTCAAGGTATAATGCGATTATTGATTACAAAGAAAATAAGATAGAAGTATGTGGAACAAAATTAGAAATAGTATTTGAAAAAGATAAAGTTGTTATAAGTGATAGTGAAACAGGAAATGGTTTTGATATAGAATATGAATTAAATAATGATGAGGAAACTGAATATGATAATAATAGCGTCGAAAGTATTAAAGATAGTATAGGGCATTACGAGATAAATGATGTAAATGAAGAGTGTTATGAAAATTTGAGTATAAAAATAGAACCAAGATGTGAAAAAATAGTATCGATTTGTGTAGAAAGTGATAAAGATTTAAAAGAAGGAATAATTCCAGGAACGATAGAATTATCAGAAGGAGTATATTTATGTCCAAGTATAGTAAAGGTCAAAGATAAGAAAGCTTTAACGGTTTGTTTAAATACAACATATAAAACAATTAAGATAGATAATGTAAGGGCAAAGTTAGTCCCATTAGATAAAACGAAGCAAACAGTAGATATGAAATATGTAAAGATAAATAAATTTAATGATTCATGTGAAAGCGATAGATTAGATAAGTTAGAGAAAACATCAAGAATTAATCATTTGAACAAAGAAGAAAGAACATTATTAGTAGAATTATGTAAAGAGTATAATCATATATTCCATTTAGAAGGAGATAGGTTAACTGCGACAGATACAGTTACTCATGAAATTAATACAAGTAATAATATACCAATTAATACTAAGTCTTATAGATATCCGGAAGCCTTAAAAGAAGAAGTAAATGAACAAATAAATAAGCTATTAGAAGACGAAATAATTAAGCCATCAAATAGTCCATGGAATAGTCCAGTATGGGTAGTACCAAAAAAATTAGATGCGTCAGGCAAGAAAAAGTGGCGACTTGTAATAGATTATAGGAAATTAAACGATATAAGTATAGGAGACGTATATCCATTGCCACAAATTAGCGATATTTTAGATCAGTTAGGACATAGTAAATATTTTACAACGTTAGATTTAACATCTGGATTTCATCAAATTAAAATGAATCCAAAAGATCAGATGAAAACTGCGTTTAGCGTCCCTTTAGGACATTATGAATATACACGTATGCCATTTGGTTTAAAAAACGCACCAGCAACGTTTCAAAGACTAATGAATAATGTATTAACAGGGTTACAAGGTTTAAAATGCTTTGTTTATTTAGATGACATTGTAGTTTACGGAAATTCATTACAAGATCATAATTCGAAATTAGAAGAAGTTTTTAAAGAACTGTCCGAACACAAATTAAAATTACAACCGGACAAATGCGAGTTTCTCAAAACTGAAGTAATGTATTTAGGTCACTTAATTACACAAAAGGGAGTGAAACCGGATCCTAAGAAAATTGAAGCAGTAGTTAATTATCCTGTTCCAAAAACTCCAAAAGATATTAAAGGTTTCCTAGGTTTAGCAGGTTATTATAGAAGATTTATTGAAAATTTTAGTAATTATAGTCAATCTTTAACAAAGTTATTAAAGAAAAACGAACCATTTATATGGACAAGCTTACAACAAAAGTCATTTGAAATTTTAAAATCAAAATTATGCGAAGAACCTATTTTACAATATCCAGATTTCTCCGTAATGTTTAATTTAACCACAGATGCTAGTAACTATGCAATAGAAAGTGTTCTATCACAAGGAGATATTCCTAATGATCTACCTAATGCTTATGCAAGTAGAATATTAAATAAAAGTGAAATAAACTATTCTACAACTGAAAAAGAACTTTTAGCTATTGTATGGTCAGTCAGACATTTTAGACCCTATCTTTACGGTCGAAAGTTTAAAATAATAACGGATCACAAACCTTTAACTTGGTTAATGAATGTTAAAGATCCTGGTTCTAGATTAGTTAGATGGAGATTATTACTTGAAGAATACGATTATGAAATAGTATATAAGCAAGGTAAACTAAATCAAAACGCTGATGCATTAAGTAGGATAAAACAAAATATAATAGATTCAGAAACTGAGTTAGAAGAAAATATACGTGTTGTTACCAGAAACAAAGAAAGTTATTCATCATTTCTAAAAGAAATAGAAAGAAGACCCATATTATCAAATAATATTGAAGAAAGTAGTGATTTAATGCCTAAAAAAGTTAATAAAGTAATTTTGACATCGTGCGACTTAGATATTCTTAATGATAAACATATTAGAAAGTATACAGACTTAGTTAATAAAATAAAATTATATAAACCTAAACAATATGACGTGTATAATATAAGTGATTCTGAAAATAATATAGTATTTTTCGCGTTTCCGAAAATAAATTATTGGGATAAAGTAACATATGAAGACTTGTTTGAAACATTTAAAGAATTAAAATTAAAGCTATTAGAACATAAGTTAAAAGAAATAAATTTTGAAGGATTCTGTAAATTTCAATTAAGATGGCATAAAATAAGAACTATGCTTAGGTATTTATTTAAAGACACAGATATTAAAGTTAAAATATTTCATGACAGTGTCATGTCTCCAAAGAGGGAGGATATACCATTAATTTTAGAAGAAAATCATTGTAATCCAATTTCAGGACACATAGGTTTTCATAAAACATATAAGAAAATTAAATCAAAATATTGTTGGAATTCTATGAAAGAAGATATTAAAGAGTTCATACAAAACTGTAAATCTTGTCAAGAAAATAAATTAGATAGAAAGAAAAGTAAACAGCCAATGGAAATTACATCGACTTCTACAGAAGCATTCGAAAAAGTCTCAGTAGACATAGTAGGTCCCTTACCAGTCACTGAATGTGGAAACAAATATATATTAACACTTCAGGACGATTTAACTAAATTTTCCCAAGCATACGCTATCCAGCAACATGACGCTGCGACAATAGCAGATTATTTTATTAAAAACTTTGTATGTAAATTTGGTATTCCAGATATTTTATTGTCAGATAAAGGCGCAGACTTTACGTCAAGATTAATTAAAGAAATGTGTAAATTGTTAAAGATGAAAAAAATAAATACTACTTCTTATCATCCACAATCAAATGGAGCTTTAGAGAGAAGTCATATGACATTAGCAGACTATTTAAAACATTATGTAAATGAAGATCAAACCAATTGGGACAAATGGTTAGATTTCGCTATGTTCTCTTATAATACAAGTGTTCACAGTTCTACAAAGTTTACACCTTTTGAGTTAATTTTTGGTAATAAAGCAAAATTACCAACATCAATAACGAAACCACCAGAATTTAAATATTGTTATAATGATTATTTAGATGATCTTCAATTAAAACTAAGAAAATCTAGAGAATTAGCTAGGGATAAATTAATAGAATCGAAATTTAAAAATAAACAAAATTATGATAAGAAAAGCAAAGAATTAAAATACGAAGTAGGAGATTTAGTATACTTAAGTAATGAACAAGTTAAAACAGGAAAATCAAAAAAGTTATCGCCTTATTGGCTTGGTCCTTATAAAATATTAGAAGTTAATTCACCAGTTAACGTTACCTTACAAACAAAAAAATATAAACAACGAGTTCATACTAATAGATTAAAACACGCATTTATTTCAGAATGATGCTGATGATCGTGTTTCTCAAGACACTCATCATTCTTTACGGAATAGAAGCCGTTAGGTTAGATTCATATAAAATAAGTTTAATAGATAAAGGAGGTATATACTTTGAAAATTTAGGTAAGGTTAACCATTACGATAGCGAATGGACTATGTTAAGTTATTTAGATATATCAAATATTCATAAGAAAATTGATCTCATTGATAGTACATTTATGAGAACTAAGGAAATTTGTAATCATGATCATTTTAATAAGTTATCATTATGTGATACGTCAGTTATGATATTAGATCAGATCATTCCTCAATTGTACAATCAAGAAAATGCTTTGAAAGAATTAATTGGTAAAACTAATAATGTACATGCTAGAGTTAAAAGATCGTATATTGACGGAGTAGGAAAAATATTCAAAGTATTGTTTGGTACGTTAGATACTGAAGATGCACATCGATATGATGATGCAATTAATAAATTAGATTCACACGAACATGATATATTATCTTTATTAAAAACACAAACTAATGTAATTAGAACCACCATATCGAATTTTAATAATACTATAACTGAAATCAGTAGCAATGAAAAGATATTTAATAAAAATCTAGATATTCTATTAAATTATACTAAGAAAACTGATTCAATTATTTTTGATATCAATTTAAAACAAGATATAGATGAACATTTGTCATTGTTGACTCTGATTACTTCTGAAGTAAATAATGAAATATCTACGATTATAAATGCAATTATTTTTACTAAAAATAATGCTTTACATCCGGTTATTATAACCCCAGAACAGTATATAGATGAGCTTAAGAAAACAATGTCACATTTGCCTTTGCAAACTCAATATCCATTAAGTTTAACTATAAGTAATGCACCATTGTTATTATCGTTAACAAACCTTGTATGTTATTATATGAATGATAAACTTATATTTGTTATTAAGACACCTTTGACTACTCAAACTAATTATGAATTGTATAAAATTGTACCCGTACCTATAAGAAATGGAGATAATACTTTTGTGTTTATATTTCCAAAAGAAAAATATTTTATGATGTCTAACAATAAAATGTATTATACTTATATAGAAGATTTGAATAATTGTAAAAAGTTAGATCAAGATTATATTTGTAAATTAAATTCACCTTTATATTCTGTACATGGTAATCCGACATGTGAAACAGAACTAATGTTTGGAAAATCTAAAATTCCATTAGAATGCGACACTAGAGTGTCATATATTACAAATGAACAATGGTATAAAATGCATAATGTTAATAATTGGTTATTTGTTGTACCACATAAAACTGTAGCTACGTTAGGTTGTAAAAATAAAGAACCTGTTGATTTTGATTTGATTAATACTGGAATAATAACAATTCTAGATAGTTGTAAGTTATATACTAGAAACATTATACTTCAAAGTGAAACAAATACACTAATAAGCGAACGTAATTCATTCTTACCTACAATTGATATAATAAACGATGAATGTTGTAGAAAAATTAAAGATAAAAATATAAGTAAAATTGAACCTTTGAAATCTCATGAAGAACTTGATATAAACAATTTGAATTTAGCAAGTCATAAGATTAATAAAATTGATGAAATGATATCTAATTTAGAAAATGATACTGTGTATAACAAATTAATTAATAATGTTTATTTTGCATATATTTTCATTTCAATTGCTAAAGTATTAGGATTTTATGTACTATATCTTTTAGGAAAATATATTTATAATCGCAAATTCTTTTGCACAAGTAGAAGTAGAATATTAGCTTTAGAAGATACAAGAAATTGTTGTTCAAGAATAACAAACTGTATAACTTTAAGAGTAAATAATAATAGAGATATAGAATTAGAAGAAATACCTTCAAGTAGTAATACAGATGAAGAAATTGTTATTAAACCTTTACGTAGAAGCACGAGAATTGCTCAATTGAAAACAAATTAGAAATGTATTTTTAAGATTTATTGTGTTAGAAATAAGAAATTATTGTAAAATATTTAAAAGACTACCTGTAGTCTTTCTTATTGGGGGAGGATTGTAATGTGTACCCATTTATAATGTTATCATTAAGACAATTGTAATTTGTACTCATTATTAATATCAGTTCTAATCATCTTGTTTGTTAAACTACTAACTAATCAATTGTTTGTTATTCTCATCTCATTAAGTAATATTGATATCTTGTATCCTAATGTTGTTATTGTAAAATAAGGATGTTTGTAAATCATCACTAATGTTTTAAGATAAGAGACTGTATAAAAGCAACCCCTTGGTCCAGAGAGACAGAGAGTCCTGCCTGATTAGTCAAGCGAGTACTACGTTCTTATAGACACATATTATATTGTACTATTATTCGTAATATTGCTGTGTGTCTTATTTTCAAAACCCCTTCTTCGACAACCCGAACATTACAGCAGTGTGACATTGATGGGCTGTTATGATGAGTATATTAGTTCCGCTGCCTTCTCAAAATTTACGGCAAAAGATTAAGCATGTCACACATTTTTTCAGTTTTTATTTCTATGTGAAATTGATGTCGACTAGGCTGCTGCGACTGATCCGGATCGTAATTATAATCGGTTCCAGTACGATTTCACATCGGATTCGGATCGTACATAGTGCAAAACCGCTCTTAAGACTCGCTTGGAATGAACCGAAGTCGTTGAATTAATTCTGAATAAACTTAGAGATCTTTACTAGATTGTCTAGTAGTGGCGAAGTGTCCATATAACTCGATTCCTACCGGCTTACCTTTGCAAAAACCGCTTAGCATTGTCTATTAATCAATTATAAATCAATGACGCAACATCCACTCAATACAAAATAATATAAAACAAAAAAGTATTCTCTTACGTAAATCGCAATAATAATTACAGTAATAATAATTTTCAATATAATTATTTACGTACTCATAACGCCATCTTGTAATTAAAGGTTGTCAACTAACAACTTGTTATGGTTCAGTCAGAGAGTACTTAAAGCGCGCATGCGCGGAGCGCAGTAAGCCGGTCGCGAAATTAGGAATCCAGTACAACAGACTGTACGGAAATCGTACGGTCACGTGACACTTTGTATTCGTCGATCTAAGGTACCATATAAGCCGGTGGCCATCGGCTTATGACAAGGATAAAAGATACAACTACAACATTGCGAGAGCGAGAAAGCACTATTGCAACCAGTGGACCGACCAATTGTAACGAAGTTTCATTTCATTTCACGTTAAGTACTTAATTTGCCATTGACATTCCTTTGTTTTTATCAATTATTTAAATCTGATAGAAATCAGCCTTTCTTCTGAATTTTTAGTTTTTAATTATATTTATTTGTTTTTATATTTTTATACGGCTTGCGTCTTGACTTTGGCAGAATCATCGGTAAACGATAGGACCATTTGAAGAAAAAACAGATATTTGTATTTATTTTCTGCAAATAGGTTATAAAATTCGCTTTCTTGTTTAAAGTAGTAAAATTTGTATGTTTAATTATTTATGATTGTGTATTATGTGTTGTGCATTGGTTGACTTTATTTTTGTCGTAGTGCGTTGGGATCCTATGGAATATTTTTGTAAGTACTTGTTTGTATTGTTTTCAGCAAATTTAATAGTTTGTTGTTATAAGGGACAGGTTAATAGTGTTATATTATATTGACTATCCTATTATGTGATGTGCGATAAAACATCATTCTCGAAATATTGAATTATAAATATAAGAAACGCCGGCGCTGTGGATTTACGAAACATTTTAATACAATTATCTCATTTCGATACGTATAAGTAAGTGGCTTACAGACAGTATTCTCAGGTTCTAAAAGTAAGTAAGTAGGTATGTAGAATCATTTAGGATATAGCAATATAAACAATTAATCTAATTGATCAAAGAAGTCTTCCAAACAGAGAAACATTTTCGTATTTTAAGTTTATGAGTTCGGGACAACTAGGTAAAATCGAAACATTTTCTCACGAATACCTATGAACTACAGAATAATAGTAATATAAAGTAGAACAAAAGTCCACGGAATCTTCGGCTTCCCTTTTATAAAAATCCACCCTTCGCCACTGTTGTCTAGTATATTACAGCCTAGCTTAGCAAATAGCTTTATTCATTTACTTAACATTTATTTATTATATGAAATCCCCATGTGGTGATGGAGTAAGATAATTTTCTAATCAAAAAACCTTACTTAAAAATACTAGTTGTCATAAAAATTTCGTATTTAAAAAAAGAATCTAAATACGGGTACTATGCGTTTCAAATAAGAATGTGCCCTGCGCCATATTGTGATGTGACGAAATCCAAAGAAATTCGTAAGGCATTCGTACTTTTCTCGATGTCAATCGAGCTTTGACAGAAATAGAAATAGAAAAATCATTAGAGGTCATTGACGCGTCCATTCTTATATAAAACTCATACAACACACACATAAACTATAGCTCTACCAGCTATTTGAAAGCTATCACTTTTAGAGGGTGACCTTCCTTATATCTAGAAGCAATCTTACGTCACACCAGTCCATAAAAAAATCACGTTCTGATATTGTGAACTACAGACCAATCTCAAAGCTTTGTATAGTTTCGAAGCTACTTGAAAAGTTGGTCTTTGATCGTGTCTATGCTGCTTTGGGGCATGTTTTCAACATTTCACTGCACGGTTTCTTGAGTGGCCGTTTAACTGTGAATAATCTATTTGTTTTAAACGACATCAACCTGATGTGTGTGTTTAACATTAAGAGCAATTAGCTACATTTTACGCCCGGCCCCAGCCTGACGCCTGAGAATGCTATTGTTGCTGGTTTACTCCCCAACAGGAGGTTGACCCGAGGTGCTAGGTGGTATGCACTGGGTCGCGGTATCCCTTAGTCGCCTCTTATGACACCCACGGGAGAATATGGAGCAGTCCTGTTATAATTGGAAACCACACGGCAATATTTATGATCGCTTTAAAAACAAATAAAATATTACTAAATCCAATTATAATCCCATATTAGCTTCCAATATTTATCTAAACAAATATGATATTAAAATCTGCGCAGCTACCACCAGGTATCTAATCAAAGGTCCAAAACTGGAATTTTCAATGCGAACAAACCACATTCACCTCTTCACCTCCTTTGCTTGTTCAAAACTCTATTACTATTTGTTACTAATAATTTTGACGCGAATTAGAAGCGAGATATCTTCGAGTTTTTTACGGATTAAGAGTACAATGTAAATATTCCGTGTGGTTACGGTATCGGTGTGGTGTGATACCATATGTCACCACCCCATCTCACCCCATGAGTGTCGTAAAAACCGACTAAGGTACTATTACTCCAGTAAAATAAGAATTCAACCTCGGAATGGAAGCGAATAAGCTGTAAATTTGCATAAACCTTTGTTTTGGTGTACTAATGACTGGTAGAAAAGTCTCATATGATCACGTGTCTGCGTCATAAGTTATTCAAGGTCAAAGGTCACGAAAATCAGTTTTTTCCCATTATCTCCTTTTCTATGGGAAATACGCATTTAACGTCATTATAAATATTGTAGATCATAAAATTGTCTACAAAAAATATCTGAACACTTTTCTCCTAAAAAGCATCGCTTTCGAGATATCGTGACTTTAGAGCGCAGGAATGTCGTATTTTCGACTATATGCACACACTAGCTTTTTCCCGTGAGTTCGCTCGCCTTTATAAATATTATGAAAAATAAGGCTTATTTCAATATATAGTAGCATATGCATGCTTGGTCTCAGCCTAATCGGTTTGAAATTGACAAAGTTACATACAAACTTCCATCCTCTATCTCATCCCTTTAGGGGTAGAATTTATCAAAATCCTTTCTTAGCGGATGCCTACGTTATATCATCTACCTGCATGCCAAAATTCAGCCAGATCTGTCCAGTGGTTTGGGCTGTGCGTGCGTTATTAACGTGGTTTCTCCAGTAGGAATACTCCTACCACATAGTGATCTATCAACGCACAGCCCAAACCACTGGACAGATCTGGCTGAATTTTGGCATGCAGGTAGATGATATAACGTAGGCATCCGCTAAGAAAGGATTTTGATAAATTCTACCCCTAAAGGGATGAGATAGAGGATGGAAGTTTGTATGTAACTTTGTCAATTTCAAACCGATTAGGCTGAGACCAAGCATGCATATGCTACTATATATTGAAATAAGCCTTATTTTTCATAATATTTATAAAGGCGAGCGAAATCACGGGAAAAAGCTAGTGTGTGCATATAGTCGAAAATACGACATTCCTGCGCTCTAAAGTCACGATATCTCGAAAGCGATGCTTTTTAGGAGAAAAGTGTTCAGATATTTTTTGTAGACAATTTTATGATCTACAATGTTTATATTGACGTTAAATGCGTATTTCCCATAGAAAACGAGATAATGGGGAAAAACTGATTTTCGTGACCTTTGACCTTGAATAACTTATGACGCAGACACGTGATCATATGAGACTTTTCTACCAGTCATTAGTACACCAAAACAAAGGTTTATGCAAATTTACAGCTTATTCGCTTCCGTTCCGAGGTTTGCCCCTAATTAAGCCTTATTTGACTGTACTATATCCGTAAATCTTATCTTTTACAAAATAAAAAGAAGGAAAACTTGAAATTGAACCCTATACCAATCCATCTGGCCAGCGTGGTATTAGTAGGCCAAGTATCCCTCCGTCATGGAAGGAGGCCCGTCCTTGCAGTGGGGCATTAATGGGCTGTTATGATAAATCACATGGTATCATCATTCCATTTCACCCCGTTACTTTATTTCTTTAATCGTTGTTAGTTACTATCCTGGTGTGGAAACTTGATCAAACTGCAGAATCCCTGAAGTGGCTTAATGACTTTGTCAAAGTGTAACTAGATTTAGATGCCACTTTTCGGATCATAAAGTGGCTTAAGCAATTATTTAGTAGTAGTTTAGAAAATTTTGTAGAACGAATCTTGTGATTTGTAGTGAAATACTTCAAAAGTTATATGAAAATATTTAGGTAACCTGTCGATTTCAAGAGCTACGTACTTTTACGCCTCTGTAAGTAAATCTTTCTAAGGTGTACCTACTGACGACGTTATAAACTACTTTTGCGCTATAAATCTCTTACAAATATAAGTAATTTTTTTTTTCTTTTTTTTTTGCTTTATTAATCTTATCCTTCGTATCCTATCCTACTTCCTACTATTATTATAAAGTAATCCAGTAAGTAAAATAAAACTCACAAAAATATCACTTTTACCCGTAGTAGTTCCCGTTACGTTAATATCCATTTCTGCGTAGAAAGGGTCTGAGCCCTTTTCGTCGGGTCGCGGGGTGCTTGCAAAATTTACGATTTGCCTAGATTTACAGCCGTCATAAAGTATTCAGTGGGTGGCGAACGTTTTGCTTTTCAAGTTTTGTTCGACCTGCTTACTCAAGCCGATGTACGTGGATTTACCAATTTGTTTGCAATTCGTGTACAGTTATAAAATTTATATTATTTTAACTTAAAAAATGTCAATTATTAAAATATATATATATACATATATAAGTATCAATTATCTTCATTTACTTTATACAGCATGTCAATTCTCGTACCCTAAAATCGTTAAAAATTCGGGTAACTTTTAGTTGTTAAATTGTCTTACCTATTTATTATAGAACATGTCAATTCATAAAATCGTTAAAAATTCGGTTATGTTAACTTTTAGTTGTCAAATTATTTTGCTTATTGTGTGACAATTTGACAACTAAAAGTAAAAAGTACTTAACCGAATTTTTTTGACATGCAGACACAAAGTTACAACCAACACCTTTTCAGATGATTAAGGTAGGAACTTAGGTATTAATTTGACTTTATAAAAGCAGGCCAAGATGTCAGTAATGCATGTTCAAAAGCATGTATAACGCATAGGAGAGGGATTTAACACTTCCGGCCCCATTGATGAGATCGCTGACTGTATCTGAGATCATTGTTTATGATCATTGTTGAAATAATAACATGAGTTAAAATAAGTATTGTATAACGTAGATTAAAAATTTGCCTGCATAATAATCATCATCATAACAGTCCATTAATGTCCTACTGCAGGGACGGGCCTCCTCCCGTTAAGGAGGGATACTTGGCCTACTAATACCACGCTGGTCCGACGGATTGGTATAGGGTTTAATTTCAAGTTTTCCTTCTTTCTGTTTAAAAGTAATATTCACAGATAGTCCCTTAGTCGGTTTCTACGACACCCATGAGATGAGATGGGGTGGTGACATATTGTATTCTTACTCCGTCACCACACCACCACACGGAAAATTACTAAAGTATGTACATATACTTAATCTATTGCATATACAAGTTTCTATACAAGAGGAGTACTATATTTTAAAGTCTGCAGACTCAGGTCTTCTAAACGGTCACGCCGAGGCCAATGCGGTAATCAGACAGCCTCTAAAAGATAATAAAATCTCAAATAAACACCATCTAAGTAGTGCATGAATTATCTCCGGATAATCCAAAAAGAAGAAAGATACATATTTAAGTAATTAAACTCCGGATATTTTCACAAATCCGTATCAGATACAGATCGGATGTACTACTAAACCGCTGTAAGTAAGGAGCATTTTATTTACTTCCGAATCAATAAATTCAGATTTTAATTCAACAAGTTATCTTGAACTTCGGTTGAGTTTTGTTACCTATTTATTTCCTCGCTTTATTTACCGAAGGTTGATTTCTGAACTGATGGTACTATAGAATAATAATGTAAAAATAAAAATAAGGAGAGGGAATAAATAATATTAAATAAGTCATAAAACTCCGCGTGGTGACGGAGTAAGAATACAATACGTCACCACCCCATCTCATCCCATGGGTGTAGTAAAAACCGACTAAAGGACTGTTTGTGAATACTATCTCCACTCGCCTGGCAAGGCAAAATGGCGGAAAATTGCACATCTGGCCAACAGCTTTCTGGCGATTTGCCAGACAGGGGTTTTAAACTGACCAATGTTTGAAAAAGCAGATTTTCTTTTAATCTTATTGGAATTTAGTATAAGTCCAATAAGATTCTTATTAGCCGATTATCTCCCATTCTAAATGGAATTTTGTATAAATCTAATAAGATTCTTGATAATAAATAAAAAAATATGAACCTTACCTTGCAAAAATCATACCTTGTAAAAAATAGCCACTTCCGAGTTATAGAAAATAAACCACTTATGAATGTTTTATTACATTGTTGTAACACAATAACAATGAACACTTATTAGACTTCACATAACACCACTCACAATCACAAACAAAACACAAATACAATTTAAACTTCAATGTTTATATTATGACGCGTAACACGACTCGCATATCGTAAACAAATGACTGACAGATTCAAAAATTAATCTGTCATAGCTTTTGTTCCATAGATTAAATGATTTTTATATGAGAGGAAGAGAAATATCATGCATAGACGATTTGTAATGCGTAAGGACTAGAACAAATAAGAAATATTTTCTAAATGGCACGAAAGTAATACGATGTTTTGACCTTGTCAAAACGCAGTTTTCCTGAGCTTGGCCAGATGAACGTTTTTTTTTTGAGCAGTTTTCAGGCGCCTTGCCAGGCGAGTGGATCTTAACAAAATAAAAAAAAGGAAAACTTGAAATTAAACCGTACACCAATAGGTACTTTTCGCCAGCGTGGAAATTATAAGCCAAATTTAAGAAACTTCCAAGAATTATATTTATCGACAACTTAAAGGTAGGTATTAACATTCAGGTAATATAAGTTTTCAGACCCTTAAACATTCTAATACAACAACAAAATAAACATTCTAAGACCACTCCATAATTATATCATCAAAAAATCAATTTGCCAAATATATATTTGGCAAATTAACAGCTAAGCTTTTCATTATGGTGTCCAGGCATATTCTCGAAGGTTCTAAGCTACAATATACAAATTAAATATAAAAATAAATTTAGATAAGTATACAACCACGCTTTTACCATGGGAATTGGGAATAACGAGAAGTGTTTGATATTTCACCCACAAGTCTAATTACGACGCCATATTGCGTCATCGCATATACCCACTTACATGGTTCATAATGGCTTATTATGGTTCCTCTGCATGTTGATAATTCTCCAGTAACTGAGGAAAATTTGCTTATACAGGGACTGATGTTTTAGTAAAGGGTGTAAAAGTCAGTTTTTTTTTAAATTATTTATTATTGAAAATACTACATTATATTAAGGTTTAAGTAGTTAGTGAAGTATAGTACATCTATACTAATATTATAAAAAGGAAATGTTTGATTTTTTGTTTCAATTGAATAGGCTCCGAAACTATTAAACAGATTTGAACAATCCCTTCACTATTGGAAAACTACATTTTCCCTGAGCGACATAGTTGAGACTTCTGCGTTGCAGCGACTAATAATAACTACTACGCCACAGACAGCTTGCCTTTTCTATGGCTACCTTGGTAGCCTTAAGGTCTTTCAAAGACACAAATTCATGGGTCACTAAGCCTTAATATAATTGAAATAGTTTCAGTAATCAGATGATAGTGTCCTTCAAACGTTGGGTCTTCAAGATTGAGGTGAAGGTCGCTGGATTTTTCTACATAGTAGATTAATTAGTGCCTAGTACTAGGAGCCATAACATGTCATTGTAATGAGAAAGGGTGAGACGCATGCCTATATTTTTTTTGCCCGTGCGAAGCCGGGACGCGCCGCTAATTTTAGAATACACACAGACATTGCTAGAGTGTAGTAGTAGCATAGTACAAACATAAACAGTATTTCGACTTCATAGAAACGGACGAAACGCGAGTTATACCTACACGCTCACGATAGCGGTGGCTTTGCGGAGTGAACAGTCGCGACTGTACCGCAGTAACGAGCGGGAAAGTAGGTAAATGTAATTAAAAAGCTGGAGGTGGGCAGCCCTATCGCATGTTTACGTACCGCGCAGCCGTATGCATTTATAATAAATATTCGGCCGAGATAGACTACTGGTTGTACTATGGTAGTAGTCACCACAATTCTCTGTCACGCGCACATCGAGTGCTGTACAAATATTACAGTTGCATTTGTTAAATGTTGCTTGTTCACTAAACATACTAGCTATACTGTGTGGGTTTATTATGCTACAAGCTTTAACAGGATACAGTTAATGTATTCTGTATGTATTTTACCTGTAGCCTGTATTAGATAATGTAAATACGTGATTATCATTAAATAGGATAAAGCATAGTTGCTGCCGCTGTCTGTCCGCTCCTATATTATTATATGCTTTAATTTTTAAAACTACATAACGTATTTCATCATAACAGCCCATTAATGTCCCACTGCCAGGACGGGCCTCCTCCCATGACGGAGGGATACTTGGCCTACTAATACCACGCTGGCCAGACGGATTGGTATAGGGTTTAATTTCAAGTTTTTCTTCTTTTTATTACATTAAGATAATATTCAAGGATAGTCCCTTAGTCGGTTTTTACGACACCCATGGGATGAGATGGGGTGGTGACATATTGTATTCTTACTCCGTCACCACACGGTGTGTATGCTTAATACATGCATAACATTGTAGAGTATACACAGATGCAAAGCCTATACTACTAACACTATATTATAATAAAGATAATTAATAATTCTCATCCTACCCTATTTATTTTTTCTAGCCCTACGCTATAAGCTTATTTGTCCCTAATAATTCTCGTGTCCGACAATAGATGGCGCCTATGGGAGTTATAACATATTGGCTTAGGCGCGCGTGTGACAAATTTTCCCACTGTTGTTCTGGGATACAAAGCCGCGAGCGTTTTGCAAGCTTCTACATATTACGGGTTATAATTATGTAATTAAAGTTACGTTGATAAAATGCTTTTGTAAAAGCTTGTAAAGTGGGAAACTGACAGCCTATTTATGGATCAGAGACGGTTTCAATTCAGTAGAGGCGAGAAGAGTGCGATTGGTGTAGGGTATAATATCAAGCTGCCCACTAATTTGTCAACTGGACCCGCGGGCTCAGTTGACCACTTAGTATGGTTAAGGGTCTACTCAGCCCACACCCAGTACCCGAGGAGCCCAGCCCACACCCAGTCCACATACGTATCCAATTGACAACCTCCTCCGTTTTTTTCGTCGGTTAAAAAATATGAAGAATGGTATGCAATAGATCTCTACATCGAACGTTACTTTTATTTACTATTCGCAGTATTTGTTTTATAACGATTCTGTTTGCGATGGCTATAGATACTGCTCTGACCAGTATCTATAGTCTGCATTGTAAATGTTGCCAGATAAACTGGGAAACAGTTTTTACTTTTTAATGACGAAAAGTTTTTATCTGTTATCTTAGGATATCAGCCAATTGACGTCCACTGCTGGACATGGGCCTCCTCCAAATACTGCCACCTTGTGCGGTCCTACGCATATTTTTGCGTATTCCTAATTTATTCAATGTCATCGAGACCCAAACTAAGCAGAACTTGTACTATGACTATTGGACTACTGATTGACATACATGATCTACATATAATTTTTACCTATAAAGCTTAGGTATAACTAGAAAAATCCGAAAAGGAGAAGGACAATGGACAAAATTGGTACTCGAGGCGGGAATCGAACCCGCGTCTCTGGACTATACGCGTCTATAAAAAGACAATAGTTGAGTTCTAAGTTGCGGCGCCGAACGGCGCCTATACAAATCCGCCTTGGTATCAGTAGGCTTAGTATCCCTCCGTCACCGGAGGAAGGCCGTCTCTACAGTGGGACATTAATGGTCTGTTATGATATTACGCTACTCACCAAATTCCTCATCGCGTCTATAACCACAAAATTTACCCATTTTTTTTCTAATATTCAGAAAAAATATTGGTAAATTAAATCATTTGCTGGCAACCCTTCGTTCAGCTTGGCTACTATATCAGTATTGCTACACACGTTCGGGTATTTTTTACCTATTTTATCGGTAGTTCGTTAGTTAGAAGCGTGTTACTGTACTGTATACTTTAGGGAATGAAATGTAGGTATTTGTTACTTTGATGCCAATGTGTGCAGTGTATGATCAGTGCAACAAAGTTTTAAATGGCGGATAATGATTACTTATGTCATTTAATTAACTTAAAAATAATGTAGACGGGAGTAAGTCAGTTAGTTACCTATAAAGTTGCTGATCACGAGGTTGCAGGTTTGAGTCTCATGCAGAACAATTTTATATCGTTTCAAAAACGATAGCCCTGACTCATTTGATCCCTAGGGCGACAAATGTGCATGTGGTGTGAGTGTTCATTTTGAAAAGTTACTCCAAACATTACGAAATTAAAAAATAATTTAGGAAATAATTGAACCGCCTAGCTTTAAATACAATGTTGAATAAATAAATTGTAAAAAACTAACCTTATTGAGCGACTTGAGGACCAGGGAAAGTTTAAAGGTTCCATGACACGAGTAAGATCGCTTATAAGCTGTTAAACAGTGAAATCAAAGTACAATTACAGTCGATACAATAAAATTCATTCTTATATTTGTTTAGGACCTTAACAAATACATATTAAACGTTGGTAAGGAAATATAAATATTTGAACGTACTAAGAGTTATATTAACAATGAAATATTAATATAAAGTTACTTTATTGTTAATGCTTAAACAATTATTAAT
The DNA here is from genome assembly GCA_905475405.1 of Schrankia costaestrigalis. NCBI lineage: Eukaryota > Metazoa > Arthropoda > Insecta > Lepidoptera > Erebidae > Schrankia > Schrankia costaestrigalis. The sequence continues at coordinate 5,389,749 of FR997852.1, read as the reverse complement.
CAAAAACCTTTTGAATAATATGTATAATATTCTCTACACGTTTACACAAAGCTCTGTGTGGTGACGGAGTAAGAATACAGTGTGTCACCACCCCATTTCATCCCGTGGGTGTCGTAAAAATCGACTAAGGGACTATCCGTAAATATTATCTTTACGTAATAAAAAGAAGGAAAACTTGAAATTAAAGCCTATACCAATCCGTTTGGCCAGCGTGGTATTAGTAGGCCAAGTATCCCTCCGTCACTGGAGGAGGCCCGTCCCTGCAGTGGGACATTAATGGGCTGATGATAATTACACAAAGCCTTCTACATAGTTCCAAACTGAGTAGAGAGTACTAGGCAACGAATAAACATACTTATAGACTAATGCAAACAATCAAGTTCATGCGCACAAAGATTTGTATTGAGCGGGAATCGTACCCTCGAGACCTCTGGGTAGCAGCCATGTATCATCGATAAATAAAAATTGTATTATAAGTTGTCTAGTACACGTACAAACTCTTTTAAAATTGATACTAGATGGCGCTATGATGTTTTTGATGTATGCACGATTGAGGAGTGAGCTTAACAATTGGGTAATATGTAAACTACTACCAACCGCTATAATTCAGGTAGGAGAGAATTATTAACTAGGGTTATGGATTTACCTTGGTAAATGTATTTATTTATATAATACTAGCGACCCGCCCCGGCTTTGTTAGGCGCAATGCTTATACTCTAAGTTATTAAATAATATTAATAAATAATAAATAATATTATGCATTGTATTATACATGTAAATCTTTTTGTTTGAATCACTCTATCTATGAGAAAAAAACGCTTAAAAATCCGGGGCGTAGGTTTAAAGATTTAAGCATATATAGGAACGGACAGACAGACAAAAAGCGACTGTGTTTTATACTATGTAGTGATTGAGATTAAACCAATAATGATGACTTCGTAACAGTAAATAAATCTCAATATTATAAATATTGTTAATCTAAAGAATTAAAATAATATAATAGACTAGCAAACCCGTGCCCACTAAGTAGGGCGGCGAAAAAAACGCGTCACTTTTTTAAACATATTTAATTACTGCTCTACTCCTATTAGTCATAGCGTGATACTATATTATAGCCTATGACACTCCCCGATAAATGGACTATTCATTACTGAAAGATTTTTTAAAATCGATTTAGTAGATTAAGAGATTAACCCCTACAACGTCACAAACATACAAACACGCAAACTTTACCTCTTTATATTTTATTTTTATTAGTATAGATTAGATTAGACAACCCTAGATAATATCAAATGTTACTAACAGCTGAAATATGGAGTGCAATGAATTATGACATTTATCTCGTGACAGTGTAAACCGAGACGTATGGAAATTGCACCTCCTTGCTCAGGAGAAATTGGATTAACGACCTTCAGCGATGCCTTACTGTGTATTAAGATGTATATCTAACATAAGTACTTGATTTAAATAATTTATAACTATACAGGGTATACAGTATACATGAGAATTACGCATGAATTCTAATACGAGGTAGGGCTTGGTGGCTACTATTGTGCTGGCAAAAAAAAGAAGAAGTGATATTTTAATTGATACTCAAATATTATAACATATTATTATATCTAGACTGTCTAGACAACAAAATCTCGCTCATTGAGTGCCTTCATCGCCTTGCAGTACTGAGGCGTGGCACAGACGATATTTCGGTTTTTGAATAATTTAATTTGTTTATTTTTTTAAATATTTAGAAAAAAAAAAATTAAATCTTTGTATTTCCTTTTCTACTTACATGTACAGCCCTAAAAGTCGCTGAACACATTTTAAATTCCAAAACTGCTGAACACTAAAAATGTCATAAGTCAGTGTCGCAACAAGAGTACAGAGTAAGCTTTAAATACAAAACGACCACATCTCGCTGAACACGTTTATTTTCAAAATTAGCTGAACCCTAGTATTTTTAAAAGTAACTGAACACTAGTTATTCCAAAAGTAGCTGAACACTAATATTCCAAAAGTAGCTGAACATCTTAAAATACATAAGTAGATTAACAAACCATATTTTTAATGTTATTGTCTGTCAATCTACTTTTGGTGTTCTTGATGTAAAGCGAATTTTGGTTTTTTGACATGTAAAATAATTTGACATAATATTATGTTTTATCTCTTAGTTAATAATCTCAATTTTACAATTATATGAACAATTAATAACAATTTTTACAGGCATTAGTACCAGAGTTAGGTTCTTTAAATTCAATTAAAACTATAATTACAACTACAAATTTCCTATTTTTTTTTATATCTTCCGCTCTAAGGATTATGCTTTGTGTCGCGGGGACTTCACAAATATCAATTTAACGGACACAAAGAACATCCAAACTCAGGACAATAATTTGTGAATTGGACAAAATAATCCCACGTGGGAATCGAACCCACGGCCTCGTGCACGATAACCTCATCCTCAACCGTCTCGCACCGAGGTAGTTAAATTTAATTGTTTTATTTTAATTTGCTTATTATAATAAATATAACGATAAAGAAAAAATAATAAATACACACAACTAAACAAAATGAAATATTCGTTCACGTGTAAAATTTTACACTTTGTAAATTTTTGCGCGGTAGTAAAAACAATTAAAATAGGTAAAATATAGCTATAGCCAAGATAAATACACGTTGTATTAACTAAACCTCTGTGGACAAAACTTATCTGTTCTAAAAGTTTTGAATTTATTTTTTAAAGATGGCTTTAGTATAATACCCAAAAGTAGGTTTTAATACGAATTAACGCGTGTGTACAGCTACTTTTGGAATCCTAGGTGTTCAGCTACTTTTGGAATACTAGTGTTCAGCTACTTTTGGAATACCTAGTGTACAGTTACTTTTAAAAATACTAGGGTTAAGGTACCTTTGGAATAATCGTGATCAGCGTGTTATGGTCGTTTTGTATGTAAAGCTTATTCTGTACTCTTGTTGCGACACTGACTTATGGCACGTTTAGTGTTCAGCAGTTTTGGAATTTAAAATGTGTTCAGTGACTTTTGGGGCTGACTGTACCTACTTCGTCTTTTTGAGAATCTGTCCATTTGCGAATCTGTCTTTATGAGAATCTGTCCTTTTGCGGATAAAGGATAATTTTACTAGGCAGCAACAAATACATCATCTAAAAAGGCCCTACCTGGTGATAAAATTAATTCAAAAATTTCTTCATAAATTATTCCTAGGTTTTCATTAATTACACATTGGATGGATATTTCAGTGTTTATGTTCTTCTCAGTTCATTTATATCCGCCATTTTCATGTAGGTACAGTCACGAGCAATAATATGTACACATTGTCAAATTTTCTAAACTATCTGCACGTTTATCTAGACATTATAATACCAAAATTATTTCGTAATTTAGAAGAGGTTCCGTACAGTTTTAAACTAATCTTCGAATATTTAATTTTGGATTGGCAGAACTTTAGATAATTGATTTACAAAATGTGATAATGTGTACATATTATTGCTCGTGACTGTACCTACACCTTGTAAAAAACGGTCTAAGTATTTGCTGTAGAGGTATATATCATGGCTACCAAGTGTTTAGTTAGATAATTATTCAATACAAGTCTTTGCGTGATTGAATGTGCAAGGAAAATTATTATTATACTAGAACTAAACAGACTTTGTAAAAACTATGTGACAAATCTCATGAGTTTTCTCAGCAACAACACAAAATAAGATAAATAGGTATAGTAACAGACATGAAAAACTCATACTTAATATACTCTGTGCAAATTCACGACCATAGAGCCATAAGCCAAGTAGCCTTCCATCACATTAAGATAAAAATCTCCATTAAAATTGGATGCGTATAAAACTATCCAAAATGTATCCCAACAATAAATTGGAAAGCTTTTCTTGGGGCTCAGCTATCAATTGCGGGGGTTCAAATAGATATACTATCTTTTTATTTATTAGTTTTTTATATTATATGCATGGCATTTCTTTTTATTATCAAGGGGTACGACTTACACGGCTATATATGTTATTATGTTACTATTATGTTCAATATATTTATGTTTTGACTTTTTTAAATGTAACAAACAAACACTTTACTTCATAACTCGGTCTTTAGGCATATTATGGTAGAAGCATCTTATATCACTTAATATGATGCGATTTGAATGTATGCTAAATGAGAATATGCCAAACAATGCATGTGAAGACATGGTCCAGGTAAAACATTGCAAGGATAGTCTTAAATACTGAATAAAAACGAATTTAATTTCGACGCTGTAGTAGTAGAATATTACTAAAGTTAAAAGTGCAAAGAAAGTTATATTTCGAAACAGAAAACCATTTTCCGTTTATGTTCCGTGTTGGATAAAGTTGAAACGACAACAAACATTTATATAGTAAATAACGCCATCTAGTACAGGGCAATAGTACTACAACAAACTCGACGTTGCAAAGTCTTTAGCGGTTAAATGATTACAACCGGGTTCGATTTCCCGGCTGGGTACAGTATCTTTTTCAAATGTAAATGCAGTTTTTCTTTTTAACAAAATCGGTGACATGGTTCCTAAGAACAAATCTTCGTATGACTTTCCCATACTGACCGATTTGAATGAGCTACCCTGTATATAGTAAATAACGCCATCTAGTACAGGGCAATAGTACTACAACAAACTCGACGTTGCAAAGTCTCTAGCGGTTAAATGATTTTAGTTTCTTGTTAAAGGTTTCGGGGTAAAAATATAGAGGGCTCCTTTACAAATCCGACAATCTCGTATAACAAGTTGATTATTATATCCCACTAATATTATGGATTCGAAAGTTTGTGAGAAAAAGTGTACCTACATCATAATGACGGGTGTACCGCAAAAACCCGTGCTTCCATACACATGAAAGTACAGTTCTAGTAGTGTGAGGAATGTGTGTAAAATTTAAAGTATGTATTGTGCTTTTACAAATCTTGAATTATTTCAAAAAGTTAGTGAGCCGTCAACCTGATGTTTTTAATGTTGCCACTGCTAAAATATGTATTTAATGAGATTTTTTCTAGCTACCCATTACAGAGACGTCAGTGATTTAGAGTTTTGTCTTATAATAGCTATCTAACATTGAGTCTATACGATTTTATTAGTAGAGATAAGTAGTTTCGCCAGATTGAAAATACACCCGTCATTCTGCACCCAGGTTAAATTTTAATAATTAATTTTACAATTAAATTAATTTCCAATACTTTAAATTTTACACACATTCCTCACACTACTAGAACTGTACTTTCATGTGTATGGAAGCACGGGTTTTTGCGGTGCACCCGTCATTATGATGTACACTAAAAAGCTTCATCAATAGATTTTTACAATGGATCTTAGAGGACCTAGGGGATGCTACTCTTTAACGTATGAAAATGAGTTAAGTCACTACCTGTCCGTTTTTTATAATTAGTCACACAAAAAAAATATACTTAGTTAAAGTTTGTTTTTCAATTTGTTCATTTATTGAAAAAAAAAAATCTTAAATATAAATATTACAATATTAATTAAAATGTCTAACTTCTAATGTTTCTTGATTGTATACAATGGCTAATTTTTAGTGCATAAATTTACTATTTGAAATGATTAGATTTCGGCTAATTCTCAAATTATTTTATTTCTAAGCTCCTGCACAGACATGAAATTACGGACACAAAAAACATACAGTTATGTCCTATAAAAAGATATATAGCGGTCATCAGAGACCAACTACTCGTCCTCAACAAAAAAAAAAGTAGTAAGAACAAGTCAAAAACTGTCTGGCCACGAAACATTCACTCAAATAAATTGTCCAAATCTTCTAATTTCTCTTCGTAAGCGCTGTCGTGATAGTCTTTGCAGTAACAATATTTGTTCAAATGCGGCATGGTATCATTTAAACAGCTTGGCTCTTTACCGTAACTGAAATATATTTTTAATAATTAATTTCATGTATTAAACTTGATACAGATAATTCTGTCGTCGGAGATATTCGTCCTGACGGTTCGCTTGACATTAAAATATGCCTAAGCGCACCTTTATGGTACCTATTTGCAAATGTTAATTTGAGTAGACAGAAAACATTTTTGAGAGTGACATTAGTTGATAAAATTAAATTAAGCGAAGTGAAATAGACCGAATATTATTTGTAATTTGTTTGTTCTCCGTGTGGTGACGAAGTAAGAATAGTGTGTCACCAGCCCATCTCATCCCATGGGTGTCTTAAAAACCGACTAAGGGAATATCCGTCAATATTATCTGTACGTAATAAAAAAAAAGGAAAACTTGAAATTAAACCCTATACCAATCCGTTTGCCCAGCGTGGTATTAGTAGGCCAAGTATCCCTCCGTCACGGGAGGAAGCCCGTCCCTGCAGTGGGACACGAATGGGATGTTATGATGAGGATGATTATTATTTGTAAGTCGCAAGAGAAACAGCTTTTGTCTCAGGAAGTCAGATGACAAGCATTTAGAAGTACTCAGATAGACTCATATATCGTCGATTAAATGGAAAAATGACATTTTACAAAATTTTTGCAAAATGAGATTATTACAGAAAACGAGTCTACTAACAAGATTATTATTATATGTAAAAACGACACTTTAAAAAGTTCACGCCAAGTTCACTAGATGTTGCAAGTGTCATTTCGATTTTCTGTGGTCTTGCGCCATTTTTATTGTAGAAAAATGTCCCTTTGTCATTTGCCACAGGCTGCGAGACTGAATACACGTGCGTATCTGAAGAAAAGTGACATTTCTCAAAAAATGTGTTTGGAATTACAACCGCTGTATTCAACAAAATTACCTGTATCTGATAGTAAGAAAGCAGGAATACTTACACTTTTATAGATAAAAATAGCGTTAAGTTTAAGCTCATTGATCACAATAATATTGTAGCCATTGATTTATCTAATAGGTGTTAATTTTAAGATAGGGTTTGTTAAGGCATCTCATTTCATTATAATTAATTTTAAGTGGATGTGCCATCCTATAAAAATCTCAAACTGTAAAAGAAACTTACTTAATTTATGTATTTTTCCATTATGAAGTTATTTGTTTTAGAAAATCCGTGCTTGTAATATTTATTTTTTTATGTAGAAAAAAGACACTTCTTGCTAGAAATTATTATATTTCAAAAATAAATAATTAAATTACCTACCACTTAAATCCCCATGTAAATACCTTTTAAATGATATATATGTCAATTATGTACATATAACACTTAAAAAGAAAAATAAATTCTAATAAAATTAAAAACTTCAAATGCCTCTACTGTAAAATTTGTACTTTCTCATTCATTTTTCTAGTCGTAGTTTTAGTCATTTTTCTATTTAATCGACGATATATTTCTAAAGCACCGTATATTTCAGCACCTATGATCGCCAATAATGTCAGGCAATAACTGGCTTGGTCTGAGATAAATAACAACATAACTTACGCGTTAGTTCTAGATATATCTCTGTCACTAATAACAAACTTGTCCTCTTGAATGAAGTACTTCATCGTTGCTTCAAACATACCCCGACCAGGGGTCACCTCTACCTACAAAATAAGTATAAATATTCCACACACATTCACACAACGCCATCTAGTCCCAAACTAAGCAGAGCTTGTACTATGGGTACTAGAGAACGGATAAACATACTTAAATACTTTTTTTTTTGTAAATATGTACATACATATTATACATAGAAAACACCCAGACCAATGCAAACAATCATGTTCATGCACACAAAGATTTGCATTGAGCGGGAATCGAACCCGAGACCTCTGCGTAGCAGTTATGTTACATAACCACTACGCCATAAAGGTTATAAATAATAATATTATATATTTATTACACATTAGAAATCAGGCAAATAAGATTTATAGTACGGGTTAACTAACGTTCGCGAATGACAGCAGCTTCAATAATAAAAAAAAAACAAGTTAAAAAAAAAAAACACATTGTCTATTTGGTGGTGATTTCTTGTGATTACGGACTATCAACATAAAAGGACACAACCTCATTTCATGCTCAGTCATAAAGTATCATAAAAAATGGGTATTGACGACCTCTAACTTGCGAGTTCGCCGGTAAATTAAGAGTTGGTCGGTGAACGGTAAATATCCCAATATTTCATCTTCAAAAACAAAAAAAATGGGGCGACATGATCACAAAGTGATCACGCCCTTTCTTTTGTCTAATAAAGTTTAAAAAAAAATGGATAATTTTAATTTTTGTCCGGATGGAATTCAAACAAAATATGTATATGACAAACCTTTACTTGGTACAAATCGATACTAAAAAGGACGTTATCATCAAATTTGCTCCTCCCTTTAAGTAGTTCCTCATTACCACGCTGACGCATCACCCACGTTACGTTGGACAAGACGCGACGCTCGCACATCTCTCTACGGGTATCAGAAAAAAAAACATTTATATTTAAAACTTTATGTACAATTTATCATGCTTACTTAATGCCAAAGGCATTTTCTAACAACCTTAGGATTATCCAGTGATACAGTAATGCAAAGAAAGGAAGAAGACTTAACGTAACCGCCAAGACCGATTCATAAAACATACAGTACTTGCCAAATAACTTGGCCGGACTGAAGTTAACTGAAAAATTCGCCCATGACAGGAATTTACCAAACATGATAAAATTGAAGATGGTATTAAAATAAGCGTAATTGCAAGAAATTGTGTGAAAAGAGGCCTACATGTCATTATTGCTAACGAAAACTTGTCGAAGGTGGCATATTTGGCTATTATAATTATGTATCAGTACCTACACTGAATAGTAGCAAATATTGAGTGTGACTGAGGAAATATTACTTAAAATAGAATAAAATGCAATGTAACATAAGGTAATAAACTTCAGAATAATAAGTTAGGAGAACGTTAAAGAGATGGATCAGGAGAAAAGTATGCGTAAAGAAAATGGATGAAATAAGATTAAACTTTCAACCCCCAAGGTCTGAAAAATAAAATAACATCTAGCTCACACCGCTATGTCTTATAAATAAGACTAATTCCTGACTGTTGTCTTTGAAAGTGACTGTCTGTCAGCGGTAAAGAAACGTTCAGTAAAAATGGTGCGGTGGTTAAAAGGTTAAATATTAAAATTGTCTGTCACGTACGTTTGATGTTACAGATACTTATTCGCTTACCGTTTCGGTTCAGTGATAAGATTGATGTAATCAACAAAAGCATTAGGAGCCTTCATATAAATAACATCGTTTTCTGATACGTTGTACCATACCATGCAGGGGCACCAGTGGGGCTCAATACCAGCCTCACTACACAAACGGTTTCGTGGTATCTGTAAGAATTACATTTAAAAGATAAATTTATTCCCATCTCAAATTAAATTAATATTGTTCGGTTCACTAAGTACTGTGTAATTAATTCATATATCAAATCAGTAAGAGAATAAAAGTATACCAAGCAACACCTATTTTAAGTGGTTTTATTAAATAGTACATCTCCTTACAACACATTCAAAATTGAACCTTATCTGCACTACAAATATGAACACTGTATAGCAGTCTTCCCAGCGTGATATGTGTACCTAGGCCAATATAGACTAGACGAGACGCAGATGTTTTAAAAAATACGGGTTAAAATTGCACTTACCGGCTGTAATAAAGTCAAAGCTCTCGTCAAATCAGAGCCGGCGATTTTATAAGGGTTCCAAAAGTGTTTTAAGTTCAGAACATCCATTATAGTCGCATATAAGTCATGAGTCGTAGTTAAAGTGTCCACGTTAGACTCTAACGCTAGCTGCGCTGAAGGTCTCAAGCGTTTCAGCTTCTCTGGTAGGTTGATACTCAACAAAGGTAACCTCTCTTCTAGTTTGCCTTGGTGAGTATTACGAACGGGCGCGAATCTGATGAACAAAAAGCTTTTAATCAAATGTCGTCCAGTACCATTTACAGGTTTGTTTTCAACTACTAAGACAGTTGAGCATGCTGCCTTCGTGGCTTGAAAAAGCAGCACCTTTTATCTGAGCCTCATGATATCCTGAATTCAGGCTTTTTTGTTTCCTTAAGGCGACAGACGAGCAAGTGGCCCACTTGATGGTAAGTGGTAACCGCCGCTCATAGACGCCAGCCATGCCGGGAAAGAGCCAGACGCTGTGTAATACATAACTATGAAATACTGACCTTGTTCCATGATCTCCCATAATGATCACCAGAGTATCTTCAAGCACCTTACTGTCAATCAGACCCTCCATGAACTCGACAGTCGCATCATCAGCATTCGTTATCATATTAAAGTCATCGTGGGTTATATCAGCTATAAATGTAAATATGAACTTTTTTCCTTCTAGTTGAAGAAACTGAAATAAAAATAGTTCGGATTAAGACATAAGACATTTATTTCATAAACAAAATTACATTTGAGTTGAAATTTACTTATAACTAGGAACATTAACGATTGAAATAGCTGATTAATAGCTCCTGTCTAAAGGTAGATCCTAGTTTCAAAACTTGTGTAACTGCTCAGTTTTCATCAGTATTGACGCAAGTTGCAAGAATACAGGGTATCACCATGTCGATGGTGTAATAAAAAGCGACTTAGGGACTACTACCTAATAGTCGGTAACTTTACCAGGGAGTAAGCCTCTTGAACAAGATTCCTTCTTGTCGTTTTTACCGCTGTGTGTGTTAAATGCACCTTCAATCATTACGAAGTTATTAAGATTTAACAGTTTATGTCTATGTTAGGCTGCAGTTTGCCTCTGATCTTGCTTTATTGACGCATGCTTCTAAACGCTTTGCTTCTTATGAAAGCGGTTAGAAAACACAATTTTAACAGCCACCTACTTCTTTGCCACATTATACGAATCCAGTGTATCCGTCGCGATACTAAAATCTCAAGTGATACTGTCTTTCTTTGTAGTGGGGTTGCAAGGGCTGCTATGAAAGAGAAAAAACAAAACTGCCAGTCCAACTATTGCATTAAATGTTAAAAAAAGTAAAATATACCTGTTGTGTCTTATTAATCATCAGATGAAACCTCGTTGTGTCTCCAATACAGTATTTTTTAGCAACTGGGTACCACCATCTCATCATGCTCGCATCTTCAAGGTAGAATGATCGCATATAATGGTCAGCTGGCATATCGACGAAACCGTTGTACTTTAACTGAAAGGTTCCCGTTTCAGGAGAATCTTCAAAGTATGCTGTGCGATACCTGCATGGGAGCAAAATTACTTCATAACAGCCCATTAATGTCCCACTGCAGGGACGGGCTTCCTCCCGTGACGGAGGGATACTTGGCCTACTATATACCACGCTGGCCAGACGGATTGGTATAGGGTTTAATTTCAAGTTTTCCTTCTTTTTATTTAGTAAAGATAATATTCATGGATTCCTTAGTCGGTTTTTACGACACCCATGGGATGAGATGGGGTGGTGACATATTGTATTCTTACTCCGTCACCACACGGAGAAACATTACTTGTCTCTATCTTATCCGATGATACGTGAATGAAGTCATAGTTTTTTTAAACTCACGATACCTAAATTACACTGGCCATGGGACCAGTCAGCTTGCGACCACGGCCAGTGTAATTTATCTCGAAACGTCAAGCAAAATAAAGGTAAATAGCACGCTACTTTAATCTTCCGTTAAAATAATATTCATAATAATGAAACGCGATAGTTTAAATGTTTTAAACTAGACTAACCCATATTCCCTGAGCTTGTAAAATATAATTGACATATTATCAAAAGTTTTGTTGTTCATTTTTTTCCTACAATCAGGAAACTCGTATTCATTTTTGCCAGTAAGTAATGGGAATAATGCTGCTGTTGTGCCATCACCCAAAACATTGAAACTGCAAATTATAATTGAATATAAGTCCAAAAATTGTACTTGTGCACCTAAGCACGCCTAAGAATTAGAGTAGAGTCTCGCTGGTTACAGCACGAATGGACCGACTCGACTGGGCCAGTACCACCCTTTCACATAAAGCGACGTAATGTAGCAGTTTCTTTTACTGCTGCGCTTGGTTCGGTGAGTGTAGCACCGGAGGCCCAACTATGCCGTTTATATTCCCTCCTCTTTTCTCTTGAGGAAGGTAAAGAGAATGTGAAAGTTCATGAGCAAGGCAGTGACTTGGTCTTTTGCCGACTTTTTCACCGGCAATGTAATGACGACGCAAACGGTGTGAAACTCTTTTTAGAAATTAAGGCAACGAAAGGTAGGTTGCCTTAATTTCTGGGCTGTATACGCAGTTTCCATCAGGTTCGGTAAAGTCATTCAAAGATGCATATAATGATATATAATATTATTAATTTATGCAATTGTATAAGTGTATACATTTAAACAGCAATATGACTATTTCAAACAAAACGGGCAATCCAAGAATAAAGGCAATGGAGAGGTATACCGTCACCCTCACTTTGCCAGCCTAGCCAAAAATGCTTGAATGGCCAATGCGTTCTATACTTACCCTTTAAGAATGGTTCCTTTAAAAACTTCCGTAAGATATTTGTAACTCTTAGGCATTCGTCTTATAAAACCATTTCTTGATGTTGAATCGAATCCAAAAATTATAACATTATACAATTCCTCTTTCCCCACTGGGGAAGGCTTCCGTTTTACTGGACGAAACCCAGTGGCTAGTCCAGTCCATTTTGTACTAAATATGCTATAAAATAAAAATATAAATTAAATTGTTTCAAGGTGGCTACTGTGGCTAGGTATAAAGGAAGGAACATTAATTCACAAAAATACAGAACAACCCATAAGCCTTAAGGCGTGTCCAAATATAACGCGGCAATCGCGCGCGGCTGCCGCGCGCGTCGTTCTGCGCTGCGATTGGACGGCTGCCGCGCACGAATTCAGCGTGTTGGTGCCGCGCTCGAATGATGATGCCGCGCGCGCACTGTTCGTTCGTTAGTGGTGACGTGTGGACGCGGACGATAGAATAGTATTATTTATTACATTCTCTTTGTTCTTCGTCTGTTCCGTCTGCGTAATTTGCGAATACATAGTAGAGCTACTACACACGCGGCCGCTTTCATCTTGGATGAATTGCAAACTGGGAGCGCGGGGTGTCTAGGACATGCCGCGCAGTATTGCCGCACACATATTTTTGGGCTGTCTACACTAATCGCGCGGCAATGCTGTGTCTCGCGAATGCCGCGTGATGCTGCCGCGCACTGGCCGCGCTATGTCTGGACACGCCTTTACTGCAGGGACTCAACACGGCCAAAAAACGCAGTCCAGGAATATTACTATAGTTTTCCTTCTTTGACTCCTAACTTGCCCTTAGCTTTGGATTAGGAATGGAATTAGGTTGGGTGGTAACATGTATTCGTTCTCCGTCACCACACAAAGAGTAGCATTACTTAATTAACAAGAAGATTTCAATTTCAAATATCCTCATAATCAGCTAATTGACGCCAACAGCTGGGGATATGCCTCCTCCAGACACTTCCACTTTACACCGCCCTATGCCTCCCTTATACATCGGCTTCCCGTCGGCATAACTAAGTCGTCTGTTTACTATGGTTACCTTGCGTCTAAAATAAAATAAATATGTAGTTTAAAAAGTAGCCCACGTACTCATCTCCTACTATAGCTGTACACGTAACTTTAACATGATCACTAATGTTCAATGTGTACACTCCATCATCCAAAACTTCAGTCGGGGGACCCAAATTATATACATAGTCACTTTTATGTACAATATCATAATATGTGCATGTCAATTGTTTAGCTTTGCTGACGATTTCAGGTACTGCTTTACATTCTGATAACTGAAAATTTAAACATTGTTAAAAATAGTAAAAATTTTGGCTGTGTTGTAATAGAAAATACCAAAGAAGACCATTTTCAAACGTTTCGTAGGTAAAGTATAGAAAACTGACGTCAATAAGCTGTTATTTTGTAACATTATGTTGAGAAATAAAAAAACTAAAACTGAAAAAGAGATTTTGAGTTCTGAATAAAGAGAAAATCTCTCATTTTGCGAGTCTTTTATGGTACAAACACCAACACGATGGTTTGACCAAGTTAAAACGGCCAACTCCTTCTCCAATTTCTATCAGGTGGTGAGATCTACGCTTCGTTACGTACGTAACAGATGCAAATAACTAATTGGAAAGTAAAACAAAGAGAGAGAGAACCCCATATGGGGCTGTGTTTAGGCACTGGATCTCTAGCCTCCTTAGCTGTAGGCATTCGTTTTGCCTGTCAATCCCTTCAAGAAGTGGTACCAGTGGTGGTAATGGCAGGTATGTTTCTTGAAAGTCAACGCAGAAGTTTTTGCGACTTGAATTCAAGTTTTAGCATTTAAATAATTGACAAATAGGGTTTTCCTAAGACTAATAATAATATTTTTAGACAATATGGTACAAGAAATACATACTTACATAGCATTTAACCCAATCTTGACCACTGCATACAATTTTTGGTCGTTCCTGGTCATACTGTGTGACCTCCTTAGAAAATGGATCCAAATTTGGAAATTCACATATGGACCCTTTTTCTGCTCTTAAAGCGTCTTCTATCCTTCTTTCTAGAAATCTATAAAAAAATCATATAAGTAATTAATAATATTCTAAGAACGAAAGCTTGATACATTAATGAAATTTCAATTTACATTTTCCGGAAGAGTTTTTTTGCTTTTTTCGGACGGTCCTAAATTCAGTATATTATATTTCATACTTGTTGGATTTCAAATAATTCTTGTGTTGAGTAGTCGCTATAACATGGTAATAACTTATTGTTGGCAATATTTTACTTAACCTTAGTTTATATAGCACAGTTCAAAGTTAAGTAAACTTCACCACCGCTTCCAATACTTTACAAACGCTAGTAGAAAAGAAGCGGCGCAACTTTTAAATGCACTGCTTGGCAAAGGTCTCTCGTAACACGTGCCACATAACACGGTTCTGCGCCTTCTGCATCCAGTCCCACGCAGAGACCTTTTTGAGGTCGACCATCCACCTAGCTGGGGGGTATACAACATTTGCCGAATCGCGGTCTTCACTCTATGTGTGTATACCTAAGTTTTTAACTCGTTATGCGTCCATGTCCCGCGTCGTACCATAGGCAAATGTTACCCGTGCGCCTGTGTCCTTGCATACAGGGGCCAAATTTCTCACGTTCATTCAATTTGAAATATTTCACTAGCGTTTTCACGGTTCACTACGTTTCATTCACTATATCCACTATGGTTTCGTTCTAATCATTAAAATAGTACATCATCTATCGTTTTAAGCAATATTTACTGTGGCAATTTAGAGACTAGAGCAAAAAAAAATATAAGCGCTATCATTTTATTAGCTAAAGCAACAGAACCAGGAAGCTAAATTAAATTGACTTACCTACGTTTCAAATCCCAGTCTATTGGTGGCTTTGTGTCCTTAGCGACATAAATACTGATGATATACGCGAGTGATAATACAATTGTAACAAATAAACATGCTTGATTACGTCGTGAACGATACCATCTCTTCTTGTTATTTATTAACTGAAAAATTAAAGAAATTATGATTAGAAGTACTTTAATTGAAATGTAGTCTGAAGATTATAAATAATTTGGAGGAAATCGTACTTAATGAGATATTTTCAGAAATACATATATATTTAAGGATATCTTGAAGGATGGTACAGTAGCCATGTCGGGCATGTCACTGTCCCGAAGAATCACTCAGTCATACTGTTTCTGTTTGTCTCGCGAATATTGAATACTTGCTTAAACACAACCAAGTAGACAGAATTGTTCACCAACAACTTGGTCTTAAATAGCAATAGTCAAGTAAAAAGTAGATCCGGAGGTTCAGAAGACTCCCTAGAACCTCAGATTCTCACCAGCGAACCGGCACGTTTTTAAACTTTAACCAAATAACTACCTATTAAGACTACATGAAAGCTTTCACTACCATAGTTACCCATTTCGTGTTATTTTTAAGCTGGCGTACAATAAAAACACATCCATTTTGAATTGCTGACTTCATTTTGAAGCTACTATACTACACTGCACTTGGTATATATAAATCGTTATTATTAAGTATATCAAATATCTATACTTATTATAAATATCTGATTTCACACAAATAATATAACTTGACTAGATTTGACTTCTTCGAGAATGACATATTAAAAAGTAATCTGTGGTAAATGATTCTTCTTCTTCTTTCTTTTATATGGCAAACTATGCCGATGTCGACAATTCTGCCAGAGTCCGAAGTGCTATGACTTAATGTGAAGTGATAAAAACCAAAACACTAATTTAGATTGGTTTTGTGGCTGAAACAGGAACTAAATGGTCGAATTCGATCAGATTAAACAACTGCAACGAGAAAAACAAATTGTTTTTAAGTTGACAAAGAATAAGAATTTAAAAAAAAAGGGGGTATGAACACATAATTAGTAGGAGAAGGATTATAGTTTGATGGAGTTACGCTGGATAAAGTGGATAAGGGTGATAGCCAGGTCGGAAGAAAAGTACGTTAGAAGGGAAGAAAAGTTAATGGGAGTGGGAATATTAAGTTCTGGAAGAAGGTCATACAGAGGAGGAGTCCTGTCATTAAGAGTACAATTAAAGAAAATGTGGTCCAATGAGCCCTCATCTAACCCACACTCACAAAGAGAAGAATCCCTAACACGAATTTTGCATAAAAAGACCGGGGAGCAACAGTGTCCTAACCGAAGCCTCGATACAATGGAAATGGAACGCTTACATACTTTTTTATATTTGGTAAACCAAGGTTTTGTACTAACATTTGGTTGTATGGCATGATAATGTTTACCCTTTTGCTTACTTGAGTGAGTCCACAAATTCTGCCATGAATCTTGGAGAATTTGTTGGGGAAGGTTTAGCAGGTCATACCCCTAATGAACCAAATATCTGCAGTCAGATGACAAGGAGGACACAGCAAACTTAGCTAAAGCATCTGCTTTATCATTGCCTGGAATACCACTATGGCTAGGAATCCAGACAAGTTGAACAATTTTCTGTTGATTATGAATTTATGACATGAAAGTAGCGTATGTTTAATTTTTAATAACAAAGAGCTGCGTAGACTGCTTTTAAACGGGTTTTGATGAAGGGATTAAAGGCAGCTTAAAGAGTCGGTGAAGATAACCGCTTTATTGATGTTATGAGTCAGTATATAAAGGCAGGCCTCAAGCACCGCCACACATTCGCCAGTAAACACTGAAGACTCTTTTGGGCATTTAAATAAAAGAATTATGTTAGAATTTTGATAATAAACAGCTGCACCAGTGTAGCTGTTGTTAGTAAATTTAGAGGCATCCGTGAAAAATATGTGAAAATCATTCCAGTGCTGTCCCACGAGTGCCCCAAAAGCAGAGCCAGCCGACGGGTCGTCTTTGGAAATGCCAGTATGGAATACAATATTGGGTTTGAAGCAAATAACTTCAAACTTGAACTCAAAAAGAGGAAGACTGTTAAGTCTAGAGATGGGCGACTCTAGATTACGGAGAATAGACAAAGAGTTGCAGAGGAGGGGAGGGATTTTGTGGCTCCAAAAATTTGATGAATGAGTGAGAGATTGTAAAGTGAATAATTTTGGTAATAGGGGATGAGAATGTCTAGGATACAAGCGAATAAGAAAACGGGATGCCAAATATTGCCGTCTTAAGGCCAAAGGGGGTTCAGCACACTCAACTTGAAGCGATGATGAGCTTATGATTGAAATAGTTTTAACATATTTTTTTTTTAACTTAATGACATTCACTTTCAAATTCTGATGTTTGCAAAAAGATCTAATATAAAAATTCACAACAATTTATGAATAACTAGTTATTTATGGGACTACGGGGATAAGTAAAAGATATAACAAAATCTCTAATATTAATAACAACGGAAACTATATTTTTTTTTACTATAACGATTAATTATAACGATTGATTACAGTAAAAGGTTGATATAAGTTTTAAATTAGGTACTATTACAAATATAAAATCGTTTAACATACCACTCAAAAGATATACCCTATGAGGCACTTTGTGCAATACAACTTGAAAATATCTTTATTCAGAAAAAATGAATGGAGTATCATCATCACCTCAGTCATGACGTCCACTGCTGGATATAGTGTGCTATCTACCAGCATCTTTGAGTGGTAGAGTCACGCTGTTCAGATGAAAGGGTTGACTCGACCGGGGCAGTATCACCCTTTTACAGAAAACCGACGTAATGCAGCAGTTTATTTTACTGCGTTTCGCCCGGTGAGTGTAAGCCCTTCACATCCTCTCCTCTTTTCGCTTGGGGTGTGTGAATAATGTGAAGGTGCAGGGGGGAGGACAAGACAGCAGCCTGGCTTTGCCCTGGCATTTCTGGAGCCATGAGCGGTGGTTACCACTTACCATCAGGTTAGCCAACAGCTAATATCAGCAGGCGGCCCTGCTGATAAAATCTGTGCAGGTTTAAAAGATATAAGAACTTGTAAGTCATCTGCGTAAAGATGTTAGATAGACAAATGACTACCACGTCAGCGCAGATAATTATACACAGGAGTGGCTCAAGTATCCCCTATGTCTACTAAGATCCATTGAAAAGATCGATTGATGGATCTTTTTACACTTAAATCACACACTTATGTCCACTTTAATCCATGATCCGAAAATATTTAAAAAATGGATCTTTTAGCACTAACGAGTGTAATAAAATCAATTGTAAAAAAATAAAGCAGGCGACACATGCAATCTTATTTATCAACCTTAAGGGGGAACAATTCAATCGCAATTCCATACAAACAAAGAAAGTTAATTGCTCCTTCATTAGATAATAACTACTCAAAACTATAGATGATATCGTTTTGTCTCGTTATGATCTAGTCTTATTGATAAATAAAACAGTAAAAATAATATTCATTTACAAGTTATGAGGCTTCAAAGTTCGTAATTCTATGCACATTTTATGACAACTTTCAGCGTAATAAAGTAGGATTAAACGTTTATAAAGGTAAATATATTTTGGCATTAGAAATAGATTATTTATTCGAAAATTCAAATAATTTTATATTGACTAGATACATTCTAAAGTTTGTACGCAATTACCTTTTTCCCAAAACCATTTTAGGAAATTTTACCGTGCTCGTTTCCGCCATCGACATCTTGCATCTCGCCTCCACTTTCTGCACCCCTCGGGTTGGCGGACGGGAGGTACGACAGCGAGCCGACCGTCGTCGAATGTTACCGAATATTTTATTTTAAACTTCAATAAACTTTAATTTATGTCATTTATGACAATTACGTATCGCTTGCCAGTAAGAAGTTTCGTAATTCCTTTCATCAAAGAGATCCAATTATTATCAGATGCATACCCAGTTAGATAAAATACCTACATCAGTGACATTCTTGACTAAAATCAACTGTCAAAATTCACCTATTATTACAATAGTCAATAGAGCATAGCTGCAGAGGCTGTCACATTGCACAAACTGTATTTTTTTTTGTAATTCATTTTGTATTTTTTTTAAATATTTACGTGACTCACCCCCGCCCCGGTATCTGAATGACTGATCAAGTATCACTTCTTGTCAACTACCATTTCCAGATTTTATGATTATTATTTATTTTATGATTTTTCTTCCTTTTTTTAAATCCAGCTAAAATTAACTTCATGTACTGTATGTGAAGTAAGATATTATTGTGTACTGTATGGGACCCCTATTAACGATGCACGGTCTAAAAAAACTGCCACAAGAATAAACAACTTAACTTAAAAAAAAAATTAAAATTTATAATGTTTTACGGTGTCATACCTACACCACTTACAAGATAAATTGATGTCTCGCTTGGTGTGTCTTTCGCAACAAAACTTACAATAAAATATTTTTTAAAAACCCATTTTAGTTATCTTTATTAACTCCTGATTTATTACTTTTAGGTAACTACCTACAGCTAGTATTAGTGTCAACCCTAACAATCAAGAAGAACAATATTTATATTTTGAACGACATTTTGATTTGTAATAAATACAATCGAGCGCGTGTGCGTGTGCATGTTTCTGACTGCTTTTCTATGAGTTTTTCTCTTTCTCACGCAACGTTTGGTGAAACAACAATCTTTTAGGCTCCGGTGACAGATGAGTTGGTCTTGACGTCTTGAGTCCTCTTAAAGCTTTACTGGCAGAGTTTTAGACATTCAGACAACTATGTAACGGGGTGTTTGATAATTCGAATCATCATACTAACCAACTCGACAAATTCGTGCTTAGTTCGCCTCAACTGAGCACGCTTTTGCGATCAAGCAACATTAAAAACGTTTTACAAAACAGTGTACAGCTGAATCTAACACGCTTTTTTATTACTATGGAATTCAACTAACCCGTGTTCAATTCGCATCAACTGTCTTTGTAACGAGTGGCACTAGGTGATGTTTTTCAAATTAATGTGTAGTTGAACTGAATACAACAAGGTAGGGTAAGGTTAAATTGATTAAGTATGAAAGTTCAGTGAAACATACAATTGACGACCTCTGTGGCGCAGTCGGTACCTATATTACATGGCTGCTACGCACAGGTCTCGGGTCGATTCCCGTGTGTGCATGAACATAATTGTTTTCTTGGTCCGAGTGTTTTCTGTGTATAATATGTAACTATTTACAAAAAAAAAACAGTATTTAAGTATGTTTATCCGTTGTCTAGTACCCATAGTACTTACAACCTTTGCTTAGTTTGGGACTAGGCGGCGATGTGTCAATGTGTGAGGATTATTTATTTTATAAATTCTTTGGTAAATATCAAGTTATTTTGCATACCCTACTGCTATAGGCCTACTGTACCGCATATGGTACGCCCCTCTATGCTCCCCCGGATTTTTTTTTTTATGTTTTTGGTCTGTCTTTTAGCAAGCTTTTGTTGAAAAATTACAAAATATTTACAAAAATAATTATTGGTCTAAATGGGTTAAAACAATAACAAACACGTAATCGTTGACAAGCGCGTTAAGACGACGAATTGCGCGCCAAGTGCCGCCTAGCCTAAGTACCTACTACTTCGAGTGTCGCGATTTATTCCGAACAATTCATGTTTAATAAATAAATTAATTGAATTGAATCCGAACATTCTCTTAAAATGCACACGGTTTTGTAAAACGTTTGAATCACAGAAATCTAATTAAGCCAACTGAACACGGAAAGGGAAATACGCATCCGATTTTAAATATATCAAAACTCTGCCAAACAAAATTGTTTGTCCGGTGGCGTTCACCAAATACGGATCAAATATTGCTCACACCAATCAATCAATCACCACCCCATCTCAAATAAATTGAAATAAAAAAAAACCATTTATACTTACTGTCTATTTAAACAGACTTGCTCTAAATGGTAAACATATATGGCGTCGTGTCAACCGCAGATTATAGAGTACTGATAGCTAGAGATGTGTAACTGATGTGAATGAATGAAATCTTCACTTAAAGTTCTTTTAGTACTGAACGGTTTATGGCAATTTTTTAGCTACATAAATTATACAGTGTAGGTATATAATTACATAATATTCTAATTACGCAATAGGAATGTGAAGTCGTAAATAATACTAAAAGTATTAAACAATTTTTTATTTATTATTTTTACAAATTATTTTAGGTATAAGCAGCTGTAAAAGAGAAAGAAAAAGAAAGAAAGAAAATACATTTATTCTTGGTTTAAGGGTACAGTAAGAATATAGACAATTACAAAAATAAAACAAAAATAAAGAATATAAACAAAAATCATGATAAAGCCACATCTGTGCAGGAATCGGAACATGTATTACAAAATTCTGGGTCGGTGCGTCTGAGACTGTATCTAATATGCCATCTAGTCTTAACATTTTATCTTCTTCTTTTATGACCATGTTCAATGAATTTTGACCAGCATGTCAATTCTCGTACCAAAATTCGGTTAAGTTAACTTTTAATTGTCAAATTGTCACATTCTAAATAAAACTTTAACACGACCGCAAAAGATTACAATTGCAATAGCAAAAACAAGACAATTTGACAACCAAAAATTAACTTAACTGAATTTTTAACGATTATAAGGTACGAGAATTGACATGCTGGACACCGTACGGACAATTTTACTTAATCCTTCTATAAGTAATTCTTTTATTTCAGCCATTTTAAATGTTGTATTATTTTTTCCCACATGCGATTTTATTTGTCCCCATATTAGTTCAATGGGATTTAATTCGCAGTGGATAATTCATTCAGTAGTTTTTGCCTGAAAGAGTAACAACAAACAACAAGTAACAAAAATTTCGCATTTATAATATTAGTAGGATTTATTTAAACATCCTCCTTTTATTCGTATGCCAATCGTTCATTCACTTTTGTTACACATCCCTACGAATCTATGAAATTTCTAGAATCTACAAATGTCAAATAATGAAATTAATTTTTATCTGTGAAATTTGCCGTTGGAAAAAAATACATTTATTTAAAATATAAGAAAGATAGTGGTGAAATCAAAGTAATTTACGTGTTTTCTATTGCATAAACATATAATGCTACTTTCCAGAAATTTTCATCCATATCAAAGTGTGCAATTGATGTAAAAACTAGTGAATTTGCAATATGTGGTGTTTGTTTACTAAATAAATCAAGTAAGGATGAATACGGTATACGTTACTATTAAAATTTCGATTGGTTTTCTAGACTTTTATTTACCTATTGAAAATGACTACTGTAGATGCAGCTTTATAATGGATTAAATTATTTTCGGATCATGGATTAAAGTGGTTACTATACCCCTTCCAGCGTAAGTTTAGCTTTATGACAGTTCACGCCCATGAAGTTTCGTAATACTTCCGCTTATTTTTCGAACAAATAATATTGTATTTCATGGACGTACCCATGTTTTTTTCAGTTACCATGGTTACTTAGTGATGGACACTCATAACGATTGCCACCATTATCAAACGAATTACAAATAATCGGTATAAATAAACCTGAACTCTTCATAATACGTTTATAAAATGTAATATGATATTTTAGATTAGCTATAACCCGCGAATTTTTCACGATAAATTATGTATTTTTAATAATACCTAAGCTAACTATAATTTTATCATTTTAAGCTATAGCCTTATTCTCTTCACATAGATAAAGAAAGAAACAATTATAAAATGATAATGTAAGTTGATGTAAGGATCCAAATGTGTAAAATAAAGTAATTTGAAAAATCGAAAAATCGCTTATAATCGAATGGCATTACATTCGAGATACTGCTGAACGTCACTAACATCAAGCTGTCAAATGTTGTTAAATATAGTGGAAAGGGTATAATTATTCGGACTTTACCCAAGAAGCTTGGGTAAAACGAGGTAAACCTAGGTTTACTCTACCATCTAGCGTCACCCGCCATATGCATGACGTCGACTAAACCATTTTGCTATTGACCGATGCCGTTGATTGCCGATCAATTAATTAATTGATCTAATAACACCCTTATGTATAAATCACAGCTACACTAGGTAGTAAATGAAGGTAGAGTTAATTAAATAAAAACAATTATGAAAATTATCATGGTTTAATTTTAATAACACTTACTTAGATTAAGAAAATATATTTTCCATAATATTATTATCTTCTAGCTTCTGTTCGTAATCTTTATCGAGATGATCTTTGCAGTAACAATATTTGTTCAAATGCGGCATGCTCGCTGATAAACAACTTGGCTCTAAACCATAACTGAAACATATTTAATAATTATTTAACATCATTCTAACATCTATGAATAAATCCTACGCTAATTTGTGCGATTCCCATTTTATTATTGCCCTGATCTATGGATGTTCCATGCGTCCATTGAATTGATGCTTGATAAGTGCCTTACAGAGGTAGAAAGATTGTTGACTAAGTATATCTGTACAAAATGGTTTTCTTTAAAACACTTTTCTTCTGTATAGGGAACGGATGATCATATTCTCAAATCTTGCCAAAAGTATCTCAATTGAAACCAAAAAATGTACAGATAATTTCATTTTAACTTGACAATGCTACTCCTTTTTGGGGAATATTCCCCGTTCCCTAAAAAGCAATCCTTGAAAGGGGGACTAATCTCTGATCAATCAGAACGTTACTTACGCGTTAGTTCTAGATATATCTCTGTCACTAATAACAAACTTGTCTTCTTGAATGAAGTACTTCATCGTTGCTTCAAACATACCCCGACCCGGGGTCACCTCTACCTAAATATACATTACAATGTCAATATCAGTACTATCAATCAACTAGCCACCAGTCCACTGCTTGACATAGGCCTCTCCCAATACGCGCCACAGAACTCGATACTAAGAAAGCATATTAAATCTTATTAACACATGGAACGCCATTGCGCAAACACAATAAAAAATTAAGTAGTAGCGCTCCATCATGTTTTGACGAGCCAATCTTGAACTAAAACTCCTGCACTAGGAACCGTGCTGTGTCGTTAAGACTAACACTAAGTTCATCTAGATTCAGGACATATAAACATCGCACAAATTATTGTTCTGTGTGGCGTTTAAACCCGCGAGTACTGCGCAACTGAGGCAATACGATGCTTTGCTAAAATACATCAAATTTCATCATCATCTTACTCGTATCAGCTAATCGACGTTCACTTCTGGACATAGGCCTCCCCACCCTGCGCTTTCCAGTACGCGGTCGCTATTCCAGAACTTTTCTGCCCAAACGGCTGTCGATTCTCCGCGCTATGTGCCCTGCCCACCGCCACTTTAACCGGGCAGTTCTGAGCACTATGTCGGTGTTACTTTGGTTTTCCTGAAATTTACGTACACCAAATAGCCATTGATAATTATTTGGCTATTGCCAAGAAAATAACCATCTTTGAGCTTAACAATGATTGCTTGCTTGTATATACCAGGGCGGGTCAATAAGTCCGTGACTTTTTGGGTTTCCCGCCTCTTAATTGAAATAGCAACACTGCTCCTGTCAAGAGTCATCTGTCAATTGACTCTTGACAAAAATTAAACAAGATTTGACATTTAGTTTGTTTTTGACAGCCGTTTATATCAGACTACCACGTTGACTAAGAAGAAAATGAAAAAAAGTGAATTTCGTGTGCTCATAAATCATCATTTTTTGCGAAAAAAATCTACTACGTAAACCAAATCTAAGCTTGATAAATATTATGACGACTCTGCACCATCCATTTCTATGGTAAAAAGTGGTTTACTGAATTTTGATTTAGCCGTACAAGCACATAAGATGCCGAACGTTCTGGACGCCCAGTTGAGGTCTCCACATCCGAAACAATTAAAAAAAACCACGATACAGTTTTAGTCGATCAGCGATTGAAAGTGAAAGAGATTGCGGAAGCCACAGGCATCTGATATGGCTCAGTGGTTTCTATTTTGAATCATAATTTGGGTATGAGAAAGCTTTCAGCAAGATGGGTGCCGCATTTGCTCACAATGGACGACAAATGCAAACGTGTGACAATTTCGCAGGAATGTTTGGCTTTGTTCAATTGCAATGTGAACGAAATTTTGCGCCGTTTTGTAACCGTAGATCCACCACAACATACCGGATACCAAACAACAGTCAAAATAGTGGGTTTCTCGGGGTGAATCGGCGCCAAAGAAGGCAAAGGTGGGTTTGTCAGCCAAAAAAGTCATGGCGACTGTTTTGTGGGATGTACGCGGTTTTATCCACATTGACTACCTTCAAAAAGGAAAAAACAATCAATGGTGAATATTACAGCAACTTATTGGGTCGATTTGATGAGGCATTGAAAGAAAAGCGACCGCACTTGGCCAAGAAAAAAGACCTTTTCCACCGGGGCAATGCTCGGGTGCACACATGTGCAGTTTTCATGGTAAAACTTCATAAATTTGGTAACGAGTTGCTCTCTCATCCGGCCTATTCACTAGATCTAGTTCCGTTTGATTATTTTTCGTTCCCAAATTTGAAGAACTGGCTCGGCGGAAAGAGATTTGCCACCAATAACGAAGTCACTTTACACACAAATGCCTATTTTGAAGACCTCGACAAAATACAATTTTTGGAAGGCATAAAATAATTGGAGAAACTTTGGGCTGAGTGTATAGATCTCGAAGGAGACTACGTTGAATAATAAAATAAGTTTTTAACTAAAAAGCTGTGTTTTATGCTAAAAGTCACGGACTTATTGACCCGCCCTCGTATTAACGTATTTAAACAAAATATATTCGTAATAAATTACCTTAACTTGGTACAGGTCGGTGGTAAACCTGATATTAGCATCAAATCTGTTCTTCGCAGCAAATTGAAGTAGTTTTTTATTACCACGTTGACGCATCACCCACGTCACGTTGGATAAGACGCGAAGCTCGCACATCGCTCTAAGGGTTTTAGAAAATGGTACATATCAATCACTGCGAATTTTAAAACTATTCATAGGCCGAAAAGAAGAAACACAATTGAAATTTTTTGGGACTCGAGACATATAGGCTTAGTCTACGGACTATACGCGTCTCCCATCCGTCCAAGTCCAGGGACTTGAGTGGCATAGCGGTCAAGGCAACGGATTACGGACTACTACTTGTTAGCCAAATTAGACCATTGCTTTCTACGGAGCTATTAGGCCAGGTAATTTTCACCCAACTTATAAGTAATTCTAATACCGATTCATCATTGGACTGTTATTAGTCAGGGTGATTGAGGATAAAAATTGTCTGTATCCGTTTTTGATGGTCATCATTTCCCTGCCCTTATACAATTTTTTTTTTTAGCGACGTAGCATGTCTTCTTTTACATGCTGCTAAAAATTTTGGCTATATTTTACGGCCAGTAGCTTGCCCAACGCTAACCCTCCATGGGAATGCTGTTGTTGGTAGTTTACTCCTTACCAGGAGGTTGACCCAAGGTGCTAAGTGGTATGCAACGGGTCGTGGTATTCCTTAGTTGCCTCTTACGACACCCACGGGAGGATAAGGAGAACCGCACGTCAAGCCGTGTTTGATGTTATAGATGCTTATTTATACGTAAAGATAGTGCCTACCGATTCGGTTCCGTTAGAAGGTTGATATAATCGACAAAAGCATCAGCAGCCTTAAAAAAAACAGGATCGTCTTCTGATACGTTGTACCATACCATACAGGTGCACCAGTGAGGCTCGATACCGGCCTCGCTACACGTACGATTGCGTGGTATCTGTAAAAATTAAGATCAAATCAAAATAATTTATTTACACGAATTGTGGTACAGATATGGTTGTACTTGTAAAAAAGAAGTCTCACACAAATCGCCACTATTGGCTTGCAATAATTTATAGTAGTGTCATCATCATAACAGCCCATTAATGTCACACTGCAGGGACGGGCCTCCTCCCGTGACGAAGGGATACTTGGCCTACTAATACCACGCTGGCCAGACGGATTGGTATAGGGTTTAATTTCCAGTTTACCTTCTTTTTATTTCGTCTCAGATTTTTCACGGATAGTCCCTTAGTCGGTTTTTACGACACCCATGGGATGAGATGGGGTGGTGACATATTGTATTCTTACTCCGTCACCACACGGAGATACTAGTGTCATGTAATAGTAATAATTTTAAATGTAATATAATAATATATTATGGTCTCGTCCCAAATCAATAGAAAACCTTATAATAATCAGTCAGCCCACCATGGTTTAAGTACCTAAGCTATGTTTCCTTATATCACTTGAGTAGGCCCCACACTGTAATAGGTTTTAAATAGAATTTTAATGTTATTGAGGAAGAAACAAACTTAACTGAATCTAGGACCTAAGTTTCAAGGGCGACCCCATTTTTAATCCGTTAGAGGTCACTTTCTCTGCGCGTCATCTTAAATGCTCTACTTGTCTAATAAGGTAAGATCCTAACTATGCAGTTTTGGACACAGACTGTATAGAAGAAGAATAGAAGAGAGCTCAGCTCAACTTTAACAGTGCTCATGGAATGAGATGCAGTAGTAAGTCACTTCTAGTGACACGTATTCTTACTCCATTACCTACTAAAATACATTCATCATAACAGCCCATCAATGTCCCACTGCAGGGACGGGCCTCCTTCCGTGACGGAGGGATACTTGACCTACTAATACCACGCTAGCCAGACGGATTGGTATAGGGTTTAATTTCATTTAATTTCAAGTTTTCCTTCTTTTTACATCGTAAAGATAATATTTACGGTTAGTCCCTTAATCGGTTTTTACGACACTCATGGGATGAGATGGGGTGGTGACATGTTGTATTCTGACTACGTCACCACACGGACAGAACACCACACTAAAATACATTTACCATAGTTAAAATACATCGGATCTCCATTTAGGCTTTTACGCTTAACTTAATAAAAGGATGGAATATTATATGTTTTTATAATATATATAGATACTTACAGGTTTTAACAAAGTCAAAGCTCTCGTCAGATCAGAGCCTGTGACTTTATAAGGGTTCCAAAAGTGCTTCAAGTCCAAAACATCCATTATAGTCGCATATAGGTCATGAGCTGTCGTTAAAGTGTTTACGTTAGACTCTAACCCTAGTTGCGCTGAAGGTCGAAAGCGTTTCAGTTTCTCTGGTAGGTTAATGCTCATTAAAGGTAGCCTTTCTTCAAGCTTGCCTTGGTGAGTATTTCGGACGGCCGCGAATCTGATGATCCAAGATATAAAGGTTAGTTTTTGATGTACACAGAAGAGAAAGGCAAACGGACCGAATAATATTGTAATAAAACTCCGCTGATTGTAGTATGTATATACTTTTATATTATATATATATATATATATTATATAAAGCTGAAGAGTTTGTTTGTTTGTTTGAACGCGCTAATCTCAGGAACTACTTCTTCCAATTGAATTTAGTTTTCAGTTTTGGATAGACCATTGATCGAAGAAGGCTATAGGCTATATAACATCAAGCTATGACAAAAAAATTTTTTTTCAAATTTAGGGGGCCTTAGGGCCTACTCAGAAGGCTCATGGTCACTCAGACGGCAATGGAGAGACCTATGTTGTAGCCTGACTTATGGACCTACTCAGAAGGCTCATGGTGTTTCAGAGGGCAATGGAGAGAGCTATGTTGTAGCTTGACCTATGGGCCTACTCAGAAGGCTCATGGTCACTCAGGGGGCAATGGAGAGAGCTATGTTGTAGCTTGACCTATGGGCCTACTCAGAAGGCTCATGGTCACTCAGAGGGCAATGGAGAGAACTATGTTGTAGCCTGATGAGGGAGGCACAGGACCGCACAAGGTGGCAATACTTGGAGAAGGCATATGTACAGCAGTTGACGTCGATTGGCTGATATGATGATGATGAATAAACTTTGTATATTAAGAATTATACAAGTTTTTTTTAATTCATTTCAAATTTTATCGCGGACAAAGTCGCGTTTTACAGCTAGTACTTTTATATGTGACGTCATGCTTCTCGCCTCTCGCCTCTCGCCTCTCGCCTCACGGCAGCGGCGCGAGCGCGCCGTGGTGGGGGCTACCCAGCGGCCGCTATATAAAGAAGACGCGGGGCGCGGGCCCTCCCCTTTTGTTCCGGTCCCGGCTTACTGAAGATAAGTGTCTGCCTTTCTGAAGGGCAGCCTTCGCACCTCGTGCTCTCGAATCCTCTAATCCTTCTGATTACCATTAGCCGGCTTGCTTAATTCATATTCCTATTGATTCTAAATTAAGAAACAAGTATTATTATATAGATTCATTTTATACAGAATATAGCTACATTGTTATACTTGATCTATCTTTGCATTTATCTCCCTATACCATCAACGTCACATATAATACTCAAATACTTGTCGGGTATACAATTTACAAAATATATTTTAAGCACACAACCTCTCAGCATGACTGCTTAGAAGCAAAAAGCACTGACGTGCCGTCCATTACGCCTTTTATAGTAAATTGAGTATCAAAATACCCTACATATAAAATATCAACCATACAATATACACACATATAGAGACGGTCAGATACTGTCAGATAGTCTGATAAAGAAGTTAAACCACAATCAAAACTTTCGTGTGTTGTGATTAGATGATTCACCTTGGGCGGCGGTGACAACTTTCCATCAGGTGACCTGCTGGCTCGTTTGCCTCCCATTGCATTAAAAAAACCGGCCCATAGGTTTAAAAAAAACCAGCCTATAAGTTAGAAACCGTGTAGCCGTAGAAGGTATGTCTAAAACGGCATTTTAGGTTCTTGCTAAATATCGTTAGATAGGTAGCCAAAAGCCTTTATCCGGATTTTCAACATTGCCAAGGTCGCAAATATTCCTTCTTCAATAAAACAGAGAATCCACAGTATGCCAACAAACAAGCCTTAAGCCCAGAGTAGAGTATTTTTCTTAAGGAGTTAAAATATTACAATCTAACACTCTCGTAAGGACGGCGGGAAGCCAATGGATGAGGGAGGCGCAGGACCGCACAAGGTGGCAATATTTGGAAGAGGCCTATGTCCAGCAATGGACGTCAATTGGCTGAGATGAATGAATGAATAAATGAATCTAACACTAACCTAGTTCCATGATCACCCATAACAATCACCAGAGTATCTTCAAGCACATTACTTTCCATCAAACTCTCCAAGAACTCGACAGTCGCATCATCAGCATTCGTTATAATGTTAAAGTCATCATGGGTTATATCAGCTATTAATGTAAATATAAACTTCTTCCCTTCCAATTGAAGAAACTGAAAAAATAAATGAAGTAGCGGTTACAACTAAACATGCTGATGTTTACTTGATCGTGGTCTACCAAATTAAAGCAAAAAAAAATCCTATGAACTGATGTTCCAGTAGAGTATTTTTGTATGGGGGATAGTACGACCATAACAGCTCATTAATCTCCCACTGCAGGGACGGGCCCCCTTCCGTGACGGAGGGATACTTGGTCTACTAATACCACGCTAGCCAGACGGATTGGTATAGGGTTTAATTTCAAGTTTTCCTTCTTTTTCTTTCGTAAAGATAATATTCACGGATGGACTATCCGTGATCAGTCGGTTTTTACGACACCCATGGGATGAGACGAGGTAATGACAAATTGTATTCTTACTCCAACACCAAACGGTGCATCTTAAGCATTATGTTTTAAAATGAAATAAAAAATACCTGTTGTGTATTATTAATCATTAGCTGATAGCGCGGTGTGTCTCCAACACAGTATTTGTTGGTAATTGGGAACCACCACTTCATGCTCGCATCTTCAAGGTAGAATGCTCTCATATAATGGTCAGCTGGCATATCGATGAAACCGTTGAACCTATACTGGAAGGTTCCCGTTAGAGGGGAATCTTCAAAGTATGCTGTGCGATACCTGTATGGAAACAAAGTTGTTTATAGACTTGCTACTGCGGACAACTGTTTTGTGGAACAAGCTCGCTGAGACGATATTTTCGGACCGTTACGACTTGGGGAGCTTCAAGAAACGAGTGTACTCCCTTTTAAAAGGTCGGCAACGCATCTGTGATTCCTCTGGTGTTGCGGGTGTCCATGGGCGGCGGTGATCACTTACCATTAGGTGACCTGCTGGCTCGTTTGCCTCCTATCACATAAAAAAAAGACTTGCTCTTTAAATTTTTGCGTTTCGTTTTGGACGCTGCAATGCCGACGCAGTGCGTTTCGGCTAGTAGTTTGTTTTCATACAATATGCACGGTGCGACAACGCGGTCCGATACGAAATGCCTAAATTGAAATAGTACACCTTACAATACCCGGGTGAAACCAAAAATATTGACTTACGATACCTAAACCGAGTCAAAGTTTTTATGAATATTGGTATTTACTGCCTAACGATGTCTGAAGTCAACTTATTTTGCCAATATATTCATGGAGGCGTACCTAGTTATTGGAATCCGACATAATATTCCCAAGCGACGCTTAAAGAAACGTCTATAAAACTTCCTCGAATCAAATAAAAAGGCTACTTTACTAAGATTTAGACTTACCCATATTCTCTGAGCTTGTAAAATATAAATGAAATATTATCAAAGGTTTTGTTGTTCATATTTTTCCTACAATCAGGAAACTCGAGCTCATTTTTGCCAGTGAATAATGGAAATAAAGCTGCTGTAGTACCATCCCCTAAAACATTGAATCTATAAAATTCAAGAAAATTAGTCCACAAATTGTACTTGTTAAAAGAAGCTGTTCTTCTTTTTGCATGACCTAATGGTCCTAGAGGATTTTTAACTTTAACTTAGCAACGGATAAACCAATCCTAAAATAAAAAATATTCCATCCTTATTATCTATACTCGTTCCAATAAGTGTTATGTCAAAAAGAGATTGAAAATAGTAGAAATTAAAGTATCCATCTTCTAAACCAATGGCTATTTCCATCTTTTAAACCAATGGCTATTTATTTTACGATGATTTTTTTTCACCCCTGCCTTGTATTAAAACTTTTGACTGTATGGACACTAATGCAAAGTTCGTGAAAATTCAGGATGATTCACTTTGTGGCCTTTATTTTGTCAGCACCTACTCACTATGCAAAGTACTTGTGTACAGAAGTATTACTTACCCTTTAAGAATGGTTCCTTTAAAAACTTCCGTAAGATATTTGTAACTCTTAGGCATTCGTCTTATAAAACCATTTCTTGATGTTGAATCGAATCCGAATATCAAAACGTTATACGATTCCTTTTTCCCCACTGGGAAAGGCTTCCTCTTAACTGGACGGAACCCCGTGGCTAGTCCTGTCCATTTTGTTTTTAATATGCTGTAAAATATAAAATAAATTAGAAAAAATCCAGAAAAAACGTGTGGTACTGCCAGTAACTGTCGAATCTCTGACAAGTTTCTCAGGTACGACACAAAGCGTTTTTGTAAGACAGTTTTAGCTGGTAAATAGTGCACCGATTGTAATTTACGGCTCATGGTCAACTGATCCCACAACAAACTGATCCCGCGGGCTCAGTTGACCCCATTTATTTTTTTTAAGGTGTTACTCAGCCCACTAATCTGTCAACTGGACCCGAGGGCTCAGTTGACCACTTGCTATGGTTAAGGGTCTACTTATCCCGCGGGCTCAGTTAACTACTTAGTATGGTTTAGGGTCTACTCAGTACAGAAAACAAAATGCAGATTGAGGGAACAATGAAATGCTTTCAGGACGCTTTAAAACAATATAAACAATTAAAACATTTACATAAAAATGTTTTAATTTAAATATTTAAAGTAAGCAAGGATCTAATAATAGATAGATTTAGCAGTTACAATGGTTATTTTCTTCTGGTGCGGTGCAAAACGAATTTGTCTTGTATTCTTAATACCTATTCAATAGAGTTTGAAGTACAACCTAATATAGGTTTATCTTTCTGGATTAAAGGATATAAAAGAACTCTCGCACCAGACTAAGGGCTTTCATAGCGCCTTTAAAAGCAAGTTTAATACATGTTGAATTTGGCATGTACCATACTCAACGTGTTAAAATATCATCATCATAATAGCCCTTTAATGTCCCACTGCAGGGACGGGCCTTCTCCCGTGACGGAGGGATACTTGGCATACTAATACCACGCTGGCCAGACGGATTGGTATAGAGTTATTTTCAAGTTTTCCTTTTTTTTATTCCGTAAAGATAATATTCACGGATAGTCCCTTTTTGCGACACCAATGGGATGAGATGGGGTGGTGACATATTGTATTCTTATTCTATCACCACAAGGTTTAAAATAAGTAACAAAATAATCCTTACGTACTCATCTCCTACTTTAGCCGTACACGTAACTTTAACATGATCACTAATGTTCAATGTGTACACTCCACCACCCAATACGACAGTCGGGGGACCCAAATTATATACATAGTCACTTTTATGTACAATATCATAATATGTGCATTGTAATTGTTTGGCGTTGTTTACTATCACAGGCACCGCTTTACATTCTGATAACTGAAAATAAAATAATAAATAAATAATAAAGATTCACGAACATCTCTACACAGCGCCATCTGTTTCCAGAGTAAGCTAGGCTTAACCTGCTTGTTTTATAGGTAACAGAACAACGGATAAACATACTTATACTTTTTTTTTGTAATACATACGTATTATACATTGAAAACATCCAAACCAATGCAAACATGTTCATGCACACAAAGATTTAGACTGAGCGGGAATCGAAGTCATGTTATATATAACCACTACGCCACAGAGGTCGTCAAAGGTATGAACGTCGACCCTTCATGCCTGTCTATCCCCCAACAAAAGAATAAGACAGCATGCAATAGAAACAGAGACATAAGCAGCCAATCATTTTAAAATTAATCGGTAGTTTTCTATTTAAATAAAATCAGTATAACATTTATTTCGTGTTTTTATTACAAGACATTTTTCTTTATCTCAAACCATACTTTCCTGTGCCTCGTTCGTTATTGAAATTGAATGGACAAAATGTTTCAAAACCTTTGAGTAAACGAACGTAATTTGTCCTCAAATGAGGAATGATAATGGAAATAGACTACTACTTATCAATTAAAACTTGGACATAAAACCTTATGCCTACCAAACTCTTTAACCAGCAGCATCCATTATAAATGCAGGTGAGACGGTTTAGTTCAGACTTTTATTTAGGGTCGTAGCACAGATATCAAAACGGAAGGGATCGTCACCGTATCAACTCGAGCCGTTCAGTATAATTTGTATGAAACTCCTTACTGAAACGCACACTAATCGGAATCGTAACGTAATCGCATCGTCAACAAAAAACGCAGCGAGAAAGGAGAGGTGGTGACGAACCCTTTCCGTTTTGATATGTGTGTTACGTCCTTTGTATGAAATTAAAATGTACTTACAAAGCATTTAACCCAATCTTGACCGCTGCATTCAATTAACGGTGGTTCCTTGTTAAACTGTATGATCTCCTCAGAAAATGGGTCCAAATTAGGAATTTCACATATGGATCCTTTTTCTGCCCTTAAAGCGTCTTCTATCGTTCTTTCTATATACCTAGGTAAGTCAAAATTAACAATGCTTAGAATAGATTACAAATAGTTTTTTACCTTCAATTGCAACATTGAAAGTTTACGGCTGTGGCGCCTAGATGGCGTTGTACAGTTGAGTTCTAAGTTGCGGCCCGGCTCCGTATAAAGCAATGGTTAAATTTGGTAGTCGAGACTGATGCTCGGGTGGCCTAGTGGTCATGGCAGTGGACGCGTATAGTCCAGACTCCAGAGAGTTCGAGTCCCGCCTCGAGTACCAATTTTTTCCATTGTCTTTCTTCTTTTCGAATGCTTAAAATAGAGCTACAGACATTAATTCTAAATTAGGAACTGTAATATTATGCATCGCAGAAACGCATAACCTCTTGCCATTCACCAAATTAATTGAAAGAATGAAAGAAAGAACATAATATTTATTTTGTTGCACACAAGAAAAACAAATCAATATTTAAAGTAATATAATTAATTATTAATTGCAAACTATAACTAAGTTTATTTTGCCAAAGTGTGCACTTAAAAAAAATTTTAATGGCCTACGCAGACCCGGACGGCATGGCAAGGGATTTTAATTTTTACTAATGGACATTCAACCGTACTGTTACAGAAACACGACATAAATTGCTTTGCTTTAAAATGAAAAATGCCTTGCGATAAAATCCCTTTCAATGCCGCGGCATCATTTTAAAGCATAAAGATAAAGATAAAGATATTTATTTTGCAAATATGGGTTAATACAATGTGATGGTACAGTTTTTATTTAGACCTGCCATATTTCACCATTCGGCATGCAAAAATCAAATTAAGTAGGTACTTTTACCTTAAATCTAAAAATAATAAGAAAAAGAAATAACAATTGAAATAAAATTATTACAAAATAAGTGAATCAGAATAAAATAAAAAATAATAACAATAAAATTATACACTTAAAACATAAACATAATAGCAATTTATGTCGTATTTCTGTAACAGTACGGTTGAATTTCCATTAGTAAAAATTAAAATCCCTTGCCATGCCGTCCGGGTCTGCGTAGGCCATAACATATTAAATAACTAATGTAATTTTTTCTTTTTTTAAATTTGTGTGCATTGTTTGGTAAAATAAACATAGTTTAACGTTAGCTTGCAATTAATTAATTAAGATTTATGGCCTAACAGAATACCAGCGCTGTAAAGTCTATGATGCTACAGCAATTAGCTGAGTTATGTCCTACTTTGTGTGCATTTTGTATTGTATTTAAATTTATTTAATGTTTGTTTTAAATAAATAAACTTTCTTGTTTGTCTCTGACTTTTTTGACCGGATTTGACTACTTTTTTTTACGACCAGAAAATACTTCCCGTTACAACTTATGCCCGATTTACACATCGTCAAGTACAGTAGCGAGTTAACTTGCATCATTGGCGAGTTAAGTCACTTTTTGCGTGTGGACGGCAAAAGCGAGTTAAGTAGTAAGTTGCCGATTAAGTTGATTTGAATACAGCTCGATCCTATTTTTCGGCGAGTTAAGAACGAAGTAGCCCCCTCTCTCGCGTCTCCCTCACCCCGCCGGGTCGGCGCTCGCAGCGCCCGCCGTGTAGACGGGCGAGTTTAGTACAGTTCACAAGTTCTAATGTCGTATTTATTTTTGTCTGTTTTTCTATGTATAATGTAGGTATACGTATTTATAAAAGTATTTAATTATATTTATGCGTTGTCTAGTACACATAGTAGAAGCTCTGGTTAGTTTAGGAATATATGGCGTTGTGTGAAAGTGTGAGGAATATTTATTTTTTAATTATTCTATACTTTTTATTAAAATTTCATTTTTAATGTGTTGCATGTATAGTGTTATTATCCGGCCGTTCAGAGAATGCGTTCCTGACACTTATCAGTTAGTCACGACTAGTGATGGACACAACATTATACCGAGTTCGTTACCGTTACTCCAAAATGAACCGCCGCGTTATTTTTATGATTAGATTTAGACCGTTTTAAATTGGCGGAATCATTTAAAATTTATATTTTAGTTCTTTACGTGGAAACAATAAAAGGGAATATTAATATAATAAAATTGTTTTATTTATTATTTTTTACAAAGTTACAATCTGTATTTCTATGGAATAAAGTACATTGAACTAAATGTGCGTACAGAATATTAATCAGACTCCGATTCGCTTGAGGAGGTGGTGTCTTCATCATCATCTTCGCCTACATGTATAATTATATTATTATCAATTACAGAATCAATCCTGATATCTCGGTCAAAATGT
This sequence comes from Schrankia costaestrigalis, assembly GCA_905475405.1. Classification (NCBI taxonomy): domain Eukaryota; kingdom Metazoa; phylum Arthropoda; class Insecta; order Lepidoptera; family Erebidae; genus Schrankia; species Schrankia costaestrigalis. Next base: position 5,352,638 of record FR997852.1, on the reverse strand, counting down.
TCCATAATCAGGTTTTTAGTCTTTTCGACAACCTTTGCCCAGTCATCTCTTGTGACTTTCCCGCAGGCTTCTTTTAACAGGGTCATCATCTTTTTCGTGCTGAATGGCGGGGAAGTATTGTGGCGGGCGGCGTAACCTTTTATTTGAGCCCAGATTAGCTCAATCGCGTTATATTGGCAATGATACGGTGGAATTCTTAGAACGCGATGACCGTACTCCAAAGCCATTTCATCGATTTCGTATCGCACATTTGCCGCTTTATTTTCTTTCACTAACTTAATTAGCTCTGCTTTTAGCATCTGCATATTTGCGTCAATGCCTTTTGCTTGTAACCAAGCAACCATTTCTTCTTTTTTATTAGCTTGGGTAGGTGGTTTCTGTATTTGAAACGAGTGATAGGAGGCATTATCCATCAATATTACAGAAGGCTCTGGTAGGCTGGGCAAAAGCACGTTCTGGAACCACTCTTTAAATGTACTGGCATTCATTTCCTCGTGGTAGTCATTTGTGGTTTTTGATTGAAATGCCAGTAAAGCGTTCTCCACAAAGCCGTATTTTGCAGTACCTGCGTGGCATATTATCAGACGAGCCCCCTTACCCATTGGTACTTTCGACGTCGACGCTTGTGTATCATCCGTCCAAGAACGGGAAACCGTGTGATTGGCGTTTAGCCATGTCTCGTCAATGAACACGACATTATCCCAGTTATCAATTTTTTTTGCTTCTCTCAAGAAACTTATCCGTTTCAAAATGATGTCGTATCGTTCTAATAAAATTTTTCTTTTGTCTGTTTTTTTATACGAAAAACCAATATCTTTTAAGATTTTCGTTAAAGCAGTTTTACCCCCGCTAAACAGTCCAGCTTCTCTTAACGACGCCAAAAGCTTCATCCTGTTGAGATATTCATTTCTGGAATAGTAACCATATATATGATTTCTGATTGCATCGGCGTCAAAGGTATCAATATCTGTCACGGGTTTAGTTCTACGTTTCTTCTTCGGAGTACGTAAAATATTATCTTCCATGCCAGTAGAGCCGAACTTTTCTTTATTAATATTTGTAATCGTTCGTTTGCTAACTCCAAGCGCCTGAGAGACGCGTTCTTGTACTTTTTCGACAGGAACCAGGGGTCCGCCATTTTGCCGCTCCCGCTCAAAGTAATCTTGCAGCTTGATAATTAACTCACGGGCTCCAGTTTTCAATGTTTGTCCACGTTTAGGCATTATTATGCACCAAAAGTAAAAAGAACGCAATATAAGACACAATCAAAGTCAAATAACAACAGATCGCAAACACTTGAAGAACGTGGTCTATGCGCACGAAACGACAACAGACGACTGTTTCAGCGTCACAAAATGGCGGCCCATAACGCCATTTGGGGTTACCATTTTCAACCTAAATATAAAAATGCTACTTTGTATTTAATGTACTTTTATTTTTATATTTAATAAAAGTTATTCTAAAGTCCATTATTTTCAAATTCTTGAAAAGAAAAACAAAACGTATTATTTTATAAAGTATAACTGTATCGATAAGAACAGATTACGATACTATTATTCACTGTTATTGTTGGCACAGCACTACAAATATAAAGCGCTGACATAACCTTGTAATAGCGCAGTGTAGATTTAGAAAAATATTGTTTACCAAGTTATTTGACACTCAGTTTGACACAACATTATAACATTCATTAATTATTGATATAATAATGTTGTTTTAATGCTCATCAATAGTTAAAACGATAAACAACCAGCAAAAATATTTTTATCGTAACTGCAACGCCATTACAAAGTTACTGCGTCAGTTCAATCGCGACGTGTCAGGAACGCATTCTCTGAACGGCCGAAGTTTAATACTATTTCTCGTATAATAGCGCGTAAATTGGTATTCAATTGTTCAATGTCCATTTTATCGATTAAAATAACCGTAAACAATCTCAGGCGATGCACGCACGACACGACTATTCTTCGTCTCTGATCGGCAACTTATGAGCTGTACTCGCCTACGTGTGAACTGTGCTTACTACTTATTACTTACTACTTAACTGTCTATTTTTTTAACTCGCCACTGTACTTGGCGATGTGTAAATCGGGCATTACAACCGCTTTCTTTATTGTTCACTCTTAGTACGGTGTACAAAATGATTCATACAATAATTTTAATTTTTCGATATTAAACTTGATAATGAAGTTTAGTTTTTTAACGTAACGAAAACATTAATGATTTTTACTCTATCTAATCAGGTAGCAGCTACAGTGATGGCGTGGAATTGTATGTAAATGTATGATAAATAAATAGATAATCCTCACACATTCACATATCGCCACCTAATCCCAAACTAAGCAGAGCTTGTACTATGGGTACTAGATAACGGATAAACATACTTAAATACTTTTTTATTCTTTAAATACATACATATTATACATGGAATCCCACGCAAAGACGATTCTTTGTGTGATCCTCAAATTATTGTCCTGAGTCTGGATGTTTTTCTTTAATAGGTGTTTACAAATCACCGAGATACCTACCGGGCATGATCCCTAGTGCGAGAATTATCTTTTGATATAACTTAAAAGATATTTTAATAAAAAGAAATTGACCTACCTTCGTGACAATTCCCAGTCGAATGCCTCAGGGTCTTCCATATTGATACTAATGATATATGCTAATGATAGTGCAAATATAACAAATAAAGATACTTTGTTACGTCTGGAACGACACCATCTTTTCATTTTTACTCTTAACTGAAATATCAAATGAAAACAAATAATTAAAAGTTATTAAACTGGTTATTATTTATTCATCTTTCATTACAACCTCTAAGCTCTTTGACGACCTCTGTGGTGTAGTGGTTATATAACATAACTGCTACGCAGAGGTCTCGAGTTCGATTCCCGCTCAATGGTAATCTTTGTGTCCATGAACATGATTGTTTGCATTGGTCTGGGTGACTTCTATGTATAGGTAAAATGTGTGTATTTACAAAAAAAAGAACCTATGTCGGAGAAGCATCATTCTCGTCAAAATAGTCATTATTGGTTGCGGATTTCGTGGGCGTCATTTGGGTAGAATGCGAGCACAACACAACGAACACTGATTTACACGTATTTTATTTGAATTTAAATAACAAACCATAACCTTTAAGAAATAACACAATTAGTAAGGTAAAACGTGTATATTATACGACAATAGTTTTATATCAAAGGTGACAATAACAAACTGTTGCTAAGAAACACAGAGAATTATCAAAAAGAAGTTCAATGTAAATTGCGACCTTCTTAACATCCACTCTCCTGTTTTCTGCAACTGTTGTGCTATGCTGCATCAGATACAGAGGCTCCAGCTAATTTACAGAGATCTTGGAGCCGTGGCTTAAATAGTGGTTTTGTGAGGAAATCCGCTAGTTGAAGCTTCGTAGAAACTTTCTCTACAACCAACTCATTTTCCAGAACGCATTGTCTGATGAAAAAATGTCTCAGCTTAATATGCTTGGTTCTTTGATGCGTCTCGAATGGTGGATCATGAGCCAATCTTAATGCAGATTCACTATCCAGAAATAGCTGAGGGATTTTCCTTTCTATTCCAGTCTGCATAAAGCTAATTATTCGGGTTATCCAAATGACTTCCCTTGCAGCCTCACTAGCCGCGACAATTTCAGCCTCTGTAGACGATATTGCGACAGTCTGCTGTCGTTTGCTTTGCCATGCTATGGCACCGTTGGCATAAAGGCAAATCATGCCGCTGGTTGAGCGTCCAGTGGAGCAATCACCTCCATGGTCAGCGTCACTGTAGCACTTTATACCTTTTAGTGCAGTGGAAGGCTTATATACAATAGCGTAATTAACGGTGCCTTTAATATAGCGTAGGATTCGCTTGACTCTTACTACGTCTTCAGGTGTTGGATTATCAAGTTTTCGTGACACCATTCCGACAGCGAACGCAATGTCCGGTCTTGTGCCTACCATCAGGTAAGAACATGGGCTTCATTGATGTCAGCGAGTGGCACAGCATCCTTTACAATTGGTGTTGCAGCTGCTTTGCAGTCCTGCATGCCAAATCGTTCTAATAATTGTTTTGCGTAACCTTTCTGATCAATTCTAATCGACCCATCTGCTTTCCGTTCTATTTCTATTCCAAGAAAATAGGTACATGGTTTTGTCGTTATTTTAAAACGTTGCTTCATCTCATTTAAAAACTTTTCCGTTTCTTCTAAACTTGTAGAGGCAATAAGACCGTCATCGACATATAAAGCTAGTATCAGCTTGTGTTTTCCCTGTTCTCGTTTGAACAAGCAGGGATCGCTGTCACTTTGATTGAAGCCAAGTTTTAGAATATGCTCAGTTATTGTGGTGTTCCAGCAACGCGGAGCTTGTTTTAGCCCATAGAGACTCCGAGTAAGCTTGCAAACCTTTCCATTATTGTCTGAGTATCCCTCAGGAGGTTTCATATAAATCTCTTCTTTTAATGTCCCGTACAAAAATGCGGTTGAGACATCGAACTGGGAAAGTGAAAGATTTTCCTGTGCAGCAATGCTGAGTACGGCTCTTATAGTGCTAGTCTTTGCAACTGGACTAAATGTCTCGTAGTAGTCTATACCTTTCTTCTGCGAGTAGCCTTTGATAACAAGACGAGCTTTGTATTTATCAATAGATCCATCCGGGTTGGTTTTGAAACGATAGATCCATTTACATGGAATAGCTTTTCTTCCTTTGGGTAAGTCTACCATTTTCCATGTTTCATTTTCATTCAGTGAATTGATCTCATTGTCCATTGCTTTGCGCCATTCATCACGATCCATTGACATCATTGCTTCTTTGAATGTATTGGGTTCTACAAGGGGCCTGTCGCAAACCGAATTAACATTGAAACAAACGTTACAGACAAAATCTTTGTATCGAGCTGGAGGCTTTAGATTTGAGCGATCTCGCAACGTCATCCTGCCTTCGGCCTCAATTTCAGATTCAGACAGTGGTGAGTTAACACGCTGTTCTGTTGCTTGTCCATCTTTATCTGATTCTATTACGTCGTCCTCTTCTGGTTCGTTTGGTGGCGCATAAACATCATGCTCTACCTCTGCCTCTAATGAATTAGTTGCAGACAGTTGGTCTTCACCTGCAGATTCATCACAAGTAGACGATGGTTCAGTTAAATGTCTATCATCATTGGATGAACTCTGTTGGTTATTGCTTACGTCATCACAACTTTCGCATGAAGGCAATCCGAAATTAAAGAATTGGCTAATAGGCGTTTTATTCCCATTGCTGTTGCTTCTTAATGCATCAGGTTGTTTGGTCTCCAAATTTACCAAGGGTGTCTCATCAAAGATGACATCTCTCGATCGTATAAGCTTGAAACTATCGCTGTGCCATATACGATAGCCGTCATCATTGTCGTAGCCGATTAATATTCCCTTTTTCGCCTTTTTGTCCAATTTTTTTCTTCTTTGTTTGGGAACATGTGGATAACAGTATGATCCAATTATTCTGAAGTGACTTAGTCTAGGCTTTTTATGGTGCCATAGTTCATACGGTGATTTTTTATCAACACTGGTAACGCCTGTTCTGTTTAAAATATACACCGCTGTTGAAACCATTTCAGCCCATAATCCTGTAGGAATATTGGCATGTGCATGCATTAAACTTCGTGCCATTTCCACAACTGTCCTGTTTTCCCTTTCTGTAGGATTCTGCTGTGGAGTGTATGGCATCGTTAGCCGCTGCTTAATGCCTTCCTTCCTGAGAATCTCATGTACTTTGCCGTTGTCAAACTCGCCGCCATTGTCGCTTAGCAATACCTGCATTGTGATGCCGGCTGCTTTCACTTCAGACAGCATGAGCGACAGCTTCGCATGTACTTCAGCTTTCTCTCTCATAAAATAAACAAATCTGTACCTTGTATAGTCATCTTTGAACAAGACAAAATATCGAAACTTCGAAATGGAGTACGGGAAGGGGCCACAGACATCAGCGTATACCAATTCTCCAGCGTGTGTTGCTTTCTCTCTGGTTCCAAATTTCAGTCTGTGAGATTTACCATATATGCAACCTTCACATAGTTCATTGGTTACTTCCGCTTTAATGTTGAACTCCCTTTCAATCAACTTCTTCACATGTCTCTTATTTTGGTGTCCGAATCTTTCATGATATAGTTGTAACAGATTTGTAGTTGTACACAACTGGTTCACTTGCACAGTTGGTTTCAGACATCTCATTTTAAGTTTAAATAATCCTCCAAACTTTTCACGAGTGCCAATGACTTTTATTTGTCCATCTACTTTCAGAGTACATTTCAGTGTAGTGGATTCGAAAAAACTTTTATCCGATCTATCATGGGTGGCAAGGACTGAGTATAAGTTTCTGCTAATGTTGGGTACATACCATACATCTTTCAACAGAATCTGCTCTAATTTGCCGTTCACATCAGCCTCCGCAAGGATATTACCAGTGCCCAGGGCTTCTATACATTGGCCATTCGCGCCGGTCACTGTGTGCTGGCTTTTGAAGTAGGTAAAGCTTTGAAACAAATCTCCTCTATTGGTAACATGGCTGGTTGCTCCATTGTCAACGTACCAGTTTTCAACATCTTTAGTTTCGCCAAAACCTTCTGCCAAATGTAATGTCAGGACTGTCAGATTCATGTTCACAGTGTTTGATTCCTTAGGTGGTCTGCCATCCTGAATCCACTTTTTACAATTTCTGACCCTATGGCCCTTTTCTTTGCAATAATTGCACTTTAGCTCCTTAGTAAAATTCCTTTTCTTATTCTTCTCCATCTTTGCGTATAATGCTTCTGCAGCGCTTGTTTCTCCGTCTTTGAAAGTCTCATCATTCTGACGCAAAACTCTTTCATGTGCGCATAACTGACTAGTTAGGTTTTCAATTGAACGTTCCTTTTTAGAAATCAACAGCCAACTAGACTTAAATCCAAGATATTCTGAGGGTAAAGTGTCTAGAATTTTGCATATTAAAAGGATATCTGGTAATTTTGCTTCGCTTTGTAGCTCTAAACACAAATCACTCCAAATATTCTTTAAAATTGACACATGAGTTATAATGTCGTGATCTTTGTCCTTTTGATAGCTGAAGAATTTTAGGCATAAGTCGTATGTTTTATCTACACAACAGCCTCCATAAATACGCTCTAATTCATTCCACAGTTCTTTTGCAGATTCAAAACGCAAAAATTGTTGTAAGATATTATCGGACATATTTGTCGTAAGTAATATTAAAATTGCACTGTTCAATGTTTCAAAACTTTGAAGATCTTTTACAAAATCAGCCTTTTCTGTAGCTGTAGCTGTTGGCGCCATGGTTGGTTTGGTTTTCTTACCATCAAGAATTTCCAGACATCCCGGCATTGCCTTGAGCACTATTTGAATTTTATATCTCCAAATTTTATAATTTTTAGGATCTAAGTTTCCTATTTGAACTTTTGCAGCACTTACTATTGCTTTTTCCATGATATCTGCTACCACTTTAAGAAATAACACAATTAGTAAGGTAAAACGTGTATATTATACGACAATAGTTTTATATCAAAGGTGACAATAACAAACTGTTGCTAAGAAACACAGAGAATTATCAAAAAGAAGTTCAATGTAAATTGCGACCTTCTTAACAATAACTTCAGAATCGTTAATGTTCAAAAGAAATCAATGGTTAAGCAGCGGGTTCAGGACACCAATCCTACTTACACTACAATAATTCAACGATCCAACTCGATCCACTCCAATTTTCACAATCAAAATTATTACTTAGAATCATAGGAAAAACTGTTTCCCGCTTCATAGTAAAACAAGATGGCGCCCCGACCCCGCTCGAGGCTAATGCTCTGCTCTGATTGGTCGTTATGTGAATGACAATATTCGTAACTTTAATTAGATAAATAAGCTTTTTAAATTGTAAATTAATTTAAGAAATCAAAATTAAATTTTATAATGAATTTTAAAAGTAGTTTTAAAAGGAAACAAATAAGATTGTAACAATTAATTTGCTAACAACAATCAACTACAATATTGATAGAACTTGGCTTGGCATTTTTTTTTTAATAGATAATCCTCTTACTCATAAACGCCTCTTAAATTTTAGTCAATTGATAAATTAGCATAGACTCTTACGTTGTTTGGTATAAGGTTGGTTTTCGTAATAAAAATCTCGTAAACAGTGATTAAATGTAAGAGATGTTTATAAGTAAGGGGGCAAGAGTTATTCAAGACGCTGGTATAAAGCATCCCGGGTGCAAATACAACTATGTATTATACATATTGGTAAATATATTATAATACATGCATAATTAGTTGCATAATATATCTAAGCCAGGCCGCGTCGCTAGTCCTACTACCTACTAGGTAATATTATAAATGCGAAAGTTTGTGAGGATTGATGGATGGATGTTTGTTACTCTTTCACGCAAAAATCACGCAAAAACTACTGAATGGATTTTGATGAAATTTGGAATATAGGTAGTTTAGAGTGTAGAATAACATTTAAGCTACATAAACAACGGGGGTGAAGCCGCGAGCATCAGCTAGTTGTAAATAAAGTAAAAGTTATCACTACCATAGTTACCCATTTTACGTTATTTTTAAGCTGGCGTAAAATAAAAACAAATCCATTTCCAATTTCCAACTTCTTTTTTAAACTATTATACCATTCCATTTGTGTAGGAATATTGTTATTAATAATTATTATAAATACCGTATTTCATACAAATAATCATGAAATAGTCATAAGACATCTAATGACAATTTACTTTCATTCAGATTCAATTCAAATGCAATTTTATTTTTTAATTCTTTTTTAATAGTAAACTTATGTCAGTCCCTAGGCAAACCTACTTATTTGAAAAGCCGAGAAAATAATAGATTACGCTATCAATAGACAACTTTAATGTATTGCCTTTGTTGGAGACCCATAAAATAAATAAAACGATATGAATTCTGCTATGAATCCGTTTAACGACGTCTGTGGCGTAGTCACTGTCATGAAAAGGGTCCCTTAATGTATTGAGAAGCGCTCCAGCAATTCGGAAGTCTGTGAAGAGATGTGGAAGTGTATTATTGAATACTACGTTCCTGAACACTGACAACAACATTTCCTGAACAACACATCTATTATCCCCAGCTAGGTGGACTGACTGATAGGCTAGTTGATTGAACATTATAAAATCACGTTTAAATCAGCAGTTTATCGCCTTATTGACCCAACTATAATAAACGATCTAACAGTCAATGTTATGCTTCCACAGAACTAAAAGAACATACAAAATTGCCCTCAGGAGCAGTTTACCAGATTCAAAATTCACCAGATTCGCGATTGCCCATATTTTGTACTATCAAACAGAGAATGCATTGCAGTATGATAAACTGTAATAATCATAATGTATTATTATGATAGTACTTTCAGTAAGTAAATTGACTTATTCCTAAGAGTCTCTATCAACATCTCAGGAGACTCGTGCTCAAGCGCGAGTATCGACCTATGATCCAACGGTCAACCGATCATAGGTCTGATGCAGAGGGCAATATTGCTTGACACGGCACGCATTGTGAGGAAGTTCCAATCTCTGGAGCCTTAACCACCAGTAGCTTGGTCCTTGTACCCGATGCTGGTGGGTTAAATGTGTTAATTTTTATATGTACTTATATTTAAAAATGTAATTAATTGAGAAAAAATGTAAATAAAGATAATAAGTGTTATGCAAATTCAATTAATTATACTTAATTAATTTTAATAATAATAGAATGATGCAAAATTGAAAAAAAAACATGTCATTCTTTCAATGACTTACTTTGACTTGTTCCTAAGTGCCCTCGATGGGGCAGAGGGCGTCCAAAGTGCGTCTCCATCCCGGTCGGTCTTGAGCTTCGCGCTTTATTTCGCTCCAAGTCTTCCCTATACCTTTCACTTCTGCAGCGACAGTCCGCCGCCAAGTCTGTTTTGGACGGCCACGTTTGCGCCTTCCTTGGGGGTTCCAGTCTAGGGCTTGCCTCGGTATGTGTTCCTGGTCCCTTCGGAGAGTGTGACCAATCCAATTCCACTTGCGGCGTTTTATCTGGTGGTCGATCGGAGTCTCGCTGCAGCGCTCCCACAGGTCAGTGTTGGAGATTTTCTCGGGCCAGTAAATTCCGAGAATCCGGCGGAGGCATCGGTTCACAAAGACTTGTAGCTGGCGCATGGTGTCCTTTGTGACCTTCCACGTCTCACACCTAGCGATGGGCAATTGGATAAATACTCAAATGATAAAAACTCAGTAAATATCCAAAAGTGAGTAAATACTCGTAAATATCCAAAATCGTGGATAAATACTCAAAAAGTCAGGATAAATACTCGGCTGCATTCATGTATCAAATGTTTTGGATTTTTTAATTGTTTTTTAACTAATTATCATGTTATTGTCTATTTGCAGGTGTTTTATGGTTTAAAATATTAGTTGTACTACAAAAATAAATGTTTGCGGCTTTATTTGTTGCTAATTGTTTTTTAGTTTCTTTTTATTGTCTATCTGCAGGTGTTTTATGGTTTACAATATTAGTTCTACTACAATAATAAGTGTTTGCGGCTTTATTTGTTGCTAATTGTTTATTTAAATTTCTTTTTATTGTCTATCTGCAGGTGTTTTATGGTTTACAGTATTAATTGTACTTAGTGATGGCAATCGGATAAATACTCGAATGATAAAAACTCAGTAAATATCCAAAACTGACCGATTTCATGGGACAATACTCAAAAAATTCGGAAAAATACTTAGCTGCATTCGTGTATCAAATGTTTTTATTTTTTTCAGTATTTGAATTAATTTTGACTCATTTTATATAGTCAGGGTCATTAAGTATTTAAGTCGAATAAATAGTTTACTGCATTTTTGTATCAAAGTAGTTGGTTTTTAAAATAATTTATACATGTTTTGTCTCCTTTTGTGAGTTCGTATATTTGTTATTAGTATGTGTAGGATTAAAAAAACTACTTTTATTAATGTAAAAGTGTTATTAACAAAACTAGCTGCTATCCGCTACTTCGTCCGCGTGGAATAGCTACTTAGGGCTGTCATTAAATAAATAAATTTACTATTTTGAATACTTTTTAAGAACAATTATTCAATTATTCCGTAGCAAGTACATATTTTTGTGTAACTATAGGTAACCATATACACAGCGAACGCAATGTAAGCTTACGAAAGTAGTAATTTACCCCCGTTTTTGCAACATTTTTCTTATGTGCTCCGCTTAAATTTAACGTAATGTTATATATATATCCTATATTACTCGCAAAAAATATATTTATATATTGGTGAAAGAATTGTTAAAATCGGTTGAGTAGTTTTGAAGTCTATTCAATACAAATTAAAAAATAAGATTTCCTATTTATATAATAGTGTAGAAGTGTAGATGAAGCAATGTTACATGAAACCAAATTCCTTATGTTCCTAGTCACATTATATTCAAAACTTTCATTTGTGTGGGCATCAGTATTAAGGTCTTGGTTGAAGCAGTAATCTGAAGAAGTACTAGATGTAGTAATTTTGATGAAGAGATTCCAATTATACAATATGAAGGTCATTTTCGCAGCTTTATCTTCGGTTATTCAGTTCATAATTTATAGTTATTGGGGGTTGGTTTCCGCACTTAGTCATTCCAGCCAGCCTACCTCCGTCGAGAAGCGTATTAGGTCTCCGAGTCTGTCCAGGCATTCCTAGTGTTTTTATCCGTGTGTTAGCGACACCTGTGCACTCAAGGAGGAAGCACGTATGACACCGTTTCCTAAAGTAAGTAAGTAAATCATTTATTTCCAAGAACATGGTTAGTTACAGGTGTTAAAAAAATCATTTTTACAGCATGTTCTGCCAAATTATGGCGTGCAAATATGGAATAAGTACATATTATGTTTCTAATATCTAATGCATAATAACAGTTAAATACAATAAAAAATATTAAATGGTGTGGAAGTGTTTATTTAATGAGCATGACGGTTGCAGTCATCAGCCGCAGACAGTTTCTTTGCAGACGCAGTATGCGTTTGGTCAGTTTGTTGTTAAGGAATAGCATAACCAGTGATCTTGAGTTTCGAACCTGGTTGAAGGGGTGGGTGTGATAGGCTCTTGTCCGAAGACCGTTATATCAGATCCATCGTGTCTATTTATCCATTGTAGTGTCACTAAGTTCCTGTTGGAAATTCCGTTGTAACGCATATCATATTGGCATTCCAATATAAGTTTCAAAGTGACAGGGGTTTTATTCAGAGCTTTGAGTACAGAAGCGCTGCCGGTTATTGTGCAGATTCGAGCCTAATAACCGAGATTTAAGAGATTCGAGAAAATATGCGTTTAATTAACTTGGAGTAGGTACCTATTTATCCATCCCGTCCATACAGAACCCCATCTGTAATAGTGACCAAACGTCATGATTGTATTTCCGTACAAAATTAAAATAAAATAAATACTTTAATATAATAGTACAATAAAAAACTTATATAATGATATGTTTAAAAAATAAAAAATAATTTAAAAATTAATTAAAGTATAGTAAAATAATATATTTGAATTTAGTTATAAACAAGTATTTACTCGAGAGTAGTAAAATATAGTATTCTACGTAATGATACCAAGATAGAATGAATTAAAAAAATAATTTTCTAATTAAAAACCGACTTCTACGACAAACTTGATTATAATAACTACTTACCAATAATATTATATTATAAAAGTAGATAATTATATCATGGTCACAAATCAAAGAAAATAATGTTTCTAAGACGGAGAAGTAACGCAACTCTCTGTCGTCTTTATCATCAGATCATGTTTGTGTAAAGTTTTCATCAATACGAATAAAATAACCCCAAAGACTAGGTACTTCCTTTATACCGTTGAGGAGTTCCCTCGACCCTCTGTCATCTTCAGCATCAGATCATTGTTGTGTAAAGTTGTGTTAAGTTTTCATCATTACGAATAAAATAAGGCCAAACACAAGGTAGCTGCTATATACCGTTGAGGAGTTCCCTCATTTGTCTGTGATCTCCATTATCAGAACAGTTCTAACTTTTCATTATTTTGTAGTGACGTCATACATACACGTGTATGACAAGATTTTACATAATGCGTCCTTACAATTTTAAAAGTTGTCCTCGATTTCTCTGGGATCCCGTCATCCAGATCCAGATCTGGTGACAATGGGACCAAATGGAAAGTATACCCTTTCAAACTAAAAAAAAAAATTTCAAGTCAGTCTACCCGTTTTCGAGAAATCAGGTAACAAACACAAAAAAATACAATCGAAATAAGAAACTTCCTTCTTTTTTTTGAAGTCGGTTAAAAATATAGTAACTTTAGAAGGTAAATATTCAGGTTAATGCAAAGTATTGCAAAGATAGTCAAAACCAGTTACATATAATATTTAAAAAAAACTAAATATTTTGATAGGAAAATGCATCAGATTATTTATCCTAAGATTTGGATAAATACTCGGATAGAAACGAGTGTTTATGAGTATTTACTCAAAAATGAGTTTTTACTAGAGTATAATCCCATCACTGCTCACACCCATACAGCAATACGGTTTTTACATTGGACCGGAATATCTTGAGCTTAACTCTCCGTGTCAATTTACGTGATTGCCATATCGGGCGGAGCTGCGCAAAGGTTGCTCGGGCTTTGGCGATCCTAGAAGCGATGTCCTCTTCGGTTCCTCCAGTTTCTGACACGACGCTTCCGAGGTATGTAAATTTGTGTACTCGTTCCACAGCCTCAGTGCCAATAACAAGCGGCAAGGAACTTGTCGCTCCGCACCTCATTTCTTGGGTCTTCCGGATGTTAATTTTGAGTCCCATCTTCTTAGCCTCTCTCTGTAGGTCGTCCAGTTTCGTCTGCATATCAGCGCGAGTATGGCTTAGCAGGCATAGGTCATCGGCATAGTCCAGATCCTCCAGGACGTTGGAAAGTCACCACTCTATGCCGCGGCGCTTGGTAGAAATCGCGTGATGTATCACACCGTCGAGGGCGACGAGAAAGAGGAGAGGTGATAGAAGACATCCCTGGCGCACTCCTGCATGTACTGGTATGTCCTCCGAGACGAGGCCATTGTGCGTAACTCTACAAGAGTAGCTCCTGTAGATGGCCTTAATGATGTTAATGATCTTCTCGGGGACTCCAATTTCGTGCAGGCGGTCCCAGATGCAAGTCCATCTCAGCGTATCAAAGGCTTTTTCAAAGTCCACAAAAGTCAAGTAAATCTCCCTTTGCCATTCTGATGCCTGTTCTAGTATGCGTATCAACGCAGTGTTGACTTGGTCCGTACACGATCGGTTGGGTCGAAATCCGGCTTGCTCCCCACGGATAGATGGTTCTACGGCCTTCGACAGTCTATCCAGGATGACCTTGCAGAGCACCTTAGATGGGGCCGAAAGCAGGGTGATGCCTCTCCAGTTGCTACACTCACTGAGGTCTCCCTTCTTTGGCACGGTGATGAGAAGGCCTCTGTTCCAGTCGTCCGGCAGCTCTTCTGCTGCCAGATGTTGGTAAGTAGCGGCGTTAGTGCACTCACAGCGGTAGGTAGATCTGCTTTAAGCATTTCCGCTGTAATCAGATCAGCACCCGGGGCTTTGCCGAGTTTCAGCGAGCATAGAGCGTTCGCTACTTCCTCCTCTGTTGGCGGAGACACGTCGATGTCGAGGTCGCGCAGGGGCACGCCGGCTGCAGGTGGTGTGTAGTCAGTGGAATCGTTGGGGATGCGGAAGATTTCCTCAAAGTGCTCCCACCAGCGTTGAAGCTGTCCCTCTGATGTCGCAATTAACTGGCCTTCCTTATTTTTCAGGGGCTTTGTACATCTCCCTGAGATTGCCAGAGTCGGCAGCACGCTGGGCGGTATCGGCAATACCATCTGTCCATACTCGTCGGTCACGGCGAGTACTTCGGTAGATGGTCTTCCGTATCAGGCGGTATTGCATCCTCAGGTGGTCTAGTGTTGCCGCGTCACAGGTGGACAGAATCCTCAGGTGGAGCCCTCTCCGTTCTTCAATAAGGTCCCAAGTTTTTTGAGACATCCAGTCCTCACGTGAATGTGTTTTAAGTCCCAGGACGACGGAGCTGGTCTCTGTGTAGGCCATTTTGATTCGGTTCCACTCCGCGTTGACTGTGGATGAGTCCGTATCGAGTCCCGAGAAGCGGTTCCGCAGCTCGATCTTAAAAGCTGCCTTGGTGTCAGGGTTTCTTAGTTTACCGACTTCAAATCGTTTGCCTATTTTGGTTTGGGCGGCAGTTCGAATCACGGCTACCTTGAGCCGTATCTCGGCCACCACCAGGTGGTGATCACTATCAATATCCGCACCTCGTCAGTTGCGGACATCGAGCAGGGAAGAGCGCCATTTAGCGCTTATGGCAATGTGGTCGATTTGGTTCTTGGTGACTCATTGGGGTGGTTCCAGGTGTATTTATGATGTTCTTCGTGGACAAATAGAGTCCCTCCAATGGTAAGATCGTAGTCCTGACAGAACTCCAGGAACCGCTCTCCATTGTCGTTGCGAACTCCCAACCCGTGCTTGCCCATGTGTCTTTGACAACCATCGTTATTCGCTCCAACCTTGGCGTTGAAGTCACCCATGACGATAACTATGTCTTGCCAACGGATGTTCTTCATAGTTCTGTTTAGTGCGCTATAGAAATCGTCCTTCGCTTCCTCTGGAGACAGTTCTGTGGGTGCGTAGCATTGAACGATGGTTATCTTTCGGGCTTTTGTGTTGAAAACGGGCTGTTATGATCCGGTCTGAGATTGGTTTCCAGTCCAGAAGGCTCTTCTTCGCCGTCTCGGAAAGGAAGAATCCTACACCATACTCGAGGTTATCCTCTTCATCTTCCTTCCCGGAGTGAAGAAAGGCCTCCGGACGTTCTCAGCTCTCCGAATCCATTCCTGCGCACCTCACTGAGACCGAGTATTTGCAGCTTGTATCTAAGCATTACTGCTTCCGCTTGGGCCAGTCGGCTATCATCGCTCAGTGTGCGCACATTCCAACAAGCAATTCGTGTCCGAGTTTTCATGCCAAAGGTCGTCGTATTTTGATCGGTCCGGTTCTTCTCTGTTTCAGTTTCTTTAATCGTTTGGGTTCAGGCAAGTGGGTGATTAACCCTCTATACCCTAGCCTACGGCGGGGCTGCCGCCTTGGAGCCTGTAGGCTGGCTCGGTTTTATGCGGGTATCCTCCCTAGTGAGTGTATTCTGTTTTAAGGCGCAGAATATTCGCCTTTCGCCCTGCATCCTCTGCTCATCTGCAACTCTGAGGTAGCGGTCGCGCGGTGCGCGGTTGCAGCAGTTTCCAGGAGGACGAGACGGGGACGTGGATGACTCGGACTTGTTAGGGCTCTGCGTTTAGTCGGTGTTCCGCTACGAACACAGCAGATGGTTCCTTGGCATTTATGGGTAACGCTATTCTCACTATTAGCGTGTTCCCACCAGGACCATACCCCAACTTCCCCCCCATTCTTTCAATAGTGGTAGAAAAAAATAGAACCACAGACGCCGGGTGGTATCGTCACGCCAAAGCCTTTCTATAGTGTCAGTCTGATGACCTCTGTGGTGCAGTGGTTATATAACATGACTGCTACGCAGAGGTCTCGGGTTTTATTCCCGCTCAATGCAAATATTTTTGTGCATGAACATGATTTCTATTGTCTATCATATTCTATCATATTTGCATTGGTCTGAGTGTTTCTATGTACAATGTATGTATTTACAAAAAAAAGAAGTATATATGTAATTACTAATATCCGTTGTTCTGTTACCCATAACACAAGCAGGTTAAGCCTAGCTTACTTTGGCAACAGATGGCGCTGCGTAAACATGTCCGTGAATATTTATTTATTTATGTAAGGGCTTGACCTTGGTCCATCAGTTTCGAAGCCTGCATTCGAAGACCACAGCTCGAGTAAAGCAAGTCTTTTCGCTATCCTGGTGTTTAATGGGTACCTAAGTGAGGAACACCGTGGCATTTAGTCGGTACTTCCTTCTTCTTTTTAGGTGCCTGGACCAAAGGCGCCCCTCAAAAAGTTTTCAAAGTTCAGAGAAAAAAGCACCGGACTTTAGGCTTATTAAATAACCTTATTGGGTATTCAGATTCAATTTAAAATAACAGGCAACTTCCTTGAATGGCAACTTCTAATGGGAATTAATTTTGTACACATATACTAAAGTTTTATACAGCCCATTTAATGTCCCACTGCAGGGACTGACCTCCTCCCGTGACGGAGGGATACTTGGCCTACTAATACGACGCTGGCCTGACGAATTGGTAAAGGGTTTAATTTCAAGATTTGTAAAGATAATATTGACGCATAGTCCCTTGGTTGCTTTTTACCCTTTTACGATACCCGTGGGATTTTTTAAAATTAAATGTAGGTACTTATCTTTTATTTTATATATTTAAATAATATACTTCTATAACAAACATGTACATTAATAATATAACAAACACAAAACATAGTATCACTACACAAATAGTAAGTACAAGCAAAAGTATTTATACTAAAATTAAACATAAAATGCTTAAATATAAAAGAACAGGCGTATGAATTCGTCTAGAAACGGCGTTACAATATCTGCCATTACAAACACACACGTGGTAATGAGCCCAGAGTGAAATAGCACGCGCAAATGGAGTAAGGGACGCGGCAGGCGATGCCCTGCATCCATTTTCAATTTTATATAAAGATTGCTCCAGAGCGTGGTAGCGGGCTGTAGCAAATGTCTCTCCTATCCTTTTTGGTTTCTTTTCAAACGATGTTATCCAACGTACTGGATAATCCCGGCGACATCCTCTCTGCGTATATATTTCACCAACATCAAGGTACCGTTTAAAACAACCCTTTCTCCAAAAACGACTTACAATCTGCCATTTATGTCCGGGTACTTTATCCCAGCTAAAAATCCAAGATGTGTGACCTATGTATTTGTCATGCAACTTTCGTCTCCTATCATATTCGTTCGAAAAGAAAGACGAATAATGTAAGCATTCTGCTTTATGCCATTTTAGTTGAGACCGTATAGTCCAGTCATCTGAATCGAATAAGTCGTGACAAAGTTTGGTATAGGGAACATCGGGTTCCTCCAAACCACAAAAATAACATCTTGCTCTTACTTCACCGCTCCAAAACCACCAATCTTTCATCCATTGAATAACTTGTCTTCTCGATGGAACATTGCCTCGCCGATTTGGCATAATATTCCTAGCTAACGATTCGTTATCATTCAATGGAAATTCATTCAATGGTAACGTTTCAATTCTGTCTCCCAAATTACGGATGCTATGATTACTTGAATTTAAAATTGACTTTAAAACTGTGTTCATAGTTAGATTATTTTTCGGTTTTGAAATATATTTTCTTAAATCAGGTACCTTAATTATGTCATCATCTAGATGCTTTGGAATATTCCACACATCATTTGATAACAAATATTCATTTTTATTTCGAAACATATCGACAGATGAGCCCATAACCAGTTCTTTTATAAGAAAAATAAATATGAAATATTTGTCTGTAATCATTTTTTCAATGGTTACAAAGCTAAAAAATTATTAAAATTATCTTTGTACTTCGCTATAAACAAGCCTACAAAAGTATTCATAGAGAAAGCACAGAACATTTATAATTCTCTGACGAAATGGTTTATTATCTTTGGTATGTACTATAGAGAATCTTATTAGAGGTTAATATGAATTCGTTCTTATTTTAGTCTTCTGACTTAAATAGCAGAGTTTTTTATAGCATCCTGCTTAGGTTTATTCATAGTTTATTGTTAGAAACGCAAAAATTTTAAGTATGAATGGATGTTTGTTACTCTTCACGACGAAACTACTGAATAGATTTTCATGAAACTACAATAATATAGCCTATTACAAAATCCTTTTAAAATAAAAAGAAGCCAAACCATAACTACGAGTACATAATAAAAAAGTTTTAAAAAAAAGTTGGAGTAACACGATTTAAATAAGTAGTTTTTTAAAAAGTCGACAAAATAATAATCAAATGCACAAAACCGCGTTGTGACGCAGTAAAAATACAACATGTCACCACCCCATCTCATCCCATGGGTGTCGTAAAAACCGACTAATGGACTAACCGTAAATATTATCTTTACGAAGTAAAAATAAGTAAAGCTTGAAATTAAACCCTATACTAATCCGTCAGGCCAGCGTGGTATTAGTAGGCCAAGTATCCCTCCGTCATAGGAGGAGGCCCATCCCTGCAGTGGAACATTAATGGGCTGTTATGATGATGATACCGAGAATACTTCGTCACATCACGTCTAATATAAACCTAGATAATATAACCCTATACAAACAATACCAAATATTATGGACTAGACTGATTTAATGTGACTTTTTTCCAAATTCATCCTATAGCTCAACTCCATCTGGAAACCTGGTAGTAGCTTGCAGACAAACCTTTCTACTTTCATTAGTGCTACTACTACTAGGTACTAATCCCAAATGAATGAATTGTGTGATTTAAATAAACAATTAATTAGTCTTTCACGAAACAGTTAAAGTTAAAGAAATGGTATGATTAAGTATTATACAGCTAGAATAATCAGTAATTTAAAACCCTCTTAAACGACCGACTTATAACTTATAAAACCTATTCAAAACGCGATTTTCAAAATTTATTTCCAAGCGCCTAAGTTAAAAGTACAAGCAATATTGCGCAGCAAATATTTTACGATTTTTGTTAAAGGGACTTTCATTTATTTAATCTGTATTACTGACTTTAATATAATACTAGCTGGTTCTCGTGACTTTGTCTTATAAAAAGTATTATATTTATAAATTGTAATTGTATTAGCCTATGTGTTATTATGATGTAGAAGCTATATTATTGTAAGGATTCATACAGTAGTACAGTACCTATTCATACGTGAAGTAACCTAAGTAATCCAACAATACTTACAAACTGCGTTGATAATAATAATAGGGTAAGACACGACAATATTATTATGAATATCTCCGAAACCATAAAAACATAAAAATTCAAATTATATCAAAACATTTAGGTACTTCGTCCAGCGAAGTATTAATGTAACTAAAGTTTTTTTTAATAATTCCATTATTTAAAAAAAAAACATTTTGCTGGGGTAACGTTACGCCAACAGAAACTGGTTTTGTCAAATTTCTTTAAAATTAGGGCCGAACTAATTCCAATAAATACACAGACATTTACAGGAGCTAGCGAACTAATTATCTAGTAAACAAAAATGTCAAATTTCAAATAATAACGGGTATTAACGCGTAGGTACAGATTTTAGGTAAACACTTTAATTATTTACCTTGAGCCGCTCGACGTTTCGGCCAGGTTACACCAGCCATGGTCACGAGCAGACTTAATATTTACATGTTTGATCAAAAAATACAGATTTCATAACAAAATCCAGACAGTCCTTATACAAAACTATTAAGCTAGAATTCTCTCTACATTCCAAAGTATTTTATTTCAACAAAAAATATAAGGTAGGTATACACAGCAACACATCAAGTTAAACATTTTCATTTGAAATTGTGTCTTATTTCAAGGTATTAAGGTACATGAGTGTCTAGTTTGATTAGTTGCTGTGTGTACTAACATCGTTTGACTCAAGTTTTTATCGAAGTGCTGTAGGAAAACTTGTTTAGCGTTACGTTGGAATCTCTTATAAAACTAGGTTCTAGGTAAGTACTTGACATAACAACATTCCGATAAAGGAATTTACCTTAAAGGTCTGTTAATCATCATTAATATCCAATTCCACGGGTTCCCTCAGAGATGAAGGGAAACTAAGCATAATTAGTTCGAATTTGTCAATTGCAAAACAATTTTTGAATATTATCTTTATTGTCGAATTAAGTTTTAAATATTTTATTTTTTAAATTAAAATCTTAAAAAGAGTAAGTGGTAAAAACATTGTGTACTAAAATGATTTGAAAATAGAACAAATTATTTTTTTTTTGTTTAGGTAGGCATAGTTTTCATTGGTTCAAGATTGTACATTTAAAAACTTGTTTGGTATTGACAAAATCAGACGATTATCAAGAACTCTACTTGCCCTTTAAAATGCCCAAATGATTATTATTAAAACCGCTACACTTACCTTATTGACATTGCCTATGTCTTCTTTGAATACTGGATTCAAATAAATATGGCATTATTTAGTTGAAAATTCCTTTTTAAGCCAATGACGACAATGAATAGCCTGTGTCTCGGCGCTACAAGGACTGACAAGAAGTGCGGGGAGGTTACTATCCGTTTCTTTGGTCTATGGTCCTCCGCATCGACAAACCATTCGCCGATAGACAATCGACCTAAACTTGTACCATTATATTAAATTAGAGTCAATATAGATTTTTATTGTGCGAGTCGCCTTTTATTTATATTATGTTCCACTACTGAACAGCCTGACACCAAATATTTTTATTTTTTTATAATATCCAGGTACTTACCTAAATATAGATAAGTCCGGAACTAATTAGGTTTACTCAGTTAAGGACTAGATGGCGTTATGTGAATATGTGAAGAATATAAAAAATACTTGCGACCCAGGAGCCCGACTTTACACGGATTATAATCTGTGATGCGGTGCTTATTTGCATGCAGTTTGCATGCAAATCCGCTAGGTAACATTCCGAGGCGGACGTGTGCGTTCATAATTAATAAATTAATTAGTGTCTAGCGCGGCGTAAGCCGACGCTCGCTATTTTACGTCATGAGTGACACACTTGTGCCGAACGAGTTGCTGTCGTTCTTGCAGCAGAAACTGGATGTGATGGATGAAGTATCCGCCATTCAAATCTGCGCGACCAACTTCAGCGAGGAAGATATTGCTGCATCCAAGCTGCAGTTGTATACCGTTTTAAATAAACGTGACCAGATGGTGTCCCGCCGGCGTGACGGGACAAAGAAAAGCCTACAAGACATTATCACGCTACTAAAAGAAACCGACCCTGACGACGTGCCGACGTTTGTGGCAAAGGACCTCAACAAGTTGCCTCCTGTCACCTTCGACCACGTCGATGTTACCAGCCTCCTTAAGGACATCGTCTTTTTGAAGGCAAGTTTGGCAGATGTGCAAAGGAAACTAAGCTCATCTGAGACAATCGTGGTAAGTCTACGACAGGAAGTCGACGAGTTGCGCAAGAATGTTACTGTTGCAACTAGGTCACCGACTTGTGTCAATGTCAACACACGTCGAGGAGCGTGCCGCCTCGATACATCGGCCGCTAGCTACGCGTCAGCAGTTTTGTCGCCAACGCCGACGAACGCTGAGACTGCAGAACGTGCAGACAACGTGCCGCTCAACTCTGCCTCCGCCCCCGCGGGTTCTCCTCATACCGCCGCACGTGTTACTAAGTCATCGGCTCCGCTGGTGATGACGAGCACGCCTAAGGCTCCTGTAGTCAAGACTGTGGTGTCTACGAAGGTACCGAGTCGAGGAGAAAACGACGGTTTTGTGACGGTGCAAAAGAAGCGCCGTCAGAGAAAAAACAAGAACTGCTGCGGAACTGCTCCTGCGGAGCCCAAGGTCAATCTGCGTGCCGCCCAGCCGAACACTCCGGTGTACATATCTCGCCTCCATTACACCACGGAGGTAAATGACATCGTCGAGTACGTCCACCGGAAGTTGAAGTACAGGCCGAGGGTACAGCTATTGGAGTCTCGCCGCAACGTGAACTTCAAGGCGTTCGTGTTGCGTATACCGAACTTGTACCTTCAGCATGTCTTGGACTCTGACTTCTGGCCTCAGAACGTGGTGTTCCGTCGCTTCCGCGGACTAATTCCACCCGAAGGAAAGGTGTAACCGGAAGTAATATAATTATTTTATTTATGTTAGTCATTAAGGTATATATTATATTGTTTTATGTATGTTAGTCTATAAGGTATTTTTCTATGGGCCTATGCAGCCTGAAATAAAGGTTATATATATATTATTATTATATTATAATCTACAATGTTATTCATCATCAGCCCATTAATGTCCCACTGCAGGGACGGGCCTCCTCCCGTGACGAAGGGATACTTGGCCTACTAATACCACGCTGGCCAGACAGATTGGTAAGGTTTAATTTCAAGTTTTCCTTCTTTTTATTTCGTAAAGATAATATTCACGGATAGTCCCTTAGTCGGTTTTTACGACACTCATGGGATGAGATGGTGTGGTGACATATTCTTACTCCGTCACCAGTCACCACACGGAGATGTTACAATGTTATTATGCTAGTATGTATTGTACGTAATAACCTTCCTTTTGAATCACTCTAATCTATTTAAAAAACCGTTTGATAATCCGTTGCGTAGTTTTAAATATTTATGTATAAATAGGGACCGACATACAGCGACTTTGTTTTATGCGTAAAACCATATTGACAGCATGGTATTAATAGGTCAACAATCAACAGTAACTTTACATATTGCGGAGACCCGTCTTAGCAGTGGGTCTTAAAACAAGATTCCTTTCAACAAAAACGAATAATAACATACACATAATTATAATATGGCTGTATATCTACGTGTTACAATCACGAAGGCACAACAAAGTATGTATGTATGTGTAAGGAATACAAAGTTTATCAATGTATGATAGTGTTGTAGTTGAATGTGTGTGTTTGTGTGTGTGTGTGAGTTGATACCTGCGTCTGCGCTTCTCGCAGGTGATTGTGTGCGTTCTAGTGGCTTGTACACGATGATTTTTATAATTAAGATTTATATTTATCGTTATTTTATTTTGTTGTTGTTATGGTGTGTTTATATTATTGATAATTTGTTGCAATGATTTATTGAAATGTATAAATTATTTTTAAACTATTTTGTGGATTGGTTTTTTGTTTAGGCAAGGTTGCAGTTATATTATTTTACATTATATACCTGCCTCACATACCTGCACTTATTCAAGTGCAGCCCTACTACTGGGACCGCCTTATACAGTGATATAATTTTGGCCCCTTCGATGGTTAGGCGGATAGGTACAGGGTTTATTTCGATGTCTCCCATGGCATTTATAATTGCAATAATGATAATGATTGCTTAGTTTCATTAAGCCCCTTTTGCGATATTCATGGTGAAATGTACTACTTTTTATTTTTAAGCATAAATATACTTAGACGTTACTCTATGCATCAGTTTTGAAAAAAGCTATTTAATTAGCCAACTTAAAAATTACCACGCTTTAATTCTAAGTCACAACATAATCATATCAAATAGATTTATTTCGTAAAACAGGTAATTGAGTGCAGTAATAATTAGTTTCCAAGTTATGCCAAACAAAAAGAAATTTTATCTTGTAATTGAATTTTTACATGTAATATAAATTATATTGTTTGAACAATACAAAAGAGTAATGTACACAACAGTTGAGCAAACTCAATAACAAAAACTTAAAAAAACTAAAAGGCTACAATTAACAAAATTTTAACAAAGATGTTGTTTGATTTTAACACAAATTTATTCGAGTACTTATAGTATTTAATTTACTGTATATAACTTAGAAATTCTAATCTCAAACAACCAGAATTGTTTTAATTGGTAATAAAAATGCATTAAAGTATTTCAATATTATATTTAATTTAACAAACAACAAAACGTGTCCCCGCTGTACTAACGTACAAAATCGACAAACATGTTCTCCACATAGGTACACGTTCACTGTCCCACAATCACAGCCTTTTCACAACACAACCAAACGAACATTCTACGATACGATCCTACTCCACGACACGGCGATCACTTCCACAGTCGACCGCGCTGGCTCACGCGGCGCACGGCTTTTGCTTTACCGCCATCTTTAAAGAAAATAAGTTTTAAAACGCATTCCGCAAATTATTGGAATGTAATCGGTGTCCCTGTCCGTTATAATTTTTAACGTTTTATGTGCCATAATACAGTGATGTTATAGTGTGGATTAAAAAATGGGTGTTTTATTATATTTAATTATATTTGTGACCGTTTCGGTGAATTGTGTGTACGGGCAAGAAGCTGCGGCATGTTACAGTGCTGGTAGCGTTGCTGGTGCAGCTATAGGTGCTTTCATTGCTGCATTGCTTTTGGTAGCAGCAGCTTATTACGTGAGGAAACTTTATTGGAAGTCGCGAAAAGGTATGTACTCAATCATTATCTCAAAACAAAAAGTTACTTAAACTTTTTTTTTGTAAAATGACCGCGGCTGAATGACAGTCGTCATCGTCTCGAGTCTCGACGTCTTCGGCCCACGTAATTTAAACTTGGAATCAAAATACAACGAACTTTGTAATGTTTTTTTGTTGCCTGTTTGTTACTTTTTTATAACCAAATATTAAAAGAAGTAAAAATAAATAAAAGAAGGATAAACCTTAATAGAACATACATAAAATAACTTCCTAACTAAATATTTAAGTTAGGAAGTTGTAGGTGATGTGTAAAACCTCTCATCATTCCTCTAAACTCAATGAAACGTATTCTAGTCTACAGTTGGACATAGGCCGGTTTTATCACACGTCATCAAGGTCCTCCACTTTTTTTACGCTTCTGCATCCTTTATAAGGTCTTAGTTTCATCAAAATGTCCAATTTATCTGTATATTCCTGTCAGCGCTGCACTATTTCAACTCAAGCATAACTAATGGACACACCTCATTGGTAATGTCAGAGGAATCACAACCCTCAATAATGAGGTTGTGATTTGAAAAAAGAAAGAGATCTGTCTGTCTTATCCTGTGACGACAGAGGTGTCTGGTTCGATTCCCGCTCAATGCAAATCTTTGTGTGCATGAACATGACTGTTTACATTGGTCTGGGTGTTTTCCATGTATAATATATTATGTATGTATTTACAAAAAAAATATTTATATTATGTATGTTTATTTATCCGTTGTGTAGTACTCATAGTACAAGCTCTGCTTAGTTTGGGACTAGATGGCGTTGTGTGAATGTGTGAGTGATATTTATATTTATCTAGGTACAGAAGTTATTAAAAACTATCCGGTGCCTGAGACTTTGTCTGCGCAAGATTAGTACATACGTCATAATATTACGAGTACCTAGCTGAAATTATTGCTACAATATCTTTATAGTCTATCCCCCTTACTCATAAACGCCTCTTAAATTTTAGTCAATTGATTAGTTTAGGTAAATTTTTATTCGTTTGGTATAAGGTTTGTTTTCGTAATAAAAATCTCGCTAAACATTGATTAAATTTAAGAGGCGTTTATGAGTAAAGGGGTTAACGTATTAGTCAATTGATTAGCTTAAATTCATACGATTTTACTTAGAAAAATCTCGCTAAACCGTGATTAAATTTAAGTGACGTTTATGAGTAAGGGGGTATGTGCTATTCTGATGTGTAAGCTATACTTTTGTACAGCTTCATTAAATTCCATTTAGTAGTTTGACGTGAAAGAGTAACAAACATCCATTCTTACTTACAAAATATCGCGTTTTTATAATATTATTAGTAGGATACTACTTATCTATGATTAACTTAAAAGACGTGACTCAGTTGCGAAATATGCCAACAACATGACAATTAATATGAAAACAGGTTTTATTTTACGTCTTATGAGTCTATGGCTAATGGTTACGAGTAAAAGTTAACCATCTGAGTGTACAAAATACCTTTTTTGTTTTTATTTATTTAAGTTTCGTTCTCAGATTATGTATTTTAAAAAATCTGATGCCAGAGCCATCTCATACCTTATTTAATAATATTTGTGTTCGTCGAATGTATATTTAAAATTACCGCGACATAAAGCCCGATTAACACATCGACAAGTACAGTAGGGAGTAAAGCCCGATTTACACATCGACAAGTACAGTAGCGAGTTAAGTAGTAAGTTATTGATTTAGTTGATTTTAATAGATCTCCATCCTATTTTTTGGTAAGTTAAGTACGAAGTAGCCCCTTCTCTCGCGTCTCGCCAACTTAACTCGCCATAAAATAGTATGGAGATCTATTTAAATCAACTTAATCAACAACTTACTACTTAACTCGCTACTATACTTGTCGATGTGTAAATCGGGCTTAAGTAGTAAGTTGTTGATTAAGTTGATTTAAATAGATCTCCATCCTATTTTTTGGCGATTTAAGTTGGCGAGACGCGAACGCGTACTGGTCGATGTGTAAATCGGGCTTAAGCTTGATCACATGTGTGGGGGACGTCTATTTAAGAAAAAATCACACCAGGCTTCTGAACTATTAGGAAAATTTCTATTATTAAGTAGTATGTAGAAAGAAAAAAAAGACGTTGTACTTTCGTACTTAGTATACATAATGATGATAGGATTATATTACCAGATTGTTGGGTTAATATCTTAAGAACTTATGTAAATAGATAAAACAATGTAAACCAACGAACAAGCATACACTTAAGGGATTAATCTAGATTCTGCCGACCTCGTCCGTATGTAGGTCAGAAAGCAAAAAGATCGGTATCGTTAAAAGGAAACATAATTATAACAGACTAGCTGACCCGTGCCCACTTCCTTGGGCGGCAAAAAAAGGCGTCCCTTTTTTAAACATATTTCATTACTGCCTATTAGTCATAGCGTGATAATACATGACACTCCCCGATAAATGAATTATTTAATACTAAAAGAATTTTTAAAATTGTCACAAACACACAAACTTTACCTCTTTATAATTAGTATAGATTGTAGTCCAAAAAAAGTTGAGCTTGTGTTATGATTCTAGCTATATTAATTGGTACATCATAACAGCCCAGTAATGTCCCACTGTAAGGATGAGCCTCCTCCCATGACGGAGGGATACTTGGCCTACTAGTACCACGCTGGCCAGACGGATTGGTATAGGGTTTAATTTCAAGTTATCCTTCTTTTTATTTCGTAAAGGTAATATTCACGGATAGTCCCTTAGTCGGTTTTTACGACACCCATGGGATGAGATGGGGTGGTGACATAATGTATTCTTACTCCGTCACCACGCGGAGACAACATACATAATTGGTACAATCGGGTTCAAATTCCACGCAGGAACTTTTTTTTTGCGATTTACAAATTATTGCCCTATGTAAGTTGGGGTGTTCTTTGTGGTCGTAAATCTATGCTTGTAGAGTCTTCTCAACATAGGACAATATACCTACTTAAAACTAAATTTCGCTTTCCATCAAAAGAAAGTTAGAAAGAAGTAAATTACTAAACCTAAGAAAGCTAATTACCGATGCCGGCGACACATGTAAGGGATTTCTTTCTTCATTGTCTACTAGTTAATCTATAGTCTATGGCGCGACACAGATAGCATAGAATACTAAGAACTTTCTAGCTATAGACTATCATACTAAAGAGAGCACTGACTAATGATAATATGGAATCGTGCTTCTTTAAATTGTCTATTCTAAGTTTTTGTTTATTCGCAATATTATGTTTAATGATGATATTAATATGAAGTCAAAACTGTCCCATCTAGATTTATAATGATAAACTTACGGAGCGTGTGTTGTCTTGTTTTTGTTTATTTTTAATATTTATTTAGTACATGCATCAACATAACATAACAATTGATTGAAGAGTACATGTGATATAAATAATACATATTTTACAAGATATCAGCAAGCACCTGCTCCTTTTCATATTTATTCATTGTGTTATGTTATTATACATGTGTATAAGTGTTGATCCATATAGGAAATGTTGACAGTACTCTTGACCTCCAAGGCATGCATTTACTTATAAAAAATATCAAATAAGTACTAAAAATAAAGTATATAAAACATAAGGTCAACCATTGATTAGTTTATTTTCTTGATTTTATCCGGAATAATAATAAGAAATGTCATCCAAACTTGTCTCGTGACTTTTTATATTTATAAAAAACGCGCGAATTTTATTATGTAGTACCTACTTAATTTTAATAGGAACCGCTAATCTTTTGGCGACCTCTATGACGCGACAGGTTGTGGTTAGTAAAATGTTTGCATAGGTCTGGGGTGTTTTCTGTGTAATATGCATGTATTTACAAAACAGTTATTTTCAACCAACTTCAAAAAAAGGAGGACGTTCTCAATTCGGTTGTATTTTTTTTTATTTGTTGTCTAGTATCCATAGTAAATTTTAAATTGCGCCAAAGGGGTGAGTTTTCTTTGCAGCTGACTGTACAAGCTGGGTCCGTCTGATTAGTTAGAGACTATTCATTTGATGTTAAGTAATTCCACTAAAATGTTAATAAACTTCCTATAACGTCCTACTGCCAGGGTACTGTTATGTTCGTCCTTGCTATATCCAGATAATCCAGGGCAAACAAGGCTTTATTGTGATCATTTCCACGCTGTTCAGACATAACAGCTGTTAAAGCATTTCCTTTTAAAAAAAGAAGACAGTACACGAGCTGTCACTGTCAAATTCAAACTGACATAACATCAATTAAGTCTTTATTAATGCAAGTTATACTACCGTATTATACTTGTTACTTTTACGCATGAATACACTTTATATTAATTAGATATTCCTAACGATAATGTCGGTAGTATTGTGTTGTTTTGACTTTAAGATTCCTTATTTAATGTAGACTATAACTTGGTTCTGTGGCGTAGTAGTGATAGTTATTACAGTTCGATACCCGCTCAATGTAAATTTTTGTCTTCATTATCAAGAAAGTTTACATTAGCATGGTGTGTTTTCTATAGTATACATACAACAAATCGTATGTACTTAATGTAAGTGTTTTTATCCGCGGTCTAGTACCAAACTTCATCTAGTCCCAAACTAAGTAAAGCTTAAATGGATACTGGACAACTAATCTATACTAATATTATAAAAAGGTAAAGTTTGTGTGTTTGTGACGTTGTAGGAGGTAATCTGTGGATCTACTGAACCGATTTTAAAAATTCTTTCTGTGTTGAATAGTCCATTTATTGGGGATTGTCATAGGCTATATAGTATCACGCTATGACTAATAGAAGTGGAGCAATAATGAAATATGTTTAAAAAAGTGACGCGTTTTTTTGCGGCCTAACGAAGTGGGCACGGGTCAGCAAGACTAATAAACATACAATACTTTTTTTTTGTAAATACGAACATAGACATGAAACCAATGTATAGTATACCCTCATTTGACCTACTAAACTATATTTTTCTCTTTATAATATACTACCACCGCACGTGGTATGCAACCAAGCGTGATACCTATTAACTTTCTTCGTGATGTACTGTCAAGTATTAAGTAATAACTGATGCGTTTTATTATCGAGTTTTCCTTCTATACGTACATTAATCTTAGTTAGCTAGTATTAGTCTGTATCATAAGAGTAAGAATACAGTGTGTCACCACCCCATCTCATCCCATGGGTGTCGTAAAAAGCGACTAAGGGACTATCCGTGAATATTATCTTTACGTAATAAAAAGAAGGAAAACTTGAAATTAAACCCTATACCAATCCATCTGGCCAGCGTGGTGTTAGACGGATAACTAATTATAATTAGTGTATTTTACCAGCCTATACTTTTGTATACAATCTAATACTTAAACGACCTTAGATACATACATATATTTATGTATATCTAGCGTATCGTATGGTGTAATCTAGTGAACGCGGCTTAGTACATACAATAGGTATGTTTAACGTAAGTATATAAGAGTATTAACATTCCATATGATAAGACAAGCGTAACATTCATTGGTTTAATCTTATTATAATTAGCTAGCTTTACGTCCTGGCTTCGTATGGCTGTAATATGAGTTGTAAGCTATACGGAAGAAGACTAACCCCCTTACTCATAAACGCCTCTTAAATTTAATCACTGTTTAGCGAGATTTTTATTACGAAAACCAACCTTATACCAAACATCGTAAGAGTTTAAGCTAATTAATCAATTGACTAAAATTTAAAAGGCGTTTATAAGTAAGGGGCTAATAGACCGGCCGCTTCGTTGAGAATTATTTTTATATCAAGTAGATTTGTTTCTAAGTCCTTTCAACTGTCTCTGTGGCATCGCCTGCCGTGAGTGCAAAATAATATGAACACTCTTTGGCTCCTTCAATTTCATGTCTGTCTCACGGCGCGATCTCTAGTGCGTGCTATGTAGGATTTTACCGTTTATGCTGGGAAACTCTCAAAATAGTATTCTCTATTGCTCTTTGAGTGAGTTTTAGTCCTCTGATAAAGGAATATTATTATAGAATTACATATTTTATTGTTATGTAATACCTATACGAAGCGAAGCATGTTTGTAAGGATCGCAGTAACGCTCAGTAGTCTACCCCCGGAGAATAAATAAGGTGTGGCTTAATATTTGTAAATTATTTAAATAAAAACACAATAAGTATAATAAGTGTCACGCTGACCTTGTGGCCCGATCCGCTAAAATAACAAGATATTAATGTATAATATTTAAATAAACATTATGCTTATAAAACTTGTGATTCTTGTTTGTTACTTATCATAAGTAAAATAAAGCTAACATTTTAGCAATATAATAAAAATATATAATTATTATACTTATTATGTTATTTAAGCGTTTTCAAGGCCAGCAACCCGTCGCCGATTTTTATTTTTATTTATTTTAATGCATCGTATAAAATGTCAAATCCACAGATTATATTCTGCCAAGGTGACATTAGAAATCGTAACCTTTTTTCCTCGTAAACGAAAAATTTAGGTATAGACATGTTTCTCAATAAAATTAGCGTTATATTATCTTTTATTTTGATTGATCTAAATGTCAACATGGGTAAAGATAAAGGAAAACAAAAGTCTGGTTGTTGACTGTCTGTACTAAAAAATAATTTTTTTTACAAAATAAAGGACCCGACGACTACTTTTCAATCTGTGTGTGTCTTGACTACCAAATAACAGGTTTTAGTAAAATAAAAGATAATTTAATATGACCTTATCGAACCTAATGGAAAGCGCGATTCCAATTGACGGACAGTCTAAACTAAAAATAATATTTATAAAATTTAAATAATCTAGCAATTGATACGCAATTTATTTTAAAAGACCCAAAGGCCATATCCGTTGTGACCATAGACTACACACATAGCTATGACACATGCGTTACTAAAGCGCCGATTACACTAGACTACATAATGTAGTCTCCTACATAAGGACGTCCTAACTTTTAAGTGTTAGGACGTTCTGTTTACAGTGTCCTACATGTGATTACACTAGACTCCATGTAGTCTCCTACATGACGTAGTTGACTACATGTAGTCTAGTGTAATCGGCGCTTTACATTACACGAAAGATTTGAATACAAGATAATAATAATATTAAAGGTACTTCAAACAGACAGAGATCGGCATGCATTGTTAGAAAACAATGCTGATATAAGAACTCATATTAAAGAGTACGTTGTCCGATATCAAAGAACTTGTAACACGGTTTTTATTTGCCGCCATTTTTTGACAGTTGACAAAGTGTTTTGTTTTTTTTTATGAAAAGAAGGTCAAACGTAGGTAACAGATTCTCTGTGGCGCGGCGCGGCTTAGATGTTTTGAGTTAAATTTTTCGCTCAATATACATTTTTGTGTGCATGGGCAAAGTTAGCATACTTAGTTCTGGATGTAGGTATTGATTGTTGGGTCTGTTTGATGTTTGTAAAAGTATGATCCTTATGCGAGAGGAGTTGTCCATTTTAAAAATATATAAAAAATAGTGTTATTTTTAGTCAAAAAATAAAAAGGCTAAAGCTGATTATTGAAATTTTCCCTTCACAAATGCACCGTAATATTTCGCTCGCTTGCAATAATTTAGTTAAGTAATATAATAAAATCAGTTATCTTTACATGTTAATACTTATAAGTGTAAATTGAACTGTTGCCTAATAACTTTCCAATAATAAAAAATGCTGATTGTTATAATTTATTACTACTTAGCCATTATACCACTAAGTAATAAAATAACGCATGCGAATCATTTGCTGTTAAGTGTTGAGTTTTTTTGATATTCATCATAACAACCCATTTATGTCCCATTGCAGGGACGGGCCTCCTCCCGTGACGGAGGGATACTTGGCCTACTGATACCACGCTGGCCAGACGGATTGGTATAGGGTTTAATTTCAAGTTTTCTTTCTTTTTATTTCGTATAGATAATATTCACGGACAGACCCTTAGTCGGTTTTTACGACACCCATGGAATAAGATGGGGTGGTGACATATTGAATTCTTACTCCACACGGAGATTTTTTACTTGCTGAACTATTTTGTGTTCTACTGTAAGCAGTTTTCCAGTGAGGGAGGGAATTTACCCAATTTACAAAACGCTGGCCAAACAAAATGAAAAAAAAAAACTTAAATAATGTCCTTCTCTGTAAAAAGATAAAACCCAATAATAATGTACCTAATCAAATTAAAATATTCAGAATAAATTACATCATAATCAAAGTTCCTAGATAAAAATATATCAGATTATTATTATCATGCGTAAAAAGTCATTACTATAAATGGCTGCGAAATTTTTTTTGTCTCAGTCATTTCTGTATGTTAGAAAAAGACAGCGAATAGATGACGTATCTATCAGATAGCTATTATCAGGCCTAAGGAATTAAGGATTACATACATAATTGCCTTTGTCATAGTTAATTATGCGTAACGTAACAGAGAAATAAGCGCCGTCAGTAATTATATTTATTAGTCTTATTAGAAGTAGCTCCTCTCGCCATGCCATTTGAGTAGTATAAGCAGACTAAGGGATAAGATTTTCTTCTATCCTATAATCTATACTAATATTTTACAGAGGTAAAGTTTGTGTGTTTGTGACGTTGTAGGGGGTAATCTCTGGATTTAATGAACCTATTTAAAAATTCATTCTGTGTTGAATTGCCCATATAACGGGGACTGTCATAGGCTATATAGTATCACGATATGGCTAATAGGAATAGAGTAATGAAATATGTTTAAAAAAGGGACTCGTTTTTTTCAGCAATATAGAAGAAACCTTTAAACAATTCGTCTGACCAGCGTGGTATTAGTAGGCGAAGTTTCTTTCCATCTCAACTTTTTAACGGGATCACGCGGCATATTATTTACCTTTATTTTGCTTGAAGTTTTGGCACAGGTTACACTGGCCGTAGTCGCAACCATCAGTGAAGGAATCCTATCTCTGAACTGAAATATTAATAGGATATTATGATATTTTCAATACTTACAACTAGAATATAATTTAAATATCTACGCTATTTTAAAAATAAAATTACGTTGCCTCTACAAGTCGAAGGTCACAATAGTATGTATGTCATCAGGTGAGCGGTGAACCGGTTTCTCTAAATCCTGATCACGTAGCCTATGTTACATTAATCTGATAATATGCTAATTTATACACACGAATTTTGTTGAATATTGATTCTGTGAATCGTTCCTAGACGAAATATAAAGAATAATAAATAAAGCCCGATTTACACATCGACAAGTACAGTAGCGAGTTAAGTAGTAAGTTGTTGATTAAGTTGATTTAAATACATCTCCATCCTATTTTTTGACGAATTAAGTTGACGAGACGCAAGTGAGGGGGCTACTTCATACTTAACTCGCCAAAAAATAGGATGGAGATCTATTTAAATCAACTTAATCTTAAAATACTACTTAACTCGCTACTGTACTTGTCGATGTGTAAATCGGGCATAAGAAATAAAAGATGATACTTCATTCAGTGAAATATTTATAAATACATTGTTCATCTCCTTTTGAAATAGTTTGAAGTAAAACAAAAACATGGTAATTATAATTATATAGTTTTGAATAGTTTTTACTGATAACTTAAAAGTTCTGCTATCATCTTCATATCAGCTAATGGAAGTCCACTGATGGACGAAAGGCCCCCTTTACATATTTCCACGCATCCTCCATTTAATGAGAGAAATGCACAAAAATAAATCAAGTTATGTATACTTACGTAAAATATTCCTTTTTTTAAATTTCGATTTTTTTTTAATTTCTCTTTTTGTTTTATAAATCAGTACAATGTTTGTCTATGTTCAGGCTTAGGTTTTGTGGTAAAACCTTGGCAGAATCGTGTAAGAGTTATACACACGATAATGCAATATAAATAAATAAAATACAAAACAATAATTTATTGTGGTTTAATTACTAGGAATTGTTATTTTAATACTAGATTTCTGACATTGATGTTGTCCACACTTAAATCAAAGCATGTAATTAGCATTTTAATATAATTTATTCAAAAACAAGTTATTGTAACAGCAATTATGTTTAAATTTTAAGTAAAATTAATATTTATAAATTTATACCTATAGTATTTATCAGACAGGAAAGGTACGGTGACATTTTGATCTTTTCCATGTTACTTAGTTTTACGTAGAATTTAAAAATAAAAGCTATCAATTTATGAATCCGAACTGATAAAAAATTATAAATATTATTTAGACGTTTATATATAATTAAATTATATGAAATATTTGTTTTATATTCCATCTTCAACCCTAATATGTAAAATATAAACATATAAATTTTAAAATCGTATGCGCGACTCGGAACGAATGTCAATAGAGATTGACACAATAAAATTGTTAAAATCGAATGGTTTTTTTATAAAATTGATTAAATCGATTAATTTTTTTTTATAATCATAGAAATTAATATAATAATTTCAGTTGTCTTATAACTCAATATTAGTTTTTACGAGGATAGGCAGCAAGTTTTTTTTTTTGGCGGGATTCGTACGTCATATCGGTAAAATCTTGATGATGTCATTATTAAAAGAGGCCTGTGACCTGTGACCACGTAACTGCCGATGATTGGAAAAAACAAAAATCTAATACTTCATGACTGTGAGAGGAAGAGACATCAAATTAGACAATTCAGTAGATTTTCACTTATTATGTCATGTAAGTGACGAATCAAGTAATTCATCAAGCTGTTCATCAGATGAATCACGCATTGATTCGGCATAATTAATAAATATTAAAAAAAAGATTAGTTTCTTATTTTGTACCCATAATCGATTTATTCTTGTTTGTAAATTATATCGGTTAGATATAGAATCGGTATTTTTAAAAACAATATTAGTGTTACTACATCTCTAGTAATGACAAATACTAAACGTCACCGTACCCATAAGATCTGAAAAATAGTATAGTAGACTCCATTTCACGAAAGAAGTCCCTTTGGTGCGGCGCTGTATTCGCGAGATACAATGTTGCCAAGTTTACAAAAAAACTTCCCAATTATTTAAATACGCAATAAAAGTTCTATACCTACTCATGAAAAAATGCACTAATTTTAGGTAATGCTATAGCGACCCCCATGGCTTAATGGCTAGTGTGCTTGAAATAGAGAGAGGTAGAGGTCTCGGGTTTGTCGGCAGTTGTTTATTTATATACATAGACATTTATTTGTATAAATACATAGACATCTACAATACCTTTACATGAATACATCCAAACTTACTTTATAAGATAACAATTATTTTTCTATTAACATCTAATTATTACAAGTAAGTATTCAAGATTACAATTTATTACTTAAAAAATCACCTAACCCACAAATATTATGAATAAATTAGCATTATAAAATATTTCTTTAAATATTTTATGTCTTTTGTAATTATATTATTCTTATATTTAAGTTTAATAACGTATTAATAACTTAAAAAATATTTTCCCATTAATAACACAACAAATTCCCAGCCCAACGGCAAAAAATCCTTGTATAGCAACCCTAAAAAGTATTTACCACAAATAACACCCTTGATAACATCGACAATCGACAACATGGCCGTGCTGTCAAATTTAGTTCCAAAAATTGCCGTGGGACTTCTTTCATGAAATGGAGTTTACCTAGTAAAACTACTGATACATAATCGAATTGACATTTAAGTGGTTTTTTTTTAATTTAAAATAAAGGAATAAAAAGTATCATTTTAATATTAAATTTTAATTTAAAATAAAGGAATAAAAAGTATCATTTTAATATTAAATTTTAATTTAATTGTGGAACTAATAAAAACAATATAAGGTTTATTTTTTAATCTTTATTAGAAAAGGGCTTGTGCACTTTGTGAACATGTCGCCAAAAACAATATAAGGTTGTATTTGTATACCATAATATACCTACTTCAATTTGGACCGCACCCGTACCAACAAAACTGTACAGACATGTTTGTTCGGAAATGTGTCTTATAATTGAGTATTAAGGTATACAGTGCAATGAAGCGTCTACTAATCTAACTGATCATCACTGCACTACACGAGACAATCTAATGTCGTCTTTACTTAAAACAGCATAAGGTCGTAACTGGTAAACGCAATAATTGCCTATTTAGTTGGTATAAGTTTGTATCCATCACTTATTATAACGGTTAAATCACGTATAAGTTTTACCGTTTAGACGCCGATCAATAAAATGATTTTATGATAATAATGTCAAAACTTTTCTTTTGTTCATCTATTCTTATGCCCGATTTACACATCGACAAGTACAGTAGCGAGTTAACTTGCCTCATTGGCGAGTTAAGTCATTTTTTGCGTGTGGACGGCAAAAGCGAGTTAAGTAGTAAGTTGCCGATTAAGTTGATTTGAATACAGCTCGATCCTATTTTTTGGCGAGTTAAGTACGAAGTAGCCCCCTCTCTCGCGTCTCCCGCACCCCGCCAACTATACTCGGCGGCTCGGCGCACGCGTTGCCCGCTGTGTAGACGGGCGAGTTTAGTACAGTTCACAAGT
Organism: Schrankia costaestrigalis; assembly: GCA_905475405.1. Taxonomy (NCBI): domain Eukaryota; kingdom Metazoa; phylum Arthropoda; class Insecta; order Lepidoptera; family Erebidae; genus Schrankia; species Schrankia costaestrigalis. The sequence goes on along the minus strand of FR997852.1, from coordinate 5,315,032 downwards.
TCGTACAAAGCGGCTGCATAAGATTGTGTTTTTGTTTTCTAAAAATATGAATTAAGTAAAAATGAAAATGGTCGGAAAATACTACAGTTTCTTTTGTGATAACATGAGTGTTTGTTGCTACCACGGTAATTTCTTCTAGCAATCCACTTTCGTTCCCATGTGCGTTTGAATCTATTTATTTCTATTGAAATTTAATTTTCAATTTGTTGTGCAAGTATTGACGACCTCTGTAGCGCAGTCGGTATAGGTATTACATGGCTTTGTGTGCATGAACATGCATTGGTCTGAGTGTTTTCTATGTATATGTATTTACAAAAAAAAGTATTTAAGTATGTTTATCCGTTGTCGTAGTTTATCCATTGTTGTAGTACCCATAGTAGGTACAAGCTTTGCTTAGTTTTGGATTAGGTGGCGATGAGTGAATGTGTGAGGATTATTTATTATTGATACAATTTATCGTATAATAGCACGTAAATTGGTATTCAATTCTTCAATGTCCATTTTATCGCTTAAAATAACCGTAAACAATCTCAGGCGACGCACGCCCGACGCGACTAGTCTTCGTCTCTGTTCGGCAACTTATGAACTGTACTCGCCTACGTGTGAACTGTACTTACTACTTATTACTTACTACTGAACTGTCTATTTTTTTAACTCGCTACTGTACTTGTCGATGTGTAAATCGGGCATTAGAAACAAACTAACCAAGTAGGTGGGTATACAATTTAATTTTTTTATTATATTTAAATGTCTAGCAATGGACGTCGATTGGCTGATGATGAGTCTATATAAAAACAAAATATCGTTGACAATTAATTTTGACAAGTTAAGGATGACAGAAAATTATTCTTTTTTCGAATTGAAGTCCTTACTCAGAGTTTGCCCATTAGAAAACTTTTTTCGAATATTACTTACCAAAACGTGAACTTGTCAAAATTAGTATTTTTTTACAAAAAATATTCGTGGAAAATAAAATAAATGTCAGCAATAAAATAAAGTTGTGGATATAGAACAATTCAATTTAATTTAAAATGCTTTTGTATTGCAACTAATAGTTTTGACAGATACAAGATAGTATTCAAAACGTTTTCGTAAACTCCGACAAGAGTGTAAATCATTCTTGAAGTACATGCCATTTAAGGTAACTCACAATCTAAAAGTCAGACGTGATAGAAAACCGGTTCAATCTCACCCAAATTATCTTCTGAATACAGGTCGAAAGTCCCATTAACTGTATGAATAAGGAAATTCGTTTTTCGGTTTAATTAGGAAACTGGTTATTAAACCATATAAATACAACTTTCTTTGTCATACTTTCGTGTGTCTTATGTGTTATAGGGCGATTTAAATCGGTGTGGTGTTAACAAAAAGTTACCCCCTTACTCAAAAAGGCCTCTTAAATTTAATCCCTGTTTAGCGAGATTTTTATTAGTAAAACCTAAGTACCTTATACCAAACAAAACCGTAAGATTTAAGCTAATCAATTGACTAAAATTTAAAAGGCGTTTATGAGTAAGGGGGTTAAAGTGTAACCTATCTATGACTGTTAACTAAGGGAAGTTCGCTTATAGTGTTAATCTACAGAAAAATTGAAGAAGGAAAACATTACTTATTAACCTCTATGGTAGCATTTTCGGCTTCCAAAGAGGTATTTAGTAAGTCAAGTTTCCCGGGTCAAGTTTTCAGACCCGTCCTGTAATTGGGACCATAATTTGGCTGTTATGAATATTGCCAGATAATGGCAAAAAGTATAATGACATTTTGACCATTGTTTCAATAACACTATTTTTTAATATTTTAATAAGTAATACAAAGATAAAAACTAATTTCGATGAGAACCTTAAACATAATGAGTACGTATTATCTTTTAACTCCGTATGGTGACGGAGTAAGAATACAATATGTCACCGGGGTGGTGACATATCTCATCCCATGGGTGTCGTATAACCGACTGAGGGACTATCATCTTAACGAAATAAAAAGAGGGAAAACTTGAAATTAAACCCTGTACCAATCCGTCTGGCCAGCGTGGTATTAGTAGGCCAAATATCCCTCCGTCACGGGAGAAGGACCGTCCCTGCAGTGGGACATTTATCGGCTGTTATGATGATGATTATCTTTCAAAATTAAAAAATATCATTCGATTTCTTACAGTGAAAGCAGACACACGTTTTCACTTCATCATAAATTACGTAAAACAAACATGAAAACTATCGTTTACTTTGATGCAATTAAAAATTAAAAGTAATAACTTTCTTTTGTTTATACTGTCTTGCTTGTTACTTTTAATTAATTTAACATGCTATTTTGAATATACATAAATACATAATTATTAAAACTTTACCCGCGGCTTTAAATTCAAAAATATTACGGACACCATAGAAGAAATATAATTATAAAGCCCTTAAGGCTTACGATTACGGCCACTGGAAGTCCACTGCTGAAGCGTAGGCTACATTCGTTTAAGGCATTTGTAGCCTAAAACTATTCGTTTTATATCATTCAAGACGTTTAGACTACGGGAAGTCACAAAGGAATTGACATACACTCAGTATAAAGTTGATTCGTTATGAGACCATTTCTATACTATATAATATAACACAGATCATATTCGATGATCGGATCAGAAAAAGTGTCATTTAAACGGGTAAAATATAAGCTTCTTCGGCCAGGTCAGTTGGGTGAAGAATATTGTTATTTATATGTGAAACAGATACTAGGGTCAGATTATGTGAATCTAGACAAGTATTTTGATAGTTTTCAGTAAGGGTATTGTGCAAATTAAAACACTAAAAAGTTTCTAAATTTTACTTACTGGCTTAAGAACCTTCATCCTATGACCTTAAGTAATAACTAAAACTAAAAATAACATAACTAAGCCAAGTAAAGCCAAGAAAATAGCAAACAAAGTATGTTATGTATTAATTGGATAAAGTAAGCCGCATATTTGTTAATGTAATGGTTTCATAAGTAAAAAATTTGGAAATATTGAAATGCTATTTCAAGTATTTTTAAGGAATTCCATCAAATAAGTATATTTAAATAACAACCTGCCGTAAAACGTGAAAATATAAGAATAGAAAATCTCTAAACTATGACCTCAATGTTCTTTCGAGACCAAAATGAGGAATTGTGAACGTGTAAAAAAGTATTCTGATCTATGGATAAAAAGATAAATAATTTTTTTTTTTCGCAGTATTTACTTTGGTCAAAAGAATGTGTGAATGGTTTCGCGGCAAATTATTAATTTTGTCACGAAAATAAATAATGTAAAAGTGTAATTTTTGGAAAGAACTTGTTAAAAAAATATCTAAAATTTTATAAATTTCTCTTAAGAGACATCAAATGTGCTGTTTTCAACTTTATTTATGCACAACAAAGAAGAAAAATATTAGAAGTAACTAACCATTATTTCAAGAAATATTATAGGTAAAGACATAATTTATAAGGTACTCTTAAAAAGAATTATATACCTACACAACATTTGAAAACTCTATTTAAAAACATGTCCATAATAAATTCTTAATTATAACTGTGAGAGTATTATTTTTAATTAAGTACAAAAAAAAGAATCAACATTTATTATGGTATACGCTTAGTTGTTACAGTATTCTATGGACATTATATCATACTTTTAATGTTTTATACGTAACAGTCGAGTTTATGGTTGCCATTAATTATTTCCCACCTGGATACTAAATGAGTATTGAGAGGTTTAATACAAAGAGGTATTCCCATCTTCACTTTCTCTGTTAACACATAGCTAAGTTTGTATTTACATGGTTACGTCAGAAGTAAGGGAAAGTACAGTAAGTGTTGGGTCCGAATAGTCTCTTTGCTTAAGAATCGAAAAAAAAAATACAGAATTGTCTATTAAACTTATACCATGTATACTGTATTGTATCATTACTATTTTCCTACCATAACAGCCCATTAATGTCTCATTGCAGGGACAGACCTCCTCCCATGATTGATGGATACTTGGCCCATTAATACCACGCTGGCTAGACGGATTGGTATAGGGTTTAATTTCAAGTTTTGCTTCTTTCTATGTAACGGTAATATTCACAGATATTCCCTTAGTGGGTCTCTACGATACCCGTGGGATGAGATGGGGTGGTGACATATTGTATTCTTACTCCGTCACCACACAGACAATTTTAAATTTTCCTGTTATTATTTATTTTTATTACCTATAGTTAATTATTTCGGTTTTTGAATAGGCAAATTTTAGTAAGGTTGTACCTTTTTTCAGTTTTTTGAGCGATAGCAAGGCGGTTTTAAAAAACGGCTGGTGTGCACGAGGTCGCGTAAACGAACGATATGGAGAACAATGTTTTTTCGATCCATAAATTATTATCCGGAGTCTGGATATTCTGTGTAGGTACAATTTTATTGATGTTTTTAAAAAAGGTTCAACATTATTTCCTAGGAGGTTCCTACGGAAGTGTCTTTTCAACGATAAAAAACCTCCAAAACTAAAGATAAATTACGGTAAATTACATACAGTTTATTTAATTCTACAAAAAAAGGCATGTTACAAAAATGTTGTTTAAATAACTAAAAAAGAAAAGGAAACGAAATGAATAAATACAACTCGTAAGTTTCCAAGCCAGAGGAACGAGTTACCATATAGGGTAAGACCTATTCGATCAGCCAGTATTACAGTTATGCGACCACTTGCTAAACCTATGTATTTCCTTTTTTTTATTAAGTATTACGAACTTTTTGCTGTGACGACGAGAAGAAATCGTTTGGCTGATGTTAAGTTTGGCGTTTGTCTGTACCAGCAGAAGAATTGAGTAGTCGGTTTTTACGACACCCATGGGATGAGATGGGGTGGTGACATATTGTATTCTTACTCCGTCACCACACGGAGTACCACGAAAAACCACCACTATTTTACCACCTAGACAGACTACAACAATGAATCAGAAATCAAAAATAATATTTTCATTACATAGTTATTTGTTTATTAAACATTATATACACTTCAGCTTAATCGAGCGTGTGATAGTTAACGATAACGTTTCAAAACTCATAACAATCGTAATAATGAAATAAAACTGACGTGGGAATTTTTATTTAGCTGGACATAGCTACTGTGGTAATACAGATCATGTGGCGATAGAAAATAACCACTTCTCATTGGACCCGTGGCTTAGCCCCCAGTGGTCGAGGCACATGTGGCTGATGCCCCCGATTCGTTTCTTTAAATTCAAAGCCATTCAAGAAACGCATCGGGGGCGATATAAAGCTTAATATGCATTAAATAATATTTAAATACATACTTAGTTACTACTAAATTCGTAATGTAAATTACAGACACCAATAAATTAAACCTACATATTACTAAATTGGCAGACTAAATATTGCAAAATACTAATTACAACATAACTAAAAAATAAATAGTAATTTATCACTAATGACCGATTTACACATCGACAAGTACAGTAGCGAGTTAACTTGCCTCATTGGCGAGTTAAGTCACTTTATGCGTGTGGACGGCAAAAGCGAGTTAAGTAGTAAGTTGCTGATTAAGTTGATTTGAATACAGCTCGATCCTATTTTTTGGCGAGTTAAGTACGAAGTAGCCCCCTCTCTCGCGTCTCCCTCACCCCGCCGGCTCGGCGCTCGCAGCGCCCGCCGTGTAGACGGGCGAGTTTAGTAAGTTCTAATATGTATTTATTTTTATTTTTGTCTGGTTTTCTATGTATAATGTGTACGTATTTACAAAAGTATTTAAGTATATTTATGCGTTGTCTAGCACCCATAGTGTACTAGCTCTGGTTAGTTTTTTTTCCTGGTTAGTTTGTGTAAAACTGTGAGGAATATTTATTATTAATCTATACTTTTCTATTAAAATTTTACTTTCAGTGTGTTGTGCAAGTGTTAATACTATTTCTCGTATAATAGCGCATAAATTGGTATTCAATTGTTCAATGTCCATTTTATTGATTAAAATAACCGTAAACAATTTCAGGCGACGCACGCCGGCACGCACGACGGTACTGGTCTTCGTCTCTGTTCGGCAACTTATGAGCTGTACTCGCTTATGTGTGAACTGTACTTACTACTTATTACTTACTACCTAACTGTCTTTTTTTTTAACTCGCTACTGTACTTGTCGATGTGTAAATCGGGCATAACGCTACATAGTATAAAACAAAGTTTGTGTTGCTGTCCGTAAAGCCCGATTTACACATCGACAAGTACAGTGGCGAGTTAAGTAGTATTTTAAGATTAAGTTGATTTAAATAGATCTCCATCCTTTTTTTTTTTTTTTTTTTTTTTTGTTTGTATGATTAACACAAACAAACCTCTCGGACTCTAATAGGAGAGGAGGTCGGGAACTCTCATGAGTACCAGCCCAGCCTATTGCTGAACTGGTTATGTCAGACTCTTACTGACTAAACCCGCCTTTGGTGTCTTATTTCCTTAGAGGCTATTAGACAGTATCGAAACGTCTTCTCGGGACTAGCGTCCGGGAAGCAGTTATGAAGTTGATAAGCGTCACCCTATTATAAAATAGAGTGACCGCTATGACTTTCCCTAAGAAAAAGACTGTGAGCTATGTGCTCAGGGCATGACTAGCTAATGGGGTTTGTGTTACTTAGCTTTAGAAAGCACTAAGTAACTTCCTATCGGGATTAATTATATTAATTAATTGGGCATTTAAATTAAAATATTGATAAGATTCCTTTTAAAGGATAACACAAAAGATAAGAATGATAACAGAGCAGAAACCAAAGTGTTTTTTATTGTGTATGTGAGTACATGTAACGTGTAATGATATGTGTAGTGTACCTACGTAGGAATGTGTGGGGAGTGTATACTTAATAGCCTAAAGCGGCTAGAAGAGTGCGGTGGTTGTTTATCGCCATGAGGCGGTCGATGGGGCTCTTAGCTTCGCGGAGTTTGCTCGCGAGTAAGGCGACTTCGTTAAGGTCGACACCTTGCATCACCGAGTCGATGATAGCAAAGTCGTCGGCTTGAGACGGAGTGGGGAAGGTTGAGGGCTTAGGTGGCACGGGGGCCGCCTTCCTCGGGCCCCATACGGGGCGGGATTGAGGTGCGACTGGACCCTTAGTGGGCACAGTGACTGGGCCCTTAGGGGGCAGAGAGGGGAAGTTCTCCTCAGTAGGAGGCGGTGCGTGACGTTTAGGTATATGAGGTACCTGTTTAGGAGGAGGGGGGCGCCGTGGCGCTTTAGGACAGCCCTTATAGTTAGCTGTGTGGCCGGTTTGGCCACATAGCACACAGGCTGGGGGTGACGGGGTGTCCCTTGTACGGGAGCACTCTGAGGTGTGGTGAGGTGTTAGGCACTTCACACACCGGGGAGAGGCTGTACAGTTACGGGCGGCGTGGCCGTATAACTGACAGCGGTGGCACTGTCCTGGGAAGCGACGTCGGTGTGGCGGCTCGACCGAGAGGCCAGAGAGACCACACACGACTAGAGAGGTTTGGCGGAAGATGTCTCTTGCCGCGGAGCCTGGCGCATAGGTCAGAATGACCATGGCTAGGGGGAACTGTTTGCCGATACGGCTGTACATTTTATGTACCGCCTCGACGGGGAAGCCCTGACTTTTGAGGTCATTTAGGATGGCCTCATTACTGATTTCGTGCGGTATCCCGCGAAGCACAGCCCTCACCTTACGCTCCTCTGGGAGGGCGTAGGTGTGGTAAGGGATGCGGAAGTCTGATAGGTGTTTAGTTAGACGACGAAAGTCGTCGACTGAAGGGACTTTTATCTTAATCGCCGCCCCTGTGTTGGTGGCGCTAGTGAATTGAATACGCTTCTCCGCGAGGTCGCGGGAGAGAGCGTCCCACCTAGTCTTGTCACGAAGGAAGACTGGTGGGGGGGCTTTGGGACTTGGAATAGAGGCTAGGCCTTGGTTGACCTTGACGCCTGATGTGGATGGAGCTACTGGGACGGGTGTCTCAATGACGAGGTCCATCAGTGCTGGGGCGGGGACGCTAGTTAAAGTGACGGGGGTGGGAGTAGGCACTACTACTGAGGAGACCTCCTCAGTGGCGGTGGGGGCTTGGATGGCAGCACGCTTACGCGCACTACGTTTATTCTTCTTCCCCTTTACAGGGGTGAAGGAATCGGACGGGTCTGGGTCGCACTCCTCGAGAGTGTCCCCCACACTAGAGGCAGAGGAGACCGCCGGAGCGGGCCTTTTAAAGGCGGAGGCTTGGTCTTGCATCATGGCTTGCAGGACTGGCGGGGGGGCTGGATTCATTAGATTGGCGAGTTGTTCATTAACGAGCTGTTGAATAACGACTGGATTGAGTATTGTCCTCAGTCTCTGTTTGTCTTCATTAGATAGATGGCAATCTGGAGAGGCGAATTCCTCGTCAAGCTTTTGAGAAAAGTCTTGATAATGATCATCCATACCTAGCTAGATAGGGACTGGCCTACGTGAATGAGCGGTGCCCTAGTGGCTCACCGGTCTTCCTTCCCCCTGGGGATGCCCAGTGCAGTGGGGTCCGGACTCTCGATTTTTGTTCCCGGCCTGAGGGGCCGGGAACGAGCTACCTGAAAGCTCAATCGGCTTCGTTTGCACCGTTAGGTATCAACCGATTACCCTGAAGGGGTCAAAACACTACGTATAGTTTATTATTAGATTGTTTACACTCGTCCAAGCCCTTTTCAGGACTTTTCTAAGCGAAAACAAAACAATAATAACACACGTAATGTAGTCTGGCGATGTACTTACCGCGCGCAGTGGCGCGACGGAGTCGTAGCGGAGGCAACGGAAACAGTCGATCGCGGAGACGTGCGTCTCACGCGGAGTGACAGAGTTTTTTGGCGAGTTAAGTACGAAGTAACCCCCTCTCTCGAGTCTCGCCAACTTAACTCGAGTTAAGTACGAAGTAACCCCCTCTCTCGAGTCTCGCCAACTTAACTTGCCAAAAAATAGGATGGAGATCTATTTAAATCAACTTAATCAACAACTTACTACTTAACTCGCTACTGTACTTGTCGATGTGTAAATCGGGCTTTACGGACAGCAACACAAACTTTGTTTTATACTATGTAGCGTTATGCCCGATTTACACATCGACAAGTACAGTAGCGAGTTAAAAAAAAAGACAGTTAGGTAGATGTGTAAATCAGGCATAAGTATAACGTCCCTATTATGCTTAAATCTTTTTCTTAGATTTTCAAACGGTATTTTTTAATAGTTTGAGATCTCTATCTTCCTCTTGAACCATAAAGAGTAAGGTTTATATTATGTATAGTACATGCTTAATATTGTAAAGTATTCCACCCGTGCAAAGCCGAGGCGGGCCGCTAGTAAGCAGTAAATAATACTCAAATAGTTACTACTAAACTCGAAATGTTAATTACAGACAGCAATAATTAAACCTATATTTAGTAGACTAATATTGCAATATAATAATTACAACATGACTAGAAATAAATAATAATTCATTACAAATAAAACATATTTATGCATGCACTAAACAACCTTGGCCGATCACATTGTTGGCCATGAATTCGATTTTTAAAATTGAAGAACGTCAGCAATGCTACCAACAAAAACAAAAGCGCGCCTAATTGTTTTGGGAGTGGGAACGATTGGGGTAAAAACTCCTTCGGCATTCGAAGGACGTTGACGTCATTGATACAGGTACTTTAAGTTGTATAGTGTGCTAGGCGAGCATTGGCTTTGTAACAAATTTATTTTGTTTTGACTTCATTAATATTTACTTGATGTAACTACGTTAGTACATATTCTTATCTATGGATGTAACGTAGTAAAACGTGTCTTACTTATAACATGGGCTAGAGGTTTGCATGGCATTGGTGTAGGTTTTTATGTCAAGTGAGTTTGTATCTACTAAATTTCATTTAGTCGGCTTTTTTCTTTTACTATAGAATCCTAGCCGTAACGTAGATAAACTTTTCCTGCATACCACGCTGGCCAGACGGATTGCTAAAGATTTTCCAGCTTTCCTTCTTTCGTTTTATAGAGATAATATTTTCGAAATGGCCCTTATATGCTTTTACGCTACTCACGGGATAAAGTGCTAGATACCGTGTAATATTTATCCCTAACCACATGGAAACCGACATATTATTAAATTCACAACCTCTTTGTCATAAGTAAGAAAAATAAATTTATTACCACGACAGACAATTGATTAGTCATACTTTTCATAACAACATCTATTGTATTTGCCATACTTACATAGAGAAACAATAAGTAGGTAAAGTTTAAACAGCTACATTGCTAGCGACCCGCTCCTGCTTCGCACGGTTTGCAATGTTTATACTCTACAATTCTCCGTGTGGCGACGGAATAAGAATACAATATGTCACCACCCCATCTCATCCCATGGGTGTCGTAAAAACCGACTAAGGGACTATCATCTTAACGAAATAAAAAGAAGAGAAATTTGAAATTAAATTACTAATCCGTCTGACCAGCGTGGTATTAGTAGGCCAAATAACCCTCCCTCACGGGAGGAGGCCCGTCCCTGCAGTAGGACATTGATGGGCTGTTATGATGATACTCTACAATATTATGCATCTTTTACAAATTACATAATATAAACACTCTATCAATTAAAAAAAATCGCTTGAAAATCCGTTACGTAGTTTTAAAGATCGAAGCATAAATATAGGGACGTACAGACATCGACAGCGAGTTTGTTTTATACTATGTATGAATGAATAAAATGTACACATGTGGTTATAAACGTGAACAATCAGGTTTCAAAGACAAGGTTAAGGAAGATAAATGTTAATTGTTTATAAATACGTGTTAGTGTTGAAATTTTAAAGAATATCCGTTTGAAATTGTATGCGATAGACACGTAATTTGTCCATCTGCTGTGTGCGATCTTTCCTGTGCTGAACAAAACTGGAACAATCTTTAGCCACATGTCATCATAATAACAGCCCATTGCAAATGTCCCACTGCAGGGACGGGCCTCCAGTGACGGATACTTGGCCTACTAATACCACGCTGGCCAAACGGATTTGTATAGTGTTTAATTTCAAGTTTTCCTTCTTTTTATCACGTAAAGATAATATTCACGGATAGTCCCTTAGTCAGTTTTTACAACACCCATGGGATGAGATGGGGTGGTGAAACACTGTATTTTTACTTCGTCACCACATGTGTTATCTACTATTATATGCCGTCCTGCAAAAGTAGTAAAAAGAAAAATACATTTGGTCAGGACGGCAAAGTAAAGGGATTTCATGAGTACCCTCTTTGGCTTTTATTCCTGGATCGTGTTCCAGCTTTCTATCAAGTTAGATGCGGACATATTGGAGCCTAATCATAAAAAAACATTAAAAATAGTATTTGTAAATACATTTCCAAGAAAAAATCTTGCTTGAGTTCAGAGAAACAACTACGAGTATCTTTAGTTTCAGTTTTTGTTAAAACCTTTAAAAAAAAAGCTAACGAAGTGTCGTGCTGTGATAAACATAGCAAGTCTTGTAATTACTGTTTGCTTTTAACAATCACTTCTTCAATGAACGGGTCGTAAATTTAATATTTTCACTTTGTTTTATTTTACAGTTACTTGTAAGAAGTACCTATAATATATTTCTCACAATGAAACTTTATTCTTACAGTTTAGTGTTTCGAATGTGAGTTTAATATAGTTTTGAGCCAGACAGGCAGATTTTATTTTTTATATTTACATTTAACTAGTGTTCTTAAACCACAAACATGTCCCCCAGTTCCTTAATACTCGCAGTATCTTATTTTACGTGATTTATTATTATTACACCCGTCTTCTTCCAAATAACTTCAACAATTTTAAAAGAATGCATTTTGCTTTAAAATATGTTTTCTAGAATGTCCTAAGTTAAACTTACTTAAGACTCATTAGAATGCTTAACAAAATATCTAAGCAATGCGATAGAATTAAATATTGACATTAAAATAATAAATGAGTCCATTGTCCTAACTAAACAATGCAACATGCGTCCTTACGACAGGTGATGAAACAATAACAAATAAAAATGTTTTTATCTTTAGTGGCCAATAGTTATCGCGCGGACTGTATGAGAGTATGTGGGTCACCCGTGGAATGCCACCCGGCCGGCCGCTCCCACCTGCGGGCTGTGCGTACGAGATGAGCGCTGGCAACTCTGTCGTATTCTAATTTCAAAATATTTATTATTTTTTTTATTGTGGTACACAGGTGTTTGATTGAATTCTTAATTTGAAAATATTTAAAATCGTTATTGTCTTTGCTCTATGTGGTGTAGACCTTACCAAGTAGGTGACATAAAAAACGACTTACAGAAAAAATACATCGCAAAGAAAGAAATCTTGAATTAAAATTAGTTACACACCCGTCTGGGCAGCTATAAATCAAGCCATCTTATCGTACGTAACAGTCAACTAAAATCTCACTCCAGGAACGGATCATCTCTACCAACTTGGAAAAAATTACGTTATGGCGTTTTTAAGTTAAATCAGCCAGAAACTAAAGCTAATTTTAAAAAGTACGTTTTATGGAGTTATATTAGGTATCTTTGCAAGTCAACACAATAGCTTTGCTTTTATAGAGCTTGGCCGATAATAAAAAGGTATCTTTGCAAAATAAAAATCTTAATGATTATTTTGCCTGTTGAAAAAAATTGGTAAGTTATTATCTAAATATTTTTACTTCTATCAATTTATAAGATAATAATATAATTAGCTTCTATTCTCACGTCTAACACAGGACAAACCTTGTATCTTATTTGGTTATTCGTTAGCATACTATTTACACATAATTTTAGCACAAACTTTACTTGACTTGTAGGTACCGTAAAATTATGTTGTGACACCGCTATCGATACTTCTAGAAACTGGTCAGGCAGATTTTAATGTGAGTATTATGTTTTGTCGAATAGTTATTATTTTTGTAGGCTTTTCTTTACATAATAATGTATTAATAATATTGTTAATTTGGTTTATATGTTTGGGAATAGATGGCGTTGTGCATACCTAATAGTTTTATACAAAACCAGCTTAGCAGAATTTATTTTTTGATAAACTTATGGATAGATATATAATTTACCTAAAACAGAAATTGCCTTTATAATTTTTGACGACCTCTGTTTGGCGCAGTCGGTATATTATATGGCTGCTACGCAGAGGTCTCGGATTCGATTTCCGCTCAATGCAAATCTTTGTGTGGATGATCATGATTATCTCGAGACCTGGTGTCGATGACGTCACGTTGCGTCTGACGTATTACTGATGCGCCCGTGGCGAGCGCGGGGGTTGAAAGGAGAACGGGACGCGAGGTTCGCATTCCAGCGAGGTCTCTAGATAATGTGACTGTGTTATAGCTAAATAGCCAAATTAGCTGGCGCATGCCATTATCTCAGTCGATTGATTTCCGAACGAACATGCAATTGTCCGTGTGGTGACGGAGTAAGAATACAATATGTCACCACCCCATCTCATCCCATGGGTGTCGTAAAAACTGACTAAGGGAATAACCGTAACTACTATCTTTACGAAATAAAAAGAAGGAAAACTTGAAATTAAACCCTATACCAATCCGTCTGGCCAGCGTGGTATTAGTAGGCCAAGTATCCCTCCGTCATGGGAGGAGGCCCGTCCCTGCAGAGGGACATTAATGGGCTGTTATGATGATGCAATCAATTTCTCAGGGAAACCTTTCGTGTTTAATACAACAAATCCGTTCGGAATCGATGTTTTGATTCCGAACGGATTTGTTATTGCTTATGTATTTTGTTGTAAGATCCTGTCAAATTGTTACGTACAATAATTTTGATAATAGATGCTATTAACGGATTAACATAGGTTTTTTATCGTTTAATTAGTATAGTAGTACTGTAATTAATTTGCCGATTTCGGGTGATTACTGCGTATTGGAAATTATTACCAATAACAATCATTATAACAAGTTAACACTTTGGAAACATTTAAATAAAGTTAATAATTTACTAAGTATTTGTTGTGAAACCCTGGTAAGTACTCATTTTGGAGTAGAGTACACTAAACAAAGTAAATTTTTTATATTTTTTTTTACAACAATCTGTTTGCAAGGATCGTGACAAGTGGCGTTCTCTCGTCTCTGCCTACCCCGGGCGGGATAAGGCGTGAGTTTATATATGTATGTATATTTATATTGTTACAAACTGTATTAGATGATACAAAAAGACACTTCAATTTTATATCGCCGATTACACTACCCTACATGTAGGGCCCTACAATGTTGTAGGGCACTACATGATGTAGGGCGGTCGGGACTCTCAATTCTCCGATATGTAGTGTCCTAACAGCCTACATGTGATTACACTAGGCAATATTTAGTGCCCTAAAAGATGTAGGGCCCTACATTCATTTAGTGTAATCGGCGCTTAAGTAAAGATAAAATTAAATATCTGTAAATTAGTGCAGCACATAAAATTATTACTATACTTATAGTACATGTACTATTCATTGTCCTCAAGATGCGTAAATGTTCGTTAGTATGTAAACAAATGTTGTTTACTTTATATTATCAGTTCGTGCTCTTATCAGATAAGATTTCACGTTATATCTATTCAAAATATGTACGTACATACTGATTCATATTTAACTATGTATGTCATTGTTGGAAAATATTGAGAAATTTAGGTTTCTACGCCTTTTAAACAGTAATAAAGGCTGTGTTGATAGTCACATTGTTATGTTAAATTTGATGACTGTTAAAATGGGAGTCTAATCCTATTATATTTAGTAGAAACTAGCCTCCGTTTAAACCCGCGCGTCATAAGAGGGGAAGACAACTTTCTGATACTGTGAGGAACAAAATGTCACCGTATAACGCCGTACATGGTCCATGCAATACAGAATATGGGAACGAAGTCTCATTGCTATGCTTATTGCTTATGCTAGATGCGATAAATAACAAAAATAAGAGTCTAATATTTCTGTTTTAAATTATTTTATGTCGGTGACTCTGATAAGTAGGTGTAGGTACAGCATCATCATCTTATCAGCCAATCTGGACATAGGTTAATCAATCAATCTCAAATCAAGCAATCTGGCTTAAATGTATAACCTAGTTTAGTTTTCTTAACTTGTATTGCTTTTATTCTGTGTGAGAGAGAAAAATAAAATTTTATTTCATTTCATAGGTCACCTCCAACAAAATATCTCCTTGCGCGGTTAACCTGATAAGTACATAGTGTAGGCTAATTCTACAATTATTTTCTGAGTCAGCTGTTGTGGACCAGCACCAGTAAAGATGGTTCTACTCGAACCTGGCTTGCCTTCTCGCTGGGCAACTAGAGAACGCTCTTTATAAATGGCAAGGAAACAATGTCAGTTTTAGATTGCACACAATACTTCCAATCGGGTTCGATTCCTGCTCAATGCAAATCTTTGTGTGCATGAACGTTTACATTGGTCTGGGTGTTTTCTATGTATAATAATTATGTATGTATTTACAAAAAAAGTATTTAAGTTTGTTTATCCGTTGTCTATTATCCATAGTACAAGCTCTGCTTTGTTTGGGACTAGATGGCGTTGTGTGAATGTGTGAGGAATATATTTATTTTATTTATTTATTTATCTTTCCGGTCTCCTATACACATGTGTGTCAAACGACGGTAGCTAAAAGGTTTCCCATGACAAAAAAGGCTTTTAAGATAGTTTCTTTCGACTTTGGTGTCGTATTTCCTTGATCCTTTCAAAAGTCCTAGTTCTGATGTAATAAACATGAGAAGAAATAGTCCACCTCTTTTTAAAGTAGCTTAAAATACTACAACTTCTTCACCATTTTGTATTTTAATGCATTAAACATGTAACTAAATATGAACACAAGGATATTCACAGATAGTGTGCAGAATCCTAATGATGTTGCGTTATGTTTACAAACGTTGAGACATACACACCTTGACCTCATGGTACACAGTATAGACTAATTAAGTAGTTTAACTATGTACTGTACTCTTAATAACCTACTAATATTATCCTACTTATAGTATAAATGTGAAAGTTTGTGAGGATGGATGGATGTTTGTTACTCTTTCACGCAAAAACTTCTAAATGCCTGAAATGTTGAATATAGAATAGAATAGAAAATATTTATTGACCAAAGCCACAAAAAATACAAAATTATAGGAATTGTACATGCATGCAAAAAAATAGTTGAAATAACAATTGACAATAAATACAATTCATACAATAAAATTAATTAATATACATTTTTTATGTTTTACTCATTGTAGCATTACTACAAAAAGGAGAGAACTCAGCAAATGTCACAGCCTAAACCATGACGCTGGTTTTCAGTTCATATAGTTAGCTTAGAGTGTTTTATAAACTCTTCATTATAGACATATAAATAAACATCTATTAACAGTACAGAACGGAGAACCTTCTGTATTTTATTGCAGTAAAATGTTAGATTACATACCATAAAGTTAAACAAAAATATTTGAAACCGGTATCAGGCATTTCTACTCGGTAAGCGGCATCGGTAAGATAAATGTTACCACTTTTAAATAAATGTAAATACTTATGTATGCAAGCTGCATATTGTCCAATTAATATCATGTGATTAGTAACCGGTGTGGACCTTTCACGAGGTAGTATGACCACTTAGAATTGATTATGCAATAGGTGACAGATTACTTGCGTTACAGCAGGTTTTATTCCAAATATTATTAACAAACTTGTTGGCGAAGCGGTTGTATACGGCTGCTGTGCAAGAGGTTGTGGGATGGAGAATCCATGCAGGATAATTAATAGTTTATGCGGTGTGTAGTGATAGTATATACATATGATTGCCCGGAGTTTTTATGATAATGTTTTTTGTGTTTCATGTCTGCAAAATGTCCCTGCGACATAAGGCTGAATCCAAAAGTGACATAGCGTTCATGAAATCCCTATTAAAGAGGCAGTGAACAGAGCACATAGTACGAAGAGTCAACAAGGACGTCCTAATAAAGTTGGCGGAAGGTTTATAGAAAAGGGAGGCACAAGATTGGTATAGATGGAAATGTTTACAGTAGTATGTCCAATAGTATTAATTCAAGTATTTCCACCTTCAGATGCTCGTACGCGATCTTAGCTATTGACGTATTATATCAAGTAAAACAACGGGATAAAATAATCATTAACGCAAACAATATATTCTTTCGCCATTCATTAAATAAAACCAGTATTTTAATAGCTTAAAAAAACACGAAATGTGCGCACGCTAACAAGATGATTTTCGTCCATGGTCGCGTGCCATTTCCTTACATCGATGTCAAAATTAAACATAAAAAGTGTAATGACAATACTGCACATCACCTGTCGTGTGCTTGCCATATGAAATATATTATACCATAAACGGCAGCCATTTTATTAAATGTAGGTAAATGTAAAACATTGCTCTCCGTGTACCCACAGAACTATTAAGCTTTAGGCATATTTTCATTGTAAAATGAGTCTTACTGCATGGAAATTAGGTATCTAGGTATACATATATTTATGTTTAAGGAAAGGTTATAAAAGTAAGTTTCATTAAAATTCGGTACGAGAACCACAGTTGAGAATAAGAATGGGAATGCAGGTGTGAAATGATTGCCAAAGTTACTTGCAATTTTTTATATATTATTATAACTGCACGTAAGTAAGTTCAAATTAAGAAAAGAAAGAATTATTTTATTTGTGTCATTAAAATTGCACCTTCTAAACGATACCGTTTTAGTTTTTAAATTTTTTTACTGATTCCAAAAGGTTAATCAATTCGGGTTTTTTTTCTAATAATTGAAATAAGGATAATTGGTTTTTATCCGGTGAATCATCCAAGTAAACGATATCGCTTTATTTTTCATCCGGTTAAAGGCGGTTTTAAAATTAGAAAATTGTCTTCTGATTAAGTTCGTTGTGGGTTCCAATACGACTTTAACTGACTTTAAGCGAGTTGGCGTTGTGAATTCCGAAATTATAGTTATGAGAATTTGAAAGGGATTAAACCTAATAACGCAAAAATACCTTTTTATGTTGAGGGGACATGGCATACACTTTAGTTCTCCTGGGAATCTTTTTATTTCTGATTCAATCGCGCAGGAAAACTCCTCCTCTGCAATTTCCTCCTCTTGAATTTTTTTGAGGGCTTCACTATGGGCCTCGAGTCTCGACCACTACTTCGATCTATAGGTCAAAGAGCCTTGATCATAAAGGCACTGAGGATGGTCATAAGCGGTAACCTAAGAACTATACCTTCTTGTCGATTAGTAATTGGTTTAATTACAACAACTAGAGTAAAGTGAAATAATACTATGTTAAAGAAAAAAACATACAACTTTTTTATTCCGTAGAAAGATAAGATGACTTTATAATCCAATGTATACCTACCTACTTAACTACCTCATATCTTTGTGAAATCTGTGAATGTACGGAAGTTGTTTTTTTTTAATTATCTCTACACTCACACTTTGATGTAAAACATTCGGCTTAACATATTTATAAGTTATTACGTAGGTGTATTATTTTATCGGTCGTGTACACGCGATGTCTCTTAGAACTCAATACAAGAATAATAATTTTGAATACTGAAATCGCAAAGATAATATAAATTCTTAAAACTTTCTCTTAAAAACTCGCAGTTCTTTTTCAAAATTGCACTTTAAGCTGTAGTGTGAAAATGTCACTGTGTTTTATTCTCTCTCTCTCTCGTTTTGCCTTCCCTTTTACCAATTTACTTGGGGTGTCGGCGCAAATGGTTTTTTCCACAGAAATTCTGATATCTATCGTTTTCTCCTTCCATAATCTCCTGTCATACTTCATTATCATTATTCACTCCCTTTAATTTCATATCCTCTCTAACGCAGTCCATCCTACTTTCTTCAGACTTCCTCCTCCTTTTCATCCATCAACATTACTCTCCTAGTTACATGCGTTTTATCCCTTCCATATCTAAGGGTACAAAATAACTATGTACTTAAATTACAAAGTTTAATAGATATAACAGTTTCTGTCCTGGGTAGGCTTTACTGGCATTGGTGACGTCAATGAGCTAGCGGTTACTAGTTTACCACTTACCGTCAGGCATGCACTGCACATAGGTATTCGATCTAAGCGTATAGGCGGTCGTTTCGATATTAACAAAAAAGATTATTTAAAATATTGCAAAACAATGATTTTTAATAATTAATTAGTAGGCACAGGATCACGCAAGATGGAGATATTTGGAGGAGGCCTATGTCTAGCAGTGGACGTCCATTGGCAGATGGATAGAATAATGTTTTTCTTTTTAAAATAACACTATTGCTGCAAAATAAATACAAACAAAAACAAGACAGTTTTTTTTTACAATAATTTATAAACCTGTTTCATTGTTCTTCATAGAAAAAAAGAACACAGCTACGCGGCCATTTTGAACCATTTATTTGAAAAAAGAACAACAATATAAAGAAGGTCGTTTATTATATTTTTATGAATATTTTAATACTTCCTTGTCGTATAACAACAGGATATTTTTTATTATTATTCTTTTTGCATCTGTAATTTTGTGGATAATGATTTTAACCTTGCAATTGCGACGATGCAAGAGTCCCGAACTAAGTATTTAGTATTTTTACGTACCTACACGAATGCATATAAACTATATTATAAATTGTAGTTCCTGTTTTACAATATATTTCCTAGATATTCAGGTCCTCCAGGTGGTAGTGAGATGGCATTTAGCCTATAATATCTTGAACAAAAAACTTGTCATCAACTTTTTAAAAGTAAGTTATCACATTTCGGGGTAACTCTAAATCTGTTTTTTTTTACGTCAGCAATGCCAAAGCACAGCTAAGTAAAGCCATAGTACAAATATATAGTAAAGCATTACAATGCGTTGAGTGTTAACAATTTTATTCTAGGATACGCTACCTGCCTTTTACAGAAAAGTTAAGTCTCATTTCCTTAAAATTGTAACTGGTTTTTGTACACTTATGACTAAATACAGTAACATTTTCAGACTACTATTTGGTGATTATGCGAAGGTAGATTATTAATCTATACTTATTAATATTATAAAGAGGTAAAGTTTGTGTGTTTGTGACGTTGCAGGGTGTAATCTCTGGATCTACTAAACTGATTTGATAAATTCTTTCTGTGTTGAATAGTCCATTTACCGGGGAGTGTCATAGGCTATATAGTATCACGCTATGACTAATAGGAGTGGAGCAGTAATAAAATATGTTTAAAAAACGGACGCATTTTTTTCGCCACCCAATGAAGTTGGCACGGGTCAGCTAATTTACTATATAATTCTTAGAAGCAAATGTTAAGTTAAATCATCTTTTAAAATAAAATATCTTAAAAGAAGTGAGGGAAGATGGCGTTCGTGACAAACGTTGTATCGTACTTACACTAAACAGATATATAATTATACAGAAGTCCAAGATGTTTTTTTTAATGTCCCACTGCAGGGACTGGCCTCCTCCCCTGACCGAGTATACTTGGCCTAGACGAATTGGTATAGCGTTTAATTCCAAGTTTTCCTCCTTTTTATATCGTAAAGATAATATCCACGGATATTCCCTTAGTCGGTTTTTATGACACCCATGGGATGAGATGGGGTGTTGACATATTGTATTCTTACTCCGTCACCACACGGATAATTATATGATGATTATACTGAGTTACTTATCTACAAACAAATGCTTGGTAACTGATGGCAAGCATTTTGTTTGTAGATGTACTTCTCTACTTCTCTCTGTTTTGTGGCTCATACCAAGTTAGTTATTTGAATACAATACGAATAATATACTCGTACGATGTGTAGCTTCACACGCATCCCTGTACGTATACTTGGAGATTAAGTTATTTCATAACAGGATGTTAATATTAAACAACCAAATGGTAATTTGAAGTCTTAGAATTAACTGTTGAATATATACAAGATCTTATTATTCAACAGTGTTGTATATAGATTTCATTTCATGGGAATTAATCTTATGGTTCATCATAATCATAACAGCCCATCAATGTCCCACTGCAGGAACGGGCCTCCTCCTGTGGCGAAGGGATAATTGGCCTACTAATACCACGCTGGCCAGACGGATTGCTATAGGGATTAATTTCAAGTTTTCCTTCTTTTTATTTCGTAAAGATAATATTCACGGATGGTCCTTAGTCGGTTTTTACGACACCCATGGGATGAGATGGGGTAGTGACATATTGTATTCTTACTCCGTCACCACACGGAGATTCTCAGAGACATTCTCAGTAAAACGACGTAAATACGTTGGTTAAAGAGTTTCAATGAAAGTTCACATTATTTGTCCATAAAGCCAGTTATGAATGATTGAATATTTGCACAGAGTATAAATAAGTAAAGCAAACTTCTTTCACCACTTGCTAACTTGTTTATTCTGACATCATGACATTTACATTCTTACTTACATACGGTATAACGCGATTTCTAAGATTTTCAAATGGCGGTAAATTAGTTACTGAATCTTTATGGTTGTTTTAAAAAAGCGTGCGCATGTTTGTTTGTTTTAGGATAGGAAAACAGTTTTTTTGTCCCAAATTTTTGTATTTCATTTAGTTATGTGGCAAATGGGCTAGCGGCTCACCTAATGGGAAGTGGTAACCGACGACGCTTAAACATATCAACAATG
Source organism: Schrankia costaestrigalis (assembly GCA_905475405.1). Taxonomy (NCBI): domain Eukaryota; kingdom Metazoa; phylum Arthropoda; class Insecta; order Lepidoptera; family Erebidae; genus Schrankia; species Schrankia costaestrigalis. The sequence continues at coordinate 5,293,434 of FR997852.1, read as the reverse complement.
TCAACGCCTCTTAAATTTTACGATTTTACTTAGAAAAAAAAAACTAAACTGTAATTAAATTTAAGAAGCGTTTATGAGTAAGGGGGCTTGAGCGCGGCTAAGTCGCTCTTTAAATATATAAAAGTGAAAGAATGTCCCTTGTTTATTCGATGAAAAGGGCAATGACATTGCCTACTAATTATTTCATAATAATAAATATAAAACATAAAGTTCTCACAATTGACACACTTTCTTGCAAGAGTTCAACCACATTTATGAACCTACGATAACTTTTTACGGGTTAAAAGTAATTAAATAACCACAAATACATAATCCCAAGAAACTTTAAATTTAAGCAATAAAAAAGATAAAACATACTAATTTACAACTAGATAATTTGAACAATTATGCAATTTTGGCGGCAATTAACAGAACTAGGGCCGTCCGTTTCATTCGCTCGAGTAACGTTATGAAACTATTTTATTTTAGTTATGTCGTAACTTACAATGTTCGCTCACAAGCGAGTTACTTTATCTTACCTCTATTATTTATGGAAAGAATGTTATTTTTATTGTAAAAAAAATATACCAGAGAAGTTTATTATGATCTAGGCGCGCTTTTTACGGAAGACGTCTAACGGACTATTTTTCATTTTCTTGATCTCTACATCGATCAATTATTTGAATTTATGTTCTTCGTTTGTTTTCCCCGACGACCTCAAAAAGCTCGATGAGTCGGACTGAATACGAAATTAGGAGGGCTAGGACTGTGTTCTGTTGTTGAGAGAAAAAGACCAGCAGTGGACTTCGATAGACTAAAAATTGTTCTTGGTCATCTTTATAATTTTGCTAATGGTTCAGTCGGTGTCCATAGTTGTTCAAGACGCCCATAGGTCTCTGTTCTGGCTTAACGACCACCCTCCGCATTCGCCGATGTAGCTTTACCAGAATTATCGTTTCAATCAATCAATCAACTATCCTATTGCAGTCTACCGCTGGACATTGGCCTCTTCCAACACGCACCACAGAACTCGGTCCTATTATCGTTTATGACGCAGTAATTACTACTGGCTGTGCATCTGTGAGCGTCATTTAATTAGTTAAAGCATTCAACTTCGAAAACTTGAAGAATGTGGTCATTCTGAATTGTTTTAGACGTGTTTCGGTATAGACCCTGACTGCCATTGTCAATATTAGGATTCCATTATCCTCTTTCGCCATTTTAACAACAGTTATGACTTAGATGAATAAGTGTGGAAAAACCAACCACAAAATGACCTTTGTAAAATAATTCAAGATTCTTTTCCTCGTCTTTAAGTCGTTTTTTTAAAATAAGATGTTGTTAATTACACTTTAGGTACTACTTTATTAATTGATGTTATGACTAATATTTTACCTTTAATAAATCACTTTTATTCGTAGGTGCGACTAAATATACTAGTTGTCCACAACACATTTTCGTAAAAATGCGAGTAAGGGAATTCGGACGAAAACTGGACAACTCAAAATAAAAATGAAAGAGATCTGTCTAGAGATCGTGGTGTTAGTAAACCAAGTTATTCTCTATCATTTTCGAAGATCTGTTTCTGCCTTACAAGCTCGTAAATAGAAGAAAGATTTAGTTGACGGAAAACCATAATTAAGGAGGTATCTTAACAGCCCAGTCAAAAAACAGAGCTCTTAAAGTTACGGTGGGGAGTTTCCCCCTGGTTTCCGAATGTCTGATCAAGTAAAAATCAACTAATCAAGTGTCAAAACTCTTGTCAGCTATCATTTTCTGGAACTAAAATTTGACACTTGACACTAAATTAGTTGATTTTTACTTGATAAGTCATTCGGAAACCGGGGGTGAACCTACTTAAAATACAGGCTAGATGGATTAATATAAGATTTTACGTCTAGTTTTCCTTCTTTAGTTTGCGAAAATACATTAATATTTGAATTTTTTACTTTTTTCTCATAGAATTCCAAATTGTCATTGCTTTGCACTAATAATGCACTATAATTCTTTGAGGTAATAAAATGTTTAAAATAATCATTAATTCCGAATGTCAAAACAATCGGAAATCAATAATATCTTTTGACAAATTATTTATAATAGCAATTACTTTAACTCGCATTTTATTAAGCTGTTAATTGCTTGTGTTTTTATTGTTTTCGACACGTCAGTTCCGGTATGCTAAAACAATAACCTGTTGAGTTAATTGAATTTATTTTTATGTTTTGCATTCTGTGTCGTGACGAAGAACACCTGGTGTCACCGCCCCATCTCATTTTAAGATGTCGTAAAAGCCGAAAAAAGGAACGTACTGAGATAATATCTCTTCGCAAACGAAAGAAGTGAAGACTAGGGTGGTATTAGTAAGTCACGTATATAAAGAATACTCCAACTAATATACTTAAATAATATAATCTATCTATACTAATATTATAAAGAGGTAAAGTTTGTGTGTTTGTTTGTCAGTTTGTGACGTTGTAGAGGGTAATCTCTGGATCTAATGAACCGATTTTAAAAATTCTTTCTGTATTGAATAGTCCATTTATAGGGGAGTGTCATAGGCTATATAGTATCACGCTATGACTTATATGAGTTAGCTAGTCTGTTTTAAAAACAATAACTGAGTCTACATTTTTATAAAGTCTTGGCAATATGACTTGACAAACTTGCCAAAAACTGCGAAAATCAGACACTGTTATCGTCTAATACGTCCCTAAAAGTCTGTTTATTTAATATAGGCTACGGTATTATGTATGTAATCTATTACAAATTGCACTTAAATGAAATCAACCGTGTCGAATGCTTTGTATATAAATCTTTTTGTTTAGTTCTGTGATTTACCTTACATGCTCATTCTAACGTAACCATGGAAAAACTATCACATTTTATTTAGATTCGTCATGGTTAAGTGCATTTATGTTGTACAGTTCTTAATACATACATACATAAACTTTATACCCATGGGGTTAGGCAGTGACTACTGAGGGCCAAAAACTACGATCCTTTCCTCTTCATCATTTAAACCTTATTTGCTTTGTTTTCATACAATATCTAGATATTTTCATATGTGGCCGTCGTTTTCGAGTGCTGTTTGACGGCCTCTGTGGCGTAGTGGTTATATAAAATAACTGCTACGCAGAGGTCTCGGGTTCGATTCCCGCTCAATGCAAATTTTGTGTGCATGAACATGATTATTTGCATTGGTCTAAATATTTCTATATATACAACCTGTTTGAACCATAGGACTAGTAGAATTAACTAGACTAGAAAAATAAAACAATATTAGAAGCTATATTAACTTTAAAAAAAAATACTTTAAAAAAACATTAGAAGCTAGTCACAGGGTTTTAACTAGCACCAATTCAATGAGAGTAATATAAGAATTATAAAAATTAAACGTAACCGGGAGATGAACGCGGTATGCTTACCTTCATTTTGCTGCCTTTATACCACGCCCCGTAAATATAGCATACTACGTTAATCTCGAGTTTCCGTTTAATATAAATTTTATAATCATGCAACGCGATAGTTTTAAAGTTATCAATATGGCAAAGACAAAAGGGGAATTTAATTTTTAAATGACGTCTATACATTGTAATTAAAAACCCATACGATTTTATATTCCAAGTTACGATTGTTAAAATATCTAGATACATTTCTATTGAATATAATAGGTACTTGTTTATTGAGAATATAAATACCAAACCGTGTATAGTTTAGCTACGGTATGCACCTTTACGACATTTTTATGTCGTTGTACTATAAGTACAATAAAATGCAATTGCAATAAACTCGCAAAGGCGTTTGATACACTAACAATCTCAGTAAGTATGTGAGTTGAATGCGCGATTATGTGGCGTACCGCAAGGTCGTTTACTTGTGCCACTACTAAATTGTACCATCACTTACTTATCAAATGGTTAAGTCTCTGTAAGTTATATGAATTACGTTCGTAATCTTGTGAAGGTTATTTAAATAATAATATTGTTGGCTTACTAAAAGCCTTCTTCATTCCATAAGTGTGGTGATGGATTTAGGCGAATAAGTGCTACTACCGTATCTCATGCTATGGATATCGTAAATACTATAGGTATACATAGCACTACTATTAGCAGAAATTATCGCCGTTCAGGACAAGTCTTTGAAGGGAAAGAAGTCGTTCTGCGAGATGATTAGTGCTGATAAGACCGTGTATATGAGCACAAATATAGCTTATTATATTTTAATTGCAAACACTTAATTACCTTACTGGGTAATATAATCAACTGGCTCGTATTACCTCACCAAGATAAAAGTAATACCTTATAAAAATATTCTTCTGTTAGCCGTAGTGGTCGACAATAAGAGCCATCTCAAGAAACTTTAGCAGCTTTTAAAACTAAAGAAACATACAATACTTACTAAAGTTTTATAGTCCATACTAAGAATATTACAATACCAATCAAAATACTATAAAATACTTCTCAGATTTCACCGAAAATGCATCAACAAATTAACTTAACATAAAATTCTAAATAACGGAAATAATATATTTGTATTTTCTAACATTAATCTTGTATTAGATACATAAATATAAAAACTTGAGAGGAATGCGAGGTCTATAATGAAATTGAGGTCATAACCCTATCACACCGTATCCCCTTTTAACCACAACCATTCATAAGCCATATAAAAAGACACAAAAACAAACATTCACCAAACATATACCAAACATTTTGAAAATTAAACTTTGTATCTATGGTATTAGGTTGAGAATCAAATGTTAAAATGAACAATAAACAGAACATTATACGTGTAAGATTGCCATAAACGCCTGCGACGTTGTCGGTATCAAAATGACATCACCTGTGCTTCGAACAGCGCGTCTTATGGTATTTGTAGGGTTGCCAGTAAAGAAAAAAAAAATTTTTATTTATTTTACATCATAAATATGGAAAATAAATGGGGTTTAGTAAGTAAGAGGCTTACATATCTAGAGTAGAATTACAATTCGAAGTAAATACATTCTTATTAGACATAGAAAACACCTGGGTGTTTTTGATCTGGATCAATGCAAACATTCATGTTCTAGCACACAAAGATTTGCATTGAGCGGAAATCGAACCTCTACAGCCATGATATATAACCACTACGTCACAGAGGTCTTTAAATACGTTAATATCTTTTACTCTATTTCATTTGGTTTAGAAAAGGCTGAAAGATTATCACTCTATTCTTTTGTGTCATATTCCACTCTGAACAGAACCGCTTAGTCTCATATTTTCTGTGAGATGTAGGTACTTATATAAAAATACCTTCTTATAGGTTTGTTGGGGATGGTTCCTACTCTTACTCGAACACCAATTCTTATGCATTCCTATTTATCAGACGCAGGGACCAGCTTGCTCCATAATTATATGGACAGAAACTTGTCTTACAAAGCTGTGCAGACAGGTTCATAAAGGGTTTTGTCACAACTTCTCGTTTATTTGCTTATCAATCAACTAGTCTATCGCAGTCCACTGCTGGACTCGATAGGCCTCTCCCAACACGCGCCACAGAACTCGCCTTCCGCATCCAGTCCGACCCAGAGACCTTTTTGAGAACGTCGGTCCACCTAGCTGGGGGGCGTCCTACACTACGTTTGCCGAGTCGCGGTCTCCACTCTATTTGCTAAAGTTACGTATGTACATTTAACGACACTTCAGACACCATATTGTATTCTTAACAGATACTGCTTATAAGCACACGAACAGTTTTTAAAATCAGTTATTATGTTTGACAATATCCGTGTGGTGACGGAGTAAGAATACAATATGTAACCACCCCATCATCCCATGGGTGTCCTAAAAACCGACTAAGGGAATAACCGTAACTACTACCTTTACGAAATAAAAAGAAATTGAACCCTATACCAATCCGTCTGGCAGCATGGTATTAGTAGGCCAAGTAACCCTCCGTCACGGGAGGAGGTCCGTCCCTGCAGTGGGACATTAATGGGCTGTTATGATGATGATGTTTGACAATAATCTATCTAATTACTATAACATTTAACTTGTTGAAACCGCTTGTATTGCCATAATAAAATTGTAATTCCATTTAAACTCCCACGCTTACCAACCCTAATCATAAATATGGTAATATTTGTCATTACACATGCAAAACATGTATAGTTATTTCATATTTATGTTTGTATGTATGTGTGTTTGTGTGTGTGTGTGCACACTTTCATATTGTCTAATATACTAACTTCCGCCGATGACTTTTAACTGCTTAATATATTTTTATAGTAACGCACGTTGTCACCTTCCAACTCACGCCCTGGGTGGCGACGTCATGGGGTAAATTATCTCTATTATTGAAACGAAAAAATTATAATTATTGCCTTTATTCGTACATACTTAATTAAGACGTAAAAAAAATACAAGAACTGAACTTAAACTTAAGGACTTTGCTGAGTTTATGTCATCGTCAACTTAATCTGAAGGCCCAAGCTTGGCAAAGGTTTACCCAATTATTATAGTGATGGGCAGAGAACGTAAATATTACTCACACATTCACACAACGCCATCTAGTCCCAAACTAAGTAAAGCTTGTACTATGGGTACTAGACAAAGGATAAGCATACTTAAATACTATTTTTTTTGTAAATACATACATACATATTATTATATGTAGCGCGATGAACAGGTAGGAGTTGGGACAGAAAGATTCTGGTACAACGACTGCGTACCGTAAGACACTGGGTGAGGAGGTCTCTTACTCAGTGGACAGACAACCTGGTTAGAACTAGGTGATGGTTAAGAGAGGCTCAGGACCGCGAAAGTGGAAATATTTAGAGGACGCCTATGAATAAAACATTGTGAATAATTGAATAGTAAAACACAAAACCTTGTAATATGGAAGGAGATAGAGAATTCCTTACATATTACACGGTTTACAGTTCTCCTTGTATGGACAAGTATTCCTCCAGTCCTTTAACTTGTATTCCAATCCAATCTACCTACCTACCAAAACCTTGACGTAAAACAGTGTACCAATTCCTCTGGCTAACTCGGTTTTAATAGTTTCAGTTTTACTCCATCACTTCTAAAAGATGTGGAGCATTAACCAACTGTTAGGTATCCATACTAATATTATAAATGGGAAAGTGTGTCTGTCTGTTTGTCTTTCTTTCACGGCAGCACGACGGATTGACGTGATTTTTTAAGTGAAGATAGTTGAAGGGATGGACAGTAACATAGGCTTCTTTTTGCCCCTTTCTAACCCCCCACTTCCCAAAATAGGAAAGACGCGAATAATCATATTTCTAATAAAAGGTTTTGTTTGTTACAGGTAAATGTTGTAGCTCGCGCGCTGTGAAACCATTTGGAGGAGAGCTATGTTCAACAGTGTATTTTTTTTTGGCTGATATGATGATAAAGAAATGTTGTTGGAAAAGAGAATATAAGTTTTCCTAGTGCTCAGATTACCGTGGTATGTATCTTGTTGTATATTGTAAGTAAAATCTCTTTTATTAACAGGGGTAGTAGCTTAAAGCTAGATTTAATTGAGGCCTCTTTCTAAAGTGACCTGGTAAACCGACCTCTTTGATGACCTCTGTGGCGTAGTGGTTATTTAACATTAGGTCTCGGGTTCGATTCCCGCTTAATGCAAATCTTTGTGTGCATGAACATGATTGTTTGCATTGGTCTAGGTGTTTTCTATGTATAATAATGTATGTATGTACAAAAATAAAAGTATTTAAGTATGTTAGTATGTAGGGACCAGATGGCGTTGTGTAAAAGTGTAAGGAATATTTATTTAATATTTATTTTAAAAAAAAGCAACTGGTTTGTGACTGAACACTTTTTATTATGCCTACTCGTATTTAACTTAGTTTTATATTCCCTTCATAGATTGTGATTCTGCTTTTCAGTTTCAATTTAACGTCGAGAAAGATAAACAATAAATTACGCTATTTAATCTGTGTAACTTCTCTCGCATAGCTATTTATCAATCGTAGGTAATTTTTGTTCTACTTCTCACGTTTGTCAAATGAAACACTATTGTTTTATGATGTAAATGTGTTCGTAACTTTGTGTAGGTATACTATTCAATTATCATAACAGTCCATTAATGTTCACAAACTTCCGCATTTATAATATTAGTAGGATTTAGGATATAACAATTGATAGGACTACTGTCCTTACAATACATATTGAGAATTATCTTAACATCCTATTAATGTCCCACTGCAGAGACTGGGATGAGATGGGGTGGTGACATATTGTATTCTCACTCCGTCACCACACGGAGAATTGAGAATTATGAATGAAGATAATTCAACGACATTCACAGCTATCACACGAAGAAAGAACAAAGAACAAAACGTTTTTAATTGAAACTGGTAATAATTGTAACAATCGAATTGACATTGTTATAGCATTCTGTACCCATTCATGCTATTGCATGAACAAAGCAATTTTCTCCCGGACTGATTTATTAATCAAACTGAGAAAATTACTTTTAAATCTTTTAAATGAATGTAATAGACGCAAAATGGCAGTCCTATTCTAACCGGGAACCGTCCCGGTTAGAATAGGACTACCCCATATCCTCCCGTGGGTGTCGTAAGGCACACCGGGTCAACCCGGGTTTTTTTTAATTCAGTGTATCATATTTGTACGTCGCTGTGCGGCAAAATGTAATGGATCATTATTTATCTGAAATACCATCTAAATATAACTACATTTTATACAAATAAATATTATTCTATTCTATTCTAACCTCCTGGTGGCGGGCAAACCACCATAAACAGCATTCCCAAGGAGGGTTGGCGTCAGGCAGGCGGCCGGCTGTAAAATATAGCCAAAACCTCTAGCAGCATGAGTAGTAGAAGTAGTAGACATGCTGCGCCGACCCCAAATTAAATTGGGATAAGGGCAGGGGAATAATAAGACTCAAAATTATCTAATTAATGTTTGTATAAATTATTCACGTAAGGTGGAAGCGTTTGGAGGAGGCCTATGTCCAACAGTGGACGTCATATTTGGCTCATATTATGATGATCATGATTATAACATGAAAACGTAATTGATTTATTAGGATGGATTCAGTTGATTTATTAGATAATTATTTGTATAATGTTGACTGTTGTTAAAAAGTTAACACTTATTTAATTTTTCAAATCTTTGTTATAATAGTAACGTTCGTTTATTTCAGTGAATTTAGTAACTAATCGAATTATAAGGAAGTATTTAATCGATTTTAGTCGATTGTCAATACGATTTTTTTATTATGTGTGATTTGCTCCGTGCTGTTGTGGCTGTACTAACCTCGTTAAGCATGAAGGTGGTGTCAAGGTCAATAAACAACCTTCTGACATAATAGAGAGACAATTACTTTTAATTGTTTATTTTATCTGTGGTACTTGATTGCCCTTTTTAAAGAGTTCGGATGTAATTGATTAATTATAGTGTTTACTGGGTATTGTCGTGAATAATTGGATAGATTTTAACTGAAAACGAATTTTAACAATCATAAATTTTAAGAAATACTCAAGTATTTGATTGGTACAGGTTATAATTCTATTTAAGATATTTTTTTCTAAAACAAGACATTGTACAGCTTAGAGCTTATGATTGGTTTACTAATATATGCCATAATTTGATATGGTATAATAATATTTGCTTTAATTTCATCAGACACGAAATAAGCTCGACGGAGGCCTGCTTCACGGGTCTCCTACTTTAGCGTGGTTTAAAAAATCGTCCTAACCTATCCAAGCTAGATTGCTCTAAGCCGGGGTTTTAACCTTAATTGTTTTATGGCAAATGAATATTATGACCGAGGACGATTATGGCAAACAATATTATTACAAATGAAATTAAGGAAAACAAAAGAATACCCTTATGATTGTATGATGTCTGTAGAGAAAGAAAGTAACTACATACTTTCTTTTTTTACAGACATCATACAATCATTAGATTTCGAGCGTATTTCTTACTAGGATTATTTTCAGGAACTCCTGGAAATAATCCTAGTAACAAAAACGCTCACAAATCAAGCAAGAGGACCAAAGTTACGTAAGTGACAGGACTTACATTTCTAAAGAATAAACCTAACGGAGCTTTATTGCCAAAACAAACCAACCGGACTTAATAATCTTGTAACCTTTTTTCACAACTAAAACCGCAAACAGTTTGTATAGAAATCATTCAAGTCACATGCCGTATCGAATTTATTACTCAACCATAGACAATTACTTAACATTCCCGCCATTACAAGTCAGCTGTCAATTCAAGATGGCGAATGGCCGTGAGATATGGAGACCGGTTCGATTGATACTTGAATTGTTACAATAGATGTCGTGTCGAAATTAACTTGCATTTAGTTCATTGTTTATAATGATTTTTATGAAAACGCTATAATTAACAGGCCCTTGTGTACTTTTTTTATTTAATTTCCATAATTATTTTCTTAGAGTTTGAGTTTGCCTTAGTTCATGTCAAATTAAGTAGAATATGGAGAGCCTGTACCGCGATTCAAACGATTAAATACATACACTGCTAAGATAATATTGTCCCGTGGTCCAAAAATACATTTTCAGCGCTCAACAAGTTAGAAAACAGTGACTTATTGCGAAACTTAGATATCTTTGTTCATGAAAAGCATGGTTGGCATAGGTAAATCTCTGTTTATAGAAGCACGTTTTAACGAATACATAGTTGACAGAATCGTTATTCGTAGAACTGTATTTATCTGTTTTGTAATAGAGATAGTCTCAAACATGCAGCTTTCATCACATGTTATATCTTTTACCGTTAGAACGAAAGATTATAAATTCTATTAAGTTACACGGTTACGAAATATATTAAGTCTACAAGCTTTTAGCATAGTACAAATATATACAGTATTTCGACTTCATAGAAACGGACGAAACGCGAGTTATACTTACACGTTCACGATAGCGGTGACTTTGAGGAGTGAACAGTCGCGACTGTGCCGCAGTAACGAGCAGGAAAGTAGGTAAATGTAATTAAAAAGCTGGAGGTGGGCAGCCCTATCGCATGTTTACGAACCACGCAGCCGTAGGCATTTATAATAAATATTCGGCCGAGATAGACTACTGGTTGTACTCGTACTGTGCTTCTAGTTTATAAATCACTCATTAACAGAAGTATAGATAGGTAGCCGATATTTTAATTAAGTATACGTATCTACATAATGGAGTTTGATTATTTAGTGTCATTAAAAATTCCTCTCAGCTAGACTTGTTTAAATACATCTTGGTTAATTAGAAGTTTATTGGGTTGATTTGATATTTAAAAAAAGGTTCGATTTTGAAATAGTATGACAGTTTTTTTCGTTTGTTTTTGATCAATGACATAATTTTACAATAAAGTGTCGTACATATCAGAGTCGTACGTATCATTATTTTAATATTAAAAAATAAATTGTTAAATTGTGATACTTACCAACATCGCACCACACAACTATTATATTCTAGTGATACGAGTCAAAAACAAAACCTTGCGTTATGAATGTTAGCATTGACCTGTGTAGAAAACACATAGGTCAAACATTAAATTAATATTCATACATACACTGTTTTGTTTTTTGACCTTTCATGATCATCACAACATAACATGCCTACAGCTACGAAGAAATCCTACTTAAACCACGCCAGTTATTCACAGATTGATTAGCATTCAATTACATATATAATTTTTTACCTATAAAGCTTCGGTATAACTAAAAAAATCCGAAAGAGAAAAATTGATACTCGAGGCTGAACTCGAACTCGCGTCTCTGGATTATACGCTTCCAGCGCCATGACCACTAAGCCACCCGAGTACCCGTTTCGACTACCAAAGGAGAATGAAACCTTCACTAAGAGTTTTGGGCCAAGATTAAACAGAAATGAGAGTATTATCAATTTATAGCTTCACACTTATTAGTCTCATGCTAAATCTTTTGTTAGTTTTGGCAATCTGAAATCCAAGATAATTTTTTTTTGAAGGAGATGGAAACTTCTGGGCTAAAGCCTGTACATTACTTTACAGAGTAAGGATATGCCCTAAAAATCTTTTCTATTTTTTTCAGGTTCGAATCTTAATAAAATTGAGTAATTTTATTATTATTTTATTAAAAAATAGAAAAGATTTTTAGGGCATATCCTTACTCTGTACAGTAATGTACAGGCTTTAGCCCAAAAGTTTCCATCTCCTTTAACCATTGCTTTACGGCGCCGGGTCGCAACTTAGAACTCAACTGTACAACGCCATCTAGGCACGACAATGATTAGCATTCTTTAAAGTAAGGTGACGCTACAAAAAGGTGTGGGCCTATATACTTATCAGTGTAAACAAAGTATGGTTATCTTTAAACCATAATTAACACCTTTAGCAAATATTACAAAATATTTATTAATTAATGACTCAAACACTTCATAAAAGTATGTGCCAATTAGTCATGTAGTAAAGTGTTATTGAGTTATGCCCATCATAGATACATATTGACAACCTCTGTAGCGCAGTCGGTATATTACATGGCTGCTTCGCAGAGGTCTCGGGTTCGATTCCCGCTCAATGCAAATCTTTGTGTCCATGAGCATGATTGTTTGCATTGGTATCAGTGTTTTCTATTTTGGTATAATATTATGTATGTATTTACAAAAAAATATATATTTAAGTATGTTTATCCGTTCTCTAGTACCCATAGTACAAGCTTTGCTTAGTTTGGGACTAGGTAGCGATGTGTGAATGTGTGAGGATTATTTATTTATATCTACAATAGCTGACTAATGGCAGAATGGTGTTCCCACAATTCTAATTCTGAGTGGACCCTAAAGCCGCTCCGTAATTTGGATCATCATCATATCAGCCAATCGACGGCCACTGCTGGACATAGGCCTCCTCCAAGTATTGCCACCTTGTCCGGTCCTGTGGCTCCCTCATTCAGTGGCCAGCGTGTTAAAGTAGGCCAAACAACCCTTAGCATGTAAAATGCACCGTAATTTGGATGATTTTGACAAATTCTGTATTTTATTAAATAAACACCAAATTAATTAACCAATTTTTGTTAAACTTCTTTGGGACTACGTTGTGGGTAAACCTTTTCAAAGCCCCTTTCCATACATCTCCTTTTCAACTATAACACCTTTTTAAATAACTATTTAGGTACGAATTTTCTTTTAAATAGGTGAAGTAATTACTAAAGTTCCAAGCTACAAAAACAACCGAACGTTGAACCTCAACCTCTTCGCTTACTCCAAAGAGGTTAACAATATTGTTTTCCTAAATAAATAAGGAGGTTGTTTACCGACCTGTTGATCCACGGAACCAGTTCCGATGTTTCTACTTTCCAATGCGCATTTTACTTCATATAACATGTTTTCTTAGTAGTATTAAAACGAGATATAAGTAGTTATTTATTACTTAGCTATGGCTGCTTAAAGGCTGCTTAACCAGTAGTTATTTGACTTAGTCATGTGGTTTGTATCACATACCATGGGGTATCTTTAAATCAACTTAAGTGAAACAGAAAATCTAAATTGAAATTAATAATGTGATCTATTTTATCTTCATTTTCTGCAGGTTTATTCGTTTACGAATGTTGATTGGTTTAAGTAAAATAGAAAAATACTATAAAGTAGCTGAAAATAGAATAAGTAAATTAATTTACACGGAGATTTATTTTTATTTAAATTCATTGTTTGGATAGATTAAAAATAGTGCATTTAAAACGTTGATTAGCTGTCACTAAGCATAGGGAACCCACAAAAACATTCAAGGAGATACCTATACATTTTATTGATGGATCACGTTTTTCTTTACTAGATAAGCTATAATCATAAAACAAGAAGTAATGTGTCGTGTATTTATTTGACATATTAACAACATACAACGTCACAACATGGCTGCCGCAATAGTGACAATGTCAAAAGTAATTGAAAATCATTTAGAACTATCTGTGAAGTCGTTACAACAAAGTTAGCGATATTTACTTTAATAAATGTAAACTGTGGCAAGCGTTGTTTTGACAATAACGCGCAGTCTTGAGCCGGGATGAACAAACAAAAATTGATTTATTCACATAAGATACAACGGTATCGCTTATGAAAGTCGTTTTATAGTGGTCACACGTCTAACTTAACGGCTAAGTTTACTGAGGGTTCGGAACACGACCATGTCAGAGAAGACACCCCACTAGAAACTATGCTGGATTCCTATTGCTCTTTTGGTAATCGCTTATGATGAACTTTGCATTCGTTAATTTCATGTCTGTTCTGGCGACCGTTGTGCATAAGCTTTGCTTATGGCACAACTACCTTACCAACACTTGCCGGTGTTGCTTCTAAATACAACGTTGGTAAGACCTGATGTCGTAGGAAGAAGAGAACACATGCGCTGAGAGTTTAATTCACAATTTTATAAGATCAAAATAACTCTTCAGAGCAGTCTGCATAGTTAATTATAAATAGAAAAAAAAAGAAACGAAACGAAGAGTTTCAAGAAACGAGCGTACTCCCTTTTTAAAGGTCGACAACGCATTTGTGATTCCTCTGGTGTTGCGAGTGTCCATGTGCGGCTGTGATCACTTATCACAGCCGCACACCATCAGGTGACCTGCTGGCTCGTTGGCCTCCAATTACATTGTTTTTAAAACCCACACGCCTCGCAGGCGTTATTGTCTGAAAACGCATATTGGAATCCTGTCTGGAGTACCCAATTTTTCCAGTGTCTTTCTACTTTTCGAAAGTCTATATTGCTTCTTTAAGCAGCATTCTATTCTGTTGCAAGTTCCAGGAATAAACTTATTAACTTCATTTTTAGTACGAATAGTTATGAAATATTTTTATGTGAGAAGTTATTACCACACGATTAACTGACACTCAAATAATTCATACCGAGCACGTTTTTTTTTTCTTAATATCTCAAGCACATTTTTTTTGTTCTATGAAACGAATGGACGTACGTGTCAAGAAATACGAGTACATCTAAAGATTAGTCATCTCTTTATTTACTTCGTAGAACTAGTTGTTTCGACCTTACATAATTATATATTTATAGGAAATAACTCATTGCGGATAGGTCTTCCCTCATAGTTAGGTAATTTTACTTATTTATCATCATTGTAGTCATCTTAATCAACGCACGCCCACAATACGACATAGATTTCGAAATATGTTCACTTTGTGCGTTCCTGTGCCTTATTTTCATTTAATAATTTAGTTTGACATTATCCGTAATTCATTGTAATAAATTCATTAGTATATACGTACTTAATAATTGTAACGTTGCAATTTAATTTAATAAGTAACTTGGTTTGACATATTTAATACCCAATTCAATTTTAAAAAATTCATTGGTAGAATAATAATAGTGTTTCTATTTAATTTATTAATTTAGTGTGTAAAATTCTTCTTCTGTGATATAATTGCCTAAAATAAAGATTTTGGTCTGTTTTCTATGTATAATAATTATGTATTTACAAAAAAAAAGTATTTAAGTATGTTTACCCGTTGGTTATTAGGGACTAGATCATTGATTTATAAAAAACCCTAGATGCACATTTTCAAACAAAACTAACAGCCAAAAGTGTCACCAAATTAAACATACGCAATAAATACGTATAGTAATATCGTAAACATATTTCTTTTTTCAAATTCAATCTTACACGCATGACATAAAGTTGTATTTAAAAAGTAATGCACATAAAGCAATAAAATTTAATGATTGACGTTTGCCGGTAGAACAACGCGATACTAATTTAAAAAAAGTGCACAATGCGCCCATTTGTTGCGGACGTTTTTGGGAAGTGGAGTGTGTATCTTTGGTTTTTTGTAAATCAATGGACTAGATAGATTATTTATTTTATTTATTTATCTTAAGTTTCCCACGTAAAAAATAGGAAGCTTCACAAACTTGAAGCTTTAAATAAACATCAAATTCCTACTCCATCATCACAATGACCTCCTATCTTCACAATCTGTATAATACAATGTAATTCTTCTATCTTATATCTTCATAATGCTATAATCTAAGCTACTTTCATACAACTTCGCATAACGTGTTACCCGATGCAATTACATTCAAGCTAGATGTTTATCCGTCTCCTGGTAGTGGGACATTCTTAGGTATTAAAGTAATTACCTTTTGTAATTACTTACGTCTTTATTTATGTTTTGTAATTAACACATAGGCAGTTAATATTATATTGTAGATGATAAGAAGAATTGACTGTCACGATTGTAAAGTAACGATGTTAAGGTTTTAAGTAAGTTATCAAAGAAGGGTTTATTCGCTTAGTTATATAGAATTTTATGATACATTCATCCATCTATACATCCTCACAAACTTCGCATTTATAATATTAGTTGGATTTTTGTAAAAAGTTCTGAAACGTCATACGGCATGATCTCTATCTACAGCGGAAGTGGTCATAAAAAATTTTACCTATCAGTCAAAAAATAAATACAACATAATGATCAATTCAAAATTCATCCGTGTGGTGACGGAGTAAGAATACAATATTATTATGTCACCCCCCATCTCATCCCACGGATGTCGTAAAAACCGACTAAGGGACTAAAAATATTATCTTTACGAAGTAAAAAGAAGGAAAACTTGAAATTAAACCCTATACCAATCCGTCTGGCCAGCGTGGTATTAGTAGGGAAAGTATCCCTCCGTCACGGGAGGAGGCCCGTCCCTGCAGTGGGACATTAATGGGCTGTTATGATGATGATGATTAATTGTATATCTCTACATGATTTAAGAGAATGTTTATTAGAAAACGTTCACTGAGAAAGTTCATTCATGTCAAAGTTTCCTGTACATAACAACAATACAGTGAAAGTTGTGAGTTTGTGACCCAACCGGTGTCATAGTGCAAATTGTTATTTACTTTATGTTCATGGCTGATTGAGCGTGAGGAAAATTATTATTGTTGCTAGTTTTTCTCTTGGATTAAGATAAGATACTATTGTTTTCTATTATCTATATTTTACATAAATAAATAAATATTTACGGACATCTCTACTGTCTATTTAAACGGACTTGCTTTAAAACGTAAACATATATATGGCGTCGTGTCAACCACAGACTAAAGACTTTAGTCTTTGATCTTTGAGAAATGTATAGGAATCAAGGACAAAATTCTATAATCTACAAATTTCAAATGATAAAATTAATTTTATCTGTGAAATTTCACGTTGGAAAAAATTATATTTATTTAAAATTTAAGAAAGATAGTGGATAAATCAAAGTTATTTAAGTGTTTTCTATTGCATAAACGTTTAATGCTACTTTCCAGAAATTTTCATCCATATCAGAGTGTGCGATTGATGTAAAAACTAGTGAATTTGCAATATGTGGTGTTTGTTTACAAAATAAATCAAGTAAGGATGAATACGGTATACACAGCGCCATCTGTTCCCAAAGTAAGCTAGGCTTAACCTGCTTGTGTTATGTATGGGTAACAGAACAACGGATCATCATCATCATCATAACAGTCCATTAATGTTCCCCTGCAGGTACGGGCCTCCTCCCGTGACAGAGGGATACTTGGCCTACTAATATCACGCTGGCCAGACGGATTGGTATAGGGTTTAATTTCAAGTTTTCCTTCTTTTTATTTTGGAAAGATTATATTCACGGATAGTCCCTTAGTCGGTTGTTACGCCACCCATGGGATAAGATGGGGTGGTGACACACTGTATTCTTACTCCGTCACCACACGGAGTAAGATAACTGAATAAGATAATGTAATATAGTAGCTAGTTATATTAGACATTATACTCGAAACATGTTCTTAATATTACATTCACGAACGCCCGTTGTACCTATATACAATGGCGTCGGGCATTGCTTATGTGCAAATTAGTTTGAACATTTACTAACTTATTTGAATGCACATTGTATTTTGAAATTATTGACAACTATAGATAGCTGTGTATACTTACTATGTATATAGAAAGTGTGGTTATGCAGTAATAGATGATGTCACCTTCTCATCTGACAAACTCTGTGGCGTAGTGGTTATACATATACAAATACAAACACATAAAAAGTACCATTTTCCACTTACAGACTAATATACATATTATTATTCTTTAAAATAACAACTAACATTTGTAAGTAGGTACATAGTACTCGTATATAACATGATTGCTACGCAGAGGTCTCGGGTTCAATTCCCGCTCAATGCTAATATTTGTGTGCATGAACATGATTATTTGCATTGGTCTGAGTGTTTCTTTGTACGAATATGATATGTATGTATTTACAAAAAAAAGTATATAAGTACTATAGTGTGACCACAGGAGCTGTGCACCCCCTGAGGTATGCGCGGCGAGGTGGGGGACGAAGAAAAAATAAGTGTCCGTTATGGTAGCGTACACGTGATAGTTCTGATAGAAAGGGAATTTTTCTTTTGATAAATTCTTTATGTAAAAATAATACGTGAAATTCTGACTGAATTAGTGTAGGTAAATCCTTTATGCGAATTCACAGTGGAAATTGTCAAAAATCCATGTTAATTTATGTTCATAGTACTGGTACAGATAATATGCTCACAAGTGATTTGAATATCTCGAGAACTACAAAACATAGGTACAGTAATTCTGTTAATACAGTAGAAATGTAACACTGAAATAACGCCTGTGTAACACTTTATGTCAATACAAAATTCAATATTATCGGAGATATTAACGGTTCTTAGGGGCCGGGCTGGAGTTATTTCATTACGCTATAATATGTATTAAAACTACAACAACTATTTTTTTTTTAATGTAGGTACAGTCTGTCTATAAAGTCCTAAAAAAAAAGTAGGGCGCCACTGTGCTACACGTAGCAACCCTATTTAGTCTGAAAAAATAGTTTTTAAAACAATTATGTTCAAATAACACTACACTATTAGAGCACTTATAATACTAGGGCATTTCTTGTAGGTAAGCCTATTGCAATTAAAGTTTTGCGTAGAACTTCAGGACTACAATTAAAATCCATCTCAGTTCTAGCTATCATCTGCAATTTTCTGAGGGTTGGAACCCGAAATTTTACAAAAGTTATGTAAATTGAACATTTGATTATACCTACAATAAATTTAGGCATAACTAGAAACAAAATACAGGTAAAAGAAGAAAAATGTTATATACCTCATTTTTACTGTAGAACATAATTGTGGGGGAGATCAGAAATATAGAAACATCCATTTCTTTCTATGGCCGGCCTTGCCTGTGTTTACCAGGATTAGCATTATTTTTAAATCTGCTATTTTTTAATTTAATAATTCTAATGGAATGGAAATAATAACTACAATACCTAACTAAAATTTATTCAGTTTTAAATATTAACCAACAAGATACATATCATTTAACATGGATTTACTAAGAGGTAAATGATATAAAATTTAATAAAATATTGCAATTAATTATTTTTTGTAGACAGACCAGTCGATGCGAAAGTGACATAGTTTAGTTATCAATATTATGGTCTACTTTAGTTATGCGGGGTGTGGGAATAAAATCCGGTTTACTTTAACATTGTATATTATCACTTTTCCATAATTATTGCCAAAATACAACTCTCTGTCTTTCCCGCTTAGATTCCGATATCATGGCCGCCGCCGACGCAGTGACGCGGCCTTGACAATACACTAACCAATTTTACATCTAAATTCTTAACATCATGATTTTATCTATTTAAATGAATTCTAAAATACATTTGTAACAAAGTACTATTTATAATAACAGTTTACTACTTGAATAAATACATTAACTATCAATAACTTTCTCTATTGTTTACTTCCTGTTGCTTCGATCAACACAACGTCATCATTGGCAAAAACAATAATTTACGAAGAGTACATACGACATATACACAATAATATTATTAAAAATAATAGGTGAGCTTACAATATCAACCTTAATATAGACATAAAGCAATTAATTCAAATTCAAATTGGAATAAATCTTGACTGAATTATACTAATGCAACTGATAATGTATCAACAGAAATGGTCGTACTACGATTTTTCTTACTTACAATGAATAATATCTAACCTAAAAATGTGCTATGTACACAATGCCTGTTTTTTGTCTCTAGATCTCAAATGGAGTGAATTTATTACTTGAGACAGATTACGAAAAACAGTAACACGATTACATACTCATCAAAGTTGCAGTTCGCCCATAAACATCATCCAAATCGCATAAATGTTGACCAGAATCGTGCTCCGCTAAACATCGCCTTATAACTTTTAAAATCACTTCCCGTATGCCACTTTGCTTTACTCTACACATTATTTACATTGTTCTTCGTAAGTCAGTATTAGTTTATTGTAGATAAATGAACTACTAAATAAATAATAAATCACAAATTTGACGATTTTATAGACATATCTGTAATATATTACACTTACTTAGTTGATCACAATGTAACTCAAATATACTCATATTTTATTAAAAATATGCAGGTGATAAATAAGAACTCCCCTTACTCATAAACGCCTCTTCAAACTGTTTAACGAGATTATTATTTGTAAAATCAAACTTATACCAAACAAAACCGTAAGAATTTAAGGTAATCAATTAACTAAAATTTAAGAGGCGTTTATGAGTAAGGGGGTTATCTGTATATCTGATTTCTAATTCCTCATTATTAATCTTAACAATAGGATTTTTTTTTTATTTATGCAGATTTTTTTGGCATAGTAACCAACTCGATATAGCTTTTGTTTATGCTACCATAACGAACACCTACCTGCTGTCACGAGTTTTGACGGCAGTGTCATAACAATTCGAACATTATATTTTTCTTTAAGAATTTCATGTTCTTAGAGTATTTGATACATTCCGCTAGATGTCATTTTTCTCAAAGTTACATTATAAAAACACAAATAATGTTCCTATTTACGCTTAAAACTATACAACAATGTAAATACTTTCTTGGAGTTTTAAATAAAACTGTCTTTTAATAGAAAACTGCTACAGCCGCTCGTGCAGCGACCAGTACCAGCCAAATAACTTAAGTATATTGCGTCAGATGTCGCTAGTAGCTACATCATAGACAGTTTATTCTATACCAGTATTTATCATGTACTCTATATCTCCACCCCCCTCTCGCCGCGCGCATACCTCAGGAGGTGCACAGCTCCTGTGGTCACACTATAATATCCGTTGTTCTGTTACCTATAACACAAGCAGGTTAAGTCTAGCTTACTTTGGGAACAGATGGCGCTGTGTAGAGATGTCCGAGAATATTTATATAACTTATTTATCTGACGTGGGCATCGTTAAAACCAAAGGGATAGGTTGCAGAACGCGGAAAAACAGCACCCCCGTTTATTTGTTTTATTTTTAACGTAATGAAATCATTTACCGATACTTATCAGCATGTTGGACTAGAAATAACTAAAACAAGTAATTTTCATGTCATGTCATCCTCCATGGCCTGTTTATCCTCTATTATAACATATTTGGTAAAATTAAGATCCTAACAAAACCATTTTGGATATATAAAAAACTTATTGAAGCTGTGCCTCTAGTTCCTTAAATAAATAAATATTCCTCACACTTTCACACAATGCCATCTAGTCAAACTAAGCAGAACTTGTACTATGGGTACTAGACAACGGATAAACATACTTAAATACTTTTTTTTCTTGTAAATACATACATCTATACTAATATTATAAAGAGGTAAAGTTTGTGTGTTTGTGACGTTGTAATAATAATCGGGTAATCTCTGGATCTAATGAACCGATTTTAAAAGTTCTTTCTGTGTTGAATAGTTTATTTATCGGGGAGGCTATATTTATAGTATCACGCTATGACTAATAGGAGTGGAGCAGTAATGAAATATATTTAAAAAAACGGACGCGTTTCTTATCGCCGTCCAACGAAGTGGGCACGGGTCAGCTAGTATTATATATATAGAAAATGAAGTTCTAGAAAGATTTAACTGAAGTACCTTTTGTACTCCTCGTACATACACACCTCAACAAAGTCTAGGGATATTTTGTATAAAGTTGTGAAACTCAAAAAATTTGGTTTGTAATTTTGTTTTTTTTTTAATTCTTTTGATGAAAACTTACTTTGTTAACCTTTTTCAACCATTCTAAATTTGAATTTGAAAAAATAAATTAAAAATAAACGATTTACGCGGCTTAAACGTAGTCAAGTTTGTTAATTTCATTTACCAGCAGTAAGTTTTGACTGCTTTTATGTATAAAATTTAAGTTTTATGACAATTTAAACGTTTATTTCGAATGAATGATATTGTGTGCATCAAGCAGCGGCGCCATTTAATCATAGAGGAAATTTTAATGGTAGTAGGCATGCTCCCAGCTGCGGGTACTAAGCGGAGTATTGCTGAAGAGATTGGAACAATACAAAATATGAAATCAAGGTTTTGGTCACGTTATCGTGCTACTGGTGAAGTGGCTGAAAGATACCACAGCAAAAAGTCTATCACCACTCAACGACATGATCGATTTTTGCAAGTTCCCGCGAAAAGACAGCCAAATGTTACTGCCATGCAGCTGGTTTAGAGGCTCCAGCTCTTGGTGGAGACTCTTGCGGGTGACCAAACTTTCAGAAGAGGTCGGCATGAAGCCCACCTTTATGCTCGTATACTGCTTTGAACTCCAGGACTACGCCGAGTGAATCGCGCACGACGACTAGAGTGGGCTCGTGAACATTTGCTCTGCAAAGATAACCTGTTATCTGTAGTGGTGTTTACACATGAGTCCCGGTTCGGTTTCCACTCCGATTCACGTAGAGAACGTGCTTGGCGAGTTCCTGGTTGTGATAGCCGTCTACGACATCGTCAGGAAATCCATTCATTCCACGTTGGAACAATTAAGGTTTGGACGGGAATTCGTGTCGGTCGAAGAACAGAGGCGCGTTTTGATCAGAAACACCATGGCGGCTGAAAAATAACATAACGAGGTGCTAGTACTAATAATCTACCCCCGTAGACTACAATTGGGCCAAATGTTCAAGTTCATGGACGATAACACCCGTCCGCATAAAGCGAGAGTGATGACGAGCTGGTTGCAGGAGCACGACGTATCGATTTTATGCTGAATCACTCAATCGCCTAACCTCAAAACCATAAAATACGCGTAGGACATGTTCAATAGAAGGGCTTTGATGATTTTTCCTACATAAAATTGCGATGGAAGGGTAACTTTTTTTGCATCCTAGTCGGACCTGGAACAATATACCGTACCAAGACCTGGATAACCTAATAAAAGCATTAAAAACCATTGCAGGTCCGTTATTTACGGTTTTTTCAATGTGCTGACTACTGATTACCCACATAACAGTTAAAAACAGATTAATTTTAGCTTATTTTCACTTTTGCTTAAGAAACAAATTCATTGATACTTTTACAAATTTTCTTTTTTTTTTATTTATTTGAAAAAAAAAATATTTAAGCAAAAATAATACTTTCATTTAATTTTGGATTGTAGCCTGATAAATTACCTTTATAAAAATATAAACATGTTGGATGTTATCTTCAATAATTTTGGAGTTAATTGAGTAAATACCAAATATCCCTAGACTTTGTTGAGGTGTGTACATAGAATATGCAGAAATTCCCGTGTAAATCATTCGTCAATGCCAGTTATTCGTTTGTCTTTAGCGTCTATTCTTTATTCATTATGCATTCTTGGTACTTATAGAAGAGTATTATGTTTAACACTCAATAAAAATGGCGTCTATTTGAGCTATTCCAACGTACATTATTCTAAGAATAACTCTTTCTTTCATTCTTAACATTCTTTCCTGAAACTAGATTTACGTTTAGATTAAGAAAATATAATAGAGATTATGTGCGTGCTGCTTCCGTCATGCTACTTAGTTCAGATTAGTGATTTTAGCTATTAAGGTACCTAAGTACTGGCGGAATTTTACTTGCCCAGCCTGATGTTAGTTTTCAGAGGCGTTTGCGTTATCTAGTTCGTTTAAGGGCCTTGGCGTGGCTCAACTAGCGAGTATTTGTATGACAATCTCTCAACACTTTAAATGTTTTTCAAAAATATTGCATTTAAAGTGTTGAGAGTGTGTCATGCAAATACTTTATTGCCTTTTCTCAAGACTTTGTTATCAACATTTTACATTTTTTATCCTATTTGCGAATTATGATTTTTTTTCTACTGGCAGCGCTAGTGAGCCCTATCAACGCTCTAAGAGCTACTCAAGAATACATCCCTCCCCGCCATTTAATTGCAAAATGACATTAACGCAGGCGTTTGCGACAAAGTTGGTCCATTTGCTTGCTATACAAATTATTTTAGCAACTAGTCTATACATATAATAAATCTGTAGAGGAGTCAATTCTGTACTTGAAATATATTCCCAAAATAACTATCAGGGTGTGATTAGTGATCGATACTGATGCCAAAAATGCAATCAGTACAATTTTTGTCTGTCTGTCTGTCTGTCTGTCTGTCTGTCTGTATGTTCGTTATAGAAACAAAAACTACTTGACGGATATTGATGAAACTTGGTACAATTATTCTTCATACTCCTGGTCAGGTTATAGTATACTTTTTATCACGCTACGATCAATAGGAGCAGAGCAGTGAAGGAAAATGTTGGTAAAACGGAAGAAATTAGAATTTTTAAGTTTTAGGTAGCTATTAAGGTAGGACATGTAACTTAGGTTATTTTGTTGGGTATGTTAAAAAGCAAGAAAGAAAGAAAAATGATCGCTTGAAAGCCCTGAAAAAAATTATTGACAAAAAAATGTTTTACCCTTTAAGAATTTTATATACATAAAATATAAACATTGCAATGAAGATATATATATATATATATATATATCATCAAAAGATAAGATATATATATCATCTTCCAAATACCAAATTTTGATAAAACCGAAGAAATTAGAATTTTTAAGTTTTAGGTAGCTATTAAGGTAGGACATGTAACTTATGTTATTTTGTTGGGTATGTTAAAAAGCAAGAAAGAAAGAAAAATGATCGCTTGAAAGCCCTGAAAAAAATTATTGACAAAAAAATGTTTTACCCTTTAAGAATTTTATATACATAAAATATAAACATTGCAATGAACATTGATATTAAAATTTCATCAGGCGTTTAAAAAATGTAAACTATTTTTTTAGAGCTTTGAAGCGTCTGTTAGGTAAAACGGCCTATACTTTTCATCACGCTACAGCAGTGAATGAAAATATTGGTAAAACGGGAGAAATTAGAATTTTTAAGTTTAAGGTAGTGATTTAGTTATGAAATCTAACGTAGGTTATTTTGTTAGGTTGGTTAAAATGAAAGAAAAATTATCGCTAGAACGCCCAGAAAAAAATTATTAACCATTTTAACTCCTCGCAACAGTCAGGCATATGAGATTAATAAAAAAATACTGTCGAATATACAAGTGAAAAGTAAACTTTATTTTTCAATAAATAGAATGGTCGATGAACAAGAAACCACTAATTACCCTATCGACGGGTCCTACGTAGACAGAAATATTTTTTGCTAGATGGTAAAAAGGTGTTAGGTACAATAAGTTATTTCAGCATTTTTTTTACAAAAGACAAATCCCACACTAGCCTTTAAAAATATCAATTTAACGGACACAAAGAACATCCAGACTAAGGACAATAGTTTGTGTATCACAATTGTCCTCCATGGGAATCGAACCCGCGACCTCATGCACGCCAGCCATGTAATGCGACCGCCGCGCCACCGAGGCAGGTAATTCTGCCGCACCATAACGTAGCGTGCAAATGTATTCATTCATAATTAATTAGCGATTATCCGTGTGGTGACGGAGTAAGAATACAATATGTCACCTCCCCATCTCATCCCATGGGTGGCGTAAAACCGACTAAGGGACTATCGGTGAATATTATCTTTACGAAATAAAAATGAAGGAAAACTTGAAATTAAACCCTAAACCAATCCGACTGACCTGCGTGGTATTAGTAGGCCAAGTATCTCTCCGTCACGGGAGGAGGCGCGTCCTTGCAGTGGGACATTAATGGGCTGTTATGATGAAATAAGCGATGTCATTTATTTTAACTTACAAATTTGACAACAGATGGCATTGTGCCTGTGACGTCATTTTCAGTATCGCGGTGTTAAGATTTTCCTTAAAAGAATGACGTTCGCTCATGTCTTTCAGTATAAGTTTCTTAGACGCAGTCTTCATAAATCTGTCTTTGTAAAGGTCTGTTCTTGAAAAGGTTTTGGTTCGTTCGTTAATTTTACAATTCTTTTGTAAGTATATCTGTTTGTTATAAGGTTTAAAAAACGATTTTTCAGTATTAAATCGAAATGCGAAGTAAGTAACATCCGCCACGCGAACGAAGTCGCGGGCACAGCAGCTAGTATTATATATAACTTCTATTTGTCTAGTACCCCATAGTACAAGCTTTGCTTAGTTTGGGACTAGATGGCGTTGTGTGAAAGTGTGAGGAACTACTGTAAATATTATTTTAGTTTACTAAAAGCTACGGCGGACCTCGTCGTGTGCCCAATCTGCACGTAAAGGTTCGCGGTCTTAATTCCAGAACCTTTACATCTATCTGTTACTTGCTAAGAATCAAACGCTACCACCCTAACTCATCCAAAACCCATCAAAACAACGTTAAAATCAAAACAAATTAATCACAGCTCTAAAGTCCGATTTACACATCTACAACTACAGTAGCGAATTAAGTAATTAAGTAGTAAGTTGTTGATTTGAATAGATCTCCATCCTAATTTTTGACGAGTTAAGTACGAAGTAGCCCCCTCTCTTGCGTCTCGCCAACTTAACTCGCCAAAAATTAGGATGGAGATCTATATACTTAATCAACAACTTACTACTTAACTCGCTACTGTACTTGTCGATGTGTAATTCGGGCTTAATAGCCAACATAATCATAACTATAATTTAATTACGAACACAATTTACTACGCGTTAGTTACTATGAATGAACCGCGTGACTGTAACTGCATTTACTTAGACTAGATGGCGTTACTGTGCAAGGTATGAGGAAAAACGTTCGAAGATGGTACTCTACCTAGTGAATCAGGATTTGTTTTAATGCCTTATAGTTATTATTACTTTGATTTTAAACCGGTATTACTCTTCAAAAACTGTTTCGTTTTTTTATATGTACCTAATCAGATTATTTATTGCAAAAAATCTGTTGAGTTGACTTTTTCGTGAATGACCTTATGTCAAATGAATCTCGTTTAACTTACGTGTGAAAAAAACCAAAACTAAATTACATAAGTACAGATAAATATTGAAAAAACTGCCGGTCTTGTGATCCTGTATCATTAAGATTTATAAACATCATGACAAAAAGACCATCTAGGCTCAGGACATTCATTTGTAGATGGAACAGTTGTGTACTAAATTTTCTTAGTTTAGGTGAAGGACATAGTAGCTAGTGATATTACATAGATAAAGGACTTAACTGCTTGTAGCAAGTATCATCATAAATAATCATAACAGCCCATTAATACGCGTACTGCAGGGACGGGCCTCCTCCCGTGACCAGGCCAGACGGATTGGTACAGGGTTTAATTTCAAGTTTTCCTTGTTCCTTCTTTTTATAGTCCCTTAGTCGGATTTTTACGACACCCATGGGATGAGATAGGGTGGTGACATATTATACATATTGTATTCTTACTCCGTAACCATACGGAGAGCAGCAAGTATAGTGCGGGGGTAATCGACAAAATAGAGTTTTTCTCCATTTGGTTTTGACAAGGCATGACTTTACCGTTAGTTAAGCGACTTGTTTAAGTCGTCAGTAGTAACAAACTTTACGCAATGACAATGGCCATCGACGCACCACAAACAATCAGCACCACAGATTATCCTTTATTTTCATGACAGGCAAAAGACCCCACATTCAGCCGCGCAAATCAAATGACAGGTTGTATACCAAGTGTAGGTAGTTAATTCACACGTAATTATTGAGTTTTATCGTTTGTTATATATAAAAAAGTTTCTTTTTTAATGAAATGGAGAGAAAATTTTGTTTATTTAAACTATTGTATACTATAATTTGTTAGGAATACATGTTAACTATCCATTTAAAAAAACTATATACAATGACAATGCACATCGATGCACCACAGACCACCCTTTATTTTCATGACAGGCAAAAGAATCAACATTCAGCCGCGCAAAATGACAGGTTGTATACCAAGTGTAGGTAGTTAATTCACACGTAATTATTGACTCTTGCTTTCGATAGAGATCGGATGTGACGAACTGGGTCGACACTTTCTCGAGACACGAGTTTTTTGCTCTATTTATATGTAAGCTAGTTAAGTGGTGATGTGAGAAGTTATTTCTTGGAATACTTTGTTGTGATATATTGTCACGTCCTTTTAATGACTTATTGGAAGGACGGGCATCCCTCTAGCGACAGAAAAAAACATTAACAGACTTGCAGTTAGTATTGCTTTTGCTTACAGAGATACTTTCTTTTAGTCAGCTTTTACGACACTCATACGTTGTGATGTGACAGGAACGTCATGACATAATGAAAGGCTAATTTTTGTTTAATTAGGCTTACATAATAATTTTGTCCAAATTATTATCATGTCAGCCCAAAAAAAATCTACTTCTAGGCCTCTTCCAAATATGTATTTAGGTACACAGAGCGTGCTCTTATTTTATTTTGATCACCATAACAACCATATTATTATCGTTTACTTTTGGACGTAGGCCTCCTTCAAATACTTCCACTTTGCGCGGTCATGTGCAGGGAGGCCCTCCCTCATTCAACGGATTCGCGCCGTCCTAACTAGGTCGTTTGTCTACTAATATTGAACTATCTCCGTGTGGTGACGAAGTAAGAATACAATATGTCACCACCCCATCTCATCCCATGAGTGTCGTAAAAGCCGACTAAGGGACTATCCGTAAATATTATCTTTACGAAATAAAAAGAAGGAAAATTTAATTTAAACCCTATACCAATCCATCTGGCCAGCGTGGTATTAGTAGGCCAAGTATCCCTCCGTCACGGGAGGGGTCCCGTTCCTGCAGTGGGACAATAATGGGCTGTTACGATATTCTAAATAAAGGTACATAATTCAATTTATACTTTTATGCATTCTTATTCCCTTTATCAAACGGTTGGTTAACAATTTTCTTTTGTATAACTATTTGTAACATTGTAAACGACATACATTGGCGCATAGAAATGTAACGATAAAAAATTATATCGTTTGTTTTTTATTATTATTTGTTTGTAAGAGTGGGTCAGTAACAGTATTGCGATTGTTGTTTATTTAAATACATTATTTACAACAGATAGTTTACTTATTTAATTAGGTATTTAAAATATGCATAATACATATAATAGGTCCCAGTGGCGAAGGGTGGATTTTTATAAAAGGGAAGCCGAAGATTCCGTGGACTTTTGTTCTACTTTATATTACTATTATTCTGTAGTTCATAGGTATTCGTGAGAAAATGTTTCGATTTTACCTAGTTGTCCCGAACTCATAAACTTAAAATACGAAAATGTTTCTCTGTTTGGAAGACTTCTTTGATCAATTAGATTAATTGTTTATATTGCTATATCCTAAATGATTCTA
The DNA here is from genome assembly GCA_905475405.1 of Schrankia costaestrigalis. Taxonomy (NCBI): domain Eukaryota; kingdom Metazoa; phylum Arthropoda; class Insecta; order Lepidoptera; family Erebidae; genus Schrankia; species Schrankia costaestrigalis. The sequence goes on along the minus strand of FR997852.1, from coordinate 5,263,908 downwards.
CATACCTACTTACTTACTTTTAGAATCTGAGAATACTGTCTGTAAGCCACTTACTTATACGTATCGAAATGAGATAATTGTATTAAAATGTTTCGTAAATCCACAGCGCCGGCGTTTCTTATATTTATAATTCAATTTCGAGAATGATGTTTTATCGCACATCACATAATAGGATAGTCAATATAATATAACACTATTAACCTGTCCCTTATAACAACAAACTATTAAATTTGCTGAAAACAATACAAACAAGTACTTACAAAAATATTCCATAGGATCCCAACGCACTACGACAAAAATAAAGTCAACCAATGCACAACACATAATACACAATCATAAATAATTAAACATACAAATTTTACTACTTTAAACAAGAAAGCGAATTTTATAACCTATTTGCAGAAAATAAATACAAATATCTGTTTTTTCTTCAAATGGTCCTATCGTTTACCGATGATTCTGCCAAAGTCAAGACGCAAGCCGTATAAAAATATAAAAACAAATAAATATAATTAAAAACTAAAAATTCAGAAGAAAGGCTGATTTCTATCAGATTTAAATAATTGATAAAAACAAAGGAATGTCAATGGCAAATTAAGTACTTAACGTGAAATGAAATGAAACTTCGTTACAATTGGTCGGTCCACTGGTTGCAATAGTGCTTTCTCGCTCTCGCAATGTTGTAGTTGTATCTTTTATCCTTGTCATAAGCCGATGGCCACCGGCTTATATGGTACCTTAGATCGACGAATACAAAGTGTCACGTGACCGTACGATTTCCGTACAGTCTGTTGTACTGGATTCCTAATTTCGCGACCGGCTTACTGCGCTCCGCGCATGCGCGCTTTAAGTACTCTCTGACTGAACCATAACAAGTTGTTAGTTGACAACCTTTAATTACAAGATGGCGTTATGAGTACGTAAATAATTATATTGAAAATTATTATTACTGTAATTATTATTGCGATTTACGTAAGAGAATACTTTTTTGTTTTATATTATTTTGTATTGAGTGGATGTTGCGTCATTGATTTATAATTGATTAATAGACAATGCTAAGCGGTTTTTGCAAAGGTAAGCCGGTAGGAATCGAGTTATATGGACACTTCGCCACTAATAGGTCCTATGAAAAATAACTATTATTTGTATTAGTAAAATAAGCCTGTAAATAAGGGTCCAATTTAAACCAGCGGAATTTACCATTTAAATAAATGTAACTTCTTCCCTTATATTTTTTTACTTATGATTAAAATGCTAAAAGTTAGCTAAGATGTGCGCTATTATTTATACGAAATTTCATTCTATAATAAGTTCAATAATTATTGCAAAAATTAAGAAAACGTTAGTATGAAAAATCAAACTTCGCATAAAATCTCCATACAAAACGGCAATTTCATAGGTAAAGTAACCTAATATAATGTGTATCAGTGGCGAAGGGTGGATTTTTATAAAAGGGAAGCCGAAGATTCCGTGGACTTTTGTTCTACTTTATATTACTATTATTCTGTAGTTCATAGGTATTCGTGAGAAAATGTTTCGATTTTACCTAGTTGTCCCGAACTCATAAACTTAAAATACGAAAATGTTTCTCTGTTTGGAAGACTTCTTTGATCAATTAGATTAATTGTTTATATTGCTATATCCTAAATGATTCTACATACCTACTTACTTACTTTTAGAATCTGAGAATACTGTCTGTAAGCCACTTACTTATACGTATCGAAATGAGATAATTGTATTAAAATGTTTCGTAAATCCACAGCGCCGGCGTTTCTTATATTTATAATTCAATTTCGAGAATGATGTTTTATCGCACATCACATAATAGGATAGTCAATATAATATAACACTATTAACCTGTCCCTTATAACAACAAACTATTAAATTTGCTGAAAACAATACAAACAAGTACTTACAAAAATATTCCATAGGATCCCAACGCACTACGACAAAAATAAAGTCAACCAATGCACAACACATAATACACAATCATAAATAATTAAACATACAAATTTTACTACTTTAAACAAGAAAGCGAATTTTATAACCTATTTGCAGAAAATAAATACAAATATCTGTTTTTTCTTCAAATGGTCCTATCGTTTACCGATGATTCTGCCAAAGTCAAGACGCAAGCCGTATAAAAATATAAAAACAAATAAATATAATTAAAAACTAAAAATTCAGAAGAAAGGCTGATTTCTATCAGATTTAAATAATTGATAAAAACAAAGGAATGTCAATGGCAAATTAAGTACTTAACGTGAAATGAAATGAAACTTCGTTACAATTGGTCGGTCCACTGGTTGCAATAGTGCTTTCTCGCTCTCGCAATGTTGTAGTTGTATCTTTTATCCTTGTCATAAGCCGATGGCCACCGGCTTATATGGTACCTTAGATCGACGAATACAAAGTGTCACGTGACCGTACGATTTCCGTACAGTCTGTTGTACTGGATTCCTAATTTCGCGACCGGCTTACTGCGCTCCGCGCATGCGCGCTTTAAGTACTCTCTGACTGAACCATAACAAGTTGTTAGTTGACAACCTTTAATTACAAGATGGCGTTATGAGTACGTAAATAATTATATTGAAAATTATTATTACTGTAATTATTATTGCGATTTACGTAAGAGAATACTTTTTTGTTTTATATTATTTTGTATTGAGTGGATGTTGCGTCATTGATTTATAATTGATTAATAGACAATGCTAAGCGGTTTTTGCAAAGGTAAGCCGGTAGGAATCGAGTTATATGGACACTTCGCCACTAATGTGTATATTTATTTTCAAAGCACATTTACATCATATTAATACATTTATTTTATAGGAAAGAAAAATACACACCTCAACAAAGTCTAGGGATATTTGGTATTTACTCAATTAACTTCAAAATTATTGAAGATAACATACAACATGTTTATATTTTTATAAAGGTAATTTATCAGGCTACAATCCAAAGTTAAATAAAAGTATTATTTTTGCGTAAATATTTTTTTATTCAAATAAATAAAAAATTCGGAAAATTAGTAAAACTAACAATGAATTTGTTTCTTAAGCAAAAGTGAAAATAATCGAAAATTAATCTGTTTTTAACTGTTATGTAAGTAATCAGTAGTCAGTAGATTAAAAAAACCGTAAATAACGGTCCTGCAACGGTTTTTCATGCTTGGATTAAGTTATCCAGGTCTTGATGCGGTATAATGTTACAGGTCCGACTAGGATACAAAAAAAGTTGCTCTTCCATCGCAAGTTTATGCAGAAAAATTCATTAAAGCCCTTCTTTTGAACATGTCCTACGCGTATTTTATGGTTTTAAGGTTAGGCGATTGAGTGGTTCAGCATAAAATGGATACGTCGTGCTCATGCAACCAGCTCGTCATCACCCTCGCTTTATGCGGACGGGTGTTATCGTCCATGAACTTAGACATTTGGCCCAATTGTGGTCTACGGGGGTAGATTATTAGTTCTAGCACCTCGTTAAGTTATTTTTCAGCCGTCATGGTGTTTCTCATCAAAACGCGCTCTGTTCTTCGACCGACACAAATTCCCGTCCAAATCATAATTGTTCTATCGTGGTATGAATAGTTTTTCTGAGGATGTTGTAGACGGCTATCACAACCAGGAACTCGCCAAGCACGTTTTCTACGTGAATCCGAGTGGAAACCGAACCGGGACTCATGTGTAAACACCACTACAGATAACAGATCAATTTTGCAGAGCAAATGTTCACGACCTCACTCTAGTCATCTTGCGCGATTTGCTCAACGTATTGCTGGAGTTCAAAGCGGTCGATAAAGGTGGGCTTCATGCCGACTTCTTCTGACAGTTTGGTCACCCACAAGAGGCTCCACCAAGAGCTAGAGCCTCTAAGCCAGCTGCATGGTAGTAACATTTGGCTGTCTTTTCGCGGGAACTTGCAAAAATCGATCATGTCGTTGAGTGGTGATAGACTATTTGCTGTGATATCTTTCAGCCACTTCACCAGTAGCACGATAACGTGACCATAACCTTGATTTCATATTTTGTACTGTTCCAATCTCTTCAGCAATACTACGCTTAGAACCCGCAGCTGGGAGCATGCCTACTGCCCTTAACATTTCTTCTATGTTGAAATGGCGCCGCTGCTTGATGCACACAATATTAATCATTCGAAATAAACGTTTAAATTGTTATAAAACTTAAATTTTACACAAAAAAGCAGTCAAATCTTACTGTTGGTAAGTGAAATTTTCGAACTTGACTACGTTCAAGCCGCGTAAATCTTTTATTTGTAATTTTATTTTTCAAATTTAAATTTAGAATGGTTGAAAAAGGTTAACAAAGTAAGTTTTCATCAAAAAAATTAAAAACAAACCAATTTTTTCTGAGTTTCACAACTTAATACAAAATATCGTGAAAATATCCCTAGACTTTGTTGAGGTGTGTATGTACCTACACCTAATATAATAGGTATATGACATTACGGTATGCATTACAGTGACAATAATAGATAGATAAATAAATATAATTAGGTATATTAAAAAGATCTATTTAATAAACACATACATACATATTCTAAATCTATACTAATATTATAAAGAGGTAAAGTTTGTGTGTTTGTTGTTAGTCACAAACAAACGAACGTTGCTTTGACGTTCGAAAAACGCACGACGGCCGTACGGCACGAAAAGCCTAATTGAAAGACCCTTTAGTAGTCTATGTCCACCCCTACTAGGCATGAGTTAATGTATTTGTAAATAGTATATGAACTAAATATACGCGGATGTTATCAGTATCATCTTATGGTGTGCGTTTACGCGTAACATTTGCGTGTACGCGCTTGTTAATTATAATTATAAAATCTAAGAATCAATTTCTAATAAAGGTAAACATTACCATTTACTACTTAAACAATATTCATAATCAGACTTCTGTGGCGTAGTGGTTATAGTTTATAGGTAATACGGACAAGTATCAGGTTCGATTCAGGCTGTACGTGAATCTTTGTGTTCGTGAACACAAATGTATGCATTGTATGTATCTAACACCCACTCAAACACAATCACACAAAGTAGTAGTATCTAAAATTATATAACTTAAATCATCATTATCATCATAATAGCCCATTAATGTCGATGTGACGGAGGGATACTTGGCCTTCTAATACCACGCTGGCCAGACGGATTGGTACAGGGTTTAATTTCAAGTTTTAGTTCTTTTTACTTTGTAAAAATAATATTTACGGTTAGTTCCTTAGTCGGTTTTTACGACATCCATGGGATGAGATGGGGTAGTGACATATTGTATTCTTACTCCGTCAACACACGGACAATAACTTAAATAATTTTTATTTATTAGTTTATATTAATATTATTTGTAATTAGTTACTACGCAAATATAAAATAGTGCATTTAAAATAGCTTGGATGTCAGAATTTTAATAACAATGTGATATTTACTTTAAGGTAATTTTTCCTTCCCTATTTGATTCAATATAAAAAAAAACTGACCAATAATATAAAACACCTGCTTACCACACGTAGATAACAAACGTACTTTAATTATCGACATCCGTAGTTAGCTGACCTAATCCACGATCGCATGCAACAGTAGCAATTAAAGATTATGACCACACAATTGTTCTCATAATCATCGTATTTATAGATTTATCTCTGTGCTATAGTAATAATTATGCTTTATTGTTGGCAAAAAAAATGCACTAAGCCAAAATCCCAAAATCACTCAGGCGCAAAATGCTACAGAGACATTCTGCGAAAGAGATATTCTGCGCAAGAGACGTTTTGCGACAAGCGTCATTTTGAGAAAAGAGACATTTTGAGCCTGAGCCTTTAAAAATCAGCGCTTTATTCTAGCATTCATTGTGACAAAAGGGTTTACAAATAACAGCATAATGCTAAGTTTCAACCCTTTTTTCACAAATAAAGTTAAAAAAATAAATAAGTAGATCACATTTTTCTAGTGTTTTGTAACAAATAAATAGTCGTTTATTTTTAAATGCACGCCTTCTTTATTCTTTCATTGTCAGTACCCAGGGTACCACATTTACTGAGATCCTTAAAAGACTTCTTTCTTTAATGACCTACCACCAAGTTCAAAAGCTAAAAATGGTGTCTAGATCATTGGTAGAATCTTCAGACTCAGACCCCTGAGTATGCGAAAAGAGACAAGTTATATTCTGAACCCGACATGTAATTTTCTGATTCGATATTGCAGGGAAACATCGAACCTAATTACTTTCATTGTCCCTCTTAAACTTCTCTATTTAACAACTTTAACACAATCTTCCTTTTTTGAGTTGCTTTCCGCGAAGGAAGGCAGGAAAATGGCATATTTCTTCCTTTCTTCGCGTATGTTTCAAACTACATAAAGCAATTCAAAAGAGCAAGATTGTGTTAAAGTTGTTAAATAAAGAAGTTTAAAAGTGACAAGGAAAGTATGTTCGGTGTTTCTCCACAATATCTGAAGAGGGAAGAGGAAGATTGTGTTCCTCATACAGTTCTTTTCTTTTTTAGCCTACCGCAGTATTACAAACTATTCTCACATTAAAACTATTATTACTTGTGTCCCACAACGCGATCTATAAGAAACATTTATAATATAACAATGCTTATCTTTGTCCACAGGAAAACACTTAGTCTTTTCAACGGATCCTGAATCTGTGAAAGACGAATTCGCATTCGACAACCCAGGCTTCAGACAAGAGGAACGTCATGCTTGGCAACATGAAGCTCCGACGTTACCGCTGACTGGTAAAGGACAACCGGGACTCCATGTTGAGTTTACCAAGCCTGAGCAGAGTAAAGATGATTCGCATTTACAAGTAAGTATATCTTCTATACTAATATTATAAAGAGGTAAACTTTGTGGGTTTGTGACGTTGTAGGGGGTAATCTCTGGATCTATAGAACCGATTTTAAAAATTATTTTAGTGTTAAATAGTCCATTTATCGGGGAGTGTCATAGGCTATATAGTATCAAGCTATAACTAAAAGGAGAGGAGCAGTAATAAAATATGTATGTTAAAAAAAGGGACGCGTTTTTTTCGCTGCCCAACGAAGTGGGCACGATACAGCTAGTTCGTTTATAACACTGCGTACTTATGCCCGATTTACACATCGACAAGTACAGTAGCGAGTTAAGTAGTATTTTAAGATTAAGTTGATTTAAATAGAGTTCCATCCTATTTTTTGGCGAGTTAAGTACGAAGTAGCCCCCTCTCTCGCGTCTCGCCAACTTACTTACAAAACGCGTCCCTTTTTTTAACATACATATTTTATTACTGCTCCTCTCCTATTAGTTATAGCTTGATACTATATAGCCTATGACACTCCCCGATAAATGGACTATTTAACACTAAAAGATTTTTTAAAATCGGTTCTATAGATCCAGAGATTACTTAACTCGCTACTGTACTTGTCGATGTGTAAATCGGGCATTAGTTGAAATTGGTTCGTCATGCTTGTTAGCAGACATGACATTGTCTATGAATAACTAACTAGCATGACATACCAACATCTGTACTATAATAATTATAGTAAATATATATTAGCTTAAGATAATTTTTTTTGTTTCGTTCTTTGTAACTTTAGTAAAAATTAAGGGTTTCGAGTCATTTAAGATTAATCAACTTTGTAAAGAGGAAGACTTTTGACCACGCTTTTGACCAATTCAAATGAAACTATTTTAATTGATCTAACATAATGTTCAGTATACCACCTGGTCCATTAGAAACTTCTCCAAAATTAGGAAAGTCATAACAACCCATTAAGGTCCCACTGTAGGGACGGGCCTCCTACCGTGATGGAGGCATACTTGGCCTACTTATACCACGCTGGCCAGACGGATTGGTATAGGGTTTTATTTCAAGTTGTTTTTTATTTCGTAAAGATAATTTTTACGGATAGTCCCTTAGTCGGTTTTTACGACACCCATGGGAGGAAATGGGGTGGTGACATATTGTATTCTTACTTTGTCACCACACAGAGAACCACCGAGTTACTTTGTGTCCATTGCTTGGCAAATTTTTTGCGTTTTATATTTTTTGCTTTTACACAGGTGAAAGCTTGTGCTCAATAATTTTGCATTGTAATCAAGTTACGTACTCATATCAATGACAAGCAAAAATATTACTTGATATTTTTTAAAAGTAAGCTCAAATGTGAAATTATGTTAACTAAGTATATTATGACTTCGCGGAGTGGTCCTGTCAGAATACGAGTGTCATAATTGTTATACAGTTTTAATGAAGAAAGTAAGAAATGAGCTGACAACTACTGATATTTGCAATTATAAGATACGAGATATTAAATTATTTAAATAAAAAAAACAAAAATATAATAATATCTATCTATGTAATTGGTCAAATGAGGTAGTTACGTTAGATAAACCACTACTTACACTGACATTTAAAAACCAATCACACGATAAATAAATAAATAAATATTCCGCACACATTCACACAACACCATCTAGTCTAATCCATACATCAAATGAGACATAAATCTCACCCTTGGCATCAAGCTTTAAGTTTTGGATACTTTTAAAAACATAAGAACAGTCGTAAGGAATATCTAAACTCAAACAAACATATCGTAAACGATAACGCCAACGATAGATAAAATCTTCTGATAAAATCTTCTTAAAAAACGGCAATTTCATAGGTAAAGTCCTAATTATAAAACAAATACGATGGAAAGGCAATAGTAAAGGCTCTTAAAGTTCTCGGGTAAGGTTAAAATTCTTATAAAGTTGAAGAAGTAACAATTTGTATCAAAGTAATATGTAAAACTTTCATAAGGCCCACAAACTATCGTTGGCGTTATATCAAGGCATGTATGTTGGAATAGGGCTGTGCCAAAGCCTTAGTTTTCTTTTTGAATAAGTACAATATCTAGACTGATTCAAGAGGAAGGTTTATATGTATAAAACACATGCATATGCATGAGGAACTCTAATTTTAGAGATTTCTTATGTGATGTCTAATGAAGCTGTATTTAAACATTGTTTAAGGACATTCTGTAGTAGGTGCCCGTGCGGAGCAGGTTGCTAGTAAATACAAATCAAAATCTAAGTACCTATTCAGACAACCCTATCGTAACAATTTGTATCAGCATTCCTCACATAGTGATTACAAATCGATCTGGTCCGCGTTAGCTTGGCTCGAGAATGAACAGGTTTCTGCTATGTTAACCACAACAACCTTATATATTACTTAAGCGCCGATTACACTACCCTACATGTAGGGCCCTACATGAGCTAGTGCACTACATTAGCTAGTGCACTACATGAGCTAGTGCACTACATGAGTTAGTGCACTACATGAGCTAGTGCACTATATGAGCTAGTGCACTACATGAGGTAGGGCACTACATGAGGTAGTGCACTACATGATGTAGGGCGGTCGGGACTCGCCAATCTCCGATATGTAGTGTCCATCCAGATCTAAACAGAACTAACTCAAAAATTGACGTTTTTGACTTTTACACACAGTTTTTTTTTTTTTAAAAGACAACTCCCGCACTAGTGATCATGCCCTGTGTCGCGGGGACCTTTTACAAACATCAATTAACGGACACAAAGAACACCCAGACCAGGACAATAATTTGTGGATCTCACAAATTATTGTCCTGCGTGGGGATCGAACCCACAACCTCTTGCACGGCAGCCGCTTGCGCTACCGTCGCGCCACCAAGGTCGTCGAATTACTTGATTCGTTACGCATCGACCACGAAAACAGATTTAAATATACGAGTCTACACTACACGACGCTAGATGTAGACCAGCAATACAAGTTTATCTCAAAATGTTTCATTTTTAACGATTAGTTTCAGACACTTGAAACTAATCGTTAAAATAGAGACAACTCAAAATAAAATTACGAAAAATGTTAGATATAGTCAGTAAAATCAAAATAACTCCGAGGAGCGGAGTCCGTTCATCCAACAAAAAAGACTTCTTACGACATCTAGCGTCGTGTAGTGTTGATATATTTAAATTTGTTTTCGTGGTCGATGCGTAACGAATCAAAGAATTCGACTGCGTGTAAAAGTCAAAAACGTCAATTTTTGAGTTAGCTCTGTTTAGATCTGGATGGACACTACATATCGAAGATTGGCAAGTCCCGACCGCCCTACATCATGTAGTGCACTACCTCATGTAGTGCCCTACCTCATATAGTGCACTAGGTCATGTAGTGCACTAGGTCATGTAGTGCACTAGCTCATGTAGTGCACTACCTCATGTAGTGCACTAGCTCATGTAGTGCACTAGGTCATGTAGTGCACTAGGTCATGTAGGGCCCTACATGTAGGGTAGTGTAATCGGCGCTTTAGTTTCAACTGAGATGACTTATGTTATTGGAAACTTAGAACTCTGTTTATTTGTCCCTATAATTATATATTCCCCCTTACTCATAAACGTCTCTTAAATTTTAGTCAATTGATTAGCTTAAAACGGTTTTGTTTAGTATAAGGTTGATTTTACAAATAAAAATCTCGCTAAACAGTCATTAAATTCAAGAGACGTTTATAAGTAAGGGAGATTATGCTTAAATCTTTAAAACTACGATTCAAGAGAAAGGTTTAAAGATAATCATCATAACAACCCATTAATGTCCTACTGCAGGGACGGGCCTCCTTCTGTGACAGAGGGATACCTGGCCTACTAATACCACGCTGGCCAGACGGATAGTTATAGGGTTTCATTTCAAGTTTTCCACCTTTTTATTTCGTAAAGATGATATACACGGACAGTCCCATAGTTGGTTTCTACGATACCCATGGAAGGAGATGGGGTGGTGACACATTGTATTCGTACTCCGTCACCAGACGGAGAAATATACATTAAATGCATAATATTGCACTCGTGCGAAGCCAAATGCGGCTACCACCTTTGCTTGTCTGTCACATTAGAGCACAAAATAAAAACGTGTCACCATATAAACAAAACTAATTCACAAACCTATTAAAAATTACTTAACACTCAAAAATTAATCAAATTAATTATAAATCAACAATATGATGACAAATAAATGGCGGGAATAATCAAGCGCCATTACTGCAATTATTTAAACATTTAAAATATACTTATAAAACTAAGGCACGCCAAAGTAATGACGTGATTCAGCCAAGATCACGTTTATTACCGTTTAACAAGATAAGAACGATCATAAACCAATCTTGAGTCTATGGAAAATTCCGTTTTGTAATAATTATAAATTGTTTTATAATGCCATCATCATAATAATAGCCCATTAAGGTACCACTGAAGAATGGGCCTACTCCAGGGACAAAGGAATTTTGACAAAGGTTTACTAATACACCACTTGTCAGATAAGTAAGTAGAACATTTCATGTTCAGGTTTTGTGGAGATATTATACATTTTTTGTATCGTGGGAAACCTATAGAAGCCGTCTTCTCGCATTTGGCTCAGGCAGACGTGAGTATATTTTTTTACTCTCTTTAAACTCTTTTCGACATAAAACTATTTTAAACGAGAATATTTAAATATGACGTATTTTTGTTTTACAATTGGTTCAGGCATTACTTGTTAACGACGTATAGTGACTGTGACTATAGTGTGTGAGTGACGGACTAAAAGTGAAAGACCTAAAAAGACTGTGAATCAGTGATATAGTGATTGAGAGACCTCAGATATATAGTTTAGGTGTAAAAGTATTAAAATAGAACGATTAGAAAGACTTTTATTAAAGAAAATGTATGAAAATGTGTCGGATTATAATAGAGACTTTGAAACGCTAAATACTTAGCCAAATTGTTAATTTATATAGTTTATTTTTGTTGTATATTGTTAATTTAACGGTAGAGATAAATAATAAACAACTTTTGAATATAACTTTCAATTTAATAAAGAATTATAAACGAATAACTGTTAGAGATGGACGATATTTTGTGTATTTTTTGTGTTTATACTGTCATAACTTTTTGTACGATTGAAATATAGAGAAAACCATTTTTAATTATTGTAACTGACATTGATACGAATCTAACCGTGTATAATAATGTATATTTTATGTCCTGAATAAATAAATATGAACAGAAAACGAGGTTACTCAAAGTGAAAATTAGCTTGAGATTAAGCGCTAAATCGCGGTGCCCACGGTACGGTAATGCTCCGGGGTACTTAAGCGATTGCGTTTTCTTGGAAAATTGTAGTTGGATCCTGAAGAAAAGTAAAACATCAAGCTTTGAGTACCTCGGAAACTGGAAGAAATTGAAAAAGTGTTTCATTTATACTCCCTTGAAGAACCTGCGCATACACAGTACCTGCAAGAAGATCTTCCAACGTTAAAGGAATCGACGGGCATACCGGCGCGGGCTAGAGCTTTAGTATTGCTCTCCCGAAACAAACCCCGTCACCCGAATAGGGAGGTATCCCTCACGTGTGTGTCCTGTGTGTGTTTCTATATTCACACACACCAACGCACACCCGCGCACGCTTACGTACGAGAGGGCGCGGCCAATACATTACTAAAATAAAGCTAAGAAAAGCTTTTTGCATGTTTTTTAGCTTTAATGTAGAAACGGATGAACCGATTCTTAAGTTAAACCAACCTTGTGTTAAAATGTATGCGCCATACTCAACCTGTATAAGTACGTAAACGTACCTAACATGATATCACAAGCATAATACCGTCTATTTAACATAATATGTGTTCATTAAGTATAGATTTATTGATTGATAATTACGAATTCTTTCACGTGATTTATGATAAGCGATGATTGCTAACTTTCTTTCCTAGGGAAGTAGGGGAAAGTAATTATTGGCTACAATTACTACTCCTAAGAGTAAAAGGCGAAAGGATTTTAGTAGTTGTAGAGTCAATAGCTGTTTTTCATATTTGTTCACTCTTTCTCGTTTAAAACAGCATTTGTGTGAAATAGCGTGCGTGCAAAGATATTTAATAAATATTCCGCTGCAAAATCCCGAAAACTCCTAAAAACGAGCGAAGGAATGATCGATCGTAGCCATTCCAGAACTCTCCTGCCCATAATAATGGCTATGCGCTCAATCCTAACCCGTATTACGTTGTTTTGCTATTTGGTTTATAACCGTTCAACCAAAAAAACAAGTTTTTTATACTTTAACAGACCATTTAATTTATTACTTATTCAGCCAAACAATGACATCCAAAAAAACTTAAGAACGTACTCTAAATAGAAATAAAACAATAATTTATATTATTCAATCTTGTCATCCATTTTTATTCATAAATTCCGGTTCCCATAGCTGTCAAGATTGACACAATATGTTTGTCTATGATTATAATGGAGCGTTTAATTTTATGTTGGCAACATGAAGGTTCTATACAAGGTCGTGCATAGTGTTGTTAACTGCATGGAGTTTACCTTATTTTATGGGTAATTTTGTTAAGTATTTATTGTAAGTGGTTTTGTTAAGATCTTAATACGTTACTTATGTTTGTTGGCTAGGTAGATGAGGAAACATGCCCTTAAACGCAGGCGAGAGGGCACCAAAATTATATACTTACGTTGAAATTTCCATAGGAAAACTCAACTCAACAACTAAACTCCAACAAAAATAGTTATTTTCAAGTGGTCAAGAAGTGTTGAAGATCTAAACAAAAAAACATACAATCCTTAAATGTTTCTTATGTGTTCGGATAAAGGTAATAAAATTTGTGTCCGTTGATATCATAACTGTAAAAGTGTCCGCACCATAGGGCGCAATATTTACTAAAAGATTTTTTTAAATTAAATAGCCCTATAAAAGTAGAGGTAGACTCAGTCTCCGTGTGGTGACGGAGTAAGAATACTATATGTCACCACCCCATCGCATCCCATGGGTGTCGTAAAAACCGATTAATGGACTATCTATGAATATTATCTTTACGTAATAAAAAGAAAGCAAAACTTGAAATTAAACCCTATACCAATCCGTCTGGCCAGAGTGGTATTAGTAGGCCAAGTATCCCTCCGTCATGGGAGGAGGCCCGTACCTGCAGTGGGACATTAATGGTCTGTTATAATAAAAGTAGAAAAAATAAGAAACACACCGTTCGAGCAATTTAACCCCCTTTGTTGTATAATATAACTAGTAAATATTATATTTAAGTCGTGCAACACTACACGGATTCTCGTTTCCTTGCCAGCCTAACAGATGATGTCATTACAACGCTAAGTCGTCACCGGGCCTGTGAAATCATCGATTATTATTTTTTAGTCCACCTGTACCTAATGACTTTATCTTGTCCTTTGTGCCAGAGATAATAATCAACTACATACTTATAACATAACTTTGCTTAGTTAAGACAAACTGTGCTTTATTTCTCAACTAGCGACCCGCCCTGGGTCCGCACGGGCACCTACTACAGAGTGACATATAACGTTTCATTACATGATTACAATAGAAATTGGATTTTGTCTATTATTTTATGCTTGTGTTATACATATAAACCTTCCTCTTGAATCACTCTATCTATTAAAAAAAAACGCATCACAATCCGCTGCGTAGTTTTAATGATTTAAGCATACAAAGGGACATAGAGATAGAGATAGCAACTTTGTTTTATACTATGTAGTGATGATTCTGTTCCTTGTGGCTACAGAGTTATATGGAGTTAACACCTTGTCTTGTCTTAAGGTGGTTGTAAAACCTAACTAAGGGATGGTTTGCAGATAATACCTATCTTAACGCAAAGAAAATAAACTCTCCGTGTGGTGACGGAGTAAGAAAACAGTGTGTCACCACCCCATCTCATCCCATGGGTGTCGTAAAAACCAACTAAGGGACTATCCGTGAATATTATCTTTACGTAATAAAAAGAAGAAAAACTTGAAATTAAACCCTTTACCAATCCGTTTGGCCAGCGTGGTATTAGTAGGCCAAGTATCCCTCCCAGGCCCGTCCTTGCAGTGGGACATTAAAGGGCTGTTATGATGAATTTGTAGTAAATTTGGTTTTTTTTCTATTTACAGCGAGCCCAAGTGCGTCGTGTCAAGTTATGGGCGAGAGACTTCACTGGTCTCGGCTTCAAGTGCGGGGGCGGCGCAAGAGATGGCGTTGTCGTACATTCTGTATTACGTAGCGGTCCTGCTGCAGCTGCTAAAATACAACCTGGTGGGTAGTTTCATATATGATTACTAGTATGTGCTCGCAGATCCACCCGTGTTGATGTCGTTTTCGGGATAGAAGCCTACATGGTAAAAAAACAAATAAAGGTAGTAAAAAAAAACCCTTCTTAAAGGTAGGCAACGCATCTGTGTTTCCTCTGGTGTTGCGGGAGTCCATGGGCGGCGGTGATCAGTTCCCACCAGGTGACAGATTTACTCGTATGACTCCCATTATATAAAAAAAATGGTAATTTAGGGTAAAAGTTACTTTTATCAAAGTTTAATCCAACTCGAACTAGCCGTTTAAGCATGTTGTTAGAGAGGCGAAAACCTGATGGATGAGGGAGGCCCATAAATGCAGTGGGACATTAATTGGACTTATAAATACGATTGCCAATTAGCAATACCCAAATGTAATAAAATGAAACGAGCAAATTCAGAACACGCTCCTTTTTTGGAGTGCGTTGAAATAAGTCAATTTGGCAGTATTAACAGTATAGTTAAAAATATTAAAGCAAAGCATAAATTCATTCTCTGTGTGGTGACAGAGTAAGAATACAAAAAACCGACGTAAAAACCGACTAACCGTTTCGTAAAAACCGACTAAGAGACTATCCGTGAATATTATCTTTACCAAATAAAAAGAAGTAAAACTTGGAATTAAACCCTATACCAATCCGTTTGGCCAGCGTGGTATTAGTAGGCCAAGTTTCCCTCCGTCATTGGAGAAGGCCTGTCCCTGCACTGGGACATTACTGAGCTGTTATGATAAAAGCGTAAATATCAGATTATAATGTCAAAGTCTTAATGCACTTGACATTTGGTAGGGTGAGGGAACTTTCTACAAAAACAACATTTCTTGAATGTCACCTCATTATACACATCAATACTTTATTAACGCAAACTTTGTTTTGAATACGTATATAGATCCGTTGAATAAATGAGAAAAAAAAAGTATTTCTCTTAATAATACAGATCACCATTGTTATTGGAGTTTTTTGCAACGGCACTTTGGCTTAACCCAAGTGGGCGTAATTAAAAAGTAAAGTTATCAAAAACCTAAAAAACCAACCTGATAAGTTACACATCGCCACCTAGTCCCAAACTAAACAGAGCTTGTACTATGATACTAGACAACGGATAAACATACTTAATACTTTTTTAATACATACATATTATGCATAGAAAACACTCGGAACAAACCAAACAATCATGTTCATGCACACAAAGATTTGCATTGAGCGGGAATCGAAACCGAGACCTCTGCGAAGCAGCCATGTAATATACCGACTGCGCCACAGACGTCGTCGTCAAAAAAGTTGGCAGAGAGTCCCTCGATACTCCATTATTATGAAAAGAGATATCTTAGCAGTAAAATTTCATTTAAATTGGTTAAGAAATTACAGTTTTGCGGTAACAAACACGTTTTACTAGTAGGACGCATTGGTTGAAGACTGGTCTTCAGGCATTGCGGTAAAGGCGAAGAGAAGACCCCGACGACCTCAAAAAGGTCTCTGGGTCGGACTGGATGCGGAAGGCGCAGGACTGTGTTCTGTGGCGCGTGTTGGGAGAGGCCTATGTCTAGCAGTAGACTGCGATAGTCTAGATGATTGATTGATTGATTGAAACACGTTTTAGAATCGTTTAAAAAAGACATAAGACCTATTTGATTCTTTTTGATTCAAATTCTTAAAAGTAAATGAATTTCTCTCATTAAATTTCCAGGTGACAAAATAAAGAGTATCAAGATAGAATTCAACGGTACACCTCTAGAAGACGCTGTGGGTATTCTGTCCCTAGCATCACCGTACCCCGTGGAATTAGAGCTGATTGAAGGTGGAAGAACCAGCGGTACTGGCAGGGTGCTGCAGCATCCGTTGCTAAAACGTGCTGGCTCTACAAGCGATGTTAATACGGTAAGATTTCTTATGTCATTCGTCCGTGTGGTGACAGAGTAAGAATACAATACGTAACCACCCCATCTCATCCCATGGGTGTCGTAAAAACCGACTAAGGGACTATCCGTGAATGTTATCTTTACGAAATTAAAAAAAAAGGAAACCTTGAAATTAAACCCTAAACCAATTCGTCTGGGCAGCTTGGCATCAGTAGGCCAAGTATCCCTCCGTCACGGGAGGAGGTCCGTCCCTGCAGTAGGGCATTAATGGGCATGTATAATCCCAATTATAGTTGTTAAGCTATAAATAATATAACCTTCTTTATTGCCCGGCGTTTTCATCTATTTACCTGAGTTCTCTATTTACCCGGGTAGACCTACTACCCGTAGATGCAATTGATCGAAACGTCAGGCAACAATATGATATTCTATCATTTATTAGATTCATAACTCGTAAACTGTTTAGTTACAATATTAAAGGAAGTTTACCACACGAAGACCACATTCAGTTCCTATGTTGTTGTTAGTAATACAATACTTGTTTTATACACACTATGTCTACGTGTATCAGTCATATGTGAACAATGTAACGTTATCATACATTACACATAATATGTATTACTATAGTTATTTTATTTTTATACAAATCATAGAATGTCCTTTTTGTGACAAACATAGTCATTTTACTGGTTCATCAATATCCCCCAGATAGGTAGAGCGACGACCTCTAAAAGGCCGCTGGGTCGGACTGGATGCGGAATGCGCAGGCGATCGATTAGTGTTGTCACCGTTTGGCATAATAAAAACCTGGAATGCATAATGCTACAAGCCTATTTTGTTCAGCCTCATTACGATAATGCAAGTGGAATTTCAATGTAGATTATACATAAGTACATAAACTCACGCCTTATCCCGTCCGGGGTAGGCAGAGACGACAGAACTATGTAGATTATATGGTCCATAAACTTATTTTCTTACTTCTGCATTAGAATAACGTTATTTAATACAAAAACCATTTCTGTTACAGCTTGAAAAAGAAGGAAAATTGTTACATCCGCCGAGATCACCGAACACTTCTAATTCAAACAACTCAACTTTGGAGACGAAGCAAAGCAAATCAGGTATCAAAAAAATAATTGCAGACAAAATAATAACATCAACAACACTCGAAAGAACAAAGAAAGAGAAAAAAGAAGCCCCTACAACTTTGGAAAGAGAGAATGAGAAGAATAGCAAGCTGGCAAATAAACATAGAACATCTGATGTAGCTACAGCTGTCAATAAACCAGAAAGAAGCAAGAATAGGCACTCTACTGACGGTGATATACAAATCATTCAACCAGAGAATGGCATCCTACATCATCACATCGAACAAGCTGAGACCCAGAAAAGAGAATATGATCCTAAGAGAGGCATGAAATTCGGAATACGAGTTCTCCCACCCAATGTACCTGATGACGGAGTATTGAAATCTAAAAATGTCGAAAATGGCTCAGTTACAACTAACGTTCAACATACATCTGTAACTACAGTTGTCGTCGATAAGAAATCTATTGACGAGATTGATAAACCTGAACCACAAAGAGCTGCGCCGATGACACAAATCAAACATGAAAATGAAACAGAGCCGAAAAAACCTGTCGTTGCTAAGAGACGTGAAAAAATGGCGCCTCCTGTACCTAATGCACGAGTAAAAGCTAATGAATCTGATATCACTATTAGTGTTGAAACTTCTAGAACTTCTGAAACTACATTTACAACATTCTCTAGAGACGATATGAATTCAAGCGGTATAAAGAGAGATGAAAATGGCATACCGCAGGAACTACCCCAGCATATGCTGGATGCAGCTAAAGCTGCTAGAAGTAATAGAAACGCCGTAGAATTTGTTTCAGAGAAAGAAAAAGTTGAACATAAGAAGGAAGAAGCACCTAAACCTAAAAAATCTAAGGGCAAGGCTCCTTCTCCTCCCGATCACGAAAAAAATAAAACAGATGACAGCATTCTTGAACAATTAAAGAAAGTCACGGATTTCTTGAGTAATGAGAAACAACATTCAAGCTTACTACACGATTCCATTTTATCATCATCATCAGTTTCATCTCAAATAAATACATCGACACCTAAAGTAAATAAAACTAAGAGTTCGACAAGACTTGAAGAGTCTATCAATTTCAGTCAGGATGATATCGATGACATTGTATCAAAGCCTTTCAGGAGAGAAAGTGATTCACTCAATAACTTCTTCGAAGATACAAAGTCTAATTTATCTTCCAACCAAGATGTGCACTCCCTGAGATCTTTGAATCACAGTGAAAGAAGTGATAAAGGATCGACAACAATTGAACTAAATAATAGTGACATAACTATACATAGTTCTCCAACGAATGAGACAGTACATTCTGTGTCTGATACCGCATCAATCTTGGATGAAAACGAACGAAAAGCCGCGTCGCTCGGTGATCTTTCTAGATTTGAGCTTAGAGCTAAATCTAGTAAACCCTCTACTGGAACTTTAGAAAGAGCTCAAAGTCTAGACATTTCTGCAGAAGATGCCGAGATTGAAGAAAGCACTATATCTCCTAAGAAAAGGAAAGCTATGTCCGTTGTAGAAACAACTTTCTTTGACTCTGGTCATGAAGATCAACTCCATGAAATGATAGATTCAGACAATGGAGTCATAATCAAACATAAAGAACCAAGATTGAGTTTGAACATCACAAAAACTTCAGCAATGGAAGGTCTTAATACTTTCCAAAGAAATCGTCTTAAAAAAGGGTCTGAATTCGGCACTTTAGAGGACGCCATAGTAAAAGGATCCAACAGTTCAGTCGAATCTGAAAGAAATGAAGAGATAATACACCACAGCAAGCCGAAAGAATTCGAATTATACAAAGAGTCAGAACACGAAACTTCAGATAATTTAGCTAGACGAATAATGGATGAAAATTTGAAAGTTCATTTGAAACTCGTAACTGAATTCGCTAAATCTACATCAGATGGTAGCAATATGAGTTCTTTAGACAGCACACAAGATATCACAACTATTACTGAAAAGACAACTCCGATTAAGTACGAAGAAAAATTAACTATGACATACGATACTAACGTCCCTGACGACCTCAAAGTATCTCGTAATAGTTATGTAAACAGTCTGGAACGTCCTAAATCGGATATGATGAAGAAGTTACTAGCAAAGAACCCAATACTGAACGTGCATATTGACCAAACCATTGAAAAGGAAAAGTTTGAAGCCACTACAAGCAAAGATACTTCTCCAATGACGGATGCATTAAAGTCAGCTATGCATCAGCCTGATATCGTCAATTTCGACTTAAAAAACAACGCAAAGACCGAAAAAACTCGTGATTATGATGATTTCGTCAGTAACATAAGAGTCGGATCAAATAACAATAGTTTGACCGTTAACAAAAAACTCGAAAGTTTCTCAAGCTCACAATGGACGGAACCCACGGAAAATAGTAACGTTGTTACTATAACTACTGAAAAGATACAACCTGTTGAGGAAAAACGCAAGACTTATACTAAATCTATAGAAATTGGCGAGCCTACTATTAGAATGATGCCGCCAGATGTTCTTGAAGGAATCAGAAGGAGACATGATGAAAGAGAGAAGACATTATACATGGAACCATCAAATATGTCCATAACTATGACACAAGAACCTGTACAAAAGAATGTCACTGTTAATGTTTCTGAAGATGAACTCGGCAATAAAGTAATAACTCAAACCGTCGAGAAGATATCTACTAAATACATAACAACTACAGAAGAAGCACCGATACAAGTTGAACAAATCAGTTTTGGTATTATGAAGGGTGGGGAAGTCGATGAAATGAAGTTAGAAGAAGGAGACATTAAAGAAATTGATAAGAGAGTTTTACACGAAATCAAAAAACAGAATCCAAACATCCATTTCACAAGTGAAGAACCATCTTACACAAGAACTGAAACTATCATATTGAATACTACAGAAATGAGTGAAGAAGAGGCGAAAGCATTAATGAAAAAACTAAAGAATGATCCCAACTTCATGTCACAGAAGAGCGCTGAGGAGTTATCACAAATGGGTATCAGAATCGTTCAAGATCTTGAAGACGTACAAACAAGTGACCGAGACACAGTGGAACTTACAAAGACCCGGTACAGCATTAACCCAGCAACCATCAGCAGAGTGAATGAACAAACAGAGATCGACAATCAAAGAGACCATATAACAGAAATACAAGTCGTAACCCCACGTACAGAAAAGATACAAAAGCAAAAAGAAATAAAAGACAAAATTTCTAGCAGACAGAGAGCGCCACCTATTATCGAGGCCCCGTTTACTTACGAACTTGATGTAGAACTCCTAAACGATTTCATACACAACGAAAGACATTTCTCAGCAAAGCAACAAGCCGACGAAAAACGAACGAAAAATCAAACTAACGAACCAAAGAAACGCCATTCAGACTTCGATCTACCACGAAACACTACTATTAAATTCCGTACAGCTACTTACGAATCTCCAAAAGGAACTATTGTGACTAGTACAGATATCGAAAACCGTAGATTATCGCAGCTAGATCAGATGCAACTACGATCCCCTGACCTTTCAAGTCCAAAACCGTCAATTTCCGTTAAACCAAGCAACATTCCGGTAAAAGCCGAGAAGGTTAAATCACCCGGGGTGTCGTCAAAAATACCGGTTTTCACGACACAAAAGTCGCTAAGTCAAGAAAATTTAACTGACGTGAAATTCTCGCTGCCACGATCCCCTCCGCCGACATTCAGTAGCTCCGGTAATATTTCTATAACATCGATCAAAAGCAGTTCACGAAGCCCGAGCGGCGGGAAATTGTGAATAATTACAAAAACAACAAATTGATTATTTTATTATAAATAATGGTCGTTAAATATTATAATTAATAATAAAATGTACGTAATGCAGTCATAGTAAGTGTTATTGGTTTGATATTTTACATAGATTTGGTAAAGAAAGATATTAAAAGGAAATCCCGATTATCATGCATTTGATTCAGTTTGCTTTTAATACAATCTTTTTATATTATGCTGGATTTAGTTGTAAAACAATTTATTAGCAAAAATATAAAACAATTTATTAAGCTGGGTATTAGTACCTGCTTTTAATATTTTATTTTAAACATGAATTGTTTTTAATTAATTATTATATTTATAGTTATAAGGTTATCTGAAAATAATTGTTAATTATTCAATTTATATTTCAAATCGTATAACATTTTTGTCTATAATATTATTTTTCAAACTCATTTTTGCTTTTTATTTTTCTTTGTTTTTGCAATGTGACAAGTTAGGCATGTAATAGTCCTCGACCGATTTCGGCCACGGTGACCTCTTCATCTCCGATCTAAACGTCGCTGGTGTGCTCGTGTATGGCTAACATAGCCAAGTTAGGCATACCTAACCCTTTAACTGGTTTACCATTTTCTTTATACTTTTTTATAAGTTTACCGGTTTTTTGCTCAATTCCATGTCTTCAGAGGACCTTATAATTTAAAATGGTAATTTACATCACTACAGAAAACTTGTTTTCGAAAGCTATTATTAAAAAAAAATGTTCTTATAATAAAAAAATATATTTCATTAGATATTATATAATAGTACACAAAGTACTTAGTTTTAGAATAAATCTTCAAAAGTGTCTTTAATAAGTGCCAGAAACAACATTAGAATATTTAAAAATTATAAAAATGTATTTTTCTTTCAAATTTTTTTGTTCCAAATGTGCCTTATTACGACTTTTTTAAATAAAAAACTTACGTACCGATACGTATTCGTTTTAATTATATCATTTTGTAGGTTGTGATATAAATTTATCATAGGTGTTTAAATATGTCACAATGAAATATTTATTGTATTAAAATAAGATTATGATTTATTGAAAATAATATTTAAAAAATACCTGCTATAAGTTTTATGACAAAAAAAATTGAATAAAATTATCCCTTTTAAATAAATTTAATAAAGAATATTAATTGTTATGTTAAATATATTTTAGTTAAAGGGTATTTTCTTAGTTCGTGTCTTATGTAGCTGTAAGATCATAATAATATAACGTGTAGATTTTTATGGATTTGAAATAAAATCCATAAATTATCAGTAACGTTATATAATTTATTAAAAACGTCTAAACAATATTTTTCTAAACTGTAGTGCATATGGGTGAAAAATAAACAAAGTCCACCAATCACGAGACGCCAAATGAAATTCAATTACCCATAAACACGCGCTCTCCATAAGTCAAATTGCGCGCCATTTCTGACAGTTCTTTTTAAAATAATAAAACGTACGCAGGTATATTCAATGATGTATTTATCTAATTATATTATTATTATTACCATTTGACATTCCGTCCGAGAGTATTACCATTAATAAATAATAAGTTTTATTTTTTTATTGTAAGTACCTACCTATAAATAAGTTTAGGTATTGAGCGGTTATAATAATATAGAAATATATTACTGAGCCATTATTTTATTAAGTGAAGAATAATGTACTTATATTTATTAACATTATTTTTTGTTAAAGTTGATAAAAAGTCGATAAAATGAAGGTTTACTGGAACTACTTAACATGTTATTTTGACAGTTATAAAATATTGTATTTTTTATCTGATGTATTAAATGAGAATAAAATGTTTTTTATTGTTTTATTTATTTTAAATAAATAGAAACACTACCCCAATTTGCTTACCAAGGTACTCACAATACAAGGTAAGAACAGTCAAAGGAAAGTTCGCAGATATCACTAGGAAAACAAATAAAAATTTATATCAAATTTTATTTTAAAGATAATTTTATTTTATATTCTAGTTTAAGGGCCTTTACGTGGCTCACTAGCGCCGCCAATAGAAAAAAAATCATAATTCGCAAATAAGATAAATAATGTAAAATGTTAATAACAAAGTCTTGAGAAAAGGCAATAAAGTATTTGTATAACACACTCTCAACACTTTAAATGTTTTCCAACTGGTTAAATTTCGCATGCGAAAAAAAAAACGGCCGTTTTTGTTTATAATGCAATATTTTTTTAATTGAAAAACATTTAAAGTGTTGAGAGTGTGTTATACAAATACTTTATTGCCTTTTCTCAAGACTTTGTTATCAACATTTTACATTATTTATCTTATTTGCGAATTATGATTTTTTTTCTATTGGCGGCGCTAGTGAGCCCTATAAACGCTCTTAAGTTGTATTTTAGTTTAAGTATTAGTCCTTGTAATCGTTTTTGTTTTGTAGCCTCGATACAGGCATTGCCTAGTGTGGCTACCATTAAAAATGTATTTTGTTGTATGTGGACTGCAAATAAACTTATTATTATTATTATTATTTGACATAGAACCGAACAGCAATCTGTCTGCAGTCTTTGCAGTTGGACATTAATAAGCTGTATGAGTAATAGAGTTTAATTTAATTAAATACTGGATTCTCCGTGTGGTGACGGAGTAAGAATACAATATGTCACCACCCCATCTCATAACATGGGTATCGTAAAAACCGACTAAGGGACTATCCGTGAATATTATCTTTACGAAATAAAAAGAAGGAAAACTTGAAATTAAACCCTATACCAATTCGTCTGGCCAGCGTGGTATTAGTAGGCCAAGTATCCCTCCGTCACGGGAGGTGGCACGTCCCTGCAGTGGGACATTAATAGGCTGTTATGATGATATTAAATTAACAGTAAAACAGATTGGATTGGAGAAATCCGAGTACATACTTGCTTTATAAGTGCCCTAGCAGCTCTAGGACATATCAGAGTACCTCGTCACCTGTTGAAAAATAATTAGTCAAAAAAATCTTTAGGTACTTAAAACAAAAATGCAGGTGCTATCTGCGAAATTCGAGGTAGTTTGGCAAACACTTTAGGGAGAGTACGAGCCAACTAACGCGGCCGGCTTGAAGCTGTTGCAAATGTCTGCGCAGATGTCAGTTTTGGAACAATATTGTGGGGATCGAGTTCCAGTACATGCATAAACTTCTTTAGCTCACTTCATGGTGGCCGAGTTAGTTAGCACCACGGAACAAAAATCAAGTGGAAATGCAATACAACTAATTCACTATGGGAACCGCTGTCGCCAAAAAACAAATAAACTACTAACAAAAAAATTAACATTATATGTAGCTGGATCCAACATTTGGGAGTAAACCTTCACATGCTATAAATATAAATTATTTTGCTGTAGCGCAAAAATAATTTTAAGACTTTTTGTAATCTAAAAAGATTTAAGTTTCGAATTCATTCCGCCGCCGTCGTCCATAGATGGCGGTTTTCGCAGTTCTGGCAATTATATACTTTAACATGTTGGTCATAAGGGTGATATTCGCCTTATGTATTACCTATGATCTCAGCGACAAGTACGCGTACCAGCGCGTATTTGTGACACGCTTACCACGCCTACTTAGCACTTCCACTTGATTATTTCTTCCGTGGTGCACGCGTACTCTAGCTAAACATCGTTATTCCTAAAAAGTCCTATCACCTTGCGCTACTATTTTGGATTGTTGCCGTAAAATATTAACCGCCATAGCATGTTTTTAATCTAGCAGACATACCTACTGTTTGGCATCTACGAAATCAAGTAAAATGTTTCTATTGTTGCTTACTGGCTTCAAACGTGTTGATTGTGATTAAAGTTTTTAAGGTAATCATTACATTAATAGTGGTTTATCAGAATCAAATATTTAAGTAAGTTTCACGTTATGTAAGTAATTTTCAAGTTAGAAAGAATCAGCTGGGCTTTATTTTGTTGGTCTGTCTATTGTCGTATGGTATAATATATAGATATATCTATTAAGTGGTGACGGAGTAAGAATACAGTGTGTCACCACCCCATCTCATTCCATGGGTGTCGTAAAAACCGACTAAGGACTATCCGTGAATATTATCTTTACGTTATAAAAAGAAGAAAAACTTGAAATTAAACCATATAGGTACCAATCCGTTTGGCCAGCGTGGTATTAGTAGGCCAAGTATCCCTTCATCACCGGAGGAGGCCCGTCCCTGCAGTGGGGCATTAATGGGCTGTTATGATGATGATATCTATTAAGTAGTTACTCTTTATTTTATTAATTTCCTATACCGTTTGTCAATTTTTTTTTGCACCAATTGCGTTTTCTACTTTAGTGTGTGACCTGTGAAAAAACCCTTTACTGTTTCGTAATTTTGGTGTGCCTACAGTAGAGTTAATTAGATTATGTAAGTTCTTACGAAATTATGGTAATAACGTTTTTGATATGTACTTTTTACGAAATGCTGTACTTATAAAATATGCATTTTAGCAAAATTAAAAGACAAAAATGTTAATTATTTTCAAATTCACATTAAGCCATGAAATTGAATTGTAAATAGTAATAACATGCTTACTAATTAACTAACTAAGCGTAATTTAGTTGATTATAATAGCTATTGATTATTCAAGTTCTGAAATTAACGAAGACTGTTCCTACCTACCAATAAT
Organism: Schrankia costaestrigalis; assembly: GCA_905475405.1. Lineage (NCBI taxonomy): Eukaryota > Metazoa > Arthropoda > Insecta > Lepidoptera > Erebidae > Schrankia > Schrankia costaestrigalis. Next base: position 5,237,412 of record FR997852.1, on the reverse strand, counting down.
ATTTTTATTTAAAATGAAATATTGTATTTTATTATTTTGTATCTTTTTATTTATAGTAAGTATAATTTTAGTACTTTGTCGACGACCTCTGTGGCTTAGTGGTTATATAACATGACAGCTACGCAGAGGTCTCGGGTTCGATTCCCGCTCAATGCAAATCTATGTGTGCATGAACATGATTGTTTGCATTGGTCCGGGTGTTTTCTATGTATAATATATATTTATTTACAAAAAAAAGTATATACTTAAGTACAACATACAATATCCGTTGTTCTGTTACCTGTAACACAAGCATGTTAAGCATAGCTTACCTACTTTGGGAACAGATGGCGCTGTGTAGAGATGTCCGTGAATATTTATTTATTATTATTTATATTTACTCCTGCTAAAACTATTATTTATCTATGAATATACTCGCGAACTCGGGTGCCTTCATAGTTAATCCGTCTGCGGCGATAACGCAAAAAAAATTAGGTTCAAAGACTATTTACAAAAAAAAAGTATTTATGTACCTATGCTTATCCGTTGTCTAGTACCCATAGTACAAGCTCTGCTTAGTTTGGGACTAGATGGCGTTGTGTGAAAGTGTGAGGAATGAAGATTTATATTGGGTATGATTTAAGCTGTCACCAATTTAATTCATTTTGTGTTTCTTAAATAATAGGGTTTGCCCTCAAAATAGTAGATTTGTCACCAAAATGTAGTCACCAAACAATATAAAATCAATTCCACAATAAATAACCGAAAATCATGGAGATATGGGGTCAAATACCAAATAAATGGTTTTGCATGTATTAGAATAGGTTTGTCCTAATAGTATTTAAGTAAACTAATTTAAAGAGATCACCAATAAATCATATATTATATCACTAGAAAATTTTATGAAGGTCTAAAAATGTAGGGTGGTCGTCATCATCCTTTCAACCAAAAGAGTCTACTACTTAACTGGCCATGTGCATCCCCCAAGAGTCTTAATTTCCACAGGTAGTATAAATATATTTAAATTAAATTTCTAGCTGAATAGTAAATAAAAAACCTAATTAAAGTCAAAATAATCAATATTTATTGTTAAAAATAACAATCACTAAATAATCAGCGCTGGTTTGGATTTTGAAGGGCGCCCCCTTTTTCTTTTCTGGCCGATAAGTAAATTTTTTTCTTCTGGTGGGGGGTTGGCTAGCTTTAAGCGTATGGCTAATCCGCCGCGCATCGTATGATCGTACCTACAACCAACCTACAACCCATTCGTTGAGGCCCGAAAGCGCGCCAATTTGCCTCCCTTCCCTTTGAACATATTTTCATTAAAATTATAAACTGATGTAATAAATTCCTAACAAATACATTATTTTAATAACTGAACGAAATAAAATGTAACTAATGTATCGGTGACAAAATAACAAATAAAAAGGAGTCGCAGTCAGGGATAGATTAATCGATTTATTTGGTGACAGATCTACCATTCTGAGCACCAAGCTATTATCTATACTTATAATAAAACTGTAGAGAGATCAATTCTGTACATTGAATATATGTTAAAAATTAATATTGGAGGATGAATGGTGATCGATACTAATGCCAAAAATGCAATCAATAAATTTTTTGTCTGTCTGTCTGTCTGTCTGTCTGTCTGTCTGTCTGTATGTGCACGCATGGGTCAAAAACTACTGAAGGCATTTTAACCAAACTTGGTACGATTGTAGTCCATACTCCCGGGCAGGTTATAGGCTATATAACATAACGCTAAGACACATAGGAGCTGAGCAGTGACGAAAAATTTGAAGCAAGTCGGTTGAAAAAACGCGCGTTCGAGCTCTTATCATCGCATACGTTGATCATACGCCAAAAATATGTATTACAAAAATAATAGTCTTCAAAAGATGTACAAAAAAGTCCTGAATAGTATATATCTATCTTTTATATATTAGCCACAATAGAATCAAAGAATCAAAGAATCAATTTCGTTTATTCAGTTTAGGCACACAAGGAGCACATATGAATGTCAAAATTTTACAGTTTTATTAAATCTAAATTAAAATAAATATAATAAATAAATCATTTGAAAATGATTCTTTCGCTGGTTCGGTAAGTTGAATCTACTGAGAAGAGACCAGCAAGAAACTCAGGTAGATTATCGTTAACCTTTGTTTTTTATTGTTTTACATCATTTAACAAATTTGTGCTAGAGCAAGAGATTAGGATGACCACGCATTTTTATCTTTAAGGTAATCGTCTACTTCATAATAACCCTTTTTCATCAAATTTCTTTTCACTTCCATTTTAAACTTATTAAGTGGCAAGTCAGCTAAATCCTGAGGGATTTTATTAAATATTTTTATACATTTGCCTACAAACGAATTACTAACTTTATGAAGCCTGAGTTTTGGCACTGCTAGCTTACTTTTATTTCTCGTGTTATATTTGTGTATGTCAGATTTTTTTTCGAAGAGTTCTAAGTTCTTCCGTACATATAAGATGTTGTCGTAAATGTATTGAGAAGCAACTGTTAAAATATTAATGTCTTTAAATAATTCTTTCAGCGAGTCACGTGGTCCGAGGCCATAGATTGCTCGTATAGCTCGTTTCTGTAATATGAATATGGTCTCAATATCGGCAGCCGAGCCCCATAGCAGCAGACCATATGACATAACGCTATGAAAGTAGGAAAAATAAACCAGTCGTGCCGTTTCTATATCAGTTAGTGACCTTATCTTTCTGACCGCATAGGCAGCTGAGCTAAGTCTTCCTGCTAAGGCTGTGATATGAGAACCCCATTGCAGTTTACTATCTAACGTTATTCCCAGAAAAACTGTGGTATTGACTATATCTACAGACTCATTATTCATTATAATATGATTATCTATCTGTCTTACATTGGGCATAGTAAATTTTAAACATTTTGTTTTATTCGCATTGAGCAGCAAGTTGTTACTTGTGAACCAATGCAAAATTTCAGAAAGGGTATTATTTACATCGTCAAGTACTACTTTTTGTCTGTCAGTTTTAAATATTAATGATGTGTCATCCGCAAATAATACTATCTCACAAAGATTCTCAATGAAGTAAGGAAGATCATTTACATATATCAGGAATAAAAGGGGTCCTAATATCGAGCCCTGAGGTACGCCCATGACTAATGGTGCGCCAAAAGAGTCGGTGCCATTTACGTTAACTTTTTGTATTCTGCCAGTGAGGTAAGACTCAAGTAAGCTAAGGGAGCTGTTTGAAACACCATAATAACCTAATTTTAATAACAAAGTCTCATGATCAACACAATCGAAAGCCTTTGAAAGATCACAAAATATACCAAAGGCGTCCTGTTTATCCTCCCATGCATCAAAAATATGTTTCACAAGTGCAACCCCTGCATCTGTCGTGCTTCTGCCTTTGGTGAAACCAAACTGTTTGTTATGAAGTAACTTATTTTCTGTAAAATGTGAAAGCAGTTGATTACATATAATTTTTTCAAAAATTTTACTGAGAGCTGGAAGTATGGAAATTGGCCGAAAATTTGAAGGATCACTTTTTTCCCCTGCTTTAAATAACGGAATGATTTTACTGAACTTCATAAGATTAGGAAACTGTTTTTCATCTATACATTTATTGAATATTAATGCAAGATAAGGCGCAATAACGGGCATTATTGATTTTAATATGTTAGTTGAAATGCCCCAGAGATCCTCAGTGTTTTTTATATTCAGTTGCATAAAAGTTTTAAATATAATTCCAGAGTCAATGTACTGAAAATCAAAGTTAGAACTACATTTATCAACACAAGATCTAAGTAGAGAATCGGCTACCACCTTTGAAGAATTCAATTTACTTGTAGTGGTAATTGGAACACTCGTGAAAAAAGATTCAAATGCATGGGCCACGGCAGAATCCGTACTAATGCGTTGATCATCTATTTTTAACTCGAAAGATCGATCACGTGACCTTGTTTTACAGGTTTCTTTGTTAATAACATTCCATGTTGCCTTAATTTTACTATCAGCTTTTTCTATTTTAGCCCGAATGTAATTAGATTTCGCTATAGAACAAACTTTCTTAAACAGTTTTGAGTATTTTTTAATATGTTCAATCACATGTGGCTCATTAGCAGATGCCTTTGTCTCATATAATTCATATAATTTCTTTCTACTTTTATAAATTCCAGATGTAGCCCAATCACTAAATTTAATTTTGGATTCATTAACGTTTATTGTTCTTTTAGTAAAAATGTTATTAAATTCGTATTTGATAACTCCGAATAAATCTCTGTAAAGATCATTCGCATTTTCATAATTATTTAACTCTAAAAGAGGTACTTTTTCCATAATGTTTACTTTAAATTTATCTAACCGATATGTTGTGATTGGTCTACATACAATATTTTTAGTTAATGGAACATGTTGGTGCTCAAATCTAGCTAGCTGGCCCTTATGATCTGAATTTATGAATTTAATTATAGATTTCTCATTTACATCACTGTTAGAAAAAATATTATCTATGCAAGTAGCTGTAGTGGATGTGGTGCGAGTTGGTTCAGTGAAAAGATTATGTAAGTTAAAAGATTTAAAAAGATTAAGGAACCTTAACGCGTTCTGGGTATTTTCTAAAATATTAACGTTAAAATCACCACATACAACTACCGTCTTATTACATTTACATACCTTTTTTAAGGTTTCTTCCATAATAGACTCAAACTGGTGGTAATCTCCAGAAGGAGGTCTATAGACGCTTATAATAATATATTGCTCAAGCTCTGCACATGATAGTTCAATAATTCGCTCACTAGAGAGTGCTACTACATCTTTCCTATCTTTCGATTTTAACCTGTCATTTATTAAAATTAGTGACCCACCTCTTATAGCGGATTCTCTAGTAAACGAACTAATAACTTTATAATTATCTATACTAACTAATAGTTCATGTCTTTTTATCCAGTGTTCAGTTAAACAAAGCACGTGAATGTGTTTTTCATTTAAATATAATTCTAATTCTAACTCTTTGCCAGAAAAACCTTGAATATTCTGATGAATAATATTCATGAACGTAGACTTTTCCTTTGTCTTTGAATTTAATTTGCTAGAGGTTTCCTCTATTGTCCTAGAATTAAATTTAAATGATTGACATCCTTTCTTGGAACAGATTCCAAGGTGACAAGGCAAACATTGACATTTTTCTGCTCAATAAAAGCAAGTTGGTTAGCCAAATTCTTGGCTGAGTTTCTAATATAAAAAGATAGCGAAGATGCTATTTGTTTCTTAAAATATCTATTCAAATAGAATTTGTCTGCTGTTAATAACAATTTATTTTCTAAATGTATGTTTATGTCAATAAGATGAAATTTATTTTGATTATAAAATGTCAATGTATGTAATAATTGATTGAGCTTATATCTAAGGTTGTTTTCTGCCTGTGACAAGCTACGGCTATAAGGGAGTGTAAATAAAATTATATTTTTAACATCTATTAAGCTAAGCAATTCAAAACAATGCATAATTGCATTTCTGTCTGTATTTCCCCTGTCTCCAACTAAAATTATAATTGTATTATTGCTGTTCAAACTATAATTCTTAATTTTTTTAATAATGTTACAGTAAGTTAGTCCCGGCATACAATAATTAGTAACATCTTGCTCTAAATATGAACCTAGTAACTGACCCATTGACTTCCCCAATTCATCACAAAACATCACTATTTTAGATTTGACATTATTTTGTTCGTTATTTTGTTCGAAGAAGGAACTACTGGTTTTCTCATTTGACTCACGAGAAGGGCTTATGTGTGAAGTCAGCAAGGACTTACAAGCTGGCTGAGGACTGAGTAAATTGTCTATAGATGTCAATGTAGACTTTGATGTCATCAGATCCTTCATGGCCAGAATGTATTCCTGATACTCACTTTTTATATTACAATACCTGTCTGTCATTATCTCAAGTGAATTTTTTAAATTATTTATTTCTGTTTCTAACTTTAAAATACTATTATTATAATCTGACATATAATTTTCAATTAATAATGAATACATATCTATTTCATCGCCTAATTGCCTTCTCTCTTTAATATATTTTACTTTTTTGTACAAGCATTTTTGTCTTTTAATAAGTTTTTGTGTTTTTTTAATGAATTTATTAATCTTTACATATTTTTTTAATTTGTTTCTACTGCACTCAACTACCCCCATCTTAATATTGGAAGTATGATCTACTATTAAAGTATCATCCTTAGTTAAATCTATAGTAATTGTGGGTTGTAAGCTAAGCTCAGTAGAAACAAGGCTGGGCGCACTACCAACTAACTCCTCAAACAAGTTATGGGTGTTGGATACCAAGGTGTCGCGTTTTAATAACCTGTTTAATCGTTAGGGTTTTCTTCAAAGTGTATTAAATACATAAATATATTGTAATTTGCATAGACATATCTTTTTCAAACTCCCATATTTCAAAAGTACACTTTAATACCTTATTCATAAAAAAAAAATTAGAGAAATCGGTTTATAAACACACAAGATTTAGATGAAAGAAAATTTCCAAATGTCGCCGCGCCAGTATGAGTACGGCTGTACGGTTGATTTTTGTTTAACGTCCGAAACGGCCAACCGTTGCATCTATATAATTTCATTCACATTGACTCTTAATGCGAACGGACGTGGTTCTTATTGACTCTTCTCGGAATAAGCGCGCTTTAGATATTAAAATACATAGATACGTAGTTTTTAGGTATTAAGTTTAAAGTAGGTATCTATCTATACTATAATAAAACAATCGGAATCGGATAAGTAATACTCGAGATATCGCTAGATCTCTTTATTAGAACAGTCCAATACAAATCAGGGGTCATGAAAAATGGATTTCGTTCAATGTTGAATGAATTTAAATTTCGTTTCTTTTGTTCACGAGATGGCGCTACCAGTAGTAATCATAAAATAAATAATTTTTAAATAATCTATAACTATTTTATTATTAAGTGCTATTAATAAGTTATTCCTTTTAAATGTTAATAAAATTAACCATGAATCGTATGTGTAACATCAATTTATAAGTCTTCACACTAGCCTTTAAAAATATCAATTTAACGGACACAAAGAACATCCAGACTAAGGACAATAGTTTGTGTATCACAATTGTCCTCCATGGGAATCGAACCCGCGACCTCATGCACGCCAGCCATGTAATGGCTAACGCAGACCTGGACGTCATGGCAAACGTCCGCGGCATTGAAAAATCCCTTTCAATGCCGTAATAATGCGACCGCCGCGCCACCGAGGCAGGTAATTCTGCCGCACCGTAACGTGGCGTGCAAATGTATTCATTCATAATTAATTAGCGATTATCCGTGTGGTGACGGAGCAAGAATACAATATGTCACCTCCCCATCTCATCCCATGGGTGGCGTAAAACAGACTAAGGGACTATCGGTGAATATTATCTTTACGAAATAAAAATGAAGGAAAACTTGAAATTAAACCCTATACCAATCCGACTGGCCAACGTGGTATTAGTAGGCCAAGTATCCCTCCGTCACGGGAGGAAGCCCGTCCTTGCAGTGAGACATTAATGGGCTGTTATGATGAAATAAGCGATGTCATTTATTTTAACTTACAAATTTGACAACAGATGGCATTGTGCCTGTGACGTCATTTTCAGTATCGCGGTATTACGATTTTACTTGAAAGAATGACGTTCGCTCATGTCTTTCAGTATAAGTTTAAACACAGTCTTCATAGATCTGTCTTTGTAAAGATCTGTTTTTGAAAAGGTTTTGGTTCGTTCGTTAATTTTACAATTCGTGTATATCTGTTTGTTATAAGGTTTAAAAAACGATTTTTCATTATTAAATCGAATTGCGAAGTAAGTAATATCCGCCACGCGAACGAAGTCGCGGGCACAGCAGCTAGTTTAAGTAATAAAACTATTATTATAGAACGAATTTTATATTCATGTAATGCACTACAATTTATTGGTAATCCATCTCATATTTTACACATTATATTAACAATAATTTGGTAATTCATTCCTGGGAACACTCTTTGTTTATCTGAGAACGAAAATATTTCGTGGCGATAGATCTATTTATTAGGTGATACAACTTGATGACAAATATAAATTTTGGTGACAAAAAATATAGTTCCCTTTTCCCATTTATATTTACCTATTGATATGTAATAATGATTTTTATGAGGTTTCTAATGATGTTTTAGTTCCCCACTGAAGGTGGAAACATCCTGGATGGCGACCATCATTCCTTTGCAACGTTAATACGAGTCTCCGACGAGGATGCTTCGTATCGCAGAGCAATGGTCAATGGGGTAAGTAATCTATCTATACTAATATTATAAAGAGATAAAGTTTGTGTGTTTGTAACGTTGTAGGGGGTAATCTCTGGATCTAACGAACCGATTTTTTAAATTCTTTCTGTGTTGAATAGTCCATTTATCGAGGAGTGTCATAGGCTATACATATAATATCACACTATGACTAATAGGAGTGAAGCAATAATGAAATATGTTTTAAAAAGGGTCGCGTTTTTTTCGCCGCCTAACGAAGTGGGCACGGGTCAGCTAGTAAGACATAAGCTCAGCCATTTGCCACAACTTCACGCCGGCCTACTTACATTGCGCGTACTGTACTAACTGTTTTTTTTTTAATTTCAAAGGATAAGCCATTGCGTGAAGTAATACAAGTTCCTAGCAGCAGAGGCCAGAAGATTATTTTGATGTTATTAAAAAAGTAACGAGTAGCGAAAAGGGTTTATCTCATCATCATCATATAAGCCAAAAGACGTCTACTGGATATATTTCAACTCGTTCCTGAGCCTCCCTCATCCATCGGACTTCCAGAAACTTGGTCAGAAAAAACATTCACACATTCATGTTTGATTGCAAATAAAATATTATCACAAAACCTTCAATTTTTATTTTCTCTTTTCCAAACTTATAATGAACAATATGGTGACGGTCTCCGTGTGGTGACGGAGTAAGAATACAGTGTGTCACCACCCCGTCTCATCCCATGGGTGTCGTAAAAACATACCAAGGGACTATCCGTCAATATTATCTTTACGAAATAAAAAGAAGGAAAACTTGAAATTAAACCCTATACCAATCAGTTTGGCCAGCGTGGTATTAGTAGGCCAAGTATCCTTCTGTCATGGAAGGAGGTCCGTCCCTGCAGTGGGACATTAATGGAAACAAAAGTAATGGACATAAAAGAATTAACATCTTTTGTTTAAGGTAGGAACTGGTTTGCACTTACACGAGCCCACACCTGAAGGGTCAACGGGTAATGCTGCTACGTGGAAGAAGAATACCGGTGGTTTAGTTGGTACAACGACTAAGTTTGAAAGACCAACGGAATTACGCGAGGAGACCAGTTCAACAGGTAAAGAGCATCTAACAGGTCCCCATGTATAAAAAGAAGCTTAGCTATATTCTAGCATTGATAACGATCTCCAACGGCAGTTATCATTAACCAACCCGATCCTAGTAATTAGGAAAGCGTCTGCCGAAGTTCTGTAAAACCTAGTTCACCGGGAGCAAATTCCAGCATTTTATGGAGACCCTCACAGCCAGTTGCAATTACTTACTGCTTTATAAACAATAACGTTAGTTAGCCAACGTCAGCGATTCCTTAGATGGGTGACGTGACGGCTTAGTGCTATTTCATAGTACAAGTTTTGCTTAGTTTGGGACTAGGTGGCGATGTATGAATGTGAGGATTATTTATTATTATTTTTAAGTATTATTTCATTTAAGCGTCTCCGTGCTTCGGAGGTAACGTAAAAATTGGTCTTGGCAGTCGCCCTAAAGATTCAGGTCGTTGAGTCACATCGGAGGTCTATGGCCGGATTGAACAACTCTCTACACCAGGTTGGCCACTAACCAAACGATAAATAAAGGAGTATAACAGACATTCAGGTTCTAGACAATCACGTAGAGCACTGAAAGCACTAAATCCTTGGGCTTGCCGCTTAGACTATGTTAGAGTACGAAACAGTAAAACAAAAAATAATTCACGAAACATGACCAAATCAGCACATTTTAATTAACTAATTTAGTTTTCTTGTGACAAATCAAACTGTGAAATGGAAAAATGTTTGTGATCGGTTTACATGAGGCCATTTTATTTTTAAAATAATGTTTTTTTATATATGAATAACTTTATTAACCATGGTAATTTGAGTTATTAACAAAAATGAACGGTGCTTTCTTAATAGTTTTGTGTTATTTTGTAAGTAAACATTTTAATTTATTGCATCAGCCCATCAATGTTATAATATAAGGAGTGGCCTTGTTCATTTCCGCATCAGCATCATATCAGCTAATAGTGATCCACTGCTGAATGCCTCTTCAAAATATAATCACTTTACGCACTTACGGTGCCTTTCTCATTCCTTGGTTTCGCGTTGTACGTCCACCTTGTGTCTGCGACGTTCGGACATTCTTTAACCTTCTGCCCCAGGGGTATAGTACTTATCCTCGAAAGACATATAAGCGAAAGCCATTAGTGCGACGCCATTTAGCCGAAGAGCCATTTCATCGAAAAGCCATTTAGCCGATGAGCCATTTCATCGAAAAGCTAAATGTACCTGGCGCACGGCGGCCGCTGCGCGATACGCTCTTTGCTCGCTCGCCTTCGCGCTTTAATGGTTATTGTTCTAAGCTAACCTAAATTAAATAATTCGAGCGCCAGGTACATTTGGCTTTCTGATGAAATGGCCCATCGATCAAATAACCCGTCGGTTAATTAGCTTTTCGATGATTTAGCGTCGTTGAAATACAATACAAATACAAAATGTTTATTTCTTCAACAAGTTACATTGTTCATTAAATTGTGATAGGAGCCTCCTTTTAGACTAGAAATTGTCTGTGTTAGGAGACTCCGCACTTCCATAACTTCATTACAATCTTAACACTATTGCATTACTTTACCTACTTAGTAATCTATATCTACATGTGTGTGTGTGTGAGTGTGCTTGTGGGTGAGCGTGAGTGTGCTTGTAGGTGAGTGTGAGTGTGTATTTGTCTGGTGTGTGATGTAGGGGTACGTTTATATAAATATCATATTTTTAATAGTAATTCAGTATCGTCATACGTAAGAGGTTTAATCCACGTTGTTAGTGTTTTCTTGCATTCATGCTGATGTTTGTCATGAATGTGTAATTTTTTATTAATTCTATTGTACAAGATTGCTGAAAGTTTACTATATTGCCTGCTAGCAAATGTTGTTTTTGTTCGTGGTATTTTAGCAACATTATCCTTGCGTCTCTTTAGAAATGAATCTCTATTATACGGCAGCTTTTTATGCTTTTTCAGAACAGCATAAGTGATAAATAGTTTTCTGACCGATAACAAATCGCTAATTCTATATAGATCTTCTGTAGAATGTCCCCTTTTTTTTAAGTACATAATTTTGATTAAGGCACGCTGCGCTCGCTCTAAATCTATAAACTTAGATTTTGCTGCGCCTCCCCACACTGGGATACAGTAAGTCAGTACGGATTGAGCGAGAGCAACGTAAATTTCATTTAAAATGTTTCTTCGTGAACCGTCTTTTTTAATTAGATTAGTTGGAACTACATGTCTTAGTGTCTTAAATATCCAAATTAGTTTTCTAATTCTTCCATTCATGTATTCAAGATGGGGAAACCAAGATAATCGCTGGTCAATTATAACTCCTAAGTACTTTGTGTGTGTTACTTTACGGATCGTTGGACATGAGCAGCTGTTATTTGGTAACATGTCACATGAGTGCACTTTGATGCTAAAGTCGTCAGTAGGCTGTGATCGTTTAGTGATACCAAAGCAAAGATAGTTTGTTTTAGTTGGATTTAATGTAAGTAAGTTGCCACTAAGCCAACTAGCAATTGTAGCCAAGCCCCGTTCAGTGTTGTGTCTGACATCAGACCAGCTGTCTCCATAGAAGACAACAGCTGTGTCATCACAATAAGAAAAAATATCTCCTTTGACAATTTTTAGCTTGCAGAGATCATTTAGGTACGCCAAGAACAGCGTTGGGCCTAAGACACTTCCCTGTGGCACACCAAACAACACTTCTGCTTCTTCGCTAGTGTAGGAATCTATTTTAACCCTTTGTGTTCTACAAGAGAGGTAATCTTTAAAAAATGCTAGAGGATTTCCTCTTATTCCTAAATTTTCTAGCTTGGTGACGAGGGTTGGAACAGAGACGGTGTCAAAAGCTTTTTTTAAATCAATAAATACTGTTAAGCATTTAGTTCCTTCATCCAACTTAGAAGTTATTACCGAGCTTAAGGCAGAAACAGCATCTTCTGTACTTACACCCCGCCTAAAGCCAAATTGATTAGGTGAAATTATTTTATATTTATTAAAGAATTTTACGAGTCTATTATTGGTTACTTTCTCGAGGATTTTAGACAGGGTAGGCAATACAGAGATGGGCCTATAGTTGTTGACATCGCCTCTGCTCCCCCCCTTGTGCACAGGAGTTATTAAAGATTTTTTTAAAGCGGTTGGAAAGATGCATTGTTTAAAACATATATTAATAAGGTGGGTAATGACAGGTACGACTTCAGTGCTAACAAATTTTAGGAACTTAGTAGTTATATTGTCCCACCCTGAAATAGCTTTCGCAACAATGTTTTTCGAAGATGAGTATGATACCCCTGTCCTAGCGGTCATAGGTTCCTGAGCTGGCGTCTGGTGTGACGTCTATATTAGGGCCGGGAGCGAACCTAACAAATACTTTTTTGTATATTTTTAGGTGACAGTCGATGCTGTTAACGATGTTAATGAAGAAATTTTTATAATAGAACCAGTACCTAAGTATACATATGAGGGTAATATCAAAAAAAATTGTACATTTCTACATCCTTTGTTGTCCATGCAGGTTTTTTTTCCAAATTATACGTGTTTTTTATTCGGGACTAGGTGGAACTCATGGGTTATAGTTCAGTAATAGTGAGTAATATAATTTAGGCAACATACTCTTTCATATATTTTTGTAAGGAGCGTTTTTTTGTCAGGTGGCGGAGTTCTCTCCATACAAATTATTTTGTCCTCAAAACTCTTTTAGTTACAAAACAAGATTTATTTTTTATAAAAAATATTATTTACCTAATTAACTTCAAATATAAATGAAATATACTTCTAACTACAATATTTAAACATATTTTAATTAAAAATAATTAATTTGTTTAATTAATTTCGTAACAAAACAAGTGTACAAAATTATTGTTCGATTCGTTATTACATTTTGTAACATCAATATTTAGAAGATTTTAAAATATTTAAATGGTAACACAGCTTTTGTTGATACAGCCAATCAAGTAGTCGTTGAATTATGACAGTCAGCCGTTTTGCGGCGTGCTGTTTTTCCAGAGTATTGTGTTTATTGTGGTGGTGAATTTTTTAACAATTATAGTTTCAATTTTGTTCTCAGACTGATTATCATAGTAAGTAAGGTAAGGTAAGTTATTTAAGTGCTATTTATTCACATGTGTTTTCCTTATTTTCACACAAATTAGCATGGAACACTAATTTTCAATAAAACAGTTCCTATTCAATTTTATGTCGACCATGTTTCCGTTCAACACGTGTTTTTTTTAATCGTTTTTGTAACGTTTTGTTACTTTCTCTGTAACGTTACAAAAATGACGTTACAAAAATGAAGTAAGGGTGATTTTATAATAAAGCTTAAGGTTAATCTTGAATATACTTTATTTTTATTTTAGAACAATATTTATTTTGCTTAAACGATAAAATGAATTGCGTACGTACGGTAGAGAATGCAAATCCGTTCTGTTTTAAAATCCTGATTTTTAAGAACGGATTTTATAACTTTGTTTGATGTGATTCCCTATGTAAGTTGAGTATTACTTAAGTTGGAACGTATGTAGGTTTAATGTTGAAGCTCTAGTACGGTTTACTAAAACTGAAAAGTTATATCTTTTGATAATTTGTTTTTTATTTCAATTTTATATCTTTATTTGATGTGATTCCTTATGTAAGTTGAGTATTACTTAAGTTGGAACGTATGTAGGTTTAATGTTGAAGCTCATAGTACAGTTTACTAAAACTGAAAAGTTATATCTTTTGATAATTTGTTTTTTATTTCAATTTTATATCTTTATTTGATGTGATTCCTTATGAAAGTTGAGTATTACTTAAGTTGGACCAAAATGTAACATGTTAAAGTAGTATTTACTTCCTTGTTGAATTATTATAATATTGTGCCATAATTTAGTCTAAGTAAACACGCTTTTTGCTCGATTTGGTGGAGGTTTGATTGAGACTGAAGTAACTTAAAAAGTACCTAACTTTACCTACTACAACATGTGATTTATTCTAATAAAAATATTGATCTCTCTTTTTTGTTTTACTTCACAGTGTGAAATGCCCCTATTCGTTCCTTTTTGTTATCTTTTTGTAACACAATTCATTTTGGTAACGTTGTTCGTTTTTGTTTCCTTTTGGTAACATGTACAATTTTTTTTGATATTACCCATGATGCTAGGAACGTATTAAGGGGTGACCCTTACGATGACTATTCAGATGAAGACGCCAGTGATTATGACGTAGTGGAAAGTGACTATGATGATAGTGTTGATGACGACTACTATAGTGATGATGATGTAAGAGATGTTATATTACAGTAAACTTCCTCGTTAGCAAAGCGGTTGTGAATGAGGCTGCTATGTCTTTCCACGGTTGTGTATTCCCACGCAAAAATATTTAATCCAGAAATAATATTTTGAGCCTGGACTATTGCTAGATAAGTTTACTAGATAAATTTTTTTACTAACCACTATTTAAGTCCGAGCAGTAAATCTCGAGATATTTGCGAAATAATAATTTTCGAAACCTTTTGACTTCCTTAGCCGGCACGATAACGATGTCGATTTTTCACATCTTTATTAAAATACCGTAATAAAGGTGAATGCAAATAATTCAGCAGAATTCTCCATTGAAATAATTCAGCAGAAAAAACCTTGAAATAACTGAACTACTAACTGTCAATTGTCAAAAAGACCACGGGAAAAGACGCTAAGGCCGCGTTTCCACTGACGCGGAGCGGGGCGGAGAGGAGCGGAGAAGAGCGGTGAAAAGGGGTCAGTGTTTCCACTGACGCGGAGCGGGGCGGAGAGGAGCGGAGAAAAGGAGTTTTGTGTTTCTGAAGCGGTGCGGAGTGGGTTGGAAAGGAGCGGAGCGGAGCGGGGCGGGGCGGATAGTGCATACTTTTGGAATAGTGCATTTTTGCACTCAGTTACAGTCAATCTCTCAGAAAGACCGTACGTCATGTTGTCGTTGAAAAAGAAAAAAGCAATAATTTTATATCTTTCTCTACTTGAAGACGAAGATAACGAATCAGATGAAGTAGAATTAACTGTTGCGACTTTTTTGGATTCGAAGAGAAAACATAGATTCTGGATTCGACAACATATAAAGTACCATTCTATGCATGGAGAATTTTCAACATATTTTCAGACCTGTGATGATGAAATGTTCGAAACTTCATATACCCTATATGAAGTTTCGAACATTTCAAGAAAACTTTTCTATGAATTACATTGTCATCCATTCATTCTTCTCATCCATTTTGATACGTATGCACAGAATGACGTAACAACGATGACTGAAGCATTGCGCGCGAGTCACGCGGCGCGGCGGCCGTCGTATGCAGCCCCCCTCCCTCCCTCATCCCGCTTTGCTCTTCGGCTCGTCTACATAATCCTCGCTGTCCTCCGCACCGCACCGCCCCGCTATCCTCCGCTCTGTATCTCAATACTCGTTCTGCTCCGCACTGTTTTGCCTCGCTGTATATTTTATATGAATATCCGCTCAACTCTGCTCCACTCCGCTCGTGCTGTTTCCATTGAAGCGGAGCAGAGATTTCGAGCATGGTGATTGGTCAATTGGTGCACCGCTAAGCTCCTCTCCGCCTAACTCCGCGTCAGTGGAAACGCGGCCTAACAGTTTTTTGATTTACAGTTTTGCCGCCTTAAAGTAAAATAAAGTAGAAAGCTTAAGCTTTCTAATGATATACATAACATTAGTATTGAGTAGGTAGACCACGGTCTTATATGTCACGGTCTTATATACTTTCCATATCAGCCATAACCAGCAGTGGACGTCCGTAGCCCTTCTCCAAACGATTCCACCCTGCGCGGTCTAGTGCCTCCTTCATCCTTGGCTTCCTAACCATGAAACTGTAATACCAAACTATGTATATCCACCAATTTTGCTATCTTTCGCTTGTTGAATTGCCCCTTACTGTGTAGCAATTTCAAAGACGTATTCACCTTAAAGTGATCAAACAAACTTAATTTTCAGCTAAGCAGAGAGAACTTACCAGCTCTAAATCCGAATGGTACCATTAAAGGAAGATCAGGTCAAAACCAGGAGTTGCCAGACGTTAACGAACTATTACCACTACCTCCAAATATATTAAGGAAGAATGTATTTTCCAGTTGTTTTAAAAAAGCATCAAATGCATGTTGGAAAGCATGTAAACGTGCGGTCAAAACCGTTTGCTCTGAATATACTTGTAAAGCGTCACTGCCAAAACGTATAAAAAGTGAATGTAAAAAAACATGCCATAGTGCCTTTTTAAGCGGATCGGATAATAATGATAATGATTATTATTATTAGAGAATATATTTTTTAAAGTTTTTGTAATGACTACCCATTTTCAATTAAGTAAGTAATTCCTTTTCCTACCCTTTCTTTCGTTAAAATTTGAAAATAAAATTGACGCATTTTATCTTCAACATGTCTGTAAAACATGAACCCCCTTACTCATAAACGCCTCTCAAATTTAATCACTGTTTAGCGAGATTTTTATTAGAAAAACCAAACTTTTTCCAAACATAACCGTAAGAATTTATGCTAATCAATTGACTAAAATTTAAGAGGCGTTTATGAGTAAGGAGGTAAATCTACATGTCAATTCTCGTTCTTTAAAATTCGGTTAAGTTAACTTTAGTTGTCAAATTGTCACACTCTAAATAAAACTTTAACACGACCACAAAAAGTTACAATTGCAATAGCAAAAAAACAAGACAATTTGACAACTAAGAACTAAACAAACCCCCTTACTTATAAACGCCTCTTAAATTTAATCACTGTTTAGCGAGATTTGTTATTACGAAAACCAACCTTATACCAAACAACGTAAGAGCTTAGGCTAATTAATCAATTGACTAAAATTTGAGAATTTTTTTATGAGTAAGGGGGTAAAAGTTAACTTAAACCGAATTTAAGGTACGAGAATTGACATGCTTGTCACAAAGTCAGTCTATCAGACGCAATACGTTTTCTTTTGTTTTACATAAAAGGTTTTTATACACATGACTAGAACCTTCATAGTTTGATAGCCTCTTTTTGTCATCTGTATTTAATCTATTAACAGCTGACAGGTTCCCCAAGGAAGTATGCTAATATTAAATGAAATAAATTGAAAAGTATTTTTTTATATTTATTAGAAAATACAATATCGCATTAGGAACACAACATTCACAAGTTATTCAATCATTTTTGGTTTGCACAAAGAATCCTTCTATGTGGGATTTATAACAGCCGCATGCAAAGAATGCAGTTCATCATACTAGCCCAAAAGTGTCCTACTGCAGGGACGAACCTCCTCCCGTAATGAAGGGGTAACTGGGCTACTAATACCACGCTGGCCAGACGGATCGGTTTAGGGTTTAATTTCTAGTTTTCCTTCTTTTTATTTCGTAAAGATAATATTTACGGATAGTCCCTTAGTCGGTTCTTACGACACCCATGGGATGAGATGGGGTGGTGACATATTGTATTCTTACTCCGTCACCACACAGATAAGAATGCAGTTAAATAACATTATTGCTTTGCTTTTCGTCTCATACCTCCGAAAAACTGCTCCTTACAATTAACTTTACATTCTCTTTTCAACATCCTTTTTGCAAGAGAACTACATTTATGCTTTCTACAAACAGTTATGAAAGCCTTAATACAACTCTTAGTGCATGCAGTAACGGATTTTTCTAAACAATTACCATAATAATTATTTAAATTTGCGTTAAATTTCGGTCTTAAATTTCTGTACTTCATGTTATCTTCGCTAGATGAATCGTCGAATTCTGATGACGATTCAAATCTTATAGGAACATGTTTTGATGCGACCATGTCGTAGAATTTTGTCTGAAATTTCGTAATAAATACAAATATGTAATATTGTAACAGTAACAACCGATTTATACTTACTGCGACGATAACTGCGAAAATAGAAAAGGTCCATTAATCTGATTGGCTGTATCAGAAATCCAAGACCCACGACTGTGGGCTTATGAGCCCAACGAAAAAGACTACTACTAGTCAACTTTTTTTGAGTTAATTCACATATCATAATCAGGTAATAGGAAGTCATTTGATGTACCTACTTAAGTTCAGGCGACTAGATGAAGTGCCATATATCATACTTAAAAGTAGTCTCCGGTGGTGATCCAGCTGAACTATAACTCCTACCACTCTTGTAATGTGTCTGAGAAGCTACTTCTTTTATAAAATACTTTTTAAAAAACGTTAAAAAAAATGTATTTAAATAGGTAGGTAGGTACTCACTGTAAAAATTAATACTAAAATAGTTGCCAATTTATTCATTCTAATAAAATTGTAGACGAAATAGTCACACGCGCTCCCACATTTTCATCGTTTTTATTATATTCCAATACTAAATAAAATATAGCGTGGCTATATTAAGTAGCATGCAAATAAAATAAATAATATAATAAAATTATTTCACTGGTTTTATTAGTATTGTAAAATAGTATTTTGAAATTGAAGTGTTGGTCTTATCTTTTCTGCCTGCCATGCATACGTATGAACTTAGCTTTAGCAAAGGACAATCAAATGATTTTGAAAATCCATAACAATATTTAGTAGGAGGACTAGCTGGTGCGCCTTCGTTTATGCAGTATCTTAATCCAAGTATCATAATCAAAATCCGATGAGTCCAGCTCAACAAATGAGTCCATTATTATAGTGGAATAGCATCTGTCATCATCTTATCAGCCAATCGACGTCCATTGCCGAACATAGACCTCCTCCAAGTATTGCCACCTTGCGCGATCCTATGCTTCCCTCATCCATCAGTGTCCTGCGAGAACTTTTCTGCTCAGAACTTTTGTGCCCAAGTCTTTTAACTAATAAGTTTAGGTAACACACTTTGTACATAAATATTACTAGCAATAAGTACGATGACAGTAAAATACAGCGTTACCCTGTGTCCTGCGTGGGCGATGAAAGCGACGCGACGGCGACGCGGAGAACGCGACGACCGCGATCAAATCAACGGCGTACACTACTGTCACACTGTACACACTGTTGCCACATAGGACAGAAGTAGGGTCTGCGATGAGACGCGACGTAATCATGTAAGTAAACACTTGTCGCGTGTAGCATCGCGTCGCGTTGCTTTCGTTGCCTACGTAGGACACCGCGTTAGTGCAGGTCGTTGGCGGTATGAAGAGAGGCATGCTGACCCGTAGATTCGATCGATAAGTAAGACAGACGTCAGAATTGCTTTATGAAACATTTTTTTTTTTTAAATAAAACTAGTACCTAGATATGTAGAATGTATGATGAAACATTTGCGAAATAAAATTATATGTCGAGTACGGTAGGTACAAGCTCTGCTCTCTCTTTGGTTTTAGATGACGTTATGTATGTGGGGGGAATATTATATTACATTTCCTTGATTTATATTTTGCATAAGTTTTTTATTTTTTAAGTATAAGTAAATGCAAACACTTGAAAACCCACCAGTATCGGTCACCCCTGTACCAACGTATGCTGTAGGAAATAAGGATATCAACTGCCACGCAATGCATGCTATGTCAAAAGGTACTGCTTTCTTCATCAGACCTGTGATTCAACTGCCGAACGCAGTCTATACGAATACGTCCTATTGGGACATGGTGTAGGATCACTTAGACAACACATTTTTTTAAGGTACACCTAATAGGACGAATAAACGTAAGGTAAGTAAGGTTGAATCCGTCTGGCCAGTGTGGTATTAGTAGGCCAAGTATCCCTCCGTCATGGGAGGAGGCCCGTCCCTACAGTGGGACATTAATGGGCTGTTATGAAGTAAGGTTGACTTTTAAGCGTCTAGTTTAGGATAGGAATCAACGATATGTAATATTAAGTATATAAAGTTTATCATGTCGACAGATAATTCGAATTACCATAATATGAAGACGGCTTGGACCACTAAAAATAATTACAATCTTTATAAAAATGTCTTCAATTTATACTTAATACTGTTTACAATGTTCTAGCTGCGTACCTTAGACATTAAGCTGATTATGTAAGATAGCGCAAGTTCCAATTACTTAGTTCACTTATTTGAAAACCAAACCAAACCACTAATCTCGGGAGTCTGAACGATCGTCATTATTTTTTTTGAAGAATCCTGTCTTACATCTTTTTAAACACTGTATCCTTAGATCAATTATAGCCCTATCTGAACATTTTATTCTTCGACAGACGTTTTTAGCAGCATGTTTACATGCTTTATAGCATTTTCTTCTAGCTGTTTTACCAACGCAACTTTTCATCTTATTCGAAGAAAGTTTCATAGTGTCCCTATACTTATTTAGTTTCAACTTATTCGCCAAAAACATATCTAATTTTTCATTCGACGATTTTGAATCTGACTCGTCACTTGGTTGACTCGATTCTTGCTCACTGTTTGCCATTTCTATAATGATTTGATTCGCTTTGTTTGTATCAACTGGTGTTGGTTTGTTTGGAAACAGTTTTGTATTTAGCGTCGGCTTCAATTTAACATTTTTACCTTTCATTATTGGACTATTAAATACCAGAGCCTGTTTTGTTGTACTAAATAAAGAAGGCGACGTAACAGAAATACTCATAATTTGCTCTGTTGAAGGTTTTTTGCCATACAGGTATTTTTGTAGATTTCCAAATAGTTTTAAAGAATGTTTTTTAGGTTTCCTATGAAATCCATGTTTGCTTAAATTGAGATGAGTTTTTGGTAGCTCCTGTGGAACTGGAATTGGTTGCGGTACAGTAACCTGTTGTGGTTGAGTATCTAATATTGGCATGGTAATCTGTTGAGGCGAGTTATCTTCTTGAGGGATTTTGACCTCCTCTGGTTTTGGAAGCTGATTTGTTACACCAGTAGTAGCTACAGATAAATTATTTAAGGAAGCTAAAAGATTCCCCAAAATATCTATTTTACTAGGCTTGACTGTTGCCGGAGTAGTAATTTTCTTCAAAAGATTAAGTTTCTCAATAATTTCTAAACCAGATGCAGTTAAATCTCCTTTGGTTACACGAAGTAAATTGTTATATATATCGTACTTTATATTATTTGAAACTGATACTGGTTGAAGCGTTGTTGTAATTCTTTTTGTATAATCTATGTTTACTCCAACAGCAAATTCATCTTTCGAGCCAATTCTTAAGGCGTGTTTATGAGACTCATTAGTTTCCTTGGAATTTAACTTTTTATGCTTACTTCCCTTTCGTGATTTCAGAGAATGTTTAGGAACAGTCACATTGAGGAGTCGTTTTGTGCTCGGATTATCTTCATAAAATTCTGATAATGAATCGTCATAATATGAAATTTCCTTACTATTTTTGTTTGAATTTTCTAATATCTCATGTATAATTTTTTTAGTTGTTGGGGGAACTTCAATGTTCTTTTTAGTTGATCGTAGTTTGTTTCTTCTGCTATCTTTCTTAATTGGAGCTTTCCATGTTTCTACACTATTTTCCGAATCTGATTTATGATTAAACCTACCTTTAATTGTAGGATTTCTATTACGATCTGACATGGAATCGGATTCTTCTCCACGTTTCACATCTTCTAGTTCTTGTGAACTGCTGACCGATGACTTCTTATCGTAAGTATTTTCTATCGGTGTTCTTCCTCTATGAACTGATTGAGTCTGAAAAGAGACTGTACCTATGTATAATAGGTAGGTATTCGGTATTCAGGACTGTGAGTAATTTTGTTAGCTTCAATAATTTGTTGATTTTCATTGTATTAAGTCATGATATAGTGTTAAGTGGTTATCTAGTTTTTTATGTTTTCTACATATAATTAACTAACAGCTAATTAATAACTAACAGCGTTCTTAAATTCTGTACTGTGTTACATAGTTCATTTGTCTAAAATTAAGTTCGTGTCTAACGTTTACTGTAGTTAAGTACCTATTCTGACTGAGTAAAATGTTTAGTGTCGTTCATAATCCTAAAGGTATTCTAAAAATCGACCAAGAAAATGTTCAATGACTACAGTACTGACTAACATCGCATTAGGTATAAGGCTAAGTGTTCTCCGTCAATGAACAAAATTTTAAACATAAGTGGGAAGGTAATTAGGGGTTACGGTGTAAATAAAAAAAAAGTATTGTTTTAACAATGTATGTACGTGTTTTATCACAATAATATTCAACTTACATTTTTAACGATAATTATCAAGAATTTTTTAGGTTTACTATCTCCTTTTTTATCGAAACGATTGCGGAGAATAGTCGTCTCAAAATCCCTAACTTCTTTATCTTGTAAATGATGCATTTTATTCATATTATGGTAACGTTGTTCATTTAATTTTATTAGAGAACTTAATAAATTTGCAAATTCTGTCCTCGAGTTGTCACTTTCGAAAACTGTTTTTCCTCCCGCTGCAGCTATGCCTGTTTGAATTGAAATATGATCATGGCCGTTCCTAAAGTTAAGTTAATGATTAATTTAAATTAAATGATACATACTTACACTAAATATTAGTGTCGCAAAATATATATGTACAGGTAACACTCGAGGCATTTTATCAAAAGTATACCCATGGGGTATTATACAGATTTATACGGGCATAATATTTGTAGCTCACAAAGCTGCTTGCGTATTATAAATTTTCTTACGTATTTCGATTGAATTTTACAGCGTATACATAAAATGGTTTTGAAAATAATGGATAAAATAATTGGATTTTGCTTTTTATTTGATTTTTTGATGTGATTGTTTTTCAGTGATTGGAAGGGTGCAGACATAAATACAATAAAATCGCTATTTCTTAAATATTATGGTAAATTATTATTGATTTTATGGATCACTAGCACAAAAGTTACACTAGGTAGTTGAGATATATGTACGAAAGTTAATCAGTACAGCATCTATTTTTTTTATTGCTTTATGGTGGTTCAAAAACAAGCGGCCCACCCGTTGGTAGTTAAGCGGTAATTACCGGTCAAAAACTAAGAGAAAACAAATACCTAGTTTTTATTTCTTTACTTTTTGTCAATAAGTAGGTACCTAACATTAATACGCTATTTAATGCAAAAATTTAATTGTTCTTTTTTGTGTTTCGCGTTCTAAAGCAGGCAACACAATAAATATTGATATACTTAGTCTGCCTTTTTATGTGCCTAGGTACCTACTCAAGTTAGTAATTATTTTTTAATTTTCTGAATTTTTGTAGGAAGATTTATTTGCTGTTTAAACAGGTCCTGAAAAATTTAAAAAAAAACTGTAGGTACCTACTCGTACATAGGTGGCGACGTATGGCGTGGCGGTTGATATAGTGAGTTCGCTCCTTTACTAGACTGTGTAGGGACACATTATGCTAATTTAGTAGTTTGGGCCCGAGAGCGTTAGTTTAGTAGGTACAACCAGTCAGTTAGTCACTTGTAACACCGAGCCGTAGACGCACGTAGGGGAATATAATACCTACTGTGCAATACCATCTTTCATTTATCTATTCCCTCTACCCAGTATATACTTAGTACAAGTGATAGTTAAGTGTAAATAGTTCTAACACCTTAAAACTGGACTACATAAAACTGATAATAATAATGAATACTTGTTGCACTTTGATCAGAAATGCAAAAATGATAGACATTCTGCCTCGGTGGCCCGGCAGTTGAGGTACTGACTGTGTACGATATCGTCAATTTACTCTTTCACTAGATTGGACTCTATACGACTGATTAGTAATCATCATAACAGCCCATTAATGTCCCAATGCATGGACGGGCCTCCTCCCATGACAGAGGGACACTTGGCCTACTAATACCACGCTGGGCAGACGGATTGGTATAGGGTTTAATTTCAAGTTTTCCTTCTTTTTAATTCGTAAAGATACTATATTCACGGATAGTCCCTTAGTCGGTTTCTATGACACCCATGGGATGAGATGGGGTGGTGACATATTGTATTCTTACTCCGTCACCACACGGATTAGTAATACTTACATCTATATCAATATCGAGACTGTAATTTTCTTCTTCACCACTATCATCAATTTCTACTTCGCTTTCTTCATCATCAAACACTTCTAAGGAATCTGAATAATAATCATCCTTTACATGATGTTGAGTCAGCATATAATCTTGTAGTTTGGCATATTTTTTAATGGCATCCACTCTTTCTTGGTTTACTTTTATAACGTTCTTTAATAAATTTGCAAAGTCTAATAAACTATTTATATCTTTGGACCTTTCTTGTATGCCGTTGACTGTAGACTGGAAAACAAAATGGCGGAATACGTTGTTAGGTAATTTACTGGGTTTTTAGGTGATTTTCGGGCTAAGGATCGAGTTTGGATCGAACGGGTTTTTACAGACTTTTAATTAATTGACGCAAAGTAGGTATAAGTATTACGTGGTATTAGTAGGCCAAGTTTCCCTCCGTCACTGGAGGACCTGTCCCTGCAGTGGGACATTAATGGGTTATGATGAAGTAAATAATTTTAGGATCGATTATCTTAAGTACCTAATCCAAACCCACTGCCTCGCGCAATTGAGCTCTCGTCTTAAACATTTTTTATGAGGGGCCAAGTTGACAGATCAGTAAACATATTTTTCGACAGTTGGGTAAGGACCCGGTGGCATTAGTGGCACGAAACTTAACATGAATCTAAAACTACCTCTAATGCTCGTCATCCTAAGACGAGACACACATATAGAGTCCTATCATCATAACAGCCCATTAATGTCCCACTGCAGGGACGGGCCTCCTCCCGTGACGGAGGGATACTTGGCCTACTAATACCACGCTGGCCAGACGGATTGGTATAGGATTCAATTTCAAGTTTTCCTTCTTTTTATTTGGTAAAGATAATATTCACGGATAGTCCCTTAGTCGGTTTCTACGACGCCATGGGATGAGATGGTGTGGTTAATGTATTCTTACTTCGTCATTACACGAGATGCCTATAGCCCTGTGATATCACTAGCTACTATAACTTGCTACACAATAACATTTGTCCACTACTGCTGCGGGCACTGCCTAGTGCCACTAACCTACTTAGATTACTTTTTGCATACCAAAATTACGTCTAGCGTGAAACTTGTAGCCCCTCTTAAGTATCGTCTTTACAGTAAGTCAACGAAGTATTTTTAAATTAACTCACATTTGTCAAGTACAGGATTAATATAAAACAATATAAATTATTAAACATTTTAAGTTACAGCCATAATAATTTACTTTTAAAGTTTTACTATGACCAATGTCATATTACGTATAGGTACTTTACGTAAGTAGTCGTAGGTACTCGTACTTAATATTATTTATCGTAAATTGCATATTAGTGAGACATGCATACAGCTATTGAAAACATGTTTATATTATACGGACTCCATAAAGAGTAGGTTTAATCGTAAATACGATTGTTTTTTGTTATTACGTAAGAACTTACGTCATTACTTGATGGAATAATAACATTTTTCTTTGACACAACAAATCATGTGTTCGTGTGGTGACGGAGTAAGTATACAATATGTCACTACCCCATCTCATCCCATGGGTGTCGTGAAAACCGACTAAGGATCCGTGAATCTTATCTTTACGAAATAAAAAGAAGGAAAACTTGAAATTAAACCCTATACTATTCCGTCTGACCAGCATGGTATTAGTAGGCCAAGTATCCCTCCGTCACTGAAGGAGGGCCTCCTTCAGTGACGGAGGGATACTTCCGTTCCTGCAGTGGGACATTAATAGGCTGTTATGATGATGATCTCTATCAAATCGAAACTCTTAACCACTGATTTCATTATATTCAAATTGATGAATTTTAGGAATATTTTAGGATAGTAAACAAAATAAAATGTCATATCCTTACAATATATTTATTTATTAATGTACAAGGTTTTTTACAATCATCATTAAATACCTAATAATAGGTACTTAACTATATTAATTTATTTATAAATAGGTATAAATTACATAAGTTTTTATGTAGGGGCACGCGTCCTAATGTTGGCACTGCACCAGATTATCAGCACCTCCAACTAAAACTCAAATTATAAGCTTTCTATTGATTAATTTCGGCTACCATTTAACAAACATTAAAATAAGATCCTTTTGGAATTATAAACTGATCCATACACGACACTTTTTGAAAAAAAAAGCGATATTTTTAAATACGCGGAATATGTCCTTTACATTACTTTGTTTTGACAGTTTCTTATGATCGTAGGTAAGTTCAGGTTTTTTTATTATACTTTATTTTAGTTCTTTTAGATATTTTTTACTGAACCTTTAGGTTTTATTCATGTATAAAATGTTTTATAAGGCTTATCTGAAAATGGAAATGAACGTTATCTTAATTTTATGTTCATAAATGAGGTGCTGACATCTGGGTTCAATTTTTTTGCGAATTGCTAATTATCGGCACTGGTACTGTTACATTACAAAGTGGTATGTAAAATTGTTAATCCATATTTTTTATTGTAAAGCGTGATTATTTTATGCCTAGAATTCAATTTTCTTGGAAAAAGTACTCTATGATTTCGAATTTCATATCCTGGCATGGTGCTGAAACTAACATTGCTAGTTATTTTCATAGTGTTGATATTATAATCAAAAGAATGTCTATTATTTTTTGGAATTTTTTATTTTTATGTATTTATTTTTCTGAAACTTCGGTTGTTAGGCTAGGTATAAATAAAAGAGATTTTGCTATAAACATTGGATTATTTCATTTATCTATCTATTTTTATGTCTAATTTTAAGGTGCTGATAATTGGCTCGGTCGATGCCAGTAATTGGTGATGATGGTGCCAATAATTGTGTCCAGTTCGACCGCGCGGCCATAGCGTTTTTTTTTAAAAAAAACCATGTCAATTTTTTGTAAAAATTTGTCAAAGTTGATTCCCAAAACCATAAATTTGTCAAAGATACGGTTAAAAAGTTATAAGGGTTTGAACATGGCCGCGCCATTGAAACGCGGCGAACCGCGCGGCCACTGAGATCTTTAAAACTAAGCCTTGTAGAGACCTGAAATTTACGCAAATGCAAGATTTAATTTGTAAAAAATTTGTAAAAATATAAAAAAAATACTCAGGTTTATAGTTTAAGAGCTATAACACTAAAACCGAATGGCCGCGCCATTGAAACGGTGGAGAAAACGCTATCGCCTGTATCTCGCTGAAAAAAAATCGCAGAGGTGTGTAGTTTATTGTAATTACCCAGATTTGAATTTGTCGAAACTAGGAAAAATACAACAAAAATTCCTAGGTTTATATTTCAGGAGCTATAAGACTAAAACGATATGGCCACGCCATCGAAACGGTGAATAAAACGTTATTTCGCCTGTATCTCGCTGAAAAAGCATCGCAGAGGTCTGGAGTTTTTTGTAATACCTAGATTTTAATTTGTCAAAACTAGTAAAAATACAATAAAAATTCTTAAGGTTATATTTCAGAAGCTGTAGAACATTATCAGTATGTGGTGCGATAGGGTGACCATGTCTTATTGTTTACAGAATACTTTCTACTTATTGTTACAGAAATTATAATTCAAGGATTCTAAATAAAATTAAAATGAAACCATAAATATAAAAACAATTATGTTTATTGCTTGAAAAGTCAATAATACAGTTACAGTCCGCGTGGACTTACGAAAAACTAGCCCTAAGATTGGTTTAAATGACGCAACTCCGCCCCTAAGCTATGTGATTGGTAATGCACACTATTGCATCTAACACGCGCCACCCCCGCGCGCCTCCGCAGGTCAGTGCGACGCGTACAGCCGTTAGTACTTATTATTCTGTGGTACAGCGACGTAAGCGTAAGAGTTTCGTTATCAGTGTGTCGTTGTGATGTTAACACGATAAAAAAGTGATCTACTGATTATTAAAATTTTCAGTTCGTGTGTAATTACGATTAAGTGTTGTACTGTGGTGTAACGTCAGTTCGGTAAATTATGTAAACAATTCAGCAGAAGTGATTAAGGTATGTTGCATTTAAATATTTTATGATTATGTTAGAGCTCTCTCTTTATTTGTATGGATGACCGTGTAGTTAAGATATTTTACTATGAAATATTTACAATCTTATGTATATGAACTTATATGAAATACTAAAAACTATCTAATAACTAACAAAAATAATAATAATATATAATGTTTGCCCTGCAGTGGGACAATAATAGGCTGGATTATTATTATTTAATGTTTTATTAAATCATATAGGTAATTAGAACTTAACTTAGAACATTTGAAATGATTGTAAATCATTTTGATTCCACATTTTTAAATAAGTACAATCATAACTAGCAGGGATGTATATATTTGTTTTTACTTTCACTTTCGCTGCCCGTTGTTTTACCGCGGTGCCCGACTACAGCCAGTGCCCCAAGACTCAAATACGCGTTTGTGGAGCATTCGCCCAGTGCCCCACGACTCACATACGCGTTCGAGAAGCATTCGTCCAGTGCCCCACGACTCACATGTGCGTTTTTACAAAACTTATATTATTATTAGAAGTACACATATTATTATTAGAAGTACACATATTATTATTAGAAGTACTTATGAAAATAAGGTCCATACACACTTACCTACACCAGGTTATTGACCTTAATAATGCTCGCCGATTTCGAAACTTTTCGTCGAAGTACCTAGGTAATAGTAATACTGGTAATACTAAACCTAGAGAGTACATTAATTTATAAAGTGATTAAACTAATTATAGTGGACTTATATACTGGGTAAGTTTATTATTATTATATTTATTTATTGAACATTATCTTACGATAAATCAATTAAAATGATTGGACGTTGGTATTGTCCGGTGATGTAGGGAGGCTAATACCCTTGCTTCATGTGTAACATTGATGCTAATACATAATAATATAACATTTCCCATTTTTGTTTTAATCAAATTTAGTACCTCTGCCCTAGTAGATTTCATTATTTTAGAAATACATTGTAGGTAGCACAAAAACAAATAGGTACGTATTATTGTGTAGGTACATTATATTGTGCACCTACACATAAAGAAACGATCTTCATCAGTGGGTACGGACCTTTAGTTACGATATACTAACTATAAATAGCTATATAACTATGGAGCTCATACTTAACAATAGGCACTGAGCAAAGGCGTGAAAAAACAATAGACGCACATACGCGTCGTGGGCACTGTGTGAATGTCACCAAAACGCACATACGCGTCGTGGGCACTGTATCAATTAAGCGTAATATTATATGAATGGAAAAATTACTAAAAAAAACTAAAGTCAATCATTTGAAAGATATACACTTCCAAAGTCGTAAAATGAGTCCCCCCCGCCTCTAACTTTTGAAATAATAAAGTTGGAAAAAAAAATTAGTTTGGAAAAGTAAATTAGTAAATAATCTGTGATTTTTGATTATATCTTAGTGTAAGTAAAATATCTGTGATTTTTTATTATATTTTAGTGTAAGTAAACAATTTGTGATTTTTGATTATATCTTAGTGTAAGTAAACAATCTGTGATTTTTGAGTTTTTTTTTAATTTGTAACATTCTGTGATTTATGTGACTTTTAAACCAATAAACATAATTGTTTTTATATTTATGGTTTCATTTTAATTTTATTTAGAATCCTTGAATTATAATTTCTGTAACAATAAGTAGAAAGTATTCTGTAAACAATAAGACATGGTCACCCTATCGCACCACATACTGATAATGTTCTACAGCTTCTGAAATATAACCTTAAGAATTTTTATTGTATTTTTACTAGTTTTGACAAATTAAAATCTAGGTATTACAAAAAACTCCAGACCTCTGCGATGCTTTTTCAGCGAGATACAGGCGAAATAACGTTTTATTCACCGTTTCGATGGCGTGGCCATATCGTTTTAGTCTTATAGCTCCTGAAATATAAACCTAGGAATTTTTGTTGTATTTTTCCTAGTTTCGACAAATTCAAATCTGGGTAATTACAATAAACTACACACCTCTGCGATTTTTTTTCAGCGAGATACAGGCGATAGCGTTTTCTCCACCGTTTCAATGGCGCGGCCATTCGGTTTTAGTGTTATAGCTCTTAAACTATAAACCTGAGTATTTTTTTTATATTTTTACAAATTTTTTACAAATTAAATCTTGCATTTGCGTAAATTTCAGGTCTCTACAAGGCTTAGTTTTAAAGATCTCAGTGGCCGCGCGGTTCGCCGCGTTTCAATGGCGCGGCCATGTTCAAACCCTTATAACTTTTTAACCGTATCTTTGACAAATTTATGGTTTTGGGAATCAACTTTGACAAATTTTTACAAAAAATTGACATGGTTTTTTTTAAAAAAAAACGCTATGGCCGCGCGGTCGAACTGGACACCAATAATTGGTGTTTGGGTAATTATTTAGTGAAACTCATCTAAATAAAATGTGTATGCATAAAGACAAATTTTTATAATAAAAATCAATTATTTATTAAATAATGAACCAAGAAAGCATATTGTTATAGTTGTTATCATTATCATCACTGTGATAAACGATGTTAAAGTAGGACTAACTCTTAAAGTGCTGATAATTGGTAGCATCACCCTACTTCTATTGTTGGCATTTCTTTACAATAAAAACTAATGTCAGTATTTTTTTTCTTCGGGTATTGATTTAAAGTCTATACTGTTTAAATTTGTACAGACAGACAAACAGACATACACATTGCATTTATGCTAAGTAGTATTTTCTAGACTGTCTCTAAACTTAAAAGTCAAAAATTAATTTAAAAAATAATTTTCTGCTATCAAAACAATATTCTGTTAAAAAATCTTAAGAAAATCTATCCTAAATGTATTATGTTTTAATTTTATGTAGAGCTTTGTCTATAGTTCTTTGTGTCTAATATTTTCTTTCCACACATAGCACATATACCCTTCTTGTATGCACATGCTTGGCAGTAATGTGAACCTACTTGGTGCACTTTAGTTCGGCATATTCTGAAAAAAAAAAGAAAATGTAGATAATTAATAAAAAATTTGTTCTTTTCATTTTATGCATAAGCAAACCTTGCTCATACTATTTCTCTTTAATGTTGTGAATGTTTATCATTTATCTGATTTGAAAACCACATGGCAGAGTTCTTGAAGTATATTGTCTCTAATCGACAACTCTTGTAGCATTATGGCTCATTGCTGCACAGAGGCCTTGAGTCCAAGTTTTGCTCAATGAAAATCTTTACAATCAAGAAAATAATGGTAGTGGTGTGATGTATTTTTAGTAAAATATACATGTAATTACAAAAAGAAAGTATATCAGCCTAACAGTAATGGGACTTTAAGTTAGAAAACAATTTCAGGAGGTATTAGGCCAGAAAGAAAGAAAGAAAAGAAAGAAAAATTAGTTTATTCACGTAAGATATAAAAATACCGCGTGTGAAGGTCGTTTTATAGTGATCACATAATATGCTCGTCTAACTTAACGGCTAAGTTTACTGAGGGTTCGGAACACGACCATGTCAGAGAAGACACCCACAAGAAACTCTGCTGGGTTCCTATCGCTCTTTTGGTGATCACTTCACAAATATTATTTTATTTAGTAAACAGGACAATTCAGATCCAAGCATTTTTATCGTTTAAGTAATCCTTTACACTATAATATGATTTCGATATTAACTTATGTTTAATAAAAGATTTAAATTTATTTTTATTTTTTTTTTTTTGTTTTAGCAATCTTGCAATCAGTCGTTTAGACTATGAACAGATGAGATATAGACAATTTTGGCTTGTAGGGCCTCAGAAAACTCCCAGCGGAGCCCGCCCTTTCTTTTATATAGTCAGCATAATTATTTTGTGACTATTCTAGTCAAAGATATCCCTTCGCTTCTTCAATCGACGTATTGTTTCTGGGATGGTTAGCTGTTCCGCAAGCTGGTTTGGGTGCATTTGTAGTCGTGTCTTGTATCTGGAGCTGTAGGAGCTGATGACTTCCCTAACCATTGGCAAGTTAAGAGTTTCATGGAGTTCCTGTGTTGTAATGAACCATGGCGCGTTTGATATTTGTTTGATGATATAATTTTGTGCCCTTTGTATTATCATTATGTTGGAGCTGCATGCTGAGCCCCATAGTTCAATTCCAAAGGTCCAAATTGGCTTCAGTATTGCATTGTAGATAAGAAGTTTTTTGTCGCAGGCTAGTTTTGAATTTCTTCCCAGCAACCAGTAAAGTCCCCTGTACTTGAGATTGATCTGGTCTCTTTTTGTTTGTACGTGTTTCTTCCATGTCAGTCTGCGGTCTAAGTGCATTCCAAGGTATTTGACAGAGTTTTGATGGGGCAGTTGAGTTCCATTTAAGGTTACTGGGTGACAGTCCTCTTTGCGAAGTGTGAAGGTTACTTGTACCGATTTTGACTCGTTAGCTCTAATTCTCCACTTCTTCATCCACTTCTCTATTTCATATAGTCCGCTCTGCAAGAACTCAGACGCTTGGATTGGACACTTGCTTGTAGCAAGCAATGCTGTGTCGTCGGCAAATGTTGCGACTGTATATTCTTGGGCTTTTGGTAGGTCCGCTGTAAATAGACAGTACAAAATAGGCCCCAGTATCGACCCTTGAGGCACTCCTGCGTCGATTTCGTAGAAGTCAGAGGTGCTAGCATTTTCTTTGACTTGGAATTTTCTGTTGGCTAGGTATGACTTCAGTATTCCAAAGTATGTATGTGGTAATAAGGATTTTATCTTGTAAAGCAGTCCTTTATGCCAGACCCTGTCAAAGGCCTGTTGGATGTCCAGGAAAGCTGATGAGCAATATTCTTTTTCCTCGAATGCCTTTCTTATTATCTTTGAGATTCTATGGACTTGTTCCGTACATGCATGATTTTTCCGGAAGCCAAATTGATGGTCAGGAATGATTGATTTGTCTTTTAGGACACTGTTGAGTCTTTGCAGAAAGATTTTTTCGAACAACTTAGACATTGTTGGCAGTAGGCTGATGGGTCGGTACGAGTTAACTTCATGGGCTGGTTTGCCAGGTTTGGGTACCATTATGATTTGCGATACTTTCCACAAGTCCGGGAAATACCCAACTCTCAGTATAGCGTTAAATAAGGTAGTAAGATATACTATTGCCTTTCGTGGTAGCTCTTTCAGGACTTTTTTATCGATTAGGTCGAACCCTGGTGCTTTATTGTTATCCATAGAGTTTATGTACCTGGATACTTCTCTCGGTGTTATCGACTTTATTGGTTGATCGAGTTGGAAGTCCTGGTCTAGGACAATGTCAATGTCTGACTCATCTGTGTTTGGACAGGGGGCATTGGGCTTGAACACTTGACTGAGATAATGCGCAAATGCATTTGCCTTCTCATGAGCGGTTTTTGCCCATTTTCCAGGATGTGTCCTGAGTGGAGGTTTGTGAATCATCGGCCGGTTAAAATTTTTGCAGGCTTTCCATAGCGAGTAGTTTGAGGCTTCTGTAGTTGTTAGGCCTTCCAGGTACGTTTCCATGGCGACTTCGTTCGCTTCGGCTATGAGTCTTTTCAATTCCTTGGCTGCTTTATTAAGTTCTGTTTTATCACTTGGGTGTCTGCTATTGTGCCATATCCGACGAAGTCTACGTTTATTTAGTAAGCTTGTCCGTATAATTTCCGAATACGCTTTAAAGTGTTTTTGGCGGTCAATATTTGCTGGGGTACACGCCCAGCAGCTCTGTTGTATTAGAGTAGTTATTGCTATTGTAGCATCATCAATGTCAGTCTTGGTTTTCAGTGCTATCTTGAGCATGATTTTTTCGTCTATCAGATCACGAAAGTTGTGCCAGTCAGTTTTCCTATTATATAGCCTTGTATTTATTTCTCTATTGAGGGCAGTAGTGCCAATTAGCAAAACTACAGGCACATGACTTGTATCGGCGTCCAAGCATGTCTCTATTTTATGGAATAGTCTAGATAGTCCCTTAGTCACAAAGAAATCGATGACATCTGGCAATCTGTTTGGGTCAGTAGGCCAATTTGTGGGCTCTGCAGTTGAGATAGTAGTAAGATGGTTTTTTTCTAGACTCTTCTTTAGCTCTCTACCTTTTGTGTTTGTTAGCCTGGAAGCCCAATGAATATGCTTTGCATTCCAGTCTCCACCAGCTATGAAACGTGGGCCTAACGTATCAAAGAATTCGCTGTATAGATACTCAGTTATCTTGTGCTTCGGAGGGCTATATATGGCAGAAATATTAAAAATTCCGTTTCGGTCTTCTATTGCGACGGTAGCTGCTTGTATGTGGGCTTTTCTAAACTGGGGTAGTTCATGATGTTTGAGGCTAGATCTGATAACCACTGCTGCACCAGCGTGGGCCCCGCCATCTGGATGGTTGGTGGCGTATATGTTATAATTTTGTATTTTTATGCAACTATTCTCTGTAAAATGGGTTTCAGACACTAGCAGAATGTCTATGTTGTGAGTGTTTAGTAAAATTTCAACCTCTTCCTTGTTAGGGGTAAAGCCATCTAGGTTCCAGGTTGCTACCTTGAGGGAAGTCATCGAGACTCTCTAGTTACAAGTGTTGTTATGAGGTTTATTAAACTACTCATTTGGTGGAGGAGAATGTCTAGCTTTTCTGCTTGTTTTAGGAACATCTTTTCAATGGTGTTAATTGATGCTGTCTCTACTTCCTTGCTGCTTTGGTTTATCTTTGTGACGTCTGCATAGCTGTCTCTATTGTTGTTGGGTGTTCTTGTGTGGGTACTATTTTGTTCTTTTTGCGATTCTTGTTGTGGGTTCTGGTTGTTTTGGCTGTCTGTGTTTCTGTGATAGTTACTTTTACCATTTGTGCGTGGCCTTATATCAAATTTTCTAGAATGTATTTCTCTATACACCTCGCATCCTTTGAAGTTTGCTGGGTGAGCGCCGAAGCAGAGAGCACATGTTGCTGGTGTGTTACGGTCTGTCTTAGGGCATTCAGATGTTTTATGGGGTTCTGCGCATTTTACACAACGATATGGTCTCATGCAATAATTTTTGGAGTGTCCATATTGCTGGCATCTCTGACATTGGACTACTATTTTTCGTTTCCTTGGTTCTTCTATAGTGACAGATTGGTGGTAGATATATTTAATACTTTTAACAGCTTTATTATTTGGGCCTTGTTGAATATTAATAAAGAATGTGGATGTCGGTTTCTTCTCGGGACCATACTTTGCATTTATTATTTTCCCAGTTACAAGGTTACCCGTCTGTTCTATGGCTTCTTGAATATCATTTAGCGGAGTTGTGTGGTGTAGATTTTTGATTACCATTCTGTACGGTCTTTTATCTTTGCTGTTGAACGTATGTCCAATTAAACCTTTTTGTCGAATTATATTTATGACGATTTTGTAGGTGTCAGTTGTTGTGCAGTTAATCCTGAGTTGGGTTTTGTTGATGATTTTGATAGTAAATTCCGGTGATTCTACAACACTTCGGAGAAGTTCCGTGAGCTTGTTAACATCTTCGATACCGTAAAGGATTATTGGTGGTGGTTTCGAAACTTTTTTTGTCATTTCTTCAGTAATATTGTCTTCGATTTCATCTAATGGAAGTCCACTAAATTGGTTACTAACTATTGTTTTTACGGGGGATGGAGAAGACAGTTTCTTTCTTTTTGGATTTCGTGGAACCGGTGCTTTTTGCCAAGTTGGGGGATTTGTTTCTTCCGGGGTGCTTGTTAAGTCCACCTGTGGTATTTGAGGGTTTTCTATCATTGATTGGCTTTTGGGCCGGGGTGTAGTAGCTCGTAATAAGCTTGGATGAAAAACTTGCTGGACTAGTTTTTTTGTATTGGTTTTGGGATCCGTCGTATTTATCTGGTGCAGCACATTGCCCCCCCCAGAATACGTGGGGCAGCCTGAGGTAAACTCAGAAATTATTATATTAAATTTATTAACTGAAAATTCTTTAACTTCCCTAGGGAGCTTATTATAAAAACGAATACCATTACCAGCGAAAGAATTACTTATTTTATGAAGCCTAGTGTGGAGAACAGCAAGTTTATTTTTATTTCTAGTGTTAACATTATGTATATCACTCATTTTTTTATATTTGTTATATTTTTGTGTACGTACATTAAATTATCAAATATATACTGGCAATGCACAGTCATAATCTTAATTATTTTAAATTTATCTCTATGAGACTCTCTTGGGCCCATATTATATATACAACGTATCGCTCTTTTTTGCAAAACAAATATTGTGTTAATATCAGCCGCACTACCCCACAACAGAATACCATACGACATTATGCTATGAAAATAACTAAAATAAACTAGCCTAGCTGTGTCTATATCTGTTAACTGACGTATTTTTTTTACTGCGTATGCTGCTGAAGAAACCCTACCTGACAATTTTTCAATATGGGGGCCCCATTGTAATTTATTGTCTAAAGTAATGCCTAGGAATACTGTAGTGTTAATTATTTCCAGTTCCTCATCATTGATTTTAACTATTGGTTTTATATCAAGAACGTTTGGCATGGTAAATTTTATGCATTTTGTCTTTGTTTTATTTAGAGACAAATTATTTGAACTGAACCAATATACTATTTCCAAAAGAGAATTATTTATGTAGTCTACCGCAGGTTGTCGTCTATTAATTTTAAAAATAAAGGATGTATCATCGGCAAACAAAATTATCTCGGGGTTCTTTTTAACTAAATTTGGCAAATCGTTTATATATATAAGAAATAGAAATGGTCCTAGTATTGAGCCTTGTGGTACCCCCATTTTAACAACTGATCCGGGCGAACGCTTACCATTTACATCTACTTTTTGTACTCTATCGCTTAAATATGATTTCATTATACCTAAAGCAGAATCTCTAACACCATAGTGACCTAGTTTCCTTAGTAAAGTCTCGTGATCGACACAATCAAATGCTTTGGATAAATCGCAAAAAACGCCAAAAGCATCCTGTGACTCCTCCCAAGCCTCAAATATGTGTTCTACTAAATTAACTCCGGCATCGGTAGTTGAACGACCACGTGTAAATCCGAATTGTCTATCGTGAAGCAAAACATTCTTATTAAAGTGACTAATTAATTGATTAAGAATTAGTTTTTCAAATATCTTACTAAACACAGGCAACACAGATATTGGTCTAAAGTTTGAAGGATCTAAATTACTACCTGATTTGAAAATAGGTGTTATTTTACTTGGTTTCATAAGGTCTGGGTATACCTAGGTCTATACTGTTATTAAAAATAAAAGCTAATTCCGGTGCAATGATGTCTATAACTGTTTTTAAAATGCTAACAGAGATTCCCCATAGATCAGCTGTTTTCTTAACATTTAGAGAATTAAAAGTTTTAATAATGTCAAGTGGGCTAACATGACTAAATTTAAATGTTTCGTTACAATGTGGTACATTTTCTTCTAAGAGAGTGATAGCCGCATGGGGTGAGGAGTTCAAAGATTTGGTAATATCTATAGAAATATTGGTGAAATATGTTTCAAATGTATTTGCTATATCTAAATCAGAATCTATAATATCGTCAGCTTAAAGGTAAAACCGACTAAATGTCGATTTTTGCAAAATAGAGTTAAATATACCATTTTTCTTAGAAAATCGTGCTCTTTCTAATGGTAAAACCCAATTTACAATATTATCCGTAGATAAAAAGATAGTGAGTGGAAATAACCACTAAAATAGGACTTTTCATAAAAATTGATACGAAAAAGCAATTATTGCAACATATTCGACGACTTTTATTATACATCTTCGAATAAAACATATTATTCTAATATATCTCTTTTTTATTCTTAAAGTTTCTTTAGTTCTAATTTTATTAATCTACAAGTAAAAGATACTATCTAGATTTAGTTAGTATTGACTTTGGTGACAATTTGTAAACAAAACTCAATAATAGAGCTAATACCTACTTTAGCAGTATAGTACTTTTTACTCGACGATTAATAAAATTAAGCTTTAATAATAATAGAATAGCAATTTACATTAACCTATGTTATCAGTTTTTTCCATAAGAATTGAGTAATTTTTATGTACGAAATAATCTAGTTGAAAAACCAACTAATACTATCTATTCGTTAATAAATTAACGCAATTATTGCAATATTTAATTCGTCGCGTACGCATACGCAGTCGTTTTTTACAGTGTTTTACGGAACATACAGCAGTATATTCTATGACAGAATAGCTTAAAATTTTTCGTAGGGCAAGATCTGCAAAGACAACAAAGAATAGGACTAACAATTATTTCAGACCAAGACACCAGAAGGGATTTATTCCCGGAATATCTGGATGTCTGGAATATAATAATTCTTTAGTAGCAGAGAGTCTAAAAGATGCTAGAGCAAATGAAAGGCAAATAACAGTTTGTTGGATAGATTTAGAAAACGCAATCGGCTTAGTATAGCACGAGCTTATGTTATGCACTGCAATGGTATAACTTTCCGCTCAAAATTTGTAATTGCAACGAAGGACGGACATACAAAGTCCCTTAACTACAACGTGGGCCTGTTCCAGGGTTGCTGCTTATCCTCTATAGTATTTAACACAGTACTAAATATACTAATAGATAAAATAACAATCAACATTGTTTGTGTTTAGGTAGGCGGGATACGAGATATACTTCATATGACCCCGGGCTCGCTATAGGCGGGGAAAACGTTTCAATAATATCAGAAACCGTGCCTTTTAAATTTCTTGGGAGAAAGATAAACGATAAAGGTCGCTCTCCAGTACTAGACGATGTCGTCAATAGTTTCATAAACGACATTGAAAAAGGTAGACCATCAACCGATAAATAACGTAAAAAAAGTCTGGATATACGACAACTATTTAACATCACGTCTCAATTGGCCTTTCCTCGTGTATGATTTAAACCAGAACCTCTTGAAAGAACTAGATGCTAAAGTGACGAAAACATTGAAATCGTGGCTAGGATTAGTTTAATCTTCAAGCAGACTCTTCCGCTCTGTATCGAGACACAAGTAACTTTGGGATGAAACTAAAAAAAAACATCAGAACTCTACAAACATCTAATAGTCACTAAAATGCAAGTCTTATCAACATCTAAAGACAAAATTGTTTACAATTTCGTCTTATATCCATCCCAACTGATAAAAATTCGTCTGTCGCCAGCATTACTTAAATTCTACGTCAACGCCTTCCAATTGACTCTCCCCGATCAAAGCAATCTTGTAAGATGGGGAAAAACCACGGACAAAAATACACGGAATGGGGCAAAGAAATTGATGCGGCAAGACACTTATTGGTAGGCTGCGAACTGCTTTTGGATAGGGGTCATTATTCGCAACGTCACGACAAAGTACTAGGGATCAGTGAGTCTGTCAATTGCTAGAGCTAGAAAAGGACTGACTACAAATGTAAGACAAAACATTCAATTTGTTAAGGAAGGCCTACTAAAAAGGCCACCTACAAGCCTTTTTCGGTCCTGAGTTCGGCAGACGATTGGAGACTACTGGTTGACACGTGTGAAACACACTACAAAATCCCGGAGGATATCTGCGTGTTGCCGTTGACACCAGACATATTCCTCAACTTAAAATTGAAAAAGGGTGTAGTACTTATTGAGCTCACGGTACAGTGGGAAACTAACATCCCTGAAGACCACGCAATTAAGACAAACAAATACTTTGACTTGACAAATAAGATAACCAGAAATGGCTATAGGGTGTGCACGTATTTCAAGAAATAGGTGCGAGGGGTATACCAGCTAAATCCCTCTACAACCTATTAAAAGATATAGGACTGCCGAGAAATTCAGTAAGCTCTCTACTATTACGTATGTCCAAAACGGCATTGTTAGGTTCCTACCAAATTTGGATAGATAGAAGACGGAACATAGCGGACAGTGAAGGTGACCCCTAACGCGTTGTAAGGGGGCCTCCTTAAACCTACATTTGGGTCGTAAGTTCCAGACGCTGTTGTGTAAGTGCTCCGTCCTCTATCACGCGATGGACCCGGCACCCGCACGGAGAATCCATGGAATGCTTAGATCAGGTCTTATCCTTTTTTTTAAATTTTAATCCTGTTTTTTTATTTCTTTTAGTAGTTACAATAAATTTTAGTAGGTAGGACATTTCAAATACCAAAACACTAGCAGCGACCATTGCCGAAATAGTTGTAAATTTAAAGGTTTGTTAAGTAATTAGCAACATCATTTGAACTATGGCTAATTAATGTACGGGTAAAACCAACTAAAATTTTAGTTTTTTTCAATTCATTTGATTTATATAGGTTTTACAGGTGTAACTCAATATGAACCATAAAATAGTTACTTTAACTCATTATGCACGATAGATAATGCTTTGATAGCAGCCAGATTTTATGCAATATTGATGATTTAAGTGTATACAGGTAAAACCAACTAAATGGGGGGGTTACACGACATTTTTTCTTTTGTGTCATGTTATTATAGCCTCGAGAAACACAACAATTAGTGATATAGAAAGTCAAGTAAGTAGTCTACATATAATTGCTGATGAAATTTACACGAATGTACATTTGATAGGACATTTTCTTTATGCAATCTTCAAAATGCGATATCTCATTTTGTTGATTTGGTCATTTAGTCGGTTTTAGCTTTAAGGTGACGATATTATCTTCAACTTTTAATTTTAGGTCTGTGTTGTTGATTTTTTCGACCTGTTTCCTCATTTATAATATTCCAAGTAGTCTTAATTTTATTATTACTGTTTTTTATTTTAGAGGTTATATATTGTGCTTTGGTATTTTTACAGTTAATTTTAAAGTTTTTTGAAAATTCTTTTACATACTCTTTGAACTCATCACTGGTGTTAATTGATTTTTCTTCATATAAGTTATACAATAATTGCCTATCTTTGTGTAACTCCGCTGTTGCCCAGTCATTAAATGCTAATGTATTAGTATTATGATGTAACTGATTTACACAATTATAAAAAGGATTAAAAATAATCTTTAGCAGCAAGGACCTAGGAAATATGTTTTAATTTTAATACCACACTTGATATTGCTTGAATAGTATTTATGTCTTTTTAAACTTTTTTTACAAAAAGACGAGTTTTACAAAACACGAAGCTTGAGTAAGTCCCTATTATATTATTCATGGATTGATAATAATACTAATGTATATACTAATAAGGATATAAATCAAATGTTATTATGTTACCTGCATTCTGCAAACTTAGATGTATAGGGGTTGAAGCGTCCTTTTTTCGCAGTAAGAGCTTTATTTTCACCAACTTTTCTGCCACCAGACTCAACAGTATTCCTAGCACCAGTTTTCCATGGATCTGGGGTTATAACTTTGCCTAATTTCTTTTCACATTTCTCGCAAACCATTTTGTTGTGTACAAAACAAACTTTTAACCTCAAAACTTGGTTATAGTAATTGTTACTTAGGATAATGTACTTTAATTGATACTATTATTGATTAGGTGTAATGGAAACCTAACAGAATATGTTATTTTAAGTAATTTTCAGAGATTCCTAATGCAGCAAACAATTTTTAATAATAACGATTCGTAATCGTAAACAACAAAATCAACACAACAGTCCTACTAAGTTGACATGTCAAATGTCAATGTCACATTGTCTCTTTTTTTCTACGTGCCCCTAACGTTAACCAATGATTCTGCCAACTTCAATGTGTGGAGAGAAAGAAAAACCTAATTAATAGCGTAAAAGTTGGTCGGTAAAAAATTCTTTCGACAAATCGTTTATTGACCATGTGTATTTCGCATATCTTTTCGGACCCTTTAATGATAGAGGGCTCCTTGTTGTGTTTTGATAAGAAGAATAAATGATAATGAAAACAAATTAAATAATCAAATCTTAGGAATCATTTATCTTAAAGTAGGAACTACGTGTAAAATCTATTACAACTATTTTTCTAGATATAAACAAAGACATTATCCCCCTTACTAATAAACGCCTCTTAAATTTTAGTCAATTGATTAATTAGCATAGACTCTTACATTGTTTGGTATAAGGTTGATTTTCGTAATAAAAATCTCGCTAAATAATGATTAAATTTAACCTTTAACTAGGGACATCTTGTTTTTATTACACTAGCACGGACATAGGGTCCTGCAGACCCTGTAATAATTTTGGTAATTTCTTGTGATAAAACAATATAAATAACATATTGAATTGATATAAATTAAAGATTGGTTTGTAAATAATAGTATTATACATGTTTTTGAAACACTTATTGTAGTGTTCACTCTAATAATATGTTATATATTATTAATATGCACTAAATAATATGTTTAGTATTTGGCTCGTCAACGCACCACCACTTGTACTCGGGTCTACGGTCGGCTACTGACTGACTCCCTCTCCGCCCGTACTGTGACGTATGCGCTCGAGACAAATGTCATACTAGATGTAACCATTCACATATACTACATCCCTTCCTTATTTTAATTTAAATTATGTTCAAATTAAAACGATCAGATATTGTATTAAGTCATTTAAGATATTCTATAATTTCGTTTTAGATAAAATTGGTTGATTCACGATTCTATGCGTGCTGACAAGACTCCTTTGTAAAACAGAACTAGTTCTCCAATTACCTATCCCTTTTTTATTCTTTTTTTTTTTCGTCGCGGTTGCCTTCACTAGATCTTCTGGCAATGATCAATAATATCCTTTTTAAATTTTGGTTTTAAATTTTGTTGATGTTTTTTTTTTTTCTTATTTTCAATAATAGGTAAATAATCTGCACTGCTTTCTTATGTCTGATTTGTAAATGAACTTGAAGTCATTTTTTGTATTCTTAATATTTGACCTGGGGCCCAAGTTTGCTATTTTTATAAATTTTCTATGCCGACGCCCGACCAATGCAATCCAACCGTCATTGTGTTAAAAATCCGTAGTCGGCTAAACTCATAATGATTGGCCAGTGGAGTTACTTTGGAATGGCGTGGTTGTATTGCCATTATTAGAAAATAATTTTCCAATATATTTTTTTTTTACAATTAATGTAATACTTAGTAGAAATGACTTTCATAAAACTACTATTCAATTTTAACATTGATTTAAGTCAGATTTCGTTTACATAAATTTTTAAACAATATTTAATAGTTTTAAAGTTAAAAAAGAAGTTAATAAAATGCAAAAACATTAAAACTGTGCGTAATCAAGAGCAAGCTTAAAACGCAATACGTTTAGTTTTCAAAAATTTTGACGTTTATTTTATAAGTCGTTTGTACTGCAATACAAATGTTATTGTTTTTACTTCTTATGTAATTCTTTTTATTGATTTAATAAAACTTCAGCTATTTATAAAAGAAACTGATGTTAGGTGCAAGCTTGACTTTATTATCAAAGTTACAGCTGTG
The DNA here is from genome assembly GCA_905475405.1 of Schrankia costaestrigalis. NCBI lineage: Eukaryota > Metazoa > Arthropoda > Insecta > Lepidoptera > Erebidae > Schrankia > Schrankia costaestrigalis. Next base: position 5,193,904 of record FR997852.1, on the reverse strand, counting down.
ATACCATTGTTTTTACAGAAACTGCAATCTATTGTTATCAATTCGTAATGATACCTATGCAAGATGTAATTTTGTGTTTTAAAGAACTATTAAATACTTCTAAGTGGGCTACGCTGTACATTTTAAGTGCCTATGATGAGAAATTGTTAAATGAAACACTGATTCTAAAAAGATTATCAATTTATTTCAAAGGGTCAGGCACTACAGCAAGTTCTTATTGATAGCTCTGTAGTCTACCAGCAGGTATTGCAAGAAACAGCTGTTTAGAAGATCCCGGTTCACCCAAAAATGGCTATTTATATTCATTCTAAATTTTAAAGACATTAGTGATTTGTTATTATATTTTAAGTTGTACTTTTAACTTTAAGTGTATGTTGATGTCAAAAAGCCATAACAATGTTATACAAAATTGAATAAATACTTTGCCTTTCTTCAAAAGCCATCATTTGTGATGTATTGATAAATTATTGTGATATTATTGAGAATTATATTTTGTGAATTGTGTGTTTCACTATTTAAAGGACAAAAGGTCTCTTCACTTTTTATAGAACATTAGCACTTCAAATTCACATAAATGTCCTAAATTAAATTCTGTTAAGTATTTGTTATAACATAAGTGTTTATTAGGATGGTGAGAAATGGAAATTCTTTAAACTGTTATACTTTAGATATTAAGTCCTATTACTTATATGACTTACGCCCGAATACTCAAACGTCACTTAAATCGTCTAACAATAAACGGCATCCTAAACGTTTGGATCCTTAAATTTTTTTCGGTATACACAAACGCCACTTACAGCTTGTCTATAAAGTCAAGAAATTAAAGTTTGAGGAACTAAATTGTTCATGTGTCTGGCAACACTGAAATTCAAAATAGACTTGTACATGAGCTGTCATCGAGTAGAAGTTGCGGAACGGTTTTCATTTTGGGATTTTTATTATGTTATTAATCTACAATAAACTAATACTGACTTGCGAAGAACAACATAAAGAATGAGTAAAGTAAATCAAAGTGGCACGCGGGAAGTGATTTTTAAAGTAATAAGGTGATGTTTGAAGGAGCACGAAGCTGGTCAAATTATATGTGATTTGGCTTATGTTTATGGACGAACTGCAACTTTGATGGGTATGTAATCGTGTTACTGTGTTTTGTAATCTGTCTCAAGTAATAAATTCACTCCATTTGAGATTTAGAGACCAAAAACAGGCATTGCGTACATAGCATATTTTTAGGTAAGATTGTCATTGAAAGTAAGAAATATTGTAGTACGACCTTTTCTGTTGATACATTATCAGTTGCATTAGTATAATTCAGTCATGATTTATCCCAAATTTGAAGTTGAATTAATTGCTTTATGTCTATATTAGGGTTGATAACTAAAATAAGGATGTCACTTTCGCATCAACTGGTCTGTCGACAATAAATAATTAATTGCAATATTTTAGCATGTTTTAACCAATAAAATTATCCTTATCTTCATCTTTATTATTTAGTTCTTAGTAATTCCATGTTAATTGATATCTTGTTGGGTAATATTTAACACTGAATACGTTTTAGTTAGGTATTGCAGTTATTCTTTCTAGGTGTCTAGGTATGCCTAAATTTATTGTAAGTGTAATCAAATGTTCAATCAACATAACTTTTGTTAAATTTCAGGCTCCAACCTTCAGATAACTGCAGGTAATAGCTAGAACTGAGATGGATTTTAATTGTAGTCTTGAAGTTCTACGCAAAATTTTACTACAAAAATGCCCTAGTAATATAAAAATCGATATTTGCCTGAAGAACTAAGGAAATACATTATTTATCACTCTTCATACAAGGTAACCTGTATAATAAAGCATATTCTTTTGTATAGTAATTTTTCTTATTATTAACTGTATACAATATTTAAAATAATACATAGTTTATAGCCTATTTTCCTATTCTACTCCTCTTTACCCCTATACGCCCCTCCAAATAAACCAACAATCAAATCTTTTTTAATAATAATATTAGTGTAGTTAGTAAATCAGTAGTTTCCGTGTAGTGACGGAGTAAGAATACAATATGTCACCACCCCATCTCATCCCATAGGTGTCGTAAAAACCGACTAAGGGACTATCAGTGAATATTATCTTTATGACATAAAAAGTAGGAAAACTTGAAATAAAATCCAATACTAATACGCCTGGCCAGCGTGGTATTAGTAGGCCAAGTATCCCTCCGTCACGGGAGGAGGCCCGTCCATGCAGTGGGATATTAATGGGCTGTTATGATGTAAAGATAGATTATATGGCTGTATAGATTTAATTGATATATAAAATAACAGAATATTTTATAAAATTATCACTATAAGTAACTATTTATGTTCCCGCAGGTCACAAAATGTTGGCAATCTCTAAAAAGGGCACTCAGCAGCATCACAGCTGAAACTTGGAAAAACTGTTGCCATCGCGTCGAGAAGCTCGAATCAGAATACTACAAGAGAGGACGTCACCTGTGGGGAAATAATGACGATAATAGCTGCAGCAAAGAAAGCTTTAGTGATGACGATGAAGGTGGCAACGAAAGTTATCTCAACATCGAATATTTAAAAAATCCTATGATGAAAGCGATGAATAAATCTCCTTGTTAACTGTATACATGCGTTTTTATTACTCTGATTCAATCCGTTCATTTATTCTAATACCCAAACCATTCTAATAGGTGAATTTCGACCCATGTAATTTAGGGTTGGTATATGAAATCGATTAGGAGATTTATCGATTTAGATAAAAAGCGATTAATCGAATCGATTATTATTTATAGTTTAGTTTTTTATGATTGGTATACATGTAACAGCGGCCATATAGTATCAGCACTAAAATTAAAACCATAGAACACAATTGTTTTGCAGAAGTCAAAAATTACGTTATGGCTCATAATTCTTACACTAAATTATGTTACATTCTATGGCTCAAAATAACTGTCAAAATTTAAAATGGCTTGACTATAGTGCATATAAAACAGAAATAAAACATCGTCATCAAAATTGTTTAAAGGGCTAACACTACTTCTATAAAGGTCATGTTATAACAATTATTCAAATTTCTCAATCACTTATTTCAACCAGTGAAATGAATTATCTCATTATGAGTTGTGTGAATTTCTTACTTGAGTATTAGATATAATGTGTTTCAAAATTACTTATTTTATTTCAATAAATTACTAGTATGAAAACTATTTTCTCAGACTAAATAGGGTTGCTACGTGTAGCACAGTGGCGGCCTCATTTATTTTCAGGACTTTATAGACAGAGTGTAAGTCATTCATATCTTTGATTAGCTAAACAGACGATAAATGTTTGCGTACTGGTAACATTCACCTCATAAAGTATGTTTTCAATTACAAATTTAATTACCCTATGCTGTGTTTTCGTTTTACGCAGAAAATGGAAAAGAATAATCAGTTGTGTGCTGCATACTACGATTGTAATTGAATATTCACTTGGAAATTTTCAGACAGTATTACAATTTCAATAAACAAACTGAATTACACCATTCTTTATTTTTAAATATCCCTATAATTGGTTATTATCTTTATCTATGATTGACACGATCATTGCACAAAGAACGAAACGTTTACTCAGTGACACTGACACAACACGACAAAGCGCGAGTTTTCATCAGCTTGAAAATTTATAAGAAGAATCTTTTACTTTCGAAAAGAGATGAAATCATTTAGAAATAATTATAAAGTGAGTGAAATGTGAACGTAATACGAAAATGAGACAATTTAATGTGAACACATTTCAACATACTTCTTTTTAAATTGCAAGTTTGTGATTCAATTCAATCAAAAATGACTTTCCAGATATCAAAATATTGTAGAAAATAAGGAAATAAACGGCTACATGATAAGAAGCGAGAGACCTGGGAATTTGTGTGTCAGCACTGTAATGCCGTTGCTGTGAGTGGCTTCAGATTATGGCAACAACTGCGACACTTTTACGAGAAACACAAACAGAAGTCAAAAAATAATAAAAACAGAATGGAAATCAATAAGTACAGAATAGAAATGGAAATGGAAAAATTGAAAATAATAATCTTGTATAATTATGTTGTATATAAATAAAACTACTTATAATTAAAAAAGTGTGTATTTATTAAAGTAGTCCTTGTTATAAAATGTTGATTAGTATAAAGGCTTCTAGGCTGTGGTACCTACAGGTTTTTCTTCTACGGTAGAAAGTGAATCCTCTTCTAAGATCCCATTTCGTCTACGCAGCGCTATGTTGTGTAACAAAGCGCATCCCACAATAACTAGTGGAATAATATTAATTTTTAAACCCATTTTATGTTGAAGACAGGGAAATCTCCTTTTTAGTACACCAAAAAGCCTCTATAGGATTTCTGGTGCTTATTTGGGCTCTATTGTAAGCTTATTCTGTTGGTGTCCGTGGATTTTATAATGGGGTTAGCAGGTATGGTCGACACAGATAACCGCTATAACCAAGTAGAGTCTCATGGCTTGAAAATCTCCACGCTCTAACTGTGCACATAGAGGAAAGTCATTTAATATTGTGCTATCATGTTCGGAACCTAGCCATCTTGCAATAACATTTGTAATGCAAAGTTTTGGCTGTCATTTAATGTACAATTCGGTGAATGAATACACTTCTTTGATTATTAAAGCGATAATCGTCAGCTGTAGGGACGAGAGGGGTTGTTAAGTCCATTAAATTAGAGTGAAAATATTTATATAACGCCTGATGATTTTTTTATAGCAATATTAGATTGTAAACATCATGACCTATTTTTAGTCGTAAAATATTTTTCTCAATCGAATCCGCTTGTCGTTGAAGCCGCCTTAACTGCATATTGCTGACGATTATTTTATTTATAAATGTGTTTAAAACTGAGGTTTCCCAGAGATTTTTTAATGACTTTAACAGCCTGTATACTTTTACTCTACCGCTAGTGCGGCAACTGACGCTTACTTTACTGATTTCCAGACATTGAACCACTGTTTGAATCATCATAATCACTTGTTTATTAACTTTTTGGAGATTTAAGAGACCTTGCGACCACTCTCAAGTTTTTAAGCTACTTTAATCAATTTGGCAGGTCATTTGACAGCTAAATAAGTTAAGTAACGTTTGAGTATACGAATTTATTACTAAGTCGGCGTTTAAGTACAAATAAATTTAAGATAAATCGTTGCTTAAAATTGTGGTTTGTGTATAGGATAAGAGCTACTTTGTAGCTAAGAAACCGATAAATATTTAAGTAGCGTTTGAGTATTCGGGCATTAATATCTAAATATTCTCCGAAGTGGTTTGTGATTAACTTACTGTATTGCGATATAGAAAGTCGAAATGCTCCATAAACCTAACTTATGTTAAAGCCTCTTTTCTCAGTCACGTCATTAACAACCAGGTATGGACATGAAACTGTTCATGTCCATATGCGATAATGCATCACTTTTGCACTGTTCTTCAATATCCACTGTTATTGTATTACTTTAATTACAACTTTTCATGGTAATAATTATTTCAAATCTGTGTTTACTACACCAGTTAAAATCCTTTGATGTTGTTGATACATTTCTGTAATAGTTGAACTTCATTTTCTTAATCTTATGTCCCAAAAATTGTATTTAAGTTTTCTTAAATTAACACTAAAGTATTGTAAATATTTTTATTAGTAATATGCCATTCTATTACTGTACAGAATAGACAATAATGTCTACTTAAGTTACAGTTATGGCAATCTTTTTCTTTTGCAGGGCATTTGTTGTCATTTGTTTGCTTCTTGTTTGATTAGTGAAAAAGATGACAATCATAGATGTTATTATGTTTGGGCTGAAAGTATGTTTCGAAATTGATGATAGCCAATCTGAAAATATCCACTAAATTGCTGTTGATACTTGTGATTTTGGTATATTACAATATATTTCTTGCAATTCTAGTATACTGAAATGTAGTAGCGAAGCATGTTTCTTCTCACTTCTCTTGATATAGGTATTCTACCTAGTTGATTTCGGCCATGATGTCTGCTTCTAATACCTTGATAGAAGAACTGGAATGTTCAGCTCTTACATGTGACTGCTGATACTGCAGTACCCAATTTTATTTAAATATGTTTGCGAGCATTGCTTGCAAGTGAGAACACTGTTCTTGTAGTTGTGTACTATAGCAGATAGTTGTTTAGCATTAATAGCATATCCCTTTGCATTCACCACAGCCATTCTTTCCTATTCTAAATAGTTTATTTTTTCTTTAACCAAACGCCTACTCAGGACGACACGTGGTTTTGTCTTACTATCTCTGTATCAATATTGCATCTTTTCACCTGTCTTGTATATAACATCTCTAAACATCCTTGTAGCGCAAGACATGTGCATCTGCATTGAGTGTCCTTTTTTTCAAGTTTTAGTAAAAGACGTGAGATTTTTGGGAAATTTAGTAAAAAATAGTAAAAACTTATAGCACTAAGTCAAAAAATAGTAAAACTTGAGTTAAGCCTGTAGTGACCAAAAAACTGGGACACTCAATCCTGACATTTGAAAAATTTTGCATCGTCTTAATCTCAGAAAGTACTAACTATTTTATAATAATTTCTTTTTTACAATTTATTTGAGAATTAGTAAAATCTTTTATGAAATTAACAACTTGCTAAGATGTGATCTTACAGATTAATATCGGGTCACTCAATTCATTACCTGTCTGAACTGAGTGCCCAGCAAAATATAAGTTTAATCAGGGAATTACATTATTGTAACACTTATATCTTATAGTTTGACTATTAAACAAATTCGTAAAAGAGAAATAATGGCTCAAAAATGTACCCTTGAAAAATAGACGAACATTGAATTTTTTCGCAACGTTTGAACTGAGTGTCCTATATAGGAGGCTTTACAGATTAAGCTAAACTTCGTTCATTGAAGCGAATCAGGTACAATAATTTTACTATTTTTTTATTAAAAAATGAAATATCTTTCGTTTTTCTAAATGTTATACTTTATGAGAAAGTCCACTTTTAGTGTTTTCATGCATCAAATGGTTGTAGGGTATACATAATTAATTTTTTTTACTGGACAGTTTTTTTATCTACCCTACATTACCTCGGCATTCACATAAAACGATTAGTGTATTTGGTGCTAATATCGAATGCAGTTAAGTTCAGTGCAATCGTGCAGTAGTTATTAGTGCAGTATTAATTTATTTATCATCAGTGTTTTCCTTCTGCGATACCGATGTAAGTACCCTATACCTATTATTGTTAAAATGAAGTATTTGCTTTGAATCAATTTTTTTAAATAGATTCACACTAAAAAGTCAGTATATGAAACGTTTAAAATCCTGAGCATGGAAACTAATGGAAAAGTGACTATTTAGGTATTAGTATACTTTTTGAATTTTTCACTTTCAAAATGTAAACAGTATTTTTTATATTATTAATTTAAAAAAAAACAAAAGTAAAACAATAATGGGCCTAGCCATTATTGTTTTACTTTTGTTTTTTTTTATAAAAATAAATCTAATTTTTCATTTTTTAATAGGTAAATACCTATATTTACCTATTAAAAAATGAAAAATTAGATTTTTATTTTTTTAGAGGATGTGAACTTTATTCCAATTGACTAGAGTTCAAATTCGCAGTATAACAAAAAGTGGCCCCGCTGTTGAGGGGGTATAAAAATGACTACCCTGTTATCTTGTGTAGGTACATAGGTTTTTTCGGGCAGGAGTAGTAGAAAGTTGGTATTTTAGGCGGTAAATTTAATATTTTGATGTAAAGTACTTATTCTATTTTTGTTATTGGTACTTTATTCCTACCCTAAATATTTACATTTAATACAAATAATATTGACTATTTTACAGGAAGTGTCAAGCTATAAAAAAGAGGGGTCGCAAACCGCAAATAGACAGGAAAACACAAAAAGAGATACTTGAAAAATATGCCGAGGCCCTTGGACCTAATATTAAGTATAATGATCCCGTCTTTTCTAGCATGGCTGAGGAACTGGGTGCCAAGATGACACCGATGGCATTGTACATAGCATTTAAAAAATTGTATCCAGCAGTGGGCGTCTATAGGCTGATATGATGATGCAAAGCCAGCCACTTTTAATGATGAAGAACCACAGCATAAAACATCAGATGATAGTAGTCGTAGTTCAATGATTTCAACCCCAGTTATCATTCCTTCCAAAGATGAAAACATAATTGAAAGTGGAGAAAGTAAAATGTTTTCCTTTAATGTAGATGTATATGATATGAAAAAAAAAATTACACCTTTGAACGCACACAGGCAAAAAAAAGACGGTAAGTATCGAACTTATAAAACTTTACCAAAATATAAGTGGTCTGACTTGGTAAAACAGAAAATATGGTCAAACTCCAAATTACCGTGTACGTGGGTTCTCAAGAAAAGCATGATTCAAAATGATTGCATTAAATTGAAAGGCCATTGTAGTCAGTGCTTTGCACGAATAGCTGTATCAAGTTTAGAAAAGACTGAAAAGATACAAACATTTCTCTGTAGTGTACAAAACATAAAAAAAAACATATAAACATAAGCCATCAAAAAAATCTAAACTTACGCCATATACAAGATACCAAATAGCTAAAAACTTAAAATTCAAACCAGCTATTTTAATTAGGCACGAAATGGCTTCGAAACTGATTTCTACTCATAATGTACACGAGATGAAGGAGCCGCCAGTATTGCCGTCTCTTTCGGCTCTGCGTCAAATCAAATGTGAAGATAAAATTGGAGACTTATTTCATCCAAATACTTTGACATCACTTATAATTATGGCTAAAACTTCAAATTTCAGAAGTGCTATCCGTGAAATTAATGTCCATCCAAATTTTTACGTTTACTATTGGACAGATATAGAAATCGAATACTATAAAAAGTATTACAATACATTCGATAGAGTCACTATTACTGTTGATGCAACAGGTTCTTTTTTCGAGACTATATACATGCCGGACGGTTCCCAAATCACAAAAACATTATTTTTGTACATTAGACTCATAACTGGTCATCCAAAACTAAAATCCGTACCAGTTCTGCAAATGATCACAGATTCTCATAGTGGATCATCAATTTCTAGTTGGTTAAAAAAATGGATGAGTGACGTAATTGACGTGCCCCATGAAGTAATCACTGATGATTCATCTGCTTTGCTTTCGGCTAATACTAAAGCATTCACATCGCACAACAGTACCAGAGATTACATTCAGCATCTGTTTTCTGTTTTGGAAGGAAAAACCACAACTTTACCGAATACTTTCATTAGGCTTGACACAAGTCATTTTATAAAAACATTACACAATTTAACCTGTTTTAAAGATCTTACAGACAATCGTGTAAAATATTTTTATATATATTGTATTTTACAAAGAAATGTGAAGAATTTGACGTTGCAAAAGCGATCATTGAAGACGTTGTGAATATTAGTCTAGGATATGATATCAATGATATATCTGCAAGGGCTAAAACTATTGAGGCTAAAACACGCCTTGATAAATATATCGAAGACGTGACTGAAGATACTATTACAGTGAAAAATGAAATTAAAGAAGAGATTGTAGAAGAAAATATTGAAGAAGACGAACTACAAAAATTGGAAAGCACGGAATTAATGACATGGTTTGACAGTTTAGTAGATTCCTATAAAAAAACAGAACACCGGACAACGAAAATTCTTATTACTATCCGCCTTTTATATCCACACTTAAGAGATTATTATATAAATTACCGTTGTGGTCTAATTTATTATGTCCTTTTTCAAATCAGTAAATAAGGCCCCATCTTCATCAGCAGCTGAAAGTTGTTTTAAAACCTTAAAGAAACTAGTATTTTAATCTAAAGTATCAAAATACAGGATTGATCAGTTTATAAAAATTCATCTTGAAAGTTTAGATGGAGAACTAAAAATTGCTATGAATGATTTATGTCAAAATCTTACTAACAAAAGAACAAAAAAAGTAACTAAAATCAGTAAAAAGCGAAAACGTAATAATCAATTACAGTTAAATAAAAAAAGAAAAATTTTAAAAAAGATTAGTATACAATTTATGAAAAATGGTTACTTATGCAGTTCAATACATAACGATAACAGTGAAATTAAATTAATTAATACCTGTGCCCTAGATTCTGTTATGTATATTTTGTGTATAGGGTACAACAGAAACCAAAATATAAAGGATATTATAGATATTTCCAAAAACGCACCGCTTGCAAAATATATTCAAGATTTATCTGATAGCCGGTCACATGAAGATGTTTATGAAAATAGGTCTCGCATAGCACTTCAATATTTTCGAAAAAAAAAAAAAGGTGTTGTCGTTACTGTCGATTGTGCTTGTAATGCTACATACATTTTTGAAAATGTTTTATTAAATTCCATCTTCAGTGCAATTTTCACAAAACAATGTTTAAACAAATTGTGCACATCTTCCAAGGTTTCTAGAGAGGTGGTATTTTTGCCAATTAATATGGATATGATTAAAATATTCGGTATTACCAACTTAGAAGACGCTATTTGTATAAGCGATGAAAATAAAGTCTGCGCCTCATGTAATTATTATAATCAGGAAGTCATTAGTTATGAGCTTTCGAATTTGATCTCATTCGATTTAAACGGGACAGCCGAAGTTATTTTAAAGGACTTACCCGAAACAATTAGTTTAAAAAATAAATGTTTCAAATTGTTAGGCGTCACAGAATATATTCCAGCGTTGCAGCCATTTAATCTCGGTCATTATAGAGGGCATGGTTTTTTAAATGGCAGTATGATTTCCTATGATGATTTGCTGGTAAAATTTTGTTCTTCTACAGAAGAACCCATTTATTTACATACTCTATCATACGGCATTACTTATACTAATTATGAAAATAAATAACTATAAAACCATATTTAAAAAAGTATCTAAGTAATTAAAACTTTAAATTATCTTGTAAGTAATCTAAACATTTTTTCGTTTATTATAATTTACATAAATAAAACACATTATCAATATACAGTACGATTTTTATTAAACACAATAATAATGGTCACCCTACAACCATTTGATGCATGAAAACACTAAAAGTGGACTTTCTCATAAAGTATAACATTTAGAAAAACGAAAGATATTTCATTTTTTAATAAAAAAATAGTAAAATTTTTGTACCTGATTCGTTTCAATGAACGAAGTTTAGCTTAATCTGTAAAGCCTCCTATATAGGACACTCAGTTCAAACGTTGCGAAAAAATTCAATGTTCGTCTATTTTTCAAGGGTACATTTTTGAGCCATTATTTCTCTTTTACGAATTTGTTTAATAGTCAAACTATAAGATAAAAGTGTTACAATAATGTAATTCCCTGATTAAACTTATATTTTGCTGGGCACTCAGTTCAGACAGGTAATGAATTGAGTGACCCGATATTAATCTGTAAGATCACATCTTAGCAAGTTGTTAATTTCATAAAAGATTTTACTAATTCTCAAATAAATTGTAAAAAAGAAATTATTATAAAATAGTTAGTACTTTCTGAGATTAAGACGATTGAGTGTCCCAGTTTTTTGGTCACTACAGGCTTAACTCAAGTTTTACTATTTTTTGACTTAGTGCTATAAGTTTTTACTATTTTTTACTAAATTTCCCAAAAATCTCACGTCTTTTACTAAAACTTGAAAAAAAGGACACTCAATGCAGATGCACATGCGCAAGACCTGGCCGCCTTGTTTCCGCTTGCCCTTCTCGACATCAGAGAAGAAGATAGGTTTTGGTACCATTTCATCAGGAATTCGGTCGTGTCCACACCATTGGAACTGCCGCCGCATGAGGGATGCTTCTATACTCCAGACATTTATCCAAAGATTAAATCTTTATAATGTCTTGTAAATACCTCCAGTGAAACCTGTCCAGCATTCCTCAGTGCTTTCAATGGAGGTCCCATATCTCTCAAGTGTATAATAGAATAAAAACCACTATGGCCATATATACTAAGATCTTCGACGAAAGACCCAAATCATGTGAGTGTAAGAACCTGGCTCGTAATTTACCAAATGATGCTGTGCCTATGCGATGATTTATATCGGCATCAAGGACGTATTTAGATGAAATTGTACTTACACTGCTCTTGATTTTAGCAGTCTCAAGGCAGATCAAGCGTGCCCGCTTCCAGAGTCTCCTACTACTGAAGAAGGTTCGTCTGATAACATGTTATGACCAGTAATGGCCAGTAGGTTTAGTCTACTGTGATTACTGTCATCGTCTGATGACCTGTCATTTTAATTTCTAGTAGGTACAATGTACTGTGACTCTAGTGTAATCGTCTGATGACCTGTCAATTTAATGACCAGTAGGTACACTGTACTGTGAGTGACTAGTGTCATCGTCTGATGACCAGTAGGTGTACTACACTGCGTTTACTGTTAACGTTTGTTAACCTGTCAATTTAATGACCAGTAGGTTCACTATACCTTGTTTACTGTCAACGTCTGTTGACCTGTCAATTTAATGAACAGTAGGTAATATCTACCGCGTCTACTGTCAACGTCTGTTGACCTGTCAATTCAATGACCAGTAGGTTCACTATACTGCGCTTACTGTCAACGTTTGTTGACCTGTCAATTTAATGACCAGTAGGAACTCTCTACCGCGTCTACTGTCAACGTCTGTTGACTTGTCAATTTAGTGACCAGTTAACACTGTCTTATCTAATTAAATGACCAGATGACTTGACTTGTCAATTTAGTGACCAGTTAACACTGTCTTATCTAATTTAATGACCAAAAGACTTGACTTGTCAATTTAGTGACCAGTTAACACTGTCTTATCTAATTAAATGACCAGATGACTTGACTTGTCAATTTAGTGACCAGTTAACACTGTCTTATCTAATTAAATGACCAGATGACTTGACTTGTCAATTTAGTGACCAGTTAACACTGTCTTATCTAATTTAATGACCAAAAGACTTGACTTGTCAATTTAGTGACCAGTTAACACTGTCTTATCTAATTTAATGACAAGTTACTACACATTTATGTATACTCCTAGATATGACCTGTTAGTGTTTACAAAGAACAAGCAGTTTTGTTTATGACAAATAAATGTTTAGCTCGACCATTTATTTATGCTTTTGTAAAGATAAGTCAAAACTCCTTTATTCTCCTTCTTTCCAATTTATTGCCCAGTTATAGCTGGTTTGTTAATTTATCGATAATGATACCAGTATCACATTTGCATCCATGTATTATATACAGGATCATATTTCTTATATTGTATTTATCATTTGCATGGTTTATCAACTATACCCAAACGTTATTAAGTTAAAGGTGTGCTGCTGTAGTTGCAAGTACCTTGATCGAATCATTTTCTCTACCGGTGTTTAAATCGCTTATTTTGCAGGATATTCAGATTTGTGGATGAAACAGTCATGAGGTCTTAGTTTCTATTAATGTCAAACACTAATAGCTTATTAAGTTTTCTCAAACAAATAATCAAATATCGTAACTTCTGTTTTCAACTAATTCAATTTATATGAATTCATAGGTACTTATATTTATTGTGTAACCTGTTAAAAACATTTTTGTAAAAGGTATTTATCTTGCAAAACATGTATTACATTAATACTATTTATTTTAAGGTGATGTTGTTTAAGATTAAAAAATGATTAGGCAAAGGAACCAGCATATTCAATACTCAATATCTTTATTGCTCTCCATATGTTACAAAAGGTGTTACTTATAATATATCATAGATACAATATGGACCCTGTTGGGTATGGCAGTTTAGAAGAGATGAGGATGCCAGATTTAATATTATATTTATATGGAGAAGCATCAAATTAGCATACTTCATTTTAAATATGTAATTATTATATAACAATTTGTACAATGTTTATTCCAATAAATTGTTGCTATTTTAGGTCTTTATAGTCTAGGTATTCTTTAATACTATAATAAGTTATGTTTATTAGTATTTGTTTTAACTTTTAACTTTATACTTCACTTTATACTAGACCAAATGGTTTAAATATATTATCCTATATTTACTTCAGTATAATATTTAAGCATACTACTATTTTAAATATGTAACTTTTATATGATATTTCATATACATGTACATTTTCAGTAAGTTGTTATTTTGCAACACAACATTGAGAAAATAAATGAACTATGAACTAATTGTGTAATGTTCATTTCAATAAATGTACGGTCGGGGTATTTGCCGCTCGACCACCCTTAGGCGAGAATCGCTTGGCACGCGGCGCATGCGATAGGTACGTGGCACGCCCACGTATCGCATGCGCCGCGTGCCAAGCGATTCTCGCCTAAGGGTGGTCGAGCGGCAAATACCCCGACTGTACCTATATTATTTTTATTTTAGGTCTTTATAGTCTAGGCATTATTTAATAAGTACTATAAATATGTTATTCCATCAATATGTAAATTGATTAAGTATATAACATGAAGTTTATGTTAATAAAATATTTGATTAAATTTCTCATGTATTGTGTATTAGAGGTTTATTCATTTTAGTGTTAAGTAATACCTTTGTTGTCCTGTGGGTATCTTATGTGTGCTAAACATACATAGCTAACTTAGGCCTTTAAAGCCTATAAGCCACACAATAGCACTGTATATGAAAACCTTAATCTTTTAATTCAATTTCATAGCTATTGAATTATTTAATTCCATAATTAGTTATTTATAATTAATAAGATACACAACCTATGTGTATAACCAATACACAACCTAATACAATTAATGTTATAAATCTGGGTTGTAAAATTAATCACATTTACTTCAATACATAATAACAATTAAATTGACTTGCTAAATACAGCTGGCTATTCATTTCAATGTTCGAACTTATTGAAAACTCAAATTTATTTATTTTAAAATCGTTACATATGTAATATTTTTTATTGTAACGCATAAACGGTCGTCATTAACTATTAACATAAATAACAGAACAGCCACTAAGATACTTATTTGTAATTTAAAAAGGTATTGCATTAAGTATGTATCAAAACACTGTTTCTGGATTTGTAAATGTCTAACAAATTTGATTTTCTGTTCTAATTCATTGAAACTTAATACACTCTCTCTCTCTCTCTCTTTGTTTTTTTTTTCTTTTTATGTAAAAATCATATCGCCGTCCCCAACGAACACTATGGTAATAGCTATAACCATTTTTTTTTATTATTGCATATTCGCAATCCACAGACTGTATTACATTACTCAAATTTTTTTTAGGGCCCTGCGATAAATACTTTCTAAGATAATTAAAAAAGTAATGATCTTTAAGTTATTGTTCCAGGAACACTTAGTAGACAATTTGAAACGATTATTACCGCAAAAGCATATTACCAAATCTTTTGAATCAAAGTTGTAGAGTAAGCTACTATTACCATATTGCTCAAGGGAAAAATGACAACGCCGTGGCCAGTAATCGCCAACAAAATATCGTTCGGATGAGAACTCGCATTCATATTTATCGCAATGTGTTATTGCTCTCTCTCACACCCTACGTGATAGACAGTTTTATTACATTACGATTGAAGGACGAAGCATTAGGCATGATTAGTCCTTCAATCGTAATGTTGAAGAAAAGAAGCGTTAATAACAATAACAGGTAAAGAGGTAAATCAGAGTAGGTATATTTGTTTTTATTTTGTTGTTATTTTTGATTTTTAACTAAGTACCGGCACATACCAGACAGTTATTTACTGTTGTTATGGTTTCTACTCTGCTCAAGAAGTTAGTACCTACAATGCAAAAGAGTATGATTAGTATACGTGTTTTAATTTTATATACTAATTATAACGTTTAAACTATGCTAGTACGCGTTTCATTATTATAAATATTATATAAAAGGGATATTAACGCGCATTTTATTTAACTTGACGTTTCAACACAGGTTGCCCTGGCCGTGGTCGCAAGCTGACTGGTGATGCGATTAGATTATTATCATCTACCGTCGTATCTTGAGATGTTACTTTAATGGTTCTACACATAACACTGACCGAATAGCTGTTCTGTACGTTACCCGACCGTTCAAAAAAGGGAAGTTTTGTGTTTGAAATCACTGGATTCCACATTGCTGACAATTAGAAACCGTCATTCCGGTTAAAGCTCCTAGGGGACTTTTTGATTTCGATGGCCTCCCGCACAAGTCTTAAGTATAATAGTGGCAATCGGTGGAGATTACCCGAGGTTTATGAAATTCTATCTAGTGAATAGCGCCAGCGTTCACCAGGTGTTCGGCGATTGCTGACTTGTGGGTCTGTCGGTTCTTTGCTTCCGCTTTGTTTGCCCAATAATAGAGCTGCCACAGCTACAGTCAATCTTGTACAATCCAGGACATTGCAAAAGAAGGACATCCTTTACTGAACGTACTATACTATTAACCTTGGCCTCCGGGGTGAATATAGTGTTTATAGAGAAGTTTCTCAACATGGAGCCAATCTTATCTGTCACGCCTTTCAGAGACGTACGCAGGTCCTGTTCACTCCAGGATGTCTCTCCCTTTTCATTGGTCCCTTTACAATGGATGAATAATGGTAAATACGCAAGAATAATGATTCTTAAGTGCTATGGTATAGCTCTCGCTATACTATATAGGTGTCGCGGGTGGTGATAAGACGTTGCGTGTAAATACCTGTCCGTGTGTATAGGTTTACTGTAAACACTGTGTGATATGGACCCATATAGTTAGTCTTATGGCTAGTTTGACATCTAAGAAAAACAATGACATGTCCGCCTCCATTTCATACGTTAAAAGCATCTTTAAATGGAAAGTATTAAGATGTGCAATATATTGACCTACCTCCTGCTTGCTTCCTTTACCTATGCTAAAGATGTCATCAACATAACGTTTTCAAAGCCTGATAGTTTTTGGGCCAAGGCTCAGGGCCTTCTCTTCGAAATGTTCCATCCAGAGATTAAGCAGTACCGGGGCTACTGAACTTCCCATTGCGACGTCATCAATCTAGAGGTAGTATTGACCTTGGAAAGGAAGTAGTTGCCATCCAAGCAGTGTTTTAGAAGATTAACATAGTTGTGGGGCATATCATTGTCACTTAGTTTGTCTCTAACTACCTCAACGCATTCTTTGATTGGAATATTGGCGAAAAGAGATTCTACATCAAAACTCACAACCAGTTCGTCAGGTTTCAATCGTAGATTCCTTGTTGACTAGACAAAGGGGCGCGAATCCTTCACAAAAGACGGTGTTTATCACAGGTGGCTGTAATACTAACGTAACGTACTTCGCAAGGTCGTAAGTAGAAGAAGAGATTTGACTTACGAAAGGCTGCAATGGTACGTTAGACTTATGTATTTTAGGTAGCCCATATAACTTAGGTGGCTACTGCGATTTTGGTTTATTTAATCGTTCGTACTCGTCTTCTGTGAAAAAGTCCATGATCTTGGATTAGTGAGCGTATTTTTCGTGGCACTCTGGCCGTGGGATTGTATGATACAAGTTTGTATACCTTATCATCACTTAGTAGTACCCCTATTTTACCGTAATAATCAGTTGTGTTCATCACTACGGTGGCGTTTCCCTCGGCCCTAAAATGTAAGCACTCAAATGACAGAATTTTCCCTGATCTAGATCTTGACGCTAAAAGCTAGAACGATCGCTAAAATACGCTTTGTTTTTTGTTGGGTGTTATCTACTTTGGAGTAGATAATACTGACAAATTATTGGTATAATAATAAATATGGTATAATAAGAATAAATATAATAATTATCCATTGTCTTCCTTTCACTCGCATTTCTTTTTGTATGTAATTAACGCTTACCTTCCTTAACGTCTGAAAAAGGATTATCGAAGAAGCGCGTTATATATCTTTACCGCAATTTTGAGCTCAGTTAAATCATCGAATAAAATTGATAAGACATTTTACGAATACAAAGTACATTTATATTTCCCTTCAACAATATCACAATGCACTATAACTATAGCAAGACCGTTTTGTGATTTCAGTCGAACACTATGGTAAAGTTAGTTTGCGTTAACATTCTTATTTATATGAGTCGGTAATAGACATTTTCTTACTTTTCTTATAATAAATAAACATTTTTCATAATAAATAACTCATAATCGGATGCATAAAAAAAACACCCAATTTTTGGTACCAGAAAGTTTTTCTTAAGTTTATTAGTTTTTATGATATTTAGTTTTTATGCCCTCCTGTAAAATTGTCATTTTCCTATTACGGTTTTGTTCGTTGGGGACGGCGATATTACTCACGGTTTTATCCTCGTCGCCAATGTAGTGTTCACTCTAATAATATGTTATATATTATTAATATGCACTAAATAATATGTTTAGTATTTGGCTCGTCAACGCACCACCACTTGTACTCGGGTCTACGGTCGGCTACTGACTGACTCCCTCTCCGCCCGTACTGTGACGTATGCGCTCGAGACAAATGTCATACTAGATGTAACCATTCACATATACTACACTTATGAAAAAAAAGTATTAGTTGTTACAAAAATATCGAGAATAGGCACTTTTCAATCTAAATTTACATTGAGATCACATATACCTACTTAGTACAAAAAAATAATTATCCCCCTAAAAAATCAACAATATTGAAGTGTTTTCTGAAAATCTAATATATCTTCTTTAAAATCAACAAATAATTACACTCTTAGATCTAAACAAAAAAATTCTGACACAGGATCAAATTGCCCTATTATTCTTAGCACTTCTTGTATATTGGCCTATTGCAATGCAGACATATTGGTTTTTTGCAAGCTCCACAATTGTAGGAAGTGTTTCTGTGTAGGCTATACGGAGAAATACTACATCTTTTTTACTTTTGGTTTTCTTCTGGAGCTTCTGCAACATTAATCATTATGGGTGCTTCCTTATCCAAAAGGCGTTTCAATGTAGGCGAACTAGGGACACAGGGTCCCGTGGACCCTTTCAAAACTTTAATTACGTGTAACTAGCGTGATCGGCAGCGCACGACGAACTTCTACCTCGTTTGGCATTTGGTGACTAAACTCGAAGCTACTGAGACGCGGACTGGCGGGGGATGTGGGGAAGTGACTTATTTTACGATAACATCAAGTACTCAGGGACTGTGAGACCCTGTGTCCGTACTTAAAGGTTAATAAGCGTTTAGGAGTAAGGGGGTATGTATTTAATTATTTAACCTAGAGTTTTGTCACCTGTTTATAATTCCTTTTTAATTAATATATACCTTTATGGAGAAAAGTATTTAAACTTGCTATAGAGAAGCAGTAATAAAAGACCAACTCTCGCAATATTATTTTTCAAAATTGAAAATGAATCTATAATCTATATTTAGCGCGTAACGTCCTAAATTTCACTTATTACCAATCATATGTATAACGTCAAACTCCTACCTTATAATTAAATTAGTACTTTATAGTAGCTATAGATAATTTTAAGATACACACCTCAACGATATTAGACCTAGGGATATTTTGTATAAAGTTGTGAAACTCAAAAAAAATTGGTTTCTTTTTAATTCTTTTGATGAAAACTTATTTCGTTAACCTTTTTCAACCGTTCTAAATTTGAATTTGAAAAATAAAATTAAAAATAAAAGATTTACGCGGCTTGAACGTAGTCAAGTTCGAAAATTTCATTTACCAATATAGTAAGTTTTGACTGCTTTTTTGTGTAAAATTTAAGTTTTGTAACAATTTAAACGTTTATTTCTGATTAATATTGTGTGCATCAAGCAGCGGCGCCATTTCAACATAGAGGAAATGTTAAGGGCAGTAGGCATGCTCCCAGCTGCGGGTACTGAGCATAGTATTGCTGAAGAGATTGGAACAGTACAAAATATGAAATCAAGGTTATGGTCACGTTATCGTGCTACTGGTGAAGTGGCTGAAAGATATCACAGCAGATAGTCTATCACTACTCAACGACATGATCGATTTTTGCAAGTTCCCGCGAAAAGGCAGCCAAATGTTACTACCATGCAGCTGGCTTAGAGGCTCCAGCTCTTGGTGGAGCCTCTTGCGGGTGACCAAACTGTCGTGAACATTTGCTCTGCTAAGATGACCTGTTATCTGTAGTGGTGTTTACACATGAGTCCTGGTTCGGTTTCCACTCGGATTCACGTAGAGAACGTGCTTGGCGAGTTCCTGGTTGTGATAGCCGTCTACAACATCCTCAGAAAAACTATTCATACCACGATAGAACAATTATGATTTGGACGGGAATTTGTGTCGGTCGAAGAACAGAGCGCGTTTTGATCAGAAACACCATGAAGGCTGAAAAATAACTTAACGAGGTGCTAGAACTAATAATCTACCCCCGTAGACTACAATTGGGCCAAATGTTTAAGCTCATGGACGATAACACCCGTCCGCATAAAGCGAGAGTGATGACGAGCTGGTTGCAGGAGCACGACGTATCAATTTTATGCTGAACCACTCAATCGCCTAACCTCAAAACCATAAAATACGCGTAGGACATGTTCAAAAGAAGGGCTTTGATGAATTTTCCTGCATAAACTTGCTATGGAAGAGCAACTTTTTTGTATCCTAGTCGGACCTGTAACATTATACCGCATCAAGACCTGGATAACTTAATCCAAGCATGAAAAACCGTTGCAGGACCGTTATTTACGGCTTTTTTAATGTACTGACTACTTATTACTCACATAACAGTTAGAAACAGATTAATTTTTGATTATTTTCACTTTTGCTAAAGAAACAAATTCATTGTTAGTTTCACTAATTTTGCAAATTTTTTATTTATTTTAATAAAAAATTATTTACGCAAAAATAATACTTTTATTTAATTCTGGATTGTAGCCTGATAAATCACCTTTATAAAAATATAAACATGTTGTATGTTATCTTCAATAATTTTGAAGTTAATTGAGAAAATACCAAATATCCCTAGACTTTGTTGAGGTGTGTATCGCTGAGAACATAATGTAAATACACTGAATTTAAAAAAAGGTACAAGAATTGGCCTCCTACATATTTCTCTACTTATTGATCAAAGGGTCTTTGCCCAGCAATGGGATAAAAAAGGCTGAAACTATAATAAACTATTGATCTTAGTAAAGTGTTTATACTAAAATATTAAGTTGATTTTCTGCAATAGTTGACGCAACTGCTTTATTCTCGTGTTGTACTCTTTACTGGCTAGCTCCCTAGTGCACAATCCAAACTATGTATATTCTTCATCGTTAAAAGGCTGAAAACCAAAAGTTATTATAGTGAGGGCAAAAATAAAGTTTTCTTATATGGGTGTAATATTTATTATTAAAAACTTCGATGAAATAATTATATTTTCAGGTCTTATTGTTTTATATTAAGAGGGATATTCCTTCAATCATAATAGCTCCTTATTCATAGGACCTTCCTATGCTGAAAGAAGAGAAACTCGGTCAACAAACATCATGCTGCCTGGACTGCTTAGGGCTTGTTAAAAATATTATATTCCTTCTTTTGTTTTCGTAAACAACTTTTCACAGCTCTAACGAAACCTTCGAGATAGAATGGCTAAACCATGTATTGAGCAATGGCGACAGCGCGGGGCGACACGAAACGACGCGGGATTATCAGTATCAGTCTTTCCATCCGCGCCGATGCGTCTTTCCTTTCGTGACCAACGGTATACCCGCGTGCAATGAATTTAAATACATCTCCGTTTCCCCGCTGTCCCCATCTCACGTCACGACGACCGCCTTAAGTTTCATGCCTGCCAATAAGGATAACCTTCTCAAACGATGAGGATAATTTAACCTTCTAATACCACGCTGCCCACAAGATGTATTTTAGCTAGTTACCAGTTTTACCTTTTTTTGCAAGCTAGTCGAATCTCCAATAGGTATATTTGACGACTTAACCACTTTAATTTTACCACTAGGTATGCAAAACGCACTGAACAAAAATAAAGGTGACTTAACCCTGGTTTTCGAATGACTGATTAAGTAAAAATCAACTAATCAAGTGTCAAAACTCTTGTCAACTATTATTTTCAGGAACTAAAATGATAGTTGACACTGATCAAGTAAAAATCAACTAATAAAGTGTCAAAACTCGTTTTAGGAAGGAGTTTTAAATTAAAACTTTTAACAATTCATTAGTTGATTTATAGTTGATCAGTCATTCGGAAAGCGGAGGTAAAACTGTCAATTCTTAAATTATTAATGTTAAATTACAACATACCCTTTCGTGTCTTTTAGAAATTTCCAGACCTACGACAGTGGTAACAGTAGTTGTCTTTTGTTTTTCTACATCTTCAGTACCATTTGTTACATTTGATATCTGTGAACTTTCAGTAATATTATTTGAAATTTCTTTAGAAACTGCATTTACTGTATCGGGAGTTTCTGTCAAAATGTAAATGTTCGTGGAATTATTGACAACATTTTTCTGTGTTTCATTTTTAGCTTTTGAGCTACCTACATTTAGGTCCTTAGTTTCTTCATATGTTCTGCTCAATAAATCGTTGTTCTTTGTGTTGCCATTTTGATTTGAGTCACCCTCTTTACTAGCTCTTACAGATTCCCAGCTCTCGGTAACGCTACTTTGGCTGTAATTATTTTGTACTGTCGATTTCTCTTTCGATTTCTCATTCAGCTCCAATAATGGATAGTCATCGGCAAAAATACTCTGGTTGTTTTCATCAGTGATAACAACTTTTAAGGGAGTCAGATATTGTTGACTTTCAAATAGGACTTCTTTCTTATCATCAGGAAAATATCTCACAACTTTTACCAACTGCTTTTCATCGTTCTCTTGTTGTAATTGATTACCTATTTTAAGAAAATTATCAAAGTCTAAGAGATGTTTTACTATGTACTGAGGTTGGTACAAAATAGATTTGGGATACTTTACAAGATATGAAAGCTCTACATATCCTTTTTCATTTTGTTGCAGATCTTTTTCACTATCTATAGAGAGTAAATTTAGCATATCTAAAGTTGGTTCTTGCATGAAACTATCAGGGTTCTTGTGAATCATATCACGGATATTATCTAATTCAACAGGTTCAGCTGAATAATAGTATTCGTTTTGAGTCACAGTCTCTGAGTTAACTGTGGGTTTATTATAGTCGTCGTTAGAACTTTCCATTGTAGGGACAGACAAAGGAGCGACACTAATAACGTTCTGTTCTTTGTTCAAAATAAATGGATTACTTGTGGGATATTCATAGACTTCGTTCTTAACTTGGTTGAACGTATATGTATCTTTCTTCTCACTACTAAGTGGTCTTAGTATATGTTCTTGTTGGTAATTTAGAATATCATTTGAATTATTTTTCAATTTCTGATTGTCATAGTTCCAATTGGTGTACTTATCTTTATCATAATTTTGCGAATTTTCACTACCCTCATTGTAGTTCCAATTTGAGTTTGTATTTTCATAATAAATTTGGGAATTTTCATTATCCCAATTTGAAGTTTTGTTTTTGTTATATGCTTGATAAGTTTGCGAATTTTCACCACTCAAATCAGAGTTCCAATTTGAGGGCTTATTATTATGATGAATTTGAGAATTATCATTAACCCAATTTGAGGGTATATTTTTATGATAAATTTGCAAATTATCGTTACCCCAGTTTGAGGGCTTATTTTTATTATAATTTAAAGGATTTTCTCCGCCCAAATCAGAGTTCCAGTTTGAGTGCTTATCTTTATGATATATTTGAGTATTTTCATTACCCCAATTTGAGAGCTTATTTTTGTCATATGTTTGATAATTTTGCATATTCTCATTTTCCCAATTTGAGGGCTCCTTTTCATGGTAAATTTGAGAATTATCATTACCCCAATTTGAGGGCTTACTATTATGAATTATTTGCGAATTATCATCAACCCAATTTGCGGGTATATTTTTATGATATATTGGAGAATTATCGTTTACCCAATTTGAGGGCTTATTTTTATGATAACTTTGAGAGTTATAATTACTCCAACTTGAAGGTTTATTTTTATTATATGTTTGATAATTTTGCAAATCCTTATTACCCCAAACAGAGTTCCAATTTGGGTGCTTGTTTTTATGATAAATTTGAGAATTATCATTACCCCAATTTGATGGCTTATTTTTGTTATTTGTATGATAATTTTGCAAATTCTCATTACCCCAATGAGAGTTCCAATTTGAAGGTTTGGTTTTGTAAGAATTTTGCGAACTCATACCCCAATGAGTTTTCCCATTATAATTTTTATATAAATTGGGATCTAGTAATGTGGGGTCTTGCTTAACGAAAACAGGTGCGCTTAGTGGAGCATCTTCAGAATTTTGAAGTGTACTGAGATACTGAAGTATTTCAAGTTGTTCGTCAGATTCTAACTTGGTATCCGAAAATATCTTCTTGTCATTACTATTATGATTATATTCTATTATATGATATTCAGAAACATCACCATCTTGTACCAGTTTAATTTTATGACGTGGTAACTTAGTATTAGATCTTAATGTTTCATCATTTATACAGTCATTGAGATTCATAAATCTTTCCACACTTGTTCGTAAATTGATTAGAAATTTACGACTTGCGTATTTAATACATGGTTCATCGGCGCGTTTGTGCAGTTTTCTATGTCGAGATACCTTCGGAATTCTTCGTCTTCGAGTATTATCAGTGTCTTCGAGATTATCAGTAGAGACTGTAGGTTTCGCATCATTATATACTCGTACATAGGGGGGATCTTTATCTGTATAGTATTCCGAGTAATCTTCAGCGTTTTCTTTGTTTAAATGACCATCTCTTACTAATTGCGCAGCTCTTAAGTTACTCTTGTAATCGCCCTGACATTTAGCATTTTCCAAGTAGTTTCTGTATGATACGTCAATTGATGTGAGCAGGTTATCTTCGTTTATTTCTTTACAACTTTTATCTTCGTATGTAGGTTTGAAGTTGTTTAATATTATATCTTTCACTCTTTGTGCCATGTCTTGCTTACCTAATAACCTTTTAATTTTTCTAAGATATTGATGTAATTTATCTTTTTTCTTTGGATCCTGTGTAACTTTTGGTTTATTGTCTTGTTTAGTCTTACCACTGTGGTCTAAATATGCAGAAATCATTACAGCAATGTTATGTAGATCAGTTTGATCATCAGTGTCGCTTAAATTCAATTGTTTTGATAAAGCACCCCACATTTTTTTGAGATTATCATTGTACTCTCTGCAAGTGGCAGAGTCAATCATCTCTGATGACAATTCCCTTTTATTGTGGGAACGGGAGAGATTTTGCTAAAAAAATATAATTATTAATGCATTTGAGAGATGAACGGTGCGAAGTATTTTGCCTTCAATACTTGGAAAACGAATTAAAACTGCTAATTTATGGAACATTTATTGAGAATCATATCTCCAGACATAGTGTAGGACGCTCCCAGTTAGGTGGGCCGAAAAACAGCAGATCGTGCCAAACAATTATGTAGTTAACTTAAATTTTCAACTCACAATAGTTGTATGAAGATAGACGTTATTGCAATAAAAAAAACATTGGGCTCGTACCTAATCGACCAATATCTTTGAGTATCAGTTATGAACTATAGTTAACTACCAAAGAGTTCTGATTTCATTATCACGCTCTCCAGATAATATAGCTTTTCCATTTTCTTTTGCCATTACACACACGAAAGACGCAGAGTGAGGAAACCCTGCACATGATGAATCCACGGTCTACTTAGGACAGTGGAACATCGATGTTTGTGAGAGGCACAGGACCGCACAAGGGGAAATATTTGGAGGTGGCTTATAACCAGCTGCGGACGTCCTGGACGTATTGGCTGATATTATGATGATGATGATGATTACTTATATTATTCCTCTCAATCGACTTAAATTAACTTTTACGATGACTACGAAAGCAATTGGCAAAGTGTATCCATTGTATATGTATATCATAGAACCTTAATATCCTCATTAACGTGCGTATGTATATCCATAATTCCATTACTTAAACTACGTTCTAAACCATAACTGTTCCTGGAATCGGCCATTATTCATCGGCAAAACCACGAAATTAATACATTAAGAAATACACTAATAAGAACAAAATTAGTTCTTGGACAAAAGTATTGTTGTATACCCATTCCATCGCGCTACAAGTGCAGGTACTTACCGCGTAAGAAACAGCTATAATTAATAAAAAAATACAAAAAAATAAAATTTTCATTTTGTCACATTTGTCAGAAGTCCGGCGAGCTACTGATTTGATATAAACCTTAACTAAAGCTAACAACAAATAAATTAATGTTTTCCGATAAATAAAAAAATGTTATTTAGCATATGAATGTATCCATGAAATTGTAATTTAAGGTAATGTGTTTTAACCTCTGCTATTGAAGTAATAATGTAAATTGTATTTTTTATTAATATTGAGTACTTTGTAGCATTTAAATACATATTATTTCTACTTTAAACTTCATCTTGAATTCAGGGAGGATAGAATGTAAAATATCAGTCGCTTACATTGGGTATAATCGTGGTATCATCTTTGCCAGCAGTCACGTAAAAAATTGAGTACCAAAATTGGGTACCAATACAAACTGGTAACCAATAATACTCTTGAAGAAGGCAGCATAATGGGTTCCGAAATGGATTGACTCTTCCCGAAGAATCAGTTTTTACGGGCATCATGGAATGAGATGGTGTGGATTGCCCGTAAATCCAATCCAATTGTTCATTATCGTTAGATTAGAGGCTAAACTGGTGTCGACATTTTGTTCGACCGCAATAGCACTGTCACGTAACAACGAATGTGCCTCTTCGACGATAGCCGGGTTTCAAAAAGTATTTGACAGGCATTTCGAAACACGGAGACGCTTAGATGAAATACGTACCACTGAGCAGTCACCCATACAACTTAGCGACTTGAGCAATCCATCGACAAAGAAGAACTTACCTATTTCTAAAAGAACCTTAGTAATTTCCCAAGGTTTTACTATGAAATCTGCTGCCTTACTTTTATGTTTGTCTCTTTCCTTTAGGTATCAAAGTTGTACCATTATGTTTTTATGATTAAATCATAACAACAGATCATCAACAGCTAAGGTAAAAGATCCCTTACTTTATTATAAAACCTTTATCATACCAGTCAAAAGAAGCCCTCTGCTGGACATCTTTAAAAATATTCAGTACGCATGATCTTATGTCTTCTTCGTCTATTCGCCGCCACCTTGGGGAAGAAAGGAGCCAGTTTGCCCACTCTTTTTCTTCCAGTAACAAGTCACCATTCCAGAATCTTTTTGGTCCATATCGGCTATCAGATATTTTGTATGAAATCTTGTTTATTTTGTGACAAAATAAACTGCGAATAACTAATAAGCCGTAAAATTAAACAACCGATACATAATTTATGTTTTCTATTTTACTATAACGTTAAAAGCATATTATTATCTACATAATAAACTGCCACTCTTACATAAAATAAAAAGCATTAACAACTTATTGCACATTCAAAATAAACAGAATAATATTATTAAAGAAATTGCTAACTCCGACTAACAGGCACTTTATCATTTTGTGACTTTTTGCTCCCATTTTGTTCTTGAACTTTTGGTTTTTGGACAGGAGTTTCTTTACGTTCATTATCTTTAACTTGTTGGAATGTATCACGTGGTTGTGGGACTGTATCATTTACTTGTTGTACAGTATCATAGCTTTGCTCAACTGGTTTTGTTTCAATTTGTTCAACAATTCCTTCTTGATACGGTGTTTGATCAACTGGGTATTCCGGAGCATATTGCGTTGTATCATAATTCTGATCAGCAGGATAGTTAGCGTCTGTCGGATAGTTTTCAAGCTGTTGCTCATATTGAGCGTTTGGATCAGCATATTGTTGCGGATACTGCTCATAATTCTCGTACTGCTGTTGTTCTGTGTATGGTTGTTCGAAGTTTTGATCGTATTGATTCTGATATTGGGCATCAGGCGTTACTTCAGGCTCATAGTTTTGTTCGTACTGATAGTTTTGAGCGTCGAATTCTTGTGTTGGTTGAACTTCCATAGGTTTTTCAGCTTCTTGATGAATTTCTTCTTCTGTTTGGTCTAATTCTGGGGGTTCATAATTCTTTTCGTAAGTATCTTCTGCGATGTTTTCATCTGCTGCTGTGATGTTATCTGGTTCGTTCTTAGTTTCATTGAGAGCAGTATCTGTTACTCCTGTTGTGTCGTAATGGTCGTCTCTGGTTGTTGGGTTGGCTGTGACTGGTCCGATACGTTCGTGTGCGGAGTGTCCGGGGGGCTCAACTCCGGAATAGTCTCGTCCGCTGTCGGACGGGGAACGCGATGCATTTCTGTCTGATGTGGCCGTGCGCGTGGGATGTGCTGGAAAAGAACGAGGATTACTTTTAAGTAATTTGTATTAAAATAGTTGGCAGGTAGGCACTAACGTTAGAGATTGTATGACAATATTGTAAATAGAGCTGCATAAAATCTATAACTAGCGGTGGTCACTTCATTTATTTATGTCATAATTTTGTACTCGTTTATACAAGTTGTTCATTTTCCTCGTAAAGTGACGGCATAAATATAATTAGTTACATAACAGCATCGCCTTGTCTTATCACGATGGCAGGTTTTGAATAGGTCAATCAAGATCCATTGAGAAGATACGCGTATGATATTAGTAGAATGTATTCACTCTATCACTGAAAAGTATTACCGTCTCTCCAGTGACAAAATATGTAGTTGATTAACTCAGACTAAACGTAAAGGATCTAGGACAACAGAATAAGTAACATACTTAATCGCTTCGTTCAATCACCGTGAACAGTTCATACATCAGCTAGTTTTTTCGAGAGTTAACGATTTATGAAAAGACGTCCTTTAGAACATCAGCAATCATCATAACAGCCCATCAATGTCCCACTGCAGGGACTGGCCTCCTCACGGGACGCAGGGATATTCAGCCTCCGAATACCACGCTGGCCAGACGGATTGGAAGTACAGGGTTTAATTTCAAGTTTTCCTTCTATTTATTTCGTTAAGATGATGGTCCTTTAGTCGGTTTCTACGACACCCATGGGATGAGATGGGGTGGTGACATGTGACATATTTACTAAGTCGCCACACGGAGATCAGCAATTTACTTATTTTACATACCTTGATAGGTGCTAGGTGTGTGCGGCTGCAAGGAGAGTGACAGCCCGTTTACTTGACGCTGCAGAGTGCCCAGTTCTTGCCTGCGCACACACACACGTGAACACACAAGAAACACACACACACAAAATTGTGCACAACAACATGCAGATGATGTATCTGAAGTTTCTTTATTGCCCAAGGGTGGGATGGGCCTTTGGACTTTACAGACTTATTATTTTACATGTTGAAAGGACTTATACAGGGTGTCCCAAAACCCGACGTTAATTCGAAACCGGGTGATAAGACAAGTCATGCTGGTTATCAGAAAAATATTTTAAATAATCTAAGTCGCATGGTTGTAAAGTTATAGGCATTTGAAAAAAACCGCAAAAATTCCCACTTTGTGACACTCTTTTCCCTCCTGTTGTCACAAATCTTAACTTTTTCCAACTTTTTTTTTTGGTGTGTTACCCTGAGTAGTGCCTCTTTAAATTCTAATAAATAATTTAAAACCACCTGGTCTAGTTTTCACATCAATAGGACTTATTTCTTATAATAAAATTTATTATGAAAAAACTGTCCAGTTTGAATTGACTGTAGTGAAAAAAAAATGTACTACGCGAGTTTGGCAAGTTCCGCCAAAAGTTGGCGCATTTAGTAAGGATTTGAAAATGGTATCATACTTGGTAAATTGTTGCCGCTATCATGGACAAAAAAAATCGTTTTTGTAAAATTTAGGAGCCGATTCCAATGCTGAATAAGTTAAACTGCTAAGTAGTTGAACCGGAAAGAGTCATCATATCAAGTGAAAAGTAGTAGAAACAGTAGTATTAGTTAAAAGTGCCAAAAATACAGCCCATCGTATTTTAAAAACACACGAAATTCTCCCGTACCACGTTAGTACAGCGAGTACAAACGTTAGTATCCGGGGACTTCCAACATCGAGTAAATTTTCCCGGACAATATTGAAGAGGTACTGAGATGACTCTTTTTAAAAAAAAAACAGTTTTGGCCTGATGATTTAACATTAAAAAAGACAGCAACATGAACATGCATAATTTGCATGAATGTAATGAGTGTAACTCGTGGCTTTTTAAAATTGCGATAGGCTGTACTTTTTGGCACTTTCAACTAATACCATAGTTTCTACTACTTTTCACTTGATATGGTGACTCTTTCTGGCTCAACTACTTAGCAGTTTAATTTATTCAGCATTGGAATCGGCTCCTAAATTTTACAAAAAAGATTTTTTTTGTCCATGATAGCGGCAACAATTTACCAAGTATGATACCATTTTCAAATCCTTACTAAATGCGCCAACTTTTGGCGGAACTTGCCAAACTCGCGTAGTACATTTTTTTTTCACTACAGTCAATTCAAACTGGACAGTTTTTTCATAATAAATTTTATTATAAGAAATAAGTCCTATTGATGTGAAAACTAGACCAGGTGGTTTTAAATTATTTATTAGAATTTAAAGAGGCACTACTCAGGGTAACACACCAAAAAAAAAAGTTGGAAAAAGTTAAGATTTGTGACAACAGGAGGGAAAAGAGTGTCAGAAAGTGGGAATTTTTGCGGTTTTTTTTCAAATGCCTATAACTTTACAACCATGCGACTTAGATTATATAAAATATTTTTCTGATAACCAGCATGACTTGCCTTATCACCCGGTTTCGAATTAACGTCGAGTTTTGGGACACCCTGTATATACAACACGAAAATATATAGGTACATTTTTTGTTTATCTAATACATTTTTTTTTATCATTGACCTCGATGGCACGGCGGTAGCCCAAAACCGGCTGCCATGCACGAGGTTCGATCCCCACGCTGGACAATAATTTGTGAGATCCATAAATGATTGTCCTGAGTCTGGGTGTTCTTTGAGACCGTTAATTGATGTTTGTAAAAAGTCCCCGTAACACAGGGCATGATCCCTAGTGCGGAAGTTGTCTTTTAAAAAAAAAAAGAAAAAAATGTTGGTATACTGTTGCCAACAGACTAGCAGACAGAGACAGACTACAGACTAGAGACAGACTACAGACCAGTAGACTAATAGAAGTAATAGGTGCATAGGTATACCTATACCTATGCACCTATTACTTCTATTAGTCTAGAAACAAAAATGAAAATCAACTGACTTACACACAGGTGATATTAATTCCTCCCGCACTAGGGATAATGCCCTGTGTCGTAGAGTCTTTACAAACATCCATTTAACAGACAAAGAACATTCCAGGACAATAATTTGTTGAATTGTACAGTGGGATTCAAACCCGCCACTTCGGGCACCCCAGCCAACAATCGCCGCGCCACCATATAATATCATTGACCACTTCTTTCAATCAATCAATCAACTAGCGTATCGCAGTCCACTGCTGGACATAGCCTCTCCAGAAATCGGTCCTGCGCAAACTGACTCCACTTTTTTACTCATGTCAAATTATTATTTTTATTATACGCCTAAGAACCCACGCTTGCATGTACATACAATTTACACGGCTACAGCAAAACAAAGCAACATGCAATCTAGGAACTTTGTGTAAAAAAATTGGTAGGTACTATTTACAAATCTATTTTGTGCTTTATTATGGTTCATGTCACTCATTAATAAAAAGGTACTGTTCAATGTTTGTGGTACGATGAAACTGATAATATAGCTTTAAGCCCTTAATTAATAGAGATTAAGAAAAATAGGTTTTTGCTCTAAAAGTAGAGGTTGTCATAGCTTACGTAGAGCGTCGCGAATCTTTTCTCGTGGCACGTCGCCACGCCTCTCTTATAAAGCGTCGTGACGCCTTCTTTATAGATCGAGGTGACGCATCTTTATAAGGACATCGGCGACGTTGCCTAAACTGTTTGTTTATCAGTGTTTGCAACCAGCGGCTCTC
This sequence comes from Schrankia costaestrigalis, assembly GCA_905475405.1. NCBI lineage: Eukaryota > Metazoa > Arthropoda > Insecta > Lepidoptera > Erebidae > Schrankia > Schrankia costaestrigalis. Next base: position 5,161,967 of record FR997852.1, on the reverse strand, counting down.
ATTTTATACACGTAAACTTACAACACACACAAACAACACAAACACACAAATTTCATTAAACCCATACTTACTCACCTTAACCGGATCATCATCGGAATCATCAATTCTATCTATAGATAGCTCACTCAGATTCCTCGTCAACCCTCCAACGTTCAAATCATTAAGACTATCCGCTCTTCTAAACCTATATCTATACGATGCATTAGGAGTTGACGTATAATAAGTGCGATCTAAGTCATAGGACCCATGGCTTTGTGGATACCCACTCAATGGTGTATAACTTCGTAAAGGAGTTATGGTAGTGCAGTACTTTTTATGGGAACACCATAAATTTCGTAGCTTTCTCATTAATTCACCGTTCCTGCAAAGCAATTGTGTTTTTTCTGTTCTGAAATGTGAAATTCGTGAGTGAATGTTGTGATGACTACTTAGGTAATTAAACTATTACCCCCTTACTCATAAACGCCTCTTAAATTTTAGTCAATTGATTAGGTAAGTTCTTATTTGTTTGGTATAAGGTTGGTTTTCGTAATAAAAATCTCGCTAAACATTGATTAAATTTAAGAGGCGTTTATGAGTAAGGGGGTTAATGTACGAAATTGTTAAATAAAAAAATACTTAACTAAATTTGTACTATGACTACAAATTAATATGACTAAATTGCTATAACATTATGGATGAAACTTGCGTCTAAATAAAGATTCTATAACTATAAGTGTAGACTAATTTTGTGTTATAAAAGAAATTATAATTAAGTAGCTTTCGAGAAGTTCAAATTTTTTTATCGTTTAAGAGTTAACAAGAATAATGTATAAAAGATTGACAATAAGGGTGATTTCACCGCACGCGTTTTTTGAGTTTCTTCGCATGAAATCACTATGTAAAACGTGCAACTATGACCACTGTAATTTTTTTTGTGTAGTCAGAACACCAGTGTATACGAATCCACAAATGAAAATACATTTCTCTTAAATATAAAATTTAAAAAAATAAGAAATGTGCTATTTTTCAATAACGGTGGCGTGTCCTTAATCCACTTTTATGTGCATTTACCTCTTCAAATCCATTATGATGGCAAGTTCTGTACTTATATTAAGATTTTTATGTTAATTAATAAATAAAGCAACCATATTTCATGCTTCAGTTACTTCTGTTATAATGTAGACATCAGGGCAACTCTGTTAAGGAACGTCCGCGCCTAAAGTGCAATATCGGTGTGTTTTGTTTAAACACATAAACAACGTATTACTCGTTAACTTACACGATCTATCTTGTTCCGCACGTGGAGTTCCAGTCGTGCCCTTGCGTTCGCGCAATAGTGACGTGTCCGATCCTGTCCAGTTTTCGCGGCAATACGTAAGTACCTCTTCAAATTTTAGAGGGTTACAAAATTATGCAAACTCGGTGGGCTACTGTATTATTGAATGTTGGTTTTTTTACTTTACGATTTGCGAGTATATTGTGTGTTCTTAGGTACCCTTTGCAATCATATATTTTACGAGACGATTGTATCACTGAGTTTTGTTTTATTTTACTTTTTCTTAATGTTTCTAATTCCGGTGGTGCAATATCGGTGGTTACGGTGGTAGGTTTATTACCACCGATATTGCACATTAACACCGATATTGCAACAATACTAAAATGATTATGGATCACGTAACTTATGTAAGATATTTTTATGTACTAGTGTTAATAAAATTAACCTACAAATTTTATTTTAAAGAATTAGTACCTAACATACGTAACATGTTGCTAATTCGACTAAGGGTTGTTTTCTTTTTTCTTAATAATCTATCCACAAAACGGGCTGGTAACCTGTCCGTCAAATTTAATCTCTGTTTCACTATAATGTAATACATAGTACGTATGATGCCAGTTTTTATTATAGTATAATGAAACATATTTATGATGACAGGTTTTATTATAATAATAAAACTAATTTATGATGACAGGTTTTCTTATAATATAAAGAAACATAGATGACAGTTTTTATTATAATATAATGAAACATATGACAGGTTTTATTATAGTATAATGAAACGTATGATGACAGGTTTTATTATGGTATAATGACACAAATGATGACAGGTCTTATTATAATATAATGAAACATATGACAGGTTTTATTATAATATTATGAAACATATGACAGGTTTTATTATAATATAATGAAACATAAGACAGGTTTTATTATAATATAATGAAACATATGATAGATTTTATTATAATATAATAACACGTGTGATGACAGGTTTTATTATAATACAATAAAACATATGACAGGTTTTATTATAATATTATGAAACATATGACAGTTTTTATTATAATATAATGAAACATATGACAGGTTTTATTATAGTATAATGAAACGTATGATGACAGGTCTTATTATAATATAATGAAACATATGACAGGTTTTATTATAGTATAATGACACAAATGATGACAGGTCTTATTATAATATAATGAAACATATGACAGGTTTTATTATAATATTATGAAACATATGACAGGTTTTATTATAATATAATGAAACATATGACAGGTTTTATTATAGTATAATGACACAAATGATGACAGGTCTTATTATAATATAATGAAACATATGACAGGTTTTATTATAATATTATGAAACATATGACAGGTTTTATTATAATATAATGAAACATATGACAGGTTTTATTATAGTATAATGACACAAATGATGACAGGTCTTATTATAATATAATGAAACATATGACAGGTTTTATTATAATATTATGAAACATATGACAGGTTTTATTATAGTAAGTATAATGACACATATAATGACAGCTCCTATTATAATACAATGAAACATATGACAGGTTTTATTATAATATTATGAAACATATGACAGGTTTTATTATAATATAATGAAACATAAGACAGGCTTTATTATAATATAATGAAACATATGATACATTTTATTATAATATAATAAAACGTGTGGTGACAGGTTTTATTATAATATGATGAAACAATGACAGGTTGCTTTAATAACACATAAATGATTTCAGGTTCAATTATAATATAATAAAACGCGTGAAGACAGGTTACCAGTCCTTTATTATTATTATTCTTTTTAGGACTTTGACAGCAAAATTAGTTGCACGTCTTTTAGAGGCGTGTGTTTTACAGATCTTAGATTATTAATAAATGTTTAATATTTATAAACCCTTTATGCTTTACCTGCTTAATTTTGTCTTTTTAGAATGGGAAAACGTAAGGAAAAACAATTAAGAGAAGAGACTTTACTAAAAAAAAGATTGGCTGAACGATTAAGAAAGCAAAGAATAAAAGAAGATCCAGTGCTAGGTGAAGAACTAAGAAGAAAAGACAGAGAAAGATATAGAAAGAAAAAAGAAGAAGGAAAAATATTATCACTGGGTGAAATGACTCCACGTGCTCGAAGATTAAAGCAAAAAGTAAATAAAGCTAACTTTAAAGCATTTTATGAACGAAGAAAAAGAAATGCTAAGTTGTCACATGAAACTCTACAAAAAGATACACTACATCCTCCTGAAAGACAAAGTAACGACATGACAGACGCCTCATCTCCTACAAGTCCTTCTATATTAAATCGTTCTCGCTCGCTTAGTCCACAACCAGGACCTTCTCGTAATATAAATTCAGATTTAGCGATTTCAAATACTGGTAAAAAAACACCAGATATATCCCATTCCCCCTTTCAACTTTCTCATAGTCCTCATGCAAGCACTTCACGTTGTCTTCGTTCAAAAAACAGAATATTCACTAGTAGTCCCATTCATTTCCATTTACCTTCTAAACAAATAACTTCATCAGTGAGCAGAGTTCAAACTCCTGAATTAACTTTATGTCCAAATAGCCCCGATTCTATTTTATGTCCAAGTAGTCCTATATCTTCTGTATGTCCAAGTAGCCCTGTATCTTCTGTATGTCCAAGTAGCCCTGTTTCTACTGTATGTCCAAATAGCCCTGTATCGTTGCCAGATGTGTCTTTGTCTATAAAGAATTTAAATGTCAGATTTAGAAAATACCAAAGGATTAAAACAAAGGAAATAATATCTCTCAGAAAAAAAATTACAAACTTAAAAAGAGAAAAGGACTTGTTTAGAAAAAAAGCAGAAAGACTGAACAAGATTCTCACAAGTCCACGTTTACCAAATACAATAACTCATAAGAGAAGAAAGTCTGATGAACCAAAGAATACAACATTAATTAATGCGCTAATGCGAAACACTGTACAAAGGTTTTATGAAGAGGATGAGAATTCTCGTATATGCCCTGGGAAAAAAGATTGCGTTACTAAAAATAAAGAAAAAAAACAAAAGAGATATTTAACAGACTCCATAAAAAACTTACATCAAAAATATTTAAAATTAGGATATCCACCGTTGGGCTATACAAAATTTTCCAAATTGAGACCATTCTGGATTTTAAAACCAAATATAAATGAACGCCGTACATGTATTTGTCAAATACACGCTAATATGGAGCTATTAACAACATCTCTTAAAAGGAACAAAATAATAAAGGAGAATTTTACCACTGATCTTTTAAAAAATATATGCTGTGACAAGGATAATGTAAACTGTCTACAAAGAAAATGTGTATTATGCAGAGATAAAGTTGTAAATTATCAAGAATTTAGTAATCAGACTAATATAACTTACTGGTCATGGCAACAACAAGCTAAAGTGTATACAAAAGACAATATGGAAAAAACTACTAAAACTGTAACTAAGATTAGCCATTCAGATAAACCACTTGCAGTTATAAAAAAATTTGAAAATACCCTCAAGTTGTTCCTCAAACACTGTGCAAACTTAAAAAATCAATATCAGGCTGTCAAGGAAATAAAGGAAAATATAACTGAGAGTCAGTGTTTGATACACATCGATTTTAGTGAAAACTATAGTACAAAATATAATGAAGAGGTACAGTCTGCACATTGGAGTAAAAATCAAATCACACTACACACCGTCGTGATTTATTATCATGGCAGTCAAGCCAATAAAGTACAAGCTTTTTGTACAATCAGTGCTTCTTTGCGTCATGACGCTTCTGCAGTATGGGCTCATTTAGTCCCAATATTAAGCGAAATTGAAAAAAATGCTCCTAAGGTACGCACACTTCACATAGTATCAGACTCTCCTTCCGCTCAATATCGTAATAAGAAAATACTGTACATAATGTCTCAATTGAGTTCGTATTGTCCTCAATTAAATGAAATTATATGGCATTACACTGAATGTGGCCATGGTAAGGGAGCTCCAGATGGTGTCGGCGGAGTATTAAAAAGAACTGCAGACCAACTGGTTGCCTATGGAAAAGACATTGCCGATATTGACACCTTAGTCCAGAGCCTCAAAACTGCAGTAAAAGGTGTAAAAATAGAAATAGTAGAAGAGTACACAATAACAGAAAAAGACTGGCTCCTTCCTGACCAACTAAAAACGTTTCCAGGTACTATGAAGGTACACCAGATAGTTTGGATGAAAGAAGAGCCGCAACGATTAGCTTTGCGCTCGTTGTCTTGTACACATCCTAACTGCTTGATAAAGGCCACAATATGTCCTCATGGTAAACACTTGGGCTTTTATAATCTTGCCTGCAATGACAACTCACAAGCACGACCCCGAAAGGACAATTTTATGACACAGCTAAATCTTCAACAATATTCTATAAGAAGCACTGAACCCAAGGTTCAGATTTTAAGCGTGCAACGTTTTAAAGGTAATGAGAAATTTGATATTTACAACCAATCAATGAAGACTGAACGCTCCAAAAATATATGCAAATTAAACACGATGACGACATCAAACGACTCAATCCGTATTGACGATGTTGATTTGGATGCTTTGCCCTCAACATCGTTTTTTGAACATGTTGACAGTGCAATGTGTTCCGAGTATGAAAAAAACATAACAGAAACTTCAACAACCCAAAATATGGACAGTGACTCTGACAGTGATTTAAATATTTTTTAATTTATTTTGTTAAGTTGTTGGTTTTTTATAAAGCGTTTTTTATATAATTTATCGTTAATAAAAAGTTATGGTGCTGTCAAATGACGTACGTTAATGCGTCTTTTGTTACCCTGTGTATTAAGAATAGAAGAAAAAATATTTTTGTTGCTTAAATTATTAGTTGGCAAAACGAATAATAGTTTATTGTGATTGTTTTAATTATATTTTTTTAAACTTATTTAGATATCTGAGATATGATAGAATCAGTACATTTTTATATAATATTATGGTTCTTATGTTCCTATATTGTTTTCTTTATTTACTAAAGAATTGTTAGAGTTAAGTATAATTTGTGTACTTTAATTTGTATTTTTAAATAACGCAGAACTTCTGGTGAATATATTAAATTAAACAGAAGTTCTGCGTTGTTTGAAGTTAACAACATTCACCTGTGATTTTATTGTAAAATTAATAATTTATTAGGTATAATAGGGTTATAATATTAAAACAAGATTAAGAATATGACAGTTTACAAAAATGTCTTATAAAGTTCTAATTGTTTGTTTAAGTTTATTATTAAATAAAAGATGCAGTGATAACTCAATAATGTATCCATTTAATATCCTCTTCATCTGACAACATAGTACGTCATCAGAAACTATCGTTCTCATCAGAAGATGAGAACGAATGCAGACAGTGGAGACCAGTGGATATAGAAATATCCACTGGTCTCCACTGTCTGCATTTTTTGCATTATCCATGCTTTGCTTCTTCTGAATCAGTAAAATAATGTTTTTGTTGCATAAATTATTAGTTGGTAAAACGAATAATTGTTTATTGTTTTAATTATATATTTATTTATGTGAGATATGATAGCATCAGTACAATTTTATATAATATAACTGTCCTTAAGTTATTATACTGTTTTCTTATTTTACTAAAAAAAATGTTAGATTTAAGTATACTTTAATTTGTCTTTTAAAATAACGCAGAACTTCTGGTTAATTAAATATATTCACCAGAAGTTCTGCGTTGTTTAAGGCTTACAACATTTAACTGTGATTCTTGTGATTGTAAAATTAATAATTTAATACGTTTAACATGGTTATTAAAACAAGATTAGGAATATGACAGTTTACAAAAATGTCTTTTAACGATCTAATTGTTAGTAGAAGTTTATTATTAAATAAAAGAATCGGTGATAACTCAATAATTGTCTCCATTTAATATCCTCTTCAACTGACAACGTAGTACGTCATCAAAAACCATCGTTTATCCATGCTTTGCATTATCCATGCTTTGCTTTTTCTGAATCCTCTGCAACTGCTACATCATGCTGACAAAGGCGAAATTGATGGTGGAGACGTAGTTTGTTTCATTATACCTACATATTGTTTAATTCATATCGCAATTTACAATATCTGCGTGAAGTCGCAATTTCGGTGTCAGTCTTGCAATATCGGTGTCAGACTTGCAATATCGGTGGGTTGCCAATGTCGGTGGATGTAATAAATCAAAAACAACAACAGTTATGGCGTTTCATTCTAAATATCTAGAATACTAATGTGTTCCAGAAGAACCCCAGGTACTTATATCATCGAAAAACCCATTATTTAAAAATACCACCGAAATTAGCAAAAAATGAGGCCGGCGTGAAATTACCCATAAGTATTATTTTGTAAGTAAGGTTTTTAATAAGTATTTTTCTCCAAAGTTACTCATTAACACAACTGTTAGGAAGATTGACCTCTAAGGAAAAGACATAATAGTCATCCTTCCTAACATTAATAGATATTATTAAATTAAAAATAATTGAATTCATTTATTTTATTGCATACTCATTACCCATTTAAAGTTAACATTTTGTTAAAACATCGAGTGATACAAACATCTATGCAGTTAAATATATTTAAGTTATAATAATATATGACAATATCCACACAGCGCCATTAAGTTCAAGCGTAGAGCTTGTAATATGAGTACTAGACAATTAATAAACATACTAGACATAAACATACAGACTAAATGTTTTCAAACGTTTTATATTTTGAATCAAGCTTCTGACTTCCAATATAACCGACAGTATATAACAATGATTACACAACTTGATTATAATGTAGCTAACAAAAATATCGAATGCCTTATAACTAAATACAATGTTTTTGAATTAATTTATGAAAAGGTTAACCTCAGTAACAAAAACATACACATAACAAAGTCTAATATTAAACAATTTAAAGATAAAAACAATGGAAATATACATAATTTGCATTTAAAACAGTATTTAAAAGAACAACACAACAACAATATTCCTCACAGAATTCACACAACGCCATCTAGTCCCAAACTAAGCATGGTTTGCTACTATGTTAATTAGAAAACGGATTAACATACTATTTTGTGTAAATACATACATATAGAAAACACCCAGACAAAAGCAAACATTCATTGAACGGGAATTGAACTCGTGCAGAAACTGGTAAACGTCGTCATATCAAATCAACAACATTAAGCAACTAATATCACATCTAAATTGCACAACATTAACAACACTACTAAAAACTATAAATATAGACGTAATAATAGATGTCCTACTGCATGGACAGAACTTCTCCATATATAGAGAGCAACTAGACCAACATATACCATGCTGGACACTTGGACTATACTCTATTCATCTGGGCGTGAGAAATTACGTAAACAAACCAAAAATCGGTCTTTTTTATGTCACGACTTACATAAAATCTATGGTCACGAGTCACGATACATACTCGAAAATCATTATGAAAAAAATATTAATAAGTCAATGACTTAACAATATAAATATTAAAAATAGAAGTTTACTTTCACAGGGTAGTTTTCTTGGGCCCAGTGATTTTAAAGAGTGTTTGGCATGAATAACGTACAGGAAAAAGATGTGAAAACAGAAATATTGGCGGCGATGTGCAAATACATGAAGTTGCCATACTCATAGCTGTCATGAGTATCGACTTAGAGATTAATAGGTATGGTTTTGGGGCAAGTCATAGTACAATATCAATATAAAACGGGGCTGAGAGAAAGTTTTCAGATATTAAGTAAGTATTAACTAATAGAAAATGTAAAACCCAGCATGGTCTTAGTAGGCCAAGTTTTGCTCCATCTTAGGAGGAAGGGCTATCCAATCCAGGGAAAATATGAATTTATATATATTTTAATTTATTGAGAAAAACAAAATAAAGATTTTACTTATCAATGACTACAGTGAAATTCTTATATTCTATTTCCTACTAAATATTAACATAATGATATCTAATTTGTTGTTTGTGATTTATCAATTCCTTTGGTCAGTCAAATGGAAAATGCCCATTACATTTCTCTATATTATTATTTTTTTAAATATTTTCAACGACTTCCTCTTCTACTGTACTTGTTTCGGGAACAATCGTATCCTTTTCTGTATCTTGTTCATTATTTTCCGTACTTGCAACAGATTCTCCCTGATCATCATTATTTTCATCAACGTCTTTCGAAACGATTTCTTCGCTATCATTAGGGAATTCATCATTGTTAGGCTCAGATACCAATTCATTTGGAGTTTTATCATTCTTAAGTTCAACTACAGTTTCTATATCTTTAGATTCTTCAGGGATTTGATCACTCTGTTGGACATTCTCTTCTAAATTTTGACTGCCGTTATCATCGATACTATTAGAATCTTCAAACTTCTCTACAGTTTCATTTATAACTAGAACATCGCTATCTGTAACTTCCATACTAATACTATTCTTAACTCCCTTATAATCATCTGCTGCTTGTACTACAACTTCTTCTATTTGAAGCCCTTTCTTCTTTTTCTCTTTCTTCCTCGACTTCGGTATCAACTTCACACTTATGTCAACTTTAATAGGCTCCTTTTTCTCACGTAAAAAGGGCTGTTGTATCATAAGCGGTAGGTTGTATACCTTCTCTCCGTTGATGTCGTCGAGATCCTGATTAGTCGTCAACGGGCCGACGATTATCGGCGGGTGTTTATTCGACGAATCGGACTCTTTTCCGGAGCGGCGCTTGGTACGGCGAGGAGGGTCGTGTGACGTGGAGGGGTCGCGTTGTGTTCTGATTGGTTCGTCTGTACGGCCGCGACTCTGCGCTCTGCCTGCCACCAATAAAAACACAACACGACGTTAGGAATCTTTAAATGGGTAATGATACGCAGCAATTTTAATTGTGATTTTATCGAATAATGTGCAATAAATCATGCTATTAGATTTGAAATCGTTCGTACTTGTGCCTACGGTTCGCGTCGTCGAGCTTGTCTGTGAGCAAACGACATTCGCCGGTGAGTTTCTCCATCAGACTGTTTTGTGATTGTATCATGGACTCCAACTCAGCCACCGTTTTAGCTGTGGAACCAAATGTTCTAGCTTTAACTATAATCTGTGGACACTACTTCAAGGGGAAAGTTGAAACAATCTGATGAATAAACTATTGAAAGTTAAGAAAGAATAAAGCCCTTTCATAGCACTATAGACGTACATGCAAGCGCAGTAAATGAAAGGGTAAAGTATGAATGTTTTGAAGTTATAGATCCAATGTGTTTGTGTGAAGAATCTTTCAAAACATCAATAGTTTACCCATTGAATGAAACTATCTCCCACATTTATAGTAATGTATCAACAACGAGCGTTAATATCTTAGGTACTATTATTATTATTTATATCATACCGTGTTTGTTCTCCATTGACTCCAACATCGTGGACAACTCTTTATCTTTCTTGCTCTTCTGTGGTGACATAGGTGTCAGATTCTTCATCGTTTGCTGCGAAATTATCAAGGGTTTCAATACAATAATTGGTTAGAAATATTGGAAAAATCATTCCAAGAAGCGATTTTTATATACCTCTTTCTCAAGATTGGAGATCTGTTCAGAGAGACGTAAGTTTTCACGGCGTGAGTGAACCAGATCAGCATCAGCTCGGTCTAGGCGTTGACGTAGAGATTGGATCTGAAAGTGTATGCTAATTAGAAAATAAATAGGAGCAAACAGAATAAGAAAAACTAAAACTACTTTATGACAAATCATATAATATATAAATAAACGTTATATATTATATTATATAGTACATTAAGTCCAGATGCAGAAATTCATCAGATCAGACAAGATATACTTAATATCAAAATTACATCTTAGAAATAAGTGGAATGCAGCGAGACACTTAAAAAGTCATCATTTTTATGAGCCAATTAATTTCCACTGCTAGAAATAAGTTTCCTTTAAATATTTGTCCTTTACATGGTCCTATGCTTTCTACGGTGAGTGGTCTACGTACCCTACATCATCTGGTTGCTATTCCAGAACCTTCTAACCTCAGAAATAATAGAATAATATATTAATTAATAGTCTATATCCTATTCAAGATAGCATGAGAAAAAATATAAACATGTCAAATCTGTCAAACTGCAAAAATGCCGCGGTTTTCAAACATTTTTAACTAAAAACATAACTAAACTATAATTAACTCTGTGTAAATATAAATAAGTGTATTCTACCTGGATAAGAAAATGTGAATTTAGTAAATAATGCTTGAATTAAGGCAATATAAGTTTATTGAGAAGCAGAATATACAAATAAAACTTACAAATTAGTAAATTGCTTTTTAAAAACACTTTTTTCAATTTCTAATAATCGGAAACTTCTAATTTAGATTTAAAAAAACTGTTGCCAGCTTGTATTATAAATTAATTAACAAATTCTTCAATATTCCCATTATTTTGTAATATTATTCTTCTTCTGTTATGACATATTAATGAGATACATGACATTTAAGACATTGACAATTGTAGGCTCTTCAATAAGTCGTTTAGTTCGTATGTAATGTTTAAAAAGGAAAAAAAAAATTAATTTTGGTGATCTAATTATAATATTTAAATTATTTAAACATAATAGGTAATGAAATTTCTATTTTATTGTAAAGTCGTTAACATATTAATATTTTTTTTATAATTTTCGAGTCTTCATCGTGACCATAGATTATAATTATCTATAAATTAGTAATCGTGACATTAAAAAGACCCATTTTTTTGTTTGTTTACTAAATTTCTCAGGCCCAAATGAATACGGTATAGTAGTAGCTTACTTCAGAGTTGAGCCTATTGCTCTCGTGTTTAGCTTGACGTTGATGTCTCTCTATAGCGAGGCGAGCGTTAGCTAGCTCTTCATCTAGAGATGCCTTCTCTGCGTGAGCTTGAGCTAAATCTGCTTGGAGAGATGCTGTAACAAAAATATTATAAATTATATTACAATTGCACACCGCACCAGCATGTTCCCAAGGTATTGAATGTGTTAATCAACTTTTAGATACAACAAAATATTATTTACAATTTTCTTTCTTTAGAATCTTCGGTGAAATCAGATTTTAAGACACAACAAATGGGAACATAGTTTAACTATTTAAAAAAGAAGCTAAGTACATTAAATGAAACCAATTTAAAAAGAAACTCCACTATTTGAAATTGGGATCAAAATAATCTTAAGTTATTGGTAATGATTCGTCTAGATTTATATAATTACCTTGCCTAATACATTTGTTTTGCTAGTTACATACATTATTGAGTTACAATCTAGATCATATCTCTGTATCTTTTGTTGTGTATTGTTATAATTGTAATTTGTCGTGTGTAATATACAAATAAATAAATAAATCTTACATGATTTATTTTTAAGTTCCATCTTCAACTCCTCGATGGCGGAGTTCTTCATTGATATCTCACGCTTCAGCTCATTCTCTTCACGACGTTGACGTTCCAGATCCAGCTAACGTAAGCAATAGAGGAAGTTAAAACACACAAAAAAGAAAAGAAAGAAAGACACTGAGACAAGACTGTTCCACAAAAGTAGAAAATTAAAACGATGAAGTTAGACAGAATAAAAATAAAAAGTTACTACAAGATGACGAGACAAATAAGTTACTGGCCTCATGGTAAGCATTACAGGCAATCTGCAGCAGAACTCTGTACATAAAAAACATTAAATTTAGAATAACATTGCTTTGCTTTTGTCACTTTGAGACACCTATTGTTAAGTCCAGTAACCCTGTCTTTATATTAGTCATTTTGCTGCTACGCTAAAACGATTTATAATATCAGCAATTCCAGAACCTGTATCTTTTCACCTAAACCCGGTATTTTCTGTACAACTGCTTGAAGGTGCATCAATCAGGCAGGTAATAGTACTAACCCAAATCCCCCAATCACCACGTTACCTGTAACTTAGCGACATTATCATACTGCGCGGCGAGGTCATGTTGCAGTTCATCAAAGTGTGCGTTGTATCTTTGTTCCGCGGCGCTTCTCTCTTGTATGGCGCGCCGGGCTCCCTCGCCGGCTAACTCGCGGATTTTGTTGCGTTCTTTTGTTAGATCGTCCTAGAAAATGAAATGATAGTTAAACACAGGCTCAACGAAGATTATATAGAAAGTGAGTTTTGCAAAACGAACACCATATCATCAGCATAAGTTAGTAAAAACATAACAAGTAGCAAGATAGAAATCTTATATAAATATAACTTTGTAATAGGTACATCGTAAACTGCCACAATGGTCCTATATGTGTTGAATGTTATTTTTGTCCATTTCAGGTCTGTAAAAGTCCCTGTGACAAATGGCTCGATTCTTAGAACGAAAATGCTAAATTTCAAGATATTTTTTTTAATATTTTAGTTACTTACTTAAGTACTTAGTTATTATTGATTTATCAAATTAAAACTAAAACTACTTACTAGGTTCATACAACTTACAAGTGTCACTAGCCCTATTAAACTCCATAACCAATGAACTTCACAAGGTACTGTAACCCTTTAACTAGTCGTCTATTAAGTATATTCAATGAAAATACATACCTTAAGCCTTCTAACTTCAGTCTCAAGATTGTTCCGTTCCTCTCGTAACTGGTTCTCGACGACGTCTGACCCGCGCTTGTAGCGACCATCGTCATCTTTTTGTTCTAAGCTGTTCTTCAGTTTACTGATCTGAGCTTCTAACGATGATTTGTCCCTTTAACATTATCAACATTAGTTAAATTAGCTATTGATCTCTATAAAATCATCTAATGTTCGCGTAATCTAAGTTGGCCTGGCCTGAAAGTAGATTTCAGAGACATTCATGTACAGGAACTGTGAAAACACTCGGTCTCCGACATTCAGTTGCAAAAATGACATCTTTGCAGCCATTTTCCACAACTTCAAGCCGGCCAACAAAAGAAATATAGGTAGGGAAAAATTTGGAGGAGGCCTTTGTCCAGCAGTGGACGTCAATTGGCTGATATGATGATGATGATGGTGATTATACTAACCTCTGCAAATTATCTATCTGACGCTTGAAACCGTCGAGACAGGTAGAGTCGACTAGACCTGATGCAAGTTTTCTTTTATTTTCATTGTTTTCATCCTGATGAAAACAAATGATACATTTTATAACCAAGCATACACTTCAAGCTATATTTGAATGTAAAAACAGGTTATGCGACTTATTTTTTGTGCAATTTCTTTTTGATGATAAGTCAAAAGCTCCCCAAACGATTTACACGTTGATCCTCGGAGATTAACAAATATACAGCACACGCGTGAACAGACCAATAAAGAGTTGGTGATTGAGTGAAGTCATTTCATGCCCATCACAATGATTGGACATTTACGGAACAGCATGTCAATTCTCGTACCTAAAATTCGGTTAAGTTAACTTTTAGTTGTCATGTTTTTGCTATTGTAATTGTAATCTTTTGTGGTCGTGTTAAAGTTTTATTTAGAGTGTGACAATTTGACAACTAAAAGTTAACTTAACCGAATTTTAGGTACGAGAATATTATAATAATAAAAGTTAAACGCTGCTTCTAGCAGATTAAAACGTTATATGGCTTGCACGAAACGTAAGCAACAAAATCTTACATTTAAAAACAACGAAAGACAATTCTATAGATCTCTAGGTAACAGTAATAACACTAACCCCTCTCCCACTTTACCATCATCACAAGACCTACACCAGTTTTGGGCCAACATTTGGGAAAACCCAGTACAACACAAAACCAATGCTGACTGGTTTTCAAACTTAAGAGACACAACACACATTAACAATATGAACTCTGATTGTATCTCTATTGATACTCTCATACAAATCATTAAACGCACACATAATTGGAAAGCTCCTGGAACCGATAACATTCACAACTATTGGTATAAGAAACTCACATGCACACACCCATTCATTCACAATCACATCAATAATTTTATACAAACACCACATACCATGCCCAATTTTATCTCTCATGGCATTACGTATATGCTACCTAAAGGAACAGATTCTATTAATCCTGCTAACTATCGACCCATTACTTGTCTTCAAACTATTTACAAAATCATAACAGGATGTATTAGTCATTTAATTTACAAGCATTTAGATGTCCATAAAGTACTAGCAGAACAACAGAAAGGTTGCAGGAAAAGTAGTCAGGGATGTAAGGAGCAGTTAACAATAGACACAATAATTATGAAACAAGCACACATAGGCAAAAGAAATATTCACACGATGTACATAGATTATAAAAAAGCATTTGATTCAGTCCCTCACAGCTGGTTACTTCATACGTTACACCTTTATAAAATTCATCCTACATTAATAACATTTTTAAGTTCTACCATGCTTCATTGGCAAACGAGTCTAAAATTAATACAAAATAACTCCACCCTAACTACGGACCCGATTAAAATTCAGCGAGGTATCTTCCAAGGAGACTCGCTTAGCCCGTTATGGTTTTATATTGCGTTAAACCCACTTTCAGAGTTACTAAACAACACAAACATAGGATTCAAACTAAAACACAACAATTCATGCCACACAATATCACATTTACTCTACATGGACGATATTAAAATATACTCTACAAACAATACACAACTTACGGAGCTAGCAGACATCACACAAACATTCTCTACAGATATACACATGCAGTTCGGGGTTGATAAATGCAAAATACACTCTATTGTTAAAGGTAAATCACAACCAAATTCTTACATTCTTAATTCTGGTGAACAAATAGAACACATGGACGAACACAATACATATAAATATTTAGGATTCCATCAGTCTAAGCAAATACAACAAAAAGAAACTAAACTAGATCTGACTAAAAAGTTTAAAATCAGGCTTAACCAAATTTTAAGAACTCATCTGGATTCACGCAATACTGTCAAAGCTATCAATACATACGCCATCCCTGTTCTTACTTATTCCTTTGGAATTATAAATTGGTCTCAAACCGATTTACTAAAACTACAGCGCATGATAAACACCCACATGACCACGCATAGAAAACATCACCCTCGCTCTTGCGTTCAACGGCTTACACTACCGCGACAGGATGGTGGACAAGGACTAATCGATATACAAAATCTACACAATACTTTGGTAACCAAACTGCGAACATATTTCCACAACAAAGCTGAAAATTCTGAACTCCACAAATACGTAAATGCAATAGACAAGAAATTAACCCCACTTAACCTCAGTAACAATATTAGTCAACCAATAATAACCAGTAGACAACAGAAAATTGATATTTGGTCACAGAAATCATTGCACGGGCGACACTTAGCAGATCTTAACCAACCCCACGTAGACAAGAATGCGTCAAACGAATGGTTACGAAGAGGCGAATTGTTTCCAGAAACAGAGGCCTTCATGATCGCTATTCAGGATCAAGTAATAGATACTCGTAATTACCAAAAATATATAATTCGCCTACCAAACCTAACCACTGATTTATGTAGACGTTGCCACAGTAGTTCTGAAACTATACAACACATCACCGGAGCTTGTAAATCTATAGTACAAACCGATTACAAACATAGACATGATCAAGTAGCATCAATAATTCATCAAAATCTAGCTTACACCCATTCATTTATCCACAAGAGAGTTGCTTACTATAAATATAAACCAGAGACAGTTTTAGAAAACAATTCAGTTAAATTATATTGGGACAGAACAATAATCACAGACAAAACTATACATTTCAATAGACCGGACATAACATTATTAGACAAAACAAAAAACATCGTGTATTTAATAGACATAGCAGTTTGCAACACACACAACCTACTCAGTACATTTAACGAAAAAATAACTAAATACGTAGACCTAGCTTCTGAAATAAAAAGACAGTGGCAAGTTGATAATGTCAAAATATTGCCAATAGTCTTATCAACAACAGGCGTTATCCCGAAATCTCTTTCGACTAGCCTTAATTCCCTTCAAATGCCCTTCTCGACTACCATCTTACTACAAAAAGCCGCAATTCTAAATACTTGTCGTCTTACACGAAAATTCTTGGCTTCCTCAACATCGCCTTGATTTTATAAACTGGTACACTTGGCTTAGGCCCGTGTAACAGTTCTTTACCCCCTAAAAAGGAGATATGAAAAAATAAAAAACAAAATAATAATAATAATAATCTTCACACATTCACACAACGCCATTTAGTCCCAAACTAAGCAAAGCTTGTACTATGAGTACTAGACAACGGATAAACATACTTAAATACTTTTAATTGACATGCTTGTTTCACTTTATTATCTTTTTCTGCTATCTTCTTCTGTTGAAGATGGACAGCCTGACAAAGAAATATTGAAACTATACTACAATAATATAAAAAAAAATACCTGAAGTTTCTTCAAATCAATCTTAGATTGTGTGAGTTGAGCTTCTAACTCGGCAATGCGTGATTCAAACACGATGTTAGGACCTTCCAGTCTAGTTGAACGGGACTTGGCGATCTTACGTCCTTTTGATGATGTCATCTATATAAAAGAGAACAACTTAAAGTATTATAGTACGGAAACTAGCGGTTTAGTTGAGCAATCATTTTATCTAGGCTCAAAATCTTTTCAGTTTTATAATTACAATACTAGTTTAGTTTTTTCAGATGTGTGAGGGACACATCTGAAAAATTTCAAAATAATTGTTTTCTCCTCACAAACAAAAGATCCGAACAGCAGTTGCTCCGATAGTGGTGAAGCTAAATGAGGCAAACTGATAGTCATCATAACAGCCCATAAATGTCCCACTGCAGGCACGGGCCTCCTCCCGTGACGGAGGGATACTTGGCCTACGAATACCACGCTGACCTGACGGATTGGTATAGAGTTTAATTTCAAGTTTTCCTTCATTTCATTTCGTAAAGATAATATTAACGGAAAGTTCCTTAGTTGGTTTTTACGCCACCCATGGGATGCGATGGGGTGGTGACATATTGTATAAAAATACAATATGTCACCACCCCATCGCATCATGTTGTATTCCTACTCCGTCACCACACGGAGATAGGAGATGACTGATAGTCATTGAAAAATATTAGCTCCTATGAATTACATAGCAAGCGAAACTGTAATTAATTATTGTTTTAATCGCATTATTACATAAATAAATTCTCAGTTGCATGGACTTGGGGGGTTCAACGTAAGTCAAGCCCATAAACCTCATTTAAAGCTATATTAAGTACTATCCTACTCCGTGTGGTGACGGAGTAAGAATACAGTGTGTCACCACCCCATCTCATCCCATGGGTGTCGTAAAAAAGTCAGGAACATAAACCTCATTTAAAATAAGATACATAATTTATAATTCCTCATACCTTATTATCACTATCATCCACGCCAGTGCTATCAGCCACGTCATCAAGCTCATCACTCTCTGAGCCGTTGTATGATGTGAACATGCGTGATATCAACTTGTTCTTCTGTGCCTCGTGGAGGTGTTCATTCTCTGATATCACCTCTTTTACTTTACCTAGTAAATTGTTTAGCTCGTCCTGTAGGAAATAAGTTAAAGTTAGGCCTTATTTTATATTGATATTTCCATACGATACAATGAACTCATGACAACAATTTATGGATCGCACAAACAGTTTTTGGGCGCCAAGACAGTCAATTATTATACATATAACATTTCGGCCAGAGCGGTAGCGCGGATAATGGGAGATTTTATGATACACATCATACAATTACATATACTCGGGCACAAGACCGCGGTTTTGATTTCCACGCGAGCCAATTTTCGATCCACAAACTATAGTCCTCTGTCTAGATTTTCTTTGTGTCCGATAAATCGATGTTTGTAAAAAGCTCATTCCCAGGTTCCAGTAGTAAGAATGATAACATAAGAGTCAAAATGATAATTCAGGAGTAAGAATAATAACACAGGGCACGATCACTAGCGCGGAAGTAGTCTTTTAAAAAAAGAAATCTTTTTGGTTTTCTTACCCTGCAGTACTGGCTTTCTCTCTCCAACTGTTCGATATATTCCTCCTGCTTCTGTATAAAGTTGATGACATCAGGGTTGGTCCCGCCTGATATGTCGGGGTCTGATGGTACCGTGTGTGATGGGATTGGTGCAGCTTGTGGTGTTATGTGGTGGGATCCTTGGGTGTTAAATATTATTTATATATGTTGTATTCTTTTAATAATAATTTACTACTAAAAAATAGTAGCAGTAATGATTTTGTCCCCATCAAGATCATTACTGCTCTACTTATTTCATTTAAAAAGTTAAATTGCTTGAAATAAGGTTTAAACCCCGTATCATGGTTAATACCCTCAATATTTACTGATATGGAATTATCAGGTATCCAAACCCAGCTAGTCTTTGGGTAATATTAAATGTACCGCACAAAGGGTTGAGTAAAATACGAGCAAAAAAATCAGAGTTAAACGTAAATGAGTAGAAATTATAACATAGTAGGTAAGTAGTCAGAATAAAATCAGAATGATAATACATAAGAGTCAAAATGATAACAATTAAGTCAGAATGGAAACACAGAAGTCAGAACAGAACGATAACGTCAGATTGGTAACTTAAGAGTTAAAGTAACAACATAAGAGTCAAATTTAAATTTGAAGATCTGGAACACCTGATGTGAAACTCCAAGAGCCCAGCTACATCATACGCCATATAGGAATGATTCTTAGCATAAGTTGTTCGGTGTAATGGCAATTAAATATACACGGACATCTCTACACAGCGCCATCTGTTCCTAAAGTAAGCTAGGCTTAACCTGCTTGTATTATAGGTTACAGAACAACGGATATTAGTAGGGGCACGCGTCCTAATGTTGGCACTGCACCAGATTATCAGCACCCCCAACTAAAACTCAAAATATAAGCTTTCTATTAATTAATTTCGGCTACCATTTAACAAACATTAAAATAAGATCCTTTTGGAATTATAAACTGATCCAAACACGACACTTTTTGAAAAAAAAAGCGATATTTTTAAAAACGCGGGAACATGTCCTTTACATTACTTTGTTTTGACAGTTTCTTATGATCGTAGGTAAGTTCAGGTTTTTTTATTATACTTACTTTATTTTAGTTCTTTTAGATATTTTTTACTGAACCTTTAGGTTTTATTCATGTATAAAATGTTTTATAAGGCTTATCTGACAATGGAAATGAACGTTATCTTGATTTTATGTTCATAAATGAGGTGCTGACATCTGGGTTCAATTTGTTTGCGAATTGCTAATTATCGGCACTGGTACTGTTACATGACAAAGTGGTATGTAAAATTGTTAATCCATATATTTTATTGTAAAGCGTGATTATTTTATGCCTAGAATTCAATATTCTTGGAAAAAGTACTCTATGATTTCGGATTTCATATCCTGGCATGGTGCTGAAACTAACATTGCTAGTTATTTTCATAGTGTTGATATTATGATCAAAAGAATGTCTATTATTTTTTGGAATTTTTTATATTTATGTAATTATTTTTCTGAAACTTCGGTTGTTAGGCTAGGTATAAATAAAAGAGATTTTACTATAAACATTGGATTATTTCATTTATCTACCTAATTTTATGTCTAATTTTAAGGTGCTGATAATTGGCTCAGTCAATGCCAATAATTGGCGATGATGGTGCCAATAATTGGCGCCAGGGTCATTATTTAGTCAGACTCATCTAAATAAAATGTGTATGAATAATAACTATTTTTTATAACAAAAATCAATTATTTATTAAATAATGAACCAATAAAGCATATTGTTATAGTTGTTATCATTATCATCACTGTGATAAACGATGTTAAAGTAGAACTAACTCTTAAAGTGCTGATAATTGCTAGCATCACCCTACTTATATACCTACTTTTTTTTTGTAAATACATACATATTATACTTAGAGACATTCAGACTAATGCAAGCAATCATGTTCATGCACACAAATAGTTGCATTGAGCGGGAATCGAACGCTAGACCTCTGCGTAGCAGTCATGTTATATAACCACTACGCCACAGAGGTCGTCAATTTGTCGAGCAGTAGACGTCCGTAGGCTGACATGATGATGATAATGTAATATAGTGCATTTATAAATACCACACCTCCGTGTGGTGACGGAGTAAGAATACAATATGTCACCACCCCATCTCATCCCATGGGTGTCGTAAAAACCGACTAAGGGACTAACCGTGAATATTATTTTTACGAAATAAAAAGAAGGAAAACTTGAAATTAAACCCATCCGTCTGGCCAGCGTGGTATTAGTAGGCCAAGTATCCCTCCGTCACGGGAGGAGGCCCGTCCCTGCAGTGGGACATTAAAGGGCTGTTATGATGATAAATACAAACCTGTAGCATGAATCTTCGGCGTATAATTATTCAAGCTGTCCGCGTACAAAGTGGTATATTTAGCAGTTAGTTTCGGCCTAGGTTTGTACTCGGCGAGTGCGTACGAACTCGGGTATTTCTTGTCCAAGTCTCCGTCTGATTCATCGAGGTTCTTTATTGATGGTGAACCTCTGTAGCTTCGGGCCTATAAAGTTTAAGATATAATTAACTAATTGATAGACGCAACTTTTGCTGCGTTACATAATAAAATGTTTTAACTCCATTTTTTTAACAAAATTAAATAAATAAAACCAAGTTTATAAAAAAAATATTAAAGTTATATTTATTGGCTTTTTATTTTAAAAATATGTAATTTCTGTAAATCATCCATATTTATGTAAATAAATTTGCGTAAGTATTAATTATAATGGTTGGTATTTTAATAAGAAAACTATTGTAACTCATTCCATGTTGCTAGTTAACTTATCTCAATAGAGGGACTATTGTCACAATAATCTACTACTTAAAAATAGTAGCAGTTGACCCCATTAAGATTTACTGCTTTATTCAATTTTAAACCGAAAATTTAATTAAATATTTTTACGGTCAAACTACTAACAAAGGATTATTTTTTCATTGATCAGTAATAACAGAGTTTTGTATATATTTAAGTGGTGTGGTATAAAAATAGTTTTCCAATCTGGAATCATTAATTCCTGGGATTTACCTGTTCCACCCAACAAACATACTCATTAAGTATGTACCTACGTCAAATGACCATTCGGGAAAACCCCCGTTTTGTACGTAAGAAGACCAGCAGCAGCTGATAAGTCAAGCTATGGAAATATAGGGAAATACCAAAACACTGATCATTACATCTATTTTCATTGTAAAAAAAATATTATTTCTTTTTTTTACTTTGTATATAAAATGCATTATTATAGACATCATCGAGTACAAGTTATTTTTGTAGACATATCCTTCCGTTTAAAATTAATTTTTAAAACAGTTATGTTAGTTATTTAATAACATATTATTATAAGGCCATTTTAAATTTGTTAAACTTAATCGATTGAAAATAATTGATTATTGAGACAACAGATAAACTGCATTTATTTTAATTGATACTATAAACAATTAAAATTAAAATGTAGTATCTAAATAGTATGTAGTAAAAAAGTAAGTATCTAAGTACTTACACTTGGCGCGTAATTTCCCGACAAAAAGTATCTCAATTTCGAAACAGCTTCTTTGTACGCCAACTCTGTATAATCCGGTATTCTCTTCAACCCATACTCGTTCATCTTGCTCGGACGCCTATTTAAATAATTCGTATAATACATAATTAAAACTTAAACAACCATTTTTAAAATTCGAAACAAAAAATAAAGAAAAATAAAAAATCAAATTTCGTATTTAGAACTAGTGCTGCGCATTGCGCTGCGGTGTCGGTAGTGCAGGGATATGAGAGGTAGTATCGATTACGCGAAGCTGTTGCCATGGTAACCGTTGTTGTGGTAAACAAACGCCTAGTGATTCGATGCATTAGTATCGATTTAAGTAATTATAATGCAGATAAGAAATATGAAAATTATAGATCTATATGTTTTGTTATGGAGTAGGTAAGAATAAAAAAACAATCCTATTTCTCCGTGTGGTGACGGAGTAAGAATACAATATGTCACCACCCCATCTCATCCCATGAGTGTCGTAAAAACCGACTAAGGGACTATCCATGAATATTATCTTTACGAAATAAAAAGAAGGAAAATTTGAAATTAACCCTAACCCTATATCAATTCGTCTGGCGTGGTAATAGTAGGCCAAGTATCCCTCCGTCACGGGAGGAGGCCCGTCCTTGTAGTGGGACTTTAATGGACTGTAATTATTTCATCCCATGGGTGTCGTAAAAGTCGATTGAAGGAAAGTTTACAGATATTATTTCTACGATTCTGAAGACCACTGTTTTAATCTGGCTTATGTGGCATTAGACGACATACTTTTCCTTTGTCACCGGGAAAAACCCGTCCTTGCAGTGGGTCATTGATGGATTGTTATGATGTTAAGAAGACAATATTAAGACCCTACAAACTTTTTTAATTTTGTTTTAAAGACCATTTTACTGCAGAGTAAAAGCTCTGTGTCACGGGGACTTTTACAAACATCCATTTAACGAATACAACAATCATAACATTCAGACTCAAACCAAAAAAATATGGTTTGTTACACTAATTAATAACTTGCATGGGAATCGAACCCGCGCAACTTTGTGTAAGGTCTAACATTCACGACCACTGCGCCAACTAGGCATAGGCAGTATAATGGGAATAGTCGATCTATAAACATGTAACTGTCCCAGTGGCAAAGCGATTGCTTATGCAGTTGCGTTGCTGTACGAGTGGGGTTCAAATACACGCATGCATGATACTTATTTTTGCTATTTCATACTTATTTGTGCGATTATAAATTTGTCTTTGTCTTGACCCTGATTGTACTTGGTGTAAGTTTATTTTATGACTGGTATCCCCATACCACAGGGTTTTATTCCTAGCGCGTGAGATAAAAAAACTTATGCATACATAACGCCATCTAGTCCCACATTAAACAAATCTTGTACTATGGGTACTAGACAACGGATAAGTAAACGTACTAAAATTCTTTTTTTCTTTCGAAAATAGAAAAGAATCAGAATTATCCATATAATTCATGTTTTGTGCATACCTACAACGATTTTTATTGGCCGGGAATCGAACCTTTATCAATTATAACAAAAGCTATATTTTTGTTTAAAAACTTCCAATTTAAATTTAATCTAAGTAGGTATATAACTGATAATATTATTGGTGCTTTATAACAAAAATCCTGTGGCTCACATTTGTTTCTAAATAAGTAAATAATTATGTTATTATTAGCAGACAGTTTCAGATAGAAAGAACAATGAAAAAAAATTTGAAACTCGAGCCAATATTCACTCCTGCTTAAATTATTTATGAATATCCTCGGGAACTCGGGTGCCGTAATAGTCAATCCAAATGTGTTTTATGTACTTTTTAAACACACATTTTTGAAAACATATTTAAAATATTAAACTGACTAGGTACTTGCCGTATTTTAGTCCGCTTAAGTTTTCCGTTCATCTCCTTGTCGGACCCAACACTGGAACCGCTTTTCGCTCTGTAGCCAGATGCCTTCGATTTCGTTATGTAATTCGTTGAACCCATACCTATTCACTTATCACGCAAATCACCGATAATTTATATTCAAAATTAATAGTAAATTTATGTACGTATTCTATTCTATAAATAGATATTTTCTAGTTAGCAACAATTAACTATAAAAATTAAAATTTCAATGGCCGATGCACGTTTTACCGCCAAGAGACAGAAATGTTGAAAAAGGAATGAAGTTTGATATAAGAACTTTTTGCTATTTCCTGTATTTTGTCTCGCTTGCACGCGTTGTAATGGCGGGTAGGTTCGTATCGTTGCGATGGAAAAGTTTTTCTTTTTGATAGCTAGTCTAGGAGCTGCTGAAAAACATTATAATTTTTTTTGTTTGTTAAGAATAAAATATTTTATGCTTTTTAATGTATTTAGCAGAGATTTTAAGACATTTAACCGCAAAATCCACATTTTCGGTACCTACTTACTTATCTATTTTTTTTGCCCGTTTTTTGGGGTCATACTAGTTTGTCATACCAGTATGACTACGAGGATATAATTGTCCTCACAGTCAATCATTTTGTCACCTCGTAAAGATAAAAAAAGAAAACCAAAACCTGAAAGTACCAATAAATACAGACATTTATCGCAAATTTTCTGGCTAAAACCCAATACAAATCTATCCATTAGGAATTCTATTTAACAATATTTAATGAAATCACCACGATCTATATACTCCTGGGCGCCGTTGCCTCTTCACTTTACCTGATCTTTGCTGCTCACTAATAGTTATCCGGACTCCGGAGCGCTTGTTATATTTCAATAGGTGACTACTGAATACTTAATTAATAGCAAATCAAAGTTTTCTATAGGTTTTGTAATCGGAATATCGTAAGACAGGGTCTACCTATACTTATAGGCATCAATTAGGTAGTTTTAATATTCACGGACATTTCTACACAACGCCACCTGGTCCCAAAGTAAGCTAGGCTTAACCTGCTTGTGTTAAGTATAAGAGAACAACGGATATTAATACTTCTATATTATTGTTTTTGTAAATACATACATATTATTCCCTATACATATTATTATTATTCCCTCTTCGTCCAAGCTTCTATTGAGTACAGACGTGCGTTGTGTTATTTTCGCAATTAATGCTAGCCACTTTAAGCGACAATAGTGCTTTGATAAATAATAATAGAAACCATATTGCAAAATATACGCCTGCGTCCGAGGGGGAGCTCTGTTGTTCACCCGCAACCCGCGAGGGAAAGAGATTTCAATCATAATTGCTATCCCGCCTGCACTCCACCACGCAGATCAAGCGTGCTGCCCCAACTACGCAACGGCTACACCGTCTACAGCCTGCTACCTGCTCGGTGCTACAAAACCTGTTTCCGCTACGAAAAGCCAGTACTCGTGAGTTACCCAGTTATAATCACAAAGTTATTATTACGTAAATAAATATTAAATTGTAATTACTACAAAATGGAGCGTACTCCTCCTAAAAATCTATCAGCCTCTGATTCGAACCTTAACGTCACTAGAGGATCCTCCAAAAGAGTACGTCTCGAAGACGATGATACAGAGATTATTACACGAGAACAATTGAGGGATTTATCAATAAGCGAACAGTTACAAGATTTTAAAAAGGAAATAAAAGAGATGATGACTCTGTTCTTAACTCAGCAAGGAAAAGAGACTCAACAACTAGCATCAACTTTGAAGGAAATACAGATGTCTAATTCAAATATTGAAAAAACAATTACATACCTTACGACACAAAATGAGAATCTCGAAAAGAAAATTACACAGCTTGAGAATCAGTCAAAAGAGGATAAGAAGTATATCATTCTTCTGGAAAACAAAATTGAAGAAGTAGAAATGACAAGTCGTAAAACAAACTTCGTAATAAAGAATGTACCAAAAATAGCAAAAGAATCCAAAGAGAACCTCCTGGACATGGTCATGAACTTAGCTAAGAACTTAGATTGTCCAATAACCACGTATGACATCAAGGATATTTACAGAGTTCGGGGAAAAAACAACGAACAACAAAACACCCCGATTGTTGTCGAAACTGGATCTACAGTGCTTAAGAACGAGTTGCTTAAAAGGGTAAAAGCGCAAATTACAGAACAAAAGACCAGGTTGTCATGTAAAATTCTCGGCTTTAAAATACAGGAAGACACCCCCATTTTCATATCTGATCATCTGACGCCTAAAGGTTCTAGACTGCACTTCCTCGCCAGAGACTTGACAAAATCAGGATCGTATAAATATTGTTGGACTGCCTATGGCAGAGTATATGTTAAGCAGAATGATCAAGCGCCTACGATAATGATAAGAAGCGAAGAACAAATTCATCAACTAATAAGGAAGACATGACTTTTATGGGTTTGTTACTTACGTATTATGTACAGAACTATGAAAATGTTCGTATCTACACCATTACTAACAATTGCTTTTCAACAAAGTGCTACATTTATTCTGACACAGTGTAATTACCGTAGGAAATATTTAAAATTAAGTTATCATTCTTACATTCATAATTTTATATACCTCAAGACTTTAACTAACTTCTATGTTTACTATATAAAAATATATTACATAAACAAATATCATAAAATCATACATACTTTAACACATACACACATAAACAGTATCTACAAACAAACAATACCTACTACATTTACTCACAAAAGCTCGAATTACTATATTGCATATCAACAGCATAATACCACTATTTGTATACTATTATTTGTATACACTTATTACTTACAAATATATGTTATTGTTATAATTATTACATTAATTATAATGAACGTAATTAAAATGTTTTTAAATAACAAACTATATACTAAAATACAACACTACATAACTTTTAACTTTGCATTACATGTTTGCAGGCTTGGGCTGTGTAAATATAACTATCACAACATAAAAATACCTTACTTTAAAATAAGAATAAAATTATCTTTTATACTTCTACTACGATATAACATATTAAAACTACTTACCTCGATGTTCTCCATCGTACAACTTGATAAAAACCCTTACTACTACAAAGGAGTTAAAATATCTAACATAATTAATATTTTTTTATGAATTCTATATTTCAAACTGTTAAAGAAATTGACAAGCTAGAAATAGCTTCTTCGATTGAATGCGATTGTACAAATCTTTCAAATCACTTACAGACTAAAAGTGGTGATTTTATTATTATATCACAGAACATAAGGAGCATTTATTGCAATTTTGACAATCTTCTGGTTATGTTATCGACCATACCGGAAGCTGATATGTTGGTATTATCAGAGTGTAGAATAAATATTAATAAGCCAATACCACAACTATCTAACTATCAGTCGTTTGTTACAACACGACATATTAATCAGAATGACGGGGTGGTTGTATACATTAAAAACTCGATGAAACCGGCAGTTCACGAGATACAAATATCTCAGGCTTCTTGCCTCCAGGTAGACGTACTAAATAACATAATCTTATGTATATATCGTTCTCCATCCAACTCTAACCTCGAGAGCTTCATGGACTCTTTAAGCCAACACTTAAATTCACTTCCCACGGGAAAAAATTTAATAATAACGGGAGACATAAATATAAACATTAGACCTAAAGAATTAGAAGCGCCTTATGAACAACGAAACAGACTGAACTACTTAAATTTGCTCTCCGCTTACGGTATTCTACCTGGACATGTCCTCCCTACTAGAGAAAGGAACTGCTTGGATCATCTTATGTTGAGAATAAATAAAACAAAAACCGGTCAAGTGCGAGTCTGACTCGCGCACCGAGGGTTCCGTACAAACCTATTTGCCAAATTGTGATAACGTCAGGACTCAGCTGTTTAAATACTATTTTTCCCGCCAAAATTCAATGACGGCACGACTCAGCTCTATTAATAAATATTTTCCCGCCAAAATACTATGACGTCACAACTCATCTGTCTAAAATTCTGTTACGTCACGATTTATCTGTCAAAAATTCAATGACGTCACGACACAACTGTCAAAAAATGTTTTCCCGCCAAAATTCTGTGACGTCACGACTCACCTGTCAAAAATTATATGACGTCACGTCCCATCTGTGACAGATGTCAAAGTGACGGGTGTCTAAAATATTTTCCAGCCAAAATAATATGACGTCACAACTCATATGTCAAAAATTCTGTTACGTCACGATTTATCTGTCAAAAATTCAATGACGTCACGACACAACTGTCAAAAAATGTTTTCCCGCCAAAATTCTGTGACGTCACAACTCATCTGTCAAAAATTCTATGACGTCACGTCCCATCTGTCAAAAGTGACAGCTGTCACTTTGACAGCTGTCAAAATTCTATGACGTCACTGGTCACGTGACTCAGCTTTCCCGCCAAAATTCTATGAAATCAAAATATAATGTGATTTAAGTAAAAATTTAAAGTTTTCGGAATTTTCCCATTACATGTACTACAAGACCTTGCTCCATGCCAAATTTCAAGTTTGTAGGTAGACTGGAAGTACCCTGTAGGTTTTTGCCCTTACCCCTCTAAATTTTGCGACAAAAACGGCTATATCTCTTGTTTGCGTTGGATTAGCACTTTGAATTTTTTACAGCACTAAGAGGCATCAAACTTTAGTATTTGGTGAAAATTTAAGCTTGATACCTTCACGCGTTCCTGAGATAAATGGTCTTGACAGACAGACGGACGGACGGACGGACGGACAGACGGACGGACGGACAACAAAGTGATCCTATAAGGGTTCCGTTTTTTCAAAACTGGTACGGAACCCTAAAAAGAACGTCTGCAGTAGTTGCCGTACTTAACACCACCATCACAGACCACTATACTGTATTGTTATCTCTTTCAAAAATAAAAAATAAAGATAGTCCTCATAAAACTCGTTCTACTATTAATTTTGAACAGGCACTTAGCTACCTACAGGAGAGGAAGCTGTCTGACTTGTTTCTCTGTAGCGATCCCACTTTTCTAACCAATCAACTTATCCAACAACTTATCAATGCTATTAAAGCCAATACAATCGAAAAAGCTATTCCCTGTAGTAAACGAATAATTAAACCGTGGATCACACCTGGAATACTACGCTGTATACAAAATCGTAATAAACTCCAAAAGAATACTCGAGCTGAACCATTTAATCAAGTTTTAAAAATTACATATTGTCGATATCGTAACTATTGCAATAATCTGATAAAGAAATTAAAAAGAAAGTATGAAAGGGATTTACTTGCTAGGTCAACATCAAACTCTAAGTTACTCTGGAAAAATATAAAAGCTGTTACTTACTCGAACAAGACAAAAAATCAAAACATAGAATTATTAAATATTAAGCCATCTGCATTAGAATCTGTTAATTTTGTAAATAAATATTTCGTAAATATAGGATCGCAGCTAGCCCAACATATCCAATATAAAAATAATAAATCAATTAATCCAAAACCTAATGATTTATTTTTACAACCAAATTCATTTATGCTCTTTGACACAAACCCTAAAGAAGTAGAAGACATTCTAATGAGCCTAAGGTCGGATAGTGCACCAGGATGGGATAACATCTCAACTAAATTTCTCAAATACATCGGCAAAGAAATTATACCTATTATTACGCATTTAGTAAACCTATGTTTTAATAAAGGTATTTTTCCAGCACCTTTAAAAAAATCTATTATTACTCCTATACACAAGGGAGGGAACAGAGACGATGTCAATAACTACAGACCAATTTCGGTTTTGCCAGCGCTATCGAAAGTGATAGAAAAGTTAATTAATATAAGACTAATAAATTACCTCAATAAATTTAATATAATATCATCATCACAATTTGGCTTTAGGCAAAAGTTATCAACTGAGGACGCGGTGGCTTCCCTTAGCTCGCAAATAACAGATCACGTTGACCAAGATAAAAAGTGCGCAGCAGTCTTTCTTGATCTCAAAAAAGCTTTTGACACCGTCTCTGTTCCAACCCTGTTAGTTAAATTAGAAAACATTGGTATAAGAGATTCCCCACTCAATTTGCTAAAAGATTACTTAACGCATAGAAAGCAAAGTGTTAAGATAGGAACATGCATTAGTGAAGATGTAGATGTATCTTTTGGTGTGCCTCAAGGCAGTATTCTAGGACCTACACTCTTCCTAGTTTACATCAACGATCTCTGTAACCTTAAAATTAAAAACGCAAAAATCATTTCCTATGCTGATGACACTGCGTTGATTGCATTTGGTAATAACTGGTCCGATGTTAGGCTCAATGCTGAGAGAGGCCTGATACAGATTGCTACTTTTCTTGATAATAATTTACTTACATTGAACACGGAAAAAACTAACTACATGTGCTTCACTATAACTAACCGCACTCAACCAGATGATTCCTTTGCCATTAAAATTCACTCGTGTACAGAGGGGGCTGCAAGTTTAACCTGTTCATGTCCTATAATCAAAAAGGTCTCCGAGACAAAGTATTTAGGTGTTATTGTGGACCAAAGAATGACATGGACCTCACATCTCGAACATATAACAGGCAGGATTAGGAAATTGGGTTGGCTATTTAAAACTCTGAGGCATGTTGTTCCGAAAACGATAAACACAACTGTAGGTAATAGGAATCTGCTAAATGAAATATATATTGCACTGGCACAAGCCATCATAGTTTACTGTATTTCCATATGGGGGGGAGCTGTAAAATCAACATTTATTAATGTAGAACGAGGGCAACGTGCTCTCATAAAAATCATGTATTTTAAAGAAATTACTTACCCAACTGAAAATTTGTACCAGATTAGTGACCTACTCACGGTAAGAAAACTATACATTTTAACAGTCGTACTAAAAAAACACAAGACTATTCCATTCGATAGAAATATTCTGGCAAAAAGACGAAAGGACATAATAGCAGAAATTCCACAGACAAGAACACAATTCGCTGCACAACAATATGAAAAACGTTCATCACAGTTATACAATAAGGTGAACAAATACATATACGTCTATGACAAACAAACACTTGAATGTAAAAAAATGGTAATTCAGTGGTTAAAAACTCTCACATACGCGGACACTGAAGCACTCTTACAACATATAAAATAAAGTTATTTAATACATAACACACACACACACACATACACATACACACATACACATACCCACACCAATATACACATATTTAATTTTACCTAGTTTAAATAAGCTTAGGTTATAACATTAAAACTTGTATTTTTATTATAGCTAGTTTTATATCAGCTTGGAAAGAGCGGAGTCTCCTACTACAGGCAATTGTGCCTAAAAGGAGGCTCCAATCACCAACTATTGTTTGTATATTTGGTTTATGAAAATAAAAGTTATTATTATTATTATTATTATTATATTATACAAAGAAACACACAGACCAATGCAATCAATCATGTTCATGCACACAAATATTTGCATTGACCGGGAATCGAACCCGAGACATCTGCGTTGCAGTCATTAAAGTTCCGTCCGATGCCGTCAAAGTTTCATACTAAATCCCAGTCAAAACTTCAAAAGTTATACACAATCAACATTTTAATAAAACACTCATATTTCAATCGTATGGCTCCTAGACTCGGCGACTGGCAGTGTCTTGCGTGTAACGAAGACGAGCTAATAACTTTTTGGAGGGAAAATACGTTAACTGTCACGTGACAAGATGGCGTCCCCACAAATCATAACGTTTACTGACTCAACCTCCTTCGTAATTATGTACGACGTATTTTGTTATACCTACATATTATTATGTAGGTACATAAATTCACGCTAAATTCCAGGTTAGCTTACTGAGCGCCAGTATCGTTACAAAACTGCTTTGATTCGTCTGCATATTCAGTCCCTCGTTACAGACTCAAATATATACAACTATAGGTTCTTACATATACATATACAGGGTGTTTGGTACATCGTTTGCCAAATTGACATAGCTAATAGAAGAGGTCATTACCCGTCTTTCCTCACTTACCTAGCCGGTTTTAACTTCAACATATTTTAGATATCGATGTAAAGCTATTTTTAAAAGAAAACCCAATAAACCATGAACACTTAAATTTAAAAAAATTTTTTTCCGTGAGTCCTCATAATTATGTTTTGTTTTAAAGTTTAATACTAGGAGCATCAAATAAATTCATAATAGCTCACCTAAAACGTCAACTTTTTGTTTATTGACTTATAATAAGTATAGAGACAGGTAAAATTTAAAGATATGATCAACTTCACAGTACAATAAAAAAATAAATAAAAGAGAGAAAGTTCTTCCATTTTCTGAATAAATGCCTTACTTTATCCTCTTTCCATTGGTATACAACATGTTACAAAATAGTAAATAGTTTTTCTACAAAACATGTGTAATACATAATTCGAAGTAAAGAAAACACGTTTGATGAATAAGCAAAGGTAAATTTACTAGCTATAATTGCTATAATTGATACATTCTAGCGTACTTACCTAGTTACTTTAGCTTTTTTTGTAACTGCAGTGGGTCTAGCTTATCACATTTGAATTAATTTTAATATAATAAAAGAAAAAAAAATTTCACCATTTACTATAGCGTCAATAATTACGATTAATGTTAGGCATCAAACGTGTTTTCTTTACTTCGAATTATGTATTACACATGTTTTGTAGAAAAAATATTTACTATTTTATAACATGTTGTATACCATTGAAAAGAGGATAAAGTAAGGCATTTATTTAGAAAATGGAAGAACTTTCTCTCTTTTATTTATTTTTTTATTGTACTGTGAAGTTGATCATATCTTTAAATTTTACCTGTCTCTATACTTATAATAAGTCAATAAACAAAAAGTTGACGTTTTAGGTGAGCTATTATGAATTTATTTGATGCTCCTAGTATTAAACTTTAAAACAAAACATAATTATGAGGACTCACGGAAGATTTTTTTTTTTTAATTTAAGTGTTCATGGTAAATATTGGGTTTTCTTTTAAAAATAGCTTTACATCGATATCTAAAATATGTTGAGGTTAAAACCGGCTAGGTAAGTGAGGAAAGACGGGTAATGACCTCTTCTATTAGCTATTTCAATTTGGCAAACGATGTACCAAACACCCTGTATAATTACACCTTAACTGATCGTACGGGTGTTATAAACCCTGAAATAAAAACTTACACTGTACCTAGTCTGGCAAGCGTGGTGGTGGTAGTAATTGGTGATGGTAACCCTTATCGTTACTTATTTATTGTTTTTGTTCATCTAACATAATATTTCGTTTACAGGACGACCGTTGTGTGTGTGACCCTCAATAATACCTAATCTATCTCCACACCAATAAATATACCTAAGTATTTTCTGAATTTCTTACCTTAATCTACCTTAAATTCTGAATTTACCTCAACTTACCTTTAAGTTTGGCTTAGATTTAAAGTCTCCTATTTCATAACATGTTACGTAACTCAAAGTTATAAAATCCAAAACCTACACAAACAATTTACCATGACAAGGGATATGAAAGCAAGATGGCTTCCAAAATATACCCTTACGATTGAAGTCACGCGATTCGTGACTTTATAAAGATAATATCTATAAGGTTGTGTGTTGAGGTATTTTGTTTATTTATTTCTGTTAAGGTTCTACTGCAGGGATAAGTCTGTAGTTATATAAGCTTTGCTATGTCCCAGTAAGGGGGCAAGCATTCTTTAATGATAGCGGGAATCTTGTCAAACGGCCTACCATGTGGTCAATTAGTAGCACTAATCTCCGAAAAAACTGGATTGATTTGGAGTTTCACTGCCATAAAGCCAATATGTTGTAATAATAATTAATAGTACTCTGATACAAAGTTTCGCAATAGGGTTTCGCAGAAAAATATAATTTCTCATTGCACTCAGTAAATTTTATCTGTAACAAAATTACGTAAAACTTGATGTAAACCCAGTAAACAGACATTTTTTTTATTCAAGAGTCATACTCGTAATAAACAAATATTCCTCACACATTTACACAAAGCCAATAGTCCCAAACTAAGCAAAGCTTGTACTATAGGTATTACAACTTGTTTACACGGTATGACAACTTTGTTACTTTATTTATGTGTTTAATAAAGATGTCATAGGATATTAATGCGCTGGTATGAATGAAAACAAAGTCGTATACATACTTAATTGTTTTTATATTATGGGTAGGTACAGATATAAGATTAGCCAACTAAGGAAAATTGAATTTTAGGTAGGTATATTTTTTCAAAAAACTTGACATCAACCGTATCTATCAATCCGTCTCTCCAGCATGACATTAATAGACGCTCCGTCATTGAAGAAAACGTCCATGCATAATTGGGTTTTTTTGGTTCTCATACATTTATTTTTCTTGAAAAAAAGTTCAATGCAGACTTTTATCGTAGTCATTAAGGGCCTTACGTGGCTCACTAGCGCCGCCAATAGAAAAATAGTCATAATTCGCAAATAGGATCAATAATGCAAAATGTTGGTAACGAAGTCTTGAGGCAAGCCAATAAAGTTTTTGTATAACACACTCTCAACACTTAAAATGTTTTTCAATTAGATAAATATTGCATTATAAACAAAAACCGGTCAAGTGCGAGTCTGACTCGCGCACCGAGGGTTCCGTACAAACCTATTTGCCAAATTGTGATAACGTCAGGACTCAGCTGTTTAAATACTATTTTTCCCGCCAAAATTCAATGACGGCACGACTCAGCTCTATTAATAAATATTTTCCCGCCAAAATACTATGACGTCACAACTCATCTGTCTAAAATTCTGTTACGTCACGATTTATCTGTCAAAAATTCAATGACGTCACGACACAACTGTCAAAAAATGTTTTCCCGCCAAAATTCTGTGACGTCACGACTCACCTGTCAAAAATTATATGACGTCACGTCCCATCTGTGACAGATGTCAAAGTGACGGGTGTCTAAAATATTTTCCAGCCAAAATAATATGACGTCACAACTCATATGTCAAAAATTCTGTTACGTCACGATTTATCTGTCAAAAATTCAATGACGTCACGACACAACTGTCAAAAAATGTTCTCCCGCCAAAATTCTGTGACGTCACAACTCATCTGTCAAAAATTCTATGACGTCACGTCCCATCTGTCAAAAGTGACAGCTGTCACTTTGACAGCTGTCAAAATTCTATGACGTCACTGGTCACGTGACTCAGCTTTCCCGCCAAAATTCTATGAAATCAAAATATAATGTGATTTAAGTAAAAATTTAAAGTTTTCGGAATTTTCCCATTACATGTACTACAAGACCTTGCTCCATGCCAAATTTCAAGTTTGTAGGTAGACTGGAAGTACCCTGTAGGTTTTTGCCCTTACCCCTCTAAATTTTGCGACAAAAACGGCTATATCTCTTGTTTGCGTTGGATTAGCACTTTGAATTTTTTACAGCACTAAGAGGCATCAAACTTTAGTATTTGGTGAAAATTTAAGCTTGATACCTTCACGCGTTCCTGAGATAAATGGTCTTGACAGACAGACGGACGGACGGACGGACGGACAGACGGACGGACGGACAACAAAGTGATCCTATAAGGGTTCCGTTTTTTCAAAACTGGTACGGAACCCTAAAAATGGCCGTTTTTGTCGCAAATTTAGAGGGGTAAAGGCAAAAACCTACAGGGTACTTCCAGTCTACCTACAAACTTGAAATTTGGCATGAAGCAAGGTCTTATTGTACATGTAATAGGAAAATTCCGAAAACCTCAAATTTTTACTTCAATCATATTATATTTTGATTTCATTGAATTTTGGCGGGAAAGCTGAGTCACGTGACCTGTGACGTCATAGAATTTTGGTCACGTGACCCGTGACGTCATACAATTTTGACAGATGAGTCGTGACGTCACAGAATTTTGGCGGGAAAATATTTTTTGACAGTTGAGCCGTGACGTTTTTGAATTTTTGACAGATGAGTCGTGACGTCACAGAATTTTTGACAGATGATTCGTGACGTCACAGAATTTTGGCGGGAAATTATATTTTGACAGGTGATCCGTGACGTTTTTGAATTTTTGACAGATGAGTCGTGACGTCACACAATTTTTGACAGATGATTCGTGACGTCACAGAATTTTGGCGGGAAAATATATTTTGACAGCTGAGCCGGGACGTTTTTGAATTTTTGACAGATGAGTCGTGACGTCACAGAATTTTTAACAGATGATTCGTGACGTCACAGAATTTTGGCGGGAAAATATATTTTGACAGCTGAGCCGTGACGTTTTTGAATTTTTAACAGATATGAGTCGTGACGTCACAGGATTTTTGACAGATGATTTGTGACGTCATATTATTTTGGCGGGAAAATATTTGAAACCTCTGTCACTTTGAGAGCTGTCACTTTTGACAGCTGTCAATTTTGACAGATAGGCGTGACGTCATAGAATTTTTGCCAGATGAGTCGTGACGTCACAGAATTTTGGCGAGAAAATATATTTTGACAGCTTAGTCGTGACGTCATTGAATTTTTGACAGATGAGTCGTGACGTCACATAATTTTTGACAGATCAGTTTTGACGTCATAGTATTTTGGCGGGAAAATATTTATTGACAGCTTAGTCGTGCCGTCATTGAATTTTGGCGGGAAAAATAGTATTTAAACAGCTGAATCCTGACGTTATCACAATTTGGCGGGAAAATAAATAGGTTTGTACGGAACCCTCGGTGCGCGAGTCAGACTCGCACTTGACCGGTTTTATTTTTCTATTGGCGGCGCTAGTGAGCCCTATAAACGCTCTTAATACGAATTTCCTGATATTAAAGAGTGTATGTGTCCGCATAATTACTGCGTTAAGCAAGGCCACGCCAAGCGGTTATAGGTACAAGGATGAAAGATACCTACTTTGGCACAATGGCGACAATAGGTTTGATTTCAGTGATCCTTCGTAGCCTGGTTCGTTATTGGAATTGTCATGTTATAAGATTTACCACAACATACCAGAAATAGGCGGTATTTGTTCATAAACAAATTAATAGTGTAAATTTTGCATAGACCGTTATAGACTAAAGTTAGATTTTTTCATATATGACCATTATAGTTTTAAGGTACATGTGACGGACTAAGAATACTCAGTAGCACTACCCCATCTCATCCCATGGGAGTCATTTATCTTCCTATACCCGCCGCGTCGGTCTGTGGGACAGACTACATACATTTTTTATTGGCGCGAAAGCTTTTTTAGGAAGGTTAAATGCGAGTAAGGGAAGGCTTAAGTTATTAAAGGGACATTTTGACAAAGGGACATTTCGGGAAAGACACGCTTCGGAAAAGGTTCATTTTAGGAAATGGACATTTTGGGAAAGGGACTATTTGAAACCTAGGAACATTTTGGGAAAGGGACATTCTGAGCCTGAAGGAATATTTGGTCTCCTTCTAAGTCATGAGCTGTCTACTCACTACTGGACATATACCTATTAAGGTTCCCTTAACTTCGGTCGACTTATCCAACCATTTCCAGCTAAGTAGGCATCGAGGGCGCTCTACAAAATCTGGAACTTATCTTCTCAATCACATTGTCGAAGTACATAAAGGTGAGGTAATTTAAATAAAGAAGATTACTCATTAATCAATAATTTTATTAGTAAAAAAATATTACTAAACAATCTTCTCTACTTTTTGGTGTTAGTGGCTACAAAACAAAACTTAATTTAATCAAAAACTAAAAATAAAATAAATACTTTTAAGTAAATCATTAATACATTGCACGAGAAAATTATAAAAAGAAAATATTTTTTTTAATGCTATAGCAATGGCACTTTTGGAATAAATACATAGCATAACATGCATTGCACAGATTATATATACAAGTGTAGAAGTTGTTGTCTTTGCCAAAATATAATTCTTGTCTATGGCACGAGAATATCAAAGCTTAAAGGTTTGATGGAAAAATATTTACAAAAAAATAATAACAATAATCTTAAAATATATTCGAATTAGCACGACGCTTAATGATAAGTGAAATATGACAATATTTCATTATTATATCATGTCGTAAAGAATGGACATCCATAACTTAAGCTTAACTATTTATTTACTACATTATTAAAATTATGGACTTCATAAATTGGGAGTAGAAAAGCAGACGGAATTATTATTTATTAAGTCTTGTATTATAAAAATATGTGACATTTTACATTTAGCCACTAGCAACTACATTTAAAAATAGTTTTTATAATAATTAATTTCAAATTACTAGGTATTCAATGATAATATTCATAAAT
Source organism: Schrankia costaestrigalis (assembly GCA_905475405.1). Taxonomy (NCBI): domain Eukaryota; kingdom Metazoa; phylum Arthropoda; class Insecta; order Lepidoptera; family Erebidae; genus Schrankia; species Schrankia costaestrigalis. The sequence goes on along the minus strand of FR997852.1, from coordinate 5,122,958 downwards.
TATTAAGTAATTAATGTTTAAACTTATGAATTGGAGATATTTAAAACTTTTTATTTTACTAAAATCAAATTTAGAAAATAACGAAACTAACGCCGAACTGTTCTTTTAATCCCGCGAATTGAATTTAATTGCAAATAAAATTAATATTATTTATTGATACAAATTATAAATGTATGTATTTTATTTGTATTCAATTATTCAACCAGGTTTTTTCCACGAACGGAACGAAAACTGTGACCTATAGCCATAATCAATAACTTTAACACATACAGATGAATCTCATTGACTGTGTTTAAAAAAATTAAACAAAATTGTGCGTAAAATTGGTTCCACAAATCATAATTCAGAGAAGTAGTACAGTATAAAAGACATTCAGTACTTTTGAGTTATAAGATTAAGATTACAATTCCCATTTACTGCCAATCAAGTAACCGCCATTAAATATTAAACTGATAGTTATTGGCCCAGTAGTATAAATGCGTAAATATCACTCATTATAAGCTCATTGAAATTTATTTACTACCTGTTTCACCCAACTACCTTTCTCGCATGCAATTTCAGGCTTTTGCTCAACACTATTACTTCTATTAGGAATGTTTTTATCAGTACTTGAATTTGTTTCTTTTACACCAACATCGCTGACGCTTCTTTCAAAATTAGCTACCTTCGTTGTTAAAGACTTTGGTTTCGCTGCTTGCATAGGCTTTTTAACATTAGGATTAAAACTCTTCGACATCTGTTCGATTTCCATTCGCCTTTCTAGTACAGATTTTGATGATTTCGGCTGTTCTAATAAGGACTTTCTTCCATCTAGTGTCGGTTTAGTTTTCCTTGTCGCTGAATCTAAACTCGCTCTTTCGAAACTTAGCCTTTTGATTTGAATGTTTCCTTGCTGGTTTAATTTCTCTTCAGTATTTACAGTTGCTTTTGTTGCGCTTGCTACATCACTTTTAACCATTTTATCGTCGTTAACTTTAGGCTTGTCTTTCGTGGTTATTGATTCAGACTTAACCATTGATGGTTTGTAATTAACGTTTCTTTTAATAGTTTTCGTATTAACAGATTCGTTAGACGAAGAATGCTCGGAGCTTTTCGATAAAGTTCTAGTAACAGTTCTGTTTTGAAGACTTGCTGATGATAATTTAGGTTTTGCTGGAACAGGCGGTGCTACTTTAGGTCTTAATTCTGGTTTCTTGATACTGTTCAGACGTTCTACATTAGCAGTTTTATTTGATGTGACAATAACGCGAGTATGTGTAGTTGTTTTCTCACAAACACTTTGCTGTACCTTGTATGTTGTTTTACTTTTAATGCTTTCAACTCTAGTGATGTTTTTATTAACTTTTTTAGATATTTCCTTAGTATCTTCACTGTCTTCCTGGTCAGAATAAACAGCGGAATCTCTGAAGACATCGTCATCTGTTACGTGCTCAATTTTCTCAAATGATTTTTCGTAGAAACTTTCGTCTGAGTTTTGTATTGGGGCAGCCAGAGATTTTTCTTCTGTTGTATTAGCATTTGTTTTTATTTTGCTTTGAGGTTCTTGATAAGTTCCTTCGCTCGAAGATGTTACGAAGGAAACATTAGAAAACAAACTATCTGGTCTAACAGCGTTTTTATTGATAAGTACGTTGACTTTTTTGAACATAGTAGATCTGTCGCTAACTAAAGTAGTAGGATCGACGTAATCTGACTGAGCTATTCTTGCTCCTAAATGTTTGCTACCTTGCATGTAAATAGGTAATTTATTTACGCTCTGGCTTGAACTGTTAGTTGATTTGGTTGGAGAACCAATTATATTTGACAAGTTAGATACCATGCTAATACTCTTTTCGTAATTCGGTTTTTCTATGTCATGTTTTTGATTGATGTTGTCGCAACTAACAGATAGGGAATCTAATTTATTCTTTTCATTTTGACTTTCCGTTAATGTCGTATTTTCGCAAACACTCTTACTTAGTAAATCATTTTGTGCCGCGTAGTATAATGATGAAGTATTAGGGCTCGCCTCAATTGTTAGTTTTGTATCACTTTTAGCTAAGTTATTTAGGCTATCTTCAGTTACTTCTACATTATTGACGATTTCTTGTTTGTTCTGATTATCATCCCCATGTTCATCTCCGATAATGCTTCTAAATCTTAAGAGAAGATTCTTGGAGTAGCTCCTTGGATTTAATGCGGAACGTTTTTCATTTGTCGGACTTTTAACATCAGATTTATTATCAGTATTAGTTTGCTCATTAGCATTAATTTCAACATCATCACTATTTTTATTTGGAGTCTTATTCTTGAAACGATTAAGTACATTTTTAAGTGAAAGCATATTAGATGTAGGTTTATATATTTTATGTTCTGGATGTATTACTTCAATGTCGTTTGCTTTATTTTCGCCAGATTGTTCTAGCGGCAATACTTCACAAGAAGACGCAGTAGAAACATTTAGATTAGGTTGCGACACAGTCAAAAGATTTTCATTTTTATTCTTGTCTAAATTTATTTCCTCGAAGTTTTTCTTATAACATCTATCGATTTCTTGTTCAAGTTCTAACGTCGATTGGCTTATGTTTTGTACGTAGTCGGTCTCACTTGTTTTAGATTTGTTAAACTTAAGTATTTCTCCATCACTCATGTCATCGTAGCTTATTTCACTTTGATCTGAAGCTATTGTAAAAGGTCGATCAGTACTCACAACTTTACCGTCTCTATTCAAATATGTTTTACTATTGCTATTAGGTTTGCATTTAAATGTTGCTAAATTTTCATCTGGATTACTAGTTATGACTTGAAAACTTCTAGGTAAAGAGCCTGATTTACGATCTCTGCTTACATTAAAATGTTCTTTCTGTCGACTCAACCATATTTCTGGCATGTTAGGGCTTTGGTCTGGACTCATAGGTAAATAATCACTGGGTAAATCACTAAGTTCATCATTCTTTCGTCTGCATACTTCTACTAATGAGTCGTAAATGTTTTCATTACTTTTTTCAACAGCTGGTAGTCCTTTTTGTTCCATAGTTACATAGTAATCAGCTGTTTTAGAAGCAACTTTTTCAGGAGATCTAACAGGGACATCGTATATGCCTTCAAGGTCTTGTAATTTGTTAAGTTGATTGAATGAAAGGTACACGTAATCAGAATCTGGTCCAAGACGCTCGTCAATACTAGGATTTTCATTGTCTACATTTGGAGGAGACGGGACTCTTTTCGGTTTATTATTATGCTGAATAACTTTACTCTTAGAATTAAGGTTATGTAAATTACCCTCTATTCTTTTGTCTACCCTTAATGTTTCATAAATATGATCTTCATCTATGTCATCATTTAAATTACTTTTAGAAAAAGAATATTCTTCCTTATTTTTGCCTATGTCTACGTTTTCTGAAGTCTGTCTTCCATATTTAGGTTTCAATTTACTAGATTCAAGATTTTTAGCCAAAACAGTTTGCTCCGGAGTTGAATGTGATTTTATAAGTCTTTGATGTCGCCGTTGAGCGCTACTTCTTAGCTGTTGTTTCTTTATTAATTTTTGAAACTCTCGATTTTGCATTAAGAGTTGTGATATTATTTGTTCTAATGGTTGTTCAGTATCTTCACAGCTTTCAATTACATCGTCTTGTTTAGTATCGGGTTCATCTTTATCTTCGATTTCAGATCCTTCGTTAATAACTTTTTGTTTGTTTAAGTACTTTACTCGTTCTAGTTCATTCTTTTTAAATGAATCTGTTTTTTCTATTAGCTTTTTGTATGTTTCTTCGTCTATATCCTCGTCTTTGCTTATAGTTTCAGGTACTGGGTTGTGCGTTTCTTTTGTTTTGTCAATATTGAGGCTTTCGTTTGACTCTGATATATGTAAAATATTTTCTGTTGAAACATCTGTAGAAAAGTCTGCGTAGAATTTAGCTGTAGTGTCAGATCCTAGGCGTAAGCCTTTTGCCCTGTTTTTCTTTATTTTTGTTATCTTCTTTGGTATATTTTTAGTATTATACATTTTAATTTCTAATGTTGGTTTAGTACCAGCACGCTTTCGTCTGTCTACTTCTGGATCTGATATTATTGTTCCATCACTAGCTCTGGTTTTACGAGTCATTTTGTTTGAGCCACAGTTTTTACATTCAAATTCAATTTTTTCGTTGCCTCTTGTTTCTGGTTTCTCATTGTCACTGTCTTGAGATTTCTTTGTTATAGCTCCCATCATATTTTGTTGTAAGCCCGGTTCCGATTTTCTCCTCCACGTACCTATTTTGGATAATTTAGATCTTTGAGGATCATCCTTAGATTTAGATCTTAATGTATCCGTTCTTTGTTTTTCACTATCATTACACCTTGATCTCCTTGTATGTAAAGTACTATTAGAATCCGTAACAACAATGTTTTCTTTGATTTTAGCGCATTTCAGACATGTTCTTGGAATATGTCTGACATTTGATAAAGAATTATTGTCACTTAAGTCTTCTTTGCTCTTAATATTGTCAGCGTAGCCTATAATATTATCAGAAGAGTGATACCCTCTTGTTTTATTTAGAGAACAACCGAATTCTTTGCTGAAACTCTCTTGTGAAGACTTGAAATCAGAACATTTGCAAGCAATTTGTTTTCTTTCTAAATGTTCTGTACTGCCAGAGTCAATATAATGTAAGGCTCTATCACATTCAAGGCATTTATCTCCTAATTCGTTGTCTTCGTGTCTACAACTACACTTATCTTCTCTTTTACCTTTACCAAGATCTGTTTCGCAGTCAGAACATAGTTCGACATAACAGTTCTCACAAGTATAGTCTGTGCCTCTCTCAGTTGAGACTTGAGAGCAGTCACACTCTTTGCTTTCTGTTCTAGAGTTAGGTACGGTATATTTTCTGTTCGCGTTCTTGTGTCTGCCTCGAACGCTCTCGAAAGATTTCCGTCGATCTCTCTCGAGTTTTCTTTTCTCGAGATATTCTGGTGCTGATAGTTGTTTTCTCATAGAGGCTTGTGTTATAAGGTTGTGTGATTTTTCTGCTAACATGTCATCTGAAATAAGAAAGAATCTTTTTAAAAGGAAAATTGGGACATAAAGTATTTCCAACACTTTTCTAGACCTTAATACCATATTGAAGTTTTGTAAGTATTGAAGTTTTAGCTTTCTATTTAAATCTTCTGACAAAGTAATGGAAACTTACCATCGGTTTTATTTTGGCCAAGTTCCATAACAAGTTGTCTTGCATGTGAAGGGATTACTGCGTTGTAATTTTCCAGTATCACCTAGAAAAAAAAATTAAGATTTGTATTCAAATCTTACATTTTAAGTTAATAAATAAATAAATAAAAGTTATATTTTTTTATTATATCATGGGAATTTATTAATCTCAACTACCTGATTATAGCAAATGATTAAATAGATTTGAGTTTGTAAATAAACAAAGCGGTTTGGATATAGGTAAGTCCTATAGCAAAACCGATAGCCGATGGGGCAGAAAAGTTCTAGAATGGCAACTGCGGACTGCATAACGCAGATATGGCAAAATCGAACCTTTTACAATAACAATGTAATAAGATAACTGTGTAAGTATCCATTTTGAAAATCCCACTTACCCGTTTAAGCAATAAGGTCCACTCTCGCTTGTGTCGTGGCGACCTCGCCTGCAGTGTTAGTTGAGAGCGCGGCGCGTCCCACGGTATCACGTGGAACGATAATGGCGCACCCGCTATAGACTCTACTAGCATCATATTGTTACACTGAAAATTATACAAGCGCTTATAAAAAACTATGTTTAAAAGTTTAAGGAAATAAAAAATGTTAATAATTTAAGTACTTAGCTACTGTCGGTGGCAGACAATAATAAAGTAGCCATTTACATTTTAACAATCCAAGTGGTATTTGACTCTAATAATATCATAAAAGCTAAAAAAAAAAGATTCAGCTGCTAAAGAAATTAGAAGAAAATCTGAACAAACTACTTTTATATTAATTATTTTCCTGGCTATTAAATTAAATTAACAATTAAAGTTATTAAATGGCCCAAGTGCACTGCCTTGCGGGACACCCTCTTCGCAATGATCAATTATCTTAAGTATATCTTCGATTTCTTCTTATTAACCTGAACTTATACACTAATTCACATTACTCTAAGAACATTATATAGTTTATTTACATAAGAGCATAAGAAAGAAGTAATTTTACGAAGATAGTTAATCAAAGTCTTAAGACAAGTTCGGGAATTTAAGTAATATGTTTATTGTAATAAAATGTACTGACCATGATATGCGACTTGTATGCAAGTATGCCATCCTCCCTGTTCTTAGTGACGAGTAGCATTTTATCAAACAGAAATGCGTGACGCATCGCCTTAGCGCCGAATACTCTGAAACGAAAGGCAAAAATCGATTAACAAAAAATATCAGGCTAAAAAATTATGGCTCATATAACTTTGAGTTCATTCTTCACTCCTCTATTCCAATGTCTCATCATCATCATATCAGCCAATTGACGTCCACTGCTGGACAAGCCTCCTCCAAATATTGCAACCTTGTGCGGTCCTGTGCGTGTGTATTTAATCTCTAAATCTTACTATTCTTTAAGTATATTTATAGTAGGTGTATCAGTTTTGGTGCTAAGAGATGGCACTGTTGACAAAATCGTTCATATTTGGAGAAAGTTTCGGTTTAGCAGTTGATGTCTATTGGCTGATATAACGACGACATTAGATCTTCAGAAAAGATAAAAAAAAAGAAAAGATATCAGACTCTAGATTTGGACAAAAAGCATATTTTATGGTATAAACTCAATTGATACTTTTCATACACTTACCTGAATGTCCCTTCGGCACACAATTCTCCGTAAGTAGTCAAATCCGGACCATTCCAACCGTAGAGGAGTGACTGGATTTCCTAAAATAATATAAATTAGGGTAAAGCAAACTTGCATCTCTTTTCATATCCGTGGGAGTCAAGTGGCGATAGAGGCTCTAGATACCTACCATTTTTATTTTAAACTTGATGCTCGATCAACTAAGGTGTTTACTTGCTTATCGTGTTTAAAGGTCAGCCAGTGAACAGTCAGCACTCGTGTGGTCAGACCAGCAATCACTTCTTTGATGAATTTATTTTTTATACATAGAATCCACAAATTATTTGATTCTAACCTTTGTTTTTTTGTGTTTGTTTAATGTATGTACGTATGTAAAGCTTGATTCTTATCCGTATGGTGACGGAATAAGAATACAATATGTCACCACCCCATCTCATTCCATGGGTGTTGTAGGAACCGACTAAGGGACTATCCGTAAATATTTTCTTTACGAAATAAAAAGAAAGAAAACTTGAAATTAAATCCTATACCAATCCGTCTGGCCAGCGTAGTATTAGTAGGCCAAGTATCTCTCCGTCACGGGAGGAGGCCCGTCCCTGCAGTGGGACATTAATGGGCTGTTATGATGAAAGCTTGATAAATCTGCTAATCTGTAATGGCTTGATATTTATAACAATGAATAACAATCTTCTTTAAAAAAAACTGTCAGAGAAGGGTGTATGTCATATTTACCTGTACTCTGACGGCATGTTCATGTCGTCGCTTCATATCGTCTATGTGTTGTGCTATACCTGTCATCTTGAGGAGTGCGTATTCTGTCTCGCATGACGCGCATTGCTTTACCACGTTCTAAAAAGTGAGGGTATATTAGGTTAGGTTAGTTTTGCCGTAAACTCTGTGCAGAGGAAATACAACATTAGCTAGCGCGACCTAACATATATGCTTGTGTATATATAGTACAAGAATGATAGCAACGGAAGGTAGTTATGAAAAGATTTTACTTCGTTGCCCTTACTTTGCTGGTTTGTTTAAAGAATCTATGTTTCAACACCTTTTCGACCCGGATCGGAGAGTCCCTATCCGATCCGGGAGTAAGAATACAATATGTCATCTCATCCCATGGGTGTCGTAAAAATCGACTAAGGGACTATCCGTGAATATTATCTTTACGAAATAAAAAGAAGGATAACTTGAAATTAAACCATATATCAATCCGTCTGGCCAGCGTGGTATTAGTAGGCCAAATATCCCTCCGTCACGGGAGGAGGCCCGTCCCTGCAGTGGGACATTAATGGGCTGTTATGATGACCCGGATCGGATAGGGATTTAGACACACCTGATCCGAGTCTCCTAGGTTGGATGCTAGGTGTAAAGTATTCTCACAAAAAAAAAAGATGATTCCGTGCAAAAGCAGATAAAAGGAAATGACATGTCCTTCTATTGTGGTCGGGCAGCCCACGATCAAACACAAACATTGTCTTAATACAGCTAACCTAAAGCATACTAGTTGGGGTAATAAACCTTAAAACCATACCTGCAAAAGCAAATGATACTTCAAAATCCTTTGCACAGGCTTCAACAGATACGACGCTAGAGGCAGGAGGTGACCAAGATCTATCTGTCTCTCTCTAAATGCTCTGGCGCTTTGAGGTTCTGAGGCTAAGGCAGCTAGTCGTTCCATGGTGCGAGGGTAGCCGGTGCAGTAGGATGTGTAGACTGAGAAACCTGAAGTGTTGTTGACGAAGCAACGGGCTAGAGATGTCGCATCCAGTCTGCAAGTGTTTAGTTCTGCGCAGAGAGATCTGGAATGAGAGATAATGCTTTGTGAATATCATGTTAGTTTCTTCTGTCACAGGACCCCACAAGGTGGCAATACTTGGAGGAGGCCTATGTCCAGCAGTGAACGTCGATTGGCTGATATGATGATGATGATGACACATCAAGCGGCTGTTCTATTAGAGATCGTATAACATTAGCTGGTTGAAAACCTCTTGTAAAACTACAACGCATTTTTTTTCATGTTTGCTCTATAAATGTAAGAAAAGACTGTCAATTGTTTTTCTTAGGAATCTGAGAGCCTGTTCCTTAATTGTTTCGGACTTACAACAGATATTACGAATATAAGTTATATATCAGGTAAATAGACATACAACCTTCTCTGACAGTTTTTTAAAGAAGACAACATTGATAAGTATTACTGATTAGCAGATTTATCAATCTTTACATACGTACATTTAACAAACACAAAAAACAAAGGTCAGAATCAAATATTTCGTCGCTGCGCTTTCAATAATCGCTATGTGATTTTTACACACTTTACAGGAGACGCAAAAAACTGATTTGCTCAGTAAATACCCGGTGTATTCAAATTATTTATTTTTTCTATAATGCATATAACAAACTTTCCTAATTGTAGAATACTTTAGGATAGATAACATTATTAATAATGCCAAAATCAAATATAATAGGCAAATTTGACACATAGCGTTAATTGTTTATGTCGTAAATACTCGCTATGTGCACTAAGAACACATAACTACTATAAAGTTCTATGTAATTTTAAAGAAACTTAATATACGGTGATATAGCTATATTGTCAAAAGAAATAATTAAAACAAACTAAAATAAAATAAATATTTTTTTTATTCGAAATGATATTTTACTTTATCAAATCAATTATAATCAAATCAAACAATAAAAAAAAGTCGCTATGTGCAGTAAAAAACATGTCAGGCGCAATTTTTGATTGCACTTTAGTAAATTTATTTTAGCTAAGTGAATTATAACACTTAGCGTTATAGGTACTACTACTTTATAAGGAACTTTCTGTGTTTGAATGTCACATAGCGACATTCCGTAACTCGTAACTCTTTAAATATTGCATCAATCACATAGCGGTTTTTACAGTATGTGCGTATTGAAACAACAATTATAACTGCATAAAAAAAATAAAAACAAAAAAAACACATAGCGACTTTTGCACGCGCAGCGACGATTTGTGGATTTTAAATATAATTTTTTTACTTAAATTAATAACTATTCACAAAACGAGAAAAGCTTTCAGCTTAACTATGAAATAATTAAACGTGATAAACAAATAACACGTACTTATATTTGAAAATCCATTTAAAAAATGTATACAGAGAAATACACACACACACAGTCACAAAAATCTAGTCTCAAGTTCACCTTATTCCCATGATATAAGGCACATATTCGAATGAAAATATCCACCTAAAAGTAGCACTATAGGTAACCAAACACGTATAGTATGTTAACCAGTTTAAACTGAGATGTATTGTTTAAAATCTCAACAGCAGTACGTGACCTAACAAAGGGGAAAATTACAAACTGTTTTATGTTTTTATTTTTGTAATATTAGTTACGAGGCTTTCTTGTGTAGAATAAAAATGGCGATGGAGGTCATATGAGGAACTTTGGTGTTTTAACAGGTTGCCTGTCCCACCTGTAGACACAATAGTAAAACAATGGGTATGATCATATAATATGATACATGGGACAGGGAATAGGTTAATACAAGAACGCTGAGCGAACGGATTGGTATTAGATAAAGCAATACTAAACACGTGTACTTAACAGTGTACCATATATGGTACACGTGCATTGTTTTACTATTGTGTCTGCTGGCGGCACTGTGAAAGGGTTAATATAGATAAAGCAATAATAGGACTCTTCGAACGTTCATACACAACGCCATCTAGTCCTAAACTAAGCCTAGCTCGCTCTAGGGGTACTAGACTGCTTACTGATAAGCCTACTGACTTACTTTTTATATGACATAATCACACCGTGTTTATATGAGTAAATTCAGACTTGTAAGGAAATCGTAACCGCGGCGCTTTTAATAATATTTCTCGCACATTCAAATAACACCGTCAGTCTAACTCCAAACTAAGCAGAGCTTATACTGGCTCAACAACGACTAAACGTGCTTCTAGTGTATTAATATGAACACATTATACATAAAAAAACAATACTTAAAATACTACAGAATACTATTAAACAAAGGTAAAGTTATATCTCCAACATTTGATCATATTGTGTAAAGATTCAACCGCAAGTACATATCGTATTACTATTCATATATATTCTACTCGCAATAAAACGTGCGGTGACGGAATACTAAATATCTACCTATATCTATTCTTGTATTGATGGCAAATATAATTGTAAAAGAAGGAAAATAAAAAAGAAACCTCAGCTAAACTTAAACTAATCAGCTTAGCTAATATGAATTGATAAGTCACGTTGCCTACGAAAGAGGAGGACTCCGCAGTTGAAGATCAAATGGTTGTGTGATGATGACGGAGTAAGAATATAATATGTCACCACCCCATCTCATCCCATGGGTGTCGTGAAAACCGACTAAGGGACTAACCGTGACTATTATCTTTACGTAATAAAAAGAAGGAAGACTTTGAAAATAAATCCTATACCAATCCGTTTGGCCAGCGTGGTACTAGTAGGTCAATTATCCCTTCGTCACGGGAGGAGGCCCGTCCCTGCAGTGGGACATTATGATGATGAAACACCCAACTATGCAATGATTTACCTCTGACTTTGCTAAGTCAGCGTTATCGTTTATGAGTCAGTGATTGCAACTAGCTATAAGTTCCTCGATTACTAAACGATATTATATTTATGTTTAGTTTTAATAACAATGAGTTTGCTAATACAATAATGAAACTAATTGCCAGGCTTATTCCGTTCTACAAATTTTCTTTAACCATTTACGCCAAGACATTCACCATTTTAGTATTGTCAATTTAACGTATCATTGATTTCAAATTGTTTTAAACAAATTGTCATCTAAATTACGACAGAATAATGAACGCCAAAAGAGCTCTGTCTCAAGGCCATGGGAATTTAAAACAATATACAAAAGAATCTTTTGATATTGAATTGCAGGAACAACGCTATTTATGTCTGGCATATTTCCGCTTTATTTCTCAAGTCATGGTACTTATTGTCTATTTTAAAAATAAGTAGTATGGTCTGTGATTCCGTTCTACAATTTTAACGAACCTATTCTCTTTTGAAACATTTTTTATTTATGAAATTAAAGTAAAATGTGTTGCTATCCTTTACTTTTTTTTATATGATGGGAGGCAAACGAGCAAGCACGTCACCTGATGGTAAGTGATCACGGCGCCCATGGACACCCGCAACACCAGAGGAATCACAGATGCGTTGGCGACCTTTAAGAAGCTCTTGTCTTAAAAAAACGTTAGAATGGGAATAGAAAAGACGTAAAAGTGTCCGAAGCCAAAGCGTGTTATACCGCAGCAATACGAATGTTGTCTGTCTGTCGGTTTGCGCCAGGTAATATCCGAAACCACTGTAACGATTTTGATGAGACTTTCGTTGGTGAATTGCTTATTTTACGGCTCTTATAAAAACCTTTTCTTGATAATTATTCAATGACAATAAGGTTATAAATAAGTCATTATTTAAATCAACTGGTTACGAAACGGTTGGCCTACTTGTTCTTTACCTATTAGTCTTTTAAACCAAAGTAAAAACGAAATTGAATGCGTAATCAGATAATTATCATTATGGTTTGATTAGCCATATAATTATGTAAGCTAATAAGGTAGTATTATTGTACCCCTATTACATCTTAGTAAGGATTGTGATTGCGTCCTATGTACTTAATCAGTCGATATAATAAATGACCTCTGAAACATAGTGGTAGAGTCCATAGTAAATGTCTCGGGTTTCATTCCCGCTCGATGCAAATCTTTGTACGCTTGAACATGGATTTTACATGGGTCTAGTTTGTAAATGAGTGAGGAATAATAATATGATTTTAAGAACAAAGCCTTAAGTTATCGAGGTTTGAATCCTGTGTGATCCAGAAATGGTTATCTGGATATTCTTTGTGTCTGTTTATCACATGTCTGTTAAAGTCCGCACAGGACATAAAATAAAACGAGTAATGCTCCAATCAACATAAATAATCTTGTTCTTGCGATTTAATACGTGTATAGTTGTACGTATATAAATGAATCTAACAGAATTTTCCACTCAGAACATACAATAAAAATCGTCGATCATTTTCAAAACTCACACGTTCCTCTTATATAGCTACCCTCTTATTCAAACTACCCTCTCTATTATATCGAAACCCTCCAGACTTGAGGCCCCGACTTTAGGGGTGGAATGGATAAAAAAAATGTAATAGAAACTCAACAACTATAGATGGTATCTCGCTTACTCTTAAATGTTATTATTGAAGTGTGAAAGAGAGAGCTACTGGATGGATGTATGAAATGTGTTTTTATGTCTTACTTAAAAATCTGTGTGGTGAAGGAGTAAGAATACTAGGTTTTTTATTCTTACTTTCATTAGTGTCCAACCTGTTGTTAATAGTTGTTCAAGGCGCTTGCCCCGTGCCGTGTAAGTATTCCTTTAACTCTAAAGATTTAAGTCAACTTCCTCCAGCACAGCATTTAGCCCAGACGCAAACGGGCCACCGACCACAGCCTCTGGTGGCCAACGACAGCCACATACGAAAAAGTGTGTTAAGTGGCTGTCGCTGGCCACCAGTGGCTGTGGCCCGATTGCGCCTGGCCTTATTGACCACCAAACGAACTTATACCAAATACCAATCATTGTATTTCCTTCCCAAGTCAGTGGTTACAGATTCGATCCTGGTTTGAGTCAAATATTTATGTGCATTAACATGACTAAGTATAAAGTACTTAATGAGTTTTTCTATCTTTAATATGAATGTCATCATAAAAAACATGCGTAAAAGTTTATGTAAATAAGGACTAGATGGCGCTGTCCAATATAAATATTAATAGGCCAAGGAAATAATATTATTCTATTATAACATTTAACACGTGCTGTCAAAATTATACACTAGTGTCAAATTGCATGTGCGTTTATTTGTCCCCTTTTCTAAGCGACAAATAGAGAAAATGTCACATATGGCTCGCTCGACGTCCCCTTTCCTAGTTTAATATACAATGCGCCGTAATAATAAAAAGGGGGTAAGTAGCTTTAATGTTATGGCTTTTGTCGTAAGAAATTTTATATAAAAGTACTTCGTAATATTTTCTGGTAGATGTATGGATATACATAATTATTTATAATGTAACATCAGTCAAAGGTAAACGGGCGTTTTGTTTGGACATATGACCCATGGCGTACACAAACGAAATATGGCGGGATATGTAGTTAAATATACCAATTACTAACTGGTGTAGGTCGCACTGTTGTGGGGTATGGGAGAAAGGAGAAAAATGAAAATGTTGTTTATTGTTTTTATGGCTTTAATAAAGCATTTTTGAATATATTTCAGTAACCTATGGGGCCTATTTCGATAATACTTGGAACAGTAGTCTGTTTAAAACAACACTGTTCACATTATTACGTTTGTACCCAAATAGCACAGAAATAAAATCACGTTCTACATAAATGTTTTTTTTGTTCTACTGGATACCTACATTTCGCGCAACCTAACTTGCCTGGCTGAAGTTAGCTTTCAGAGAAGTTTGCGCATGTACAGAAACAAAAAAACACCCACTCCCCATGTTCCTGGTCATTTAGTTCCAAATATGACATCTGCGCAGCTGATTTGCAACAACTTCAAGCCGGTCACCTTTTTGTCTGGTGTATGCGTGTTATTGAACCGTTATAATTCAAAACTATTGCTTTAATTTCATTTTCTACAAACATAAAAATGTTCAGTTCTTGGTTATACCTACTCAAATAAAGCCAAATAACTTTTTTCTCCCGGTAGATACATTAATTTTTTTTATATAATTAGAAAAGTAGTATTAAAGTCTATAATTTAAAACTAGTTTGGTGTTTGTACGCGAAAAAAATTTAAGTGGGTCAGATTCGCCCTGTTACCTTTCTGCTTACAAACTATACTTTTTACATCTAGAAACCATAGACTCGACGACCTCTGTGGCGCAGTCGGTATATTACATGGCTGCTACGCAGAGATCTCGGGTTCGATTACCGCTCAATGCAGATCTTTGTGTGCATGAATGATGATTGTTTGCATTGGTCTGAGTGTTTTTCTATGTATAATATGTATGTATTTACAAAAAAAAAGTATTTAAGTACGAGTATGTTTATCCGTTGTCTAGTACCGATAGTACAAGCTCTGCTTAGTTTGGGACTAAATGGCGTTGTGTGAATGTGTGTTTATATTTGAATAATTTATATTTATTTATTTATATTTATGAACATGAATGTCTGCTTTAGTCTAGTACCTACCAATAAAACAAGTCTTGCTTAGTTTAGAGCTGGATGGCGTAACAAATGTCATTATTACAATATTATCTATAAGACCTAATCTTAACATTCCATGGATTCTCCGTGCGGGTCCTTCGCGTGATAGAGGACGGAACACTTGCATAACAGTGTCTGGGACTTACAACCCCGATGTAGGTTTAAGGAGGCCCCCTTACAACGCGTTAGCGGTCACCTTCACTGTCTGCTACGTTTCGTCCTCTACCTATCCACTAATTATTTTCTACTATTATTACTACTACTCTTGTCCATAATACTCGGGTCTATTGGAGACCCGGTTCTTTGGAAGGCATACATCGGGCCGAAGCCAAGACGTAGAGGCCCTTTAAGAGATGTTTAATCTGGTAATAGATACACAGGGCAGATACCATCTCTGAACGCACAATATGATACACCCAGAGATGGTCCCTGCGGAGTGCAAAAACTGTCTACTACTCTTATTATTTACCTGTTAAACGTGTAGATGCCCTCGATATTGTTGAACAGCTCTGACAGTTGTTCTTCTGAGAATGTGTTGTCGCGCCGCCATACGTTTAAGTATCCCTGGAACGCAACAAAACAAAATATAAGTCATCATATCATAACAGCCCTTTAATGTCCCACTGCTGGGACGGGCCTCCTCCCGTGACGAATGGATACCTACTAATACCACGCTGGCCAGACGGATTGAAGTTTGGAAGTTTTCCTTCTTTTTATTTTGTAAAGATAATATTCACAGATAGTACCTTATGCCCGATTTACACATCGACAAGTACAGTAGCGACTTAGCGAGTTAAGTAGTAAGTTGTCGATTAAGTTGATTTAAAAAGATCTCCATCCTATTTTTTGGCGAGTTAAGTACGAAGTAGCCTTCTCTTTCGCGTCTCGCCAACTTAACTCGCCAAAAAATAGGATCTATTTAAATCAACTTAATCGACAACTTACTACTTAACTCGCTACTGTACTTGTCGATGTGTAAATCGGTTTAGTCGGTTTTTACGACACCCATGGGATGAGATGGGGTGGTGACATATTGTATTCTTACTCCGTCACCACACGGAGAGTACCTATAGGATTTTAAAAACACGACGAAAACAAGGCACTTCTGGCACTGGTGTTTTTCTTTTACGAGACCCACAAGATCAAAAAGGGGGAACCATAGCTTCTGAGTTAGTCACTACCTGAATATACAGTTATCTACACCTAGGACCATGTTACTTGGCCATAGGTAAAGTAGGTTTTCAAAGACGTTCGCGCTTGTACACTAACTAAAAAACACGCTCTTCAGTTCCAAAACGACCTCTGGCGTAGTGGTTATATAACATAACTGCTACGCAGAGGTCTCGGGTTCGATTACCGGTCAATGCAAATCTTTGTGTGCATGAACATGATTGTTTGCATTGGTCTGGGTGTTTTTCTATATATGAAAAAAAAAAGTATTTATCCGTTGTCTAGTACCCATAATACAAGCTTTGCTTAGTTTGAGACTAGATGTCGTTGTGTGAATGTGTGAGGAATATTTATTTATATTTAAAAATGACATCTGCGTAACCATTTCCAACAACTTCAAGTCGGTCAACATAGATTGCGCGTGTTAATAAACCCTATGTTAGCGAACAATAGTCAATTTAGTTTAGTAGCAGTTGTGGTCAGTTGTGACCGCGATGTGGTCAACACTCAGACACAATGGGATATGATGCTTGCCACTATATTGTGTACCGTGTACTAGTTGAACTTATACAACTATTGTTTCAACAAATTTTAGTGCTTTACGAGTAATGAAGAGACATACTAGGGTTCAGACGCCCATTACACCTGTGTGGACACTCATCATAACAGCCCATTAATGTCCCACTGCAGGGACGGGCCTCCTTTTGTGACGGAGGGATACTTGCCCTACTAATACCACGCTGGCCAAACGGATTGGTATAGGGTTTAATTTCAAGTTTTCCTTCTTTTTATTTCGTAAAGATAATATTCACGGATAGTCCCTTAGTCGGTTTTTACGATACCTACCTATGGGATGAGATGGGGTGGTGACACACTGTATTCTTACTTCGTCACCACACGGAGAAAGATTTAAATGTTATAAAGAAACTTAGAATACGAATGATAACCCAAAAATTCTAAGGTTACACTTGTAATAAGGAGGAAAGGTAAGTAGTTGTTAAACATGTAAACCCCTTGGAGGTCTACAGACCCCCTAGAAGGCACCCTTAGAGGTCTTTTAACAAAGCTACTAATAGAAACACTGTCGTGTGTACCTTCCGTTCTAGATTTAGAAAATTAGAACAAATTTCTAAAACAAATTAGTTAGATCTCTTATTAAAGGTATGAATACACTGAGTATTAAAAAGGCATAGCTACATAATGTTTTAAAACGAAGAGTAACTCATTCAAACGAAAATATCGAATTTATTGAAAATAAAAAAAAATACATGAAATTGTAATTTTTTTTTTATAAAGCAAATCTTCTGAAGTTAGATGGTCTTTGTTTGTCAAAGACAAAAAAACCACATTCGAGATCATGCCATATTTTATGTCACAGGGCTTTATAAAAAAAAACATTTAGTGGAGAAAAATATGTCAGGACAATAATTAATAATGTCACTTCATCGATTAACTGCTAACGATTAGCTACCAACCTCTAAGTTTACTTTAATTAATTTTATAATAATAAAATATGTAATTATACATTAAGTAATGCAATTTTAATACTAAAATAAATAATCATCCCAGTGTGCCCCAAGCTTTAAAGCTGCGCGTGCGCTGCTCCCAGACTTAGAAAGTCTGATAACGTGATAAGTGTATCACGAACCTTACCATATTAGGTGTCCACTAGTTTTGTACTACATTTATATAAAACTTGCATACGAGCTTATATTACTATGTAATTATACCTACTTATATACATAATCTTACGCCTTTCTCATGGGGTAGGTAGAGACTAGGTACTGAGCGCTATGTATTTGGATCCGTCCAAAGACATCATCATCATCATCTCAGCCAATTGACGGCCACAGCTGGACATAGTCCTCCTCCAAATATTGACACCTTGTGCGGTCCTAGGCTACCCTCATCTATCGGTTTCGGTTTGGTGGGACACATCCGACCAAAACATGCTTTTAAAAAAAAAATACTCTTAAAAGGATCGAGCCGAGTTCGCAGGTTCTTTATTATTTAATCTAATTACCATCCTTTATTTCTAAGCTGTTTTCGAGTTATTAATCAGCTTCAATATGGTCATATTACCATGTTTTTATACATAAAATTTTTAAAAAAATTTACTCTTTAGTATAAACATGAGTTCATAACAGAACCATAAACAAAAAATCATAAAAAAGGAGTAATACGTTTAGTTAACAACGTGATAACAATTTTGACATAACGGTTTCTAAACGTTTTGTTGTCTTAAAATGTTGTTGACCTCTTTACTGCATGCAGTTATTACATATTACCATGTCTATATGAAATATGATAATTTAAAAAGATATCCGAAATGAACAGGAAAGTAATTTTGAGGTTCTTTTTATTTTAGAGTTTTTATATCCGTGTGGTGACGGAGTAAGAAGACAATATGTCACCACCCCATCTCATCCCATGGGTGTCGTAAAAACCGACTAAGGGACTATCCGTGAATATTATCTTTACGAAGTAAAAAGAAGGAAAACTTGAAATTAAACGCTATACCAATCCTTCTGGGCAGCGTGGTATTAGTAGGCCAAGTAGCCCTCCGTCACGGGAGGAGGCCCGTCCCTGCAGTGGAACATTAATGGGCTGTTATGATGATGTTTTTATAAAGAAATCTCGTAACTATCTTACGAGCACGAGGTCGCAGGTTCGCTTCTCAAGCAAGACATTTGCTTGTGGTATCCACATTATTGTCCTGATGTTCGTCTGGGATGTTTTTGTATCCATTGAATTTATACCGTTATTTTTAAATATTATATTCTATATTAGCTGATACCCGCGGCTTCACCCGCGTTGTTTAGGTAGGATAAATGTGATTCTACTCCCTAAACTACCTATATTCAAAATTTCATTAAAATCCCTTTAGTAATTTTTGCGTGAAAGAGTAACAAACATCCATCCATCCATCCAAACATAAATCCTCACAAACTTTCGCATTTATAATATTAGTAGGAAGGATATTCTATATGTTTGTAAAATGCCCGCGACACAGGGCATCCCAATTACGGAAGTTGTCTTTTTCATCATCATCATATCAAAGGACCTCCACTTTTGGCCATAGGCCTCCTGTAAATATTGCCACCTTGCGCGGTCCTGTGCTTCCTCATCCATCGGTGCCTCGACATCTTAACTAAGTTGTCTTTTTAAAAGAAACAAAAGAAGTTCACTCAATTGTGATTTTGACAATGACAATACAAAGTTAATGACACAAGAGTTATGGACCGGACCGTACGCCCACACTTATATGTATTAAATTAACCAGTCTTACAATTACCATGTTGACTTTATTTGGGGTTCAGTACCATTTATTTTGACGACCTCGGTGGCACGACGGTAGCGCAAGCGGCTGCCGTGCAAGAGGTTGTGGGTTCGATCCCCACGCAGGACAATAATTTGTGAGATCCACAAATTATTGTCCTGGTCTGGGTGTTCTTTGTGTCCGATAATTGATGTTTGTAAAAGGTCCCCGCGACACAGGGCATGATACCTAGTGCGGGAGTTGTCTTTTTTAAAAAAAAATTAAGGGCGTTTATAGGGCCCACTAGCGCCGCGAATTGAAAAAACATCATATTTCGGAAATAGGATCAATAATGCAAAATGTTGTTTACTAAGTCTTGAGAAAAGGCGATAAAGTATTTGTGAGTATAACATACTCTGAACACTTTAAATGTTTTAAAATTAGTTAAATATCGAATTCGAAAAAGTGTTGAGAGAGTGTTAATATAAAAACAGTAATAATAAACATTTACGTGGGATTCAAACCTACAACCACATACAATACAGCTGCGGGCAAGACAACCAACATGCAACCAGACGAAACCGCTATTAAAACTACTATGGAATAAATTTTCATTCAATTTCAAGCACAGACCTCAAACCCGGTAGTAAGTACAGTACCTCAAAGTACCCACAACATAACGGCGTACACCCACATGGGTATTTAATAGCATTGCCATTGGATTTTTATTACTTAGAGACTTGAAATAAAAATGTTTTTGATAGCTTTTATATTGAGAACCACCACGACGTAAAGGTTCTTGTAGCTGGTACCATGGTAACAGCTGTTGCTTGCCTGTGAAAGTCCCACTGCTAGGATGAGATTCCTTTATGGAAACTTGGACCCTCTTCGATATGAGGCTCGCTTAGGAGCAGGCCAGCAATGGTCGGGGGCAAGAGTCATGATTTCTCGGCCTCTGACACACGTGAGAGACAGAACACTGTGGGTATTAGTCCGTAGAAGTCTGACAGACCGCTCACCCCTCTCCCTGCCGGGCAGAGGAACAGAAGGAGGATTTCAATCATAACATCCCATTAATGTCCCCCTACAGGGACGGGCCTCCTCCCGTGACGGAGGGATACTTGACCTACAAATACCACGCTGGCCAAACGGATTGGTATAGTGTTTAATTTCGAGTGTTCCTTCTTTTTATTACGTAAAGATAATATTCACGGATAGTCACTTAGTCGGTTTTTACGACACCCATGGGATGAGATGGGGTGGTGACACACTGTATTCTTACTCCGTCACAATCCGACATAAAACTGTACTAAAGCATAAAAAGAATTGATAAAAGGTTTTATGTCATGTTTGCATTCTTGTAGCTACCGTAAAGCCACTAACATAAGGGACTAGCCTTTTCCGTGTTTGTAAGAAAATTTGTCCATCCATCCATATCAGCCTATGGACGTCCATTGCTGGACATAGGCCTCCTCCAAAAGTTTCCACTCTGCGCGGTTAGAAAATTTGGCCTGCCAAAATTAAAGGAAAAGTATGGGCTGTATCTTTGACTGTACATAGTAGATCCTAAGACATCATTGAAGTGGCGTGGCACCTTCTATTCCTAAATATTTACGAGCCTAGTCAACGATGTATTAGTAGGCCAACGTAGGAAAGTCCGTTACTTCTGGGTGGTTTCCGCAGTGCAAATTTAATAGGCTATAAAATTCACTGTTTGCCATATATGTATGTTCTTAAAGCTATACGTGTAAAGCCTAGCTTCTGCACTTAAAATATCCTGGTGTTTTCCTTTGAATAATCTCTTATTCTTATATGTATTTGGATAAAGAAATCTCAATAACTTCATGTCTCTGAGGACTGTATGCGTCAAAGGCATCGAAAGACTCGAAATAACAGAAAACACGACTGTCAAACTGATTTCCGACACACTAACGGCGCTTGTACACGGTAAGAAAAATCGCCGGGCCTACGCAAGAATTCGTGTCGTTTCTAAGCACGACCTGTGTACACAGCGCCGGCGATGCATAAGAAAATTTTCTTGTCTGCGCAAGACAAGACACGGCGAACGTTGTTGCGGAGGGCGGGGAGCGGTGTAGTAGGGTATCATACTTGTTTGCTTTCTAGTTAACATTTTTACTAAAGGAAACTCACACTGATTATCACACTTGTTATTACTTGCGCGCCCTACGCCCGTCTGACGACTGTACGAAAAAAATCCTGGCGTGTACACGTTCCGAATTGTCTTGTCTGCGGAAGACAAGAAAAGTTTTCGTGTACGAAAAAGACAAAATTCTTGACGTCTACACGAAGATTTGTCTTGTCTGGCGTAGACACGGCGATTTTTCTTACCGCGCACAAGCGCCGTAAACCTAGAATAAAATGCAACCGCGAATAACTTTATGTCCGAAATAACTTTATCACGAATTTTTATTCTGGCACTTTATCATGCAGCACTCCAAGCTTTATATTATTATCTATAAATAGATAAATAAATAATCCTCACACATTCACACAGCGCCACCTAGTCCCAAACTAGGCAAAGCTTGTACTATGGGTACTAGACATCGTAACACATACTTAAATACTTTTTTTATTTTGTAAATACATACATATTATACATAGAAAACACTCAGACCATTGCAAACAATCATGTTCATGCACACAAAGATTTGCATTGAGCGGGAATCGAACCCGAGACCTCTGCGTAGCAGCCATGTAATATACCGACAGCGCCACAGAGGTCGTCGTATAAAGCACCAAATTCCTTTGCTCCTAGTATATACAAGCGTGATGTTTACCAACATAATATCAACTCATCGTATGTTCACCGTATAAAAATGTACCTACAATGCACAAATCACACATTGAGTGAGGTACATTAAACCCACGTGCCACACACGCATCGCGTTTATAACTTGAATTAGTGTTATGTGGGACAAGTTTATAAGAAATAGCGATTTAAAATATAGCTACAAATTGCAGAATGCTAAAAACCAATTATGGCAAACTATTATTATGACAAGGACAATTAG
This sequence comes from Schrankia costaestrigalis, assembly GCA_905475405.1. Taxonomy (NCBI): domain Eukaryota; kingdom Metazoa; phylum Arthropoda; class Insecta; order Lepidoptera; family Erebidae; genus Schrankia; species Schrankia costaestrigalis. The sequence goes on along the minus strand of FR997852.1, from coordinate 5,100,442 downwards.
TTATGCCTAACTTATTACGACAATTTAAATTATAACAAAAACCATTATGAGAAAAAGGGATCCCTTGAAAAAAGAATTGAAAAATTTGAAACCTGTTTTTTTACTAATAAAAAGATAATGAATTAACGTAAAAATAAGACAACCGATTTTATTTTAAAATCCAACGAAACAGAATAAACTTTAAAAATATGCAAGTTTGAAATTGTTAACATTTAAATCAGATAGAAATGGAAATGTATAAGGCTATTGTGCGAGGTTGTGATTTTGAATCCTACTCAAGATAATTCTTTTTGTGATCCACAAATTATTGTCTCGAGCCTAGATAGAACATCCATTACGATTTAATATACTTATGTCTGGAAAAGTTCTAGCGACACATGGCTCCCGATGGCTCATGGCGATACCTATTACAAGAGTTGTCTTCTAAACTTAAAATAAAAACCTATTCACGTAACGCTGTCTCTCACAACTTGTGCGGTACTAAGCACAATAAACTGCATTCTTATCAATGAACATCTACTGCATGATCACAATATAAATCATTAATTATACCACGGAGAAGTTTATAAAACCTACGCAATAACACATCTATAAATATATCTATGTAGGAGGGAGTTTAGGGATCCGTATTTATATCTTACAAGGTCTTTTATTCGAGTAGTTTACGTTACATTAATGTCCCACTGCAGGGATGGGCCTCTGCATGATTGGTACAGTGCAATATGGAAAAAAATGTTGTAACAAATCAACACGGTTAGACAAATTCTTGTTGTCGTAAAAATTATATTAGCCAATTTTTCGTTAGTCATTTTTTACGACACACAAGGGATGCTTAACCTACTATTATTACTATGAACTGATTCTGTATTCTGTTGTTTTTGTAAAAATAACACAGACGTTTTTTTATTAAGTAAGTAATACTAAATCCACTAAGTTCAACCAGTTGCACTTCATTAATAGCATTAAGTCAATTTTTACGACACTCAAACGTTGATGCTTGTTGAACACACAAACGATGTTAGATTAGTGTGTCAATAAATTTAAGACTACTCCGCAACAGTGATGTAAACACAGCAACTAATCAACCTAGACACTCATGTACCTTAATACCTTGAAATAAGACACAATTTCAATGTTTAACTTGATGTGTTGCTGTGTGTACAACATTATTTACCAAATAATTTATCTATAACAAATAAATAATGTTAATTTATATTTGGTTTAGATGCATCCGGCTTTACATAACACTCTGTTTATAGTATTCATGTTTAAACATAGTTTAAATTAGCACAAGATCACCTCCAGAGGCTCTACCATGAATAAGGCAAACTACATACATACATACATAAATTCACGCCTTATTCCGGCCGGGGTAGGCATAGACGAATAAGGTAAATTTTAACCATATAACCCGATAACCATAGTTACTTATTTTGCAAATACGTATACTTTTTATTTGCTATCTTTTTTTTTCGTGTAGTCATCATAACATCCTATTAATGTCCCACTACCGGGACGGGCCTCCTCCCGTGACGGAGGGACAGTTGGCCTACTAATACCACGCTGGCCAGATGTATTGGTATAGGGTTTAATTTCAAGTTTTCCTTCTTTTTATTTCGTGAAGATAATATTCACGGATAGCCCCTTAGTCGGTTTCTACGACAGCCATGGGATGAGATGGGGTGGCGACATAATTGTATTCTTACTCCGTCACCACACGGTTTCGTCTAGTATTCGTAGTAAAAGCACAGTTCAATTATACATATTTACTACCCGTGCAGATAACCGTAGGATTAGAAATCCTAACGTGATAAAAGCTTTGTTTAAAATGTCTGAAAACCGTCTGTGAAACGCTGTTTTTTAAATGTTTTAGGCTCCATTCGCATGAGCGCTTTTTTAACGCGCGTTAAAAATCCGTCGAAATAGAACAAATGCGTCGAAATCGTTCCTCGTCGTTGGAAATAGAACACAATTTCCAACGCCGGCGCCGAGCGATAAAAAAGCGTCGCGTTAGAAAAGCGCTGGCTTGTGAACAGGAACATAGTAATGCATTTGTTCTGTTCCGACGCTTTTTTAACGCGCGTTAAAAAAGCGCTCGTGCGAATGGGGCCTTACTGTCTTTGCTTCCACGCTCTTTGTTGTCTGCATCGCAAAGCCACGTCAAATAAATCACAAGATACTTATAAAATGCTAACACAACTTAACATAACAATAATCGTTATAACTTATAACAATAAAATAACAAACGATAACAACATTACATTTATATAAACATGAAAATATGTATGTTTTTACAATATCGCAATAGTCATAAAGCCATATCATTTCTCTATATCTATCTCGCTTGCACTTATGCCCGATTTACATATCGACAAGTACAGTAGCGAGTTGAGTAGTATTTTAAGATTAAGTTGATTTAAATAGAGTTCCATCCTATTTTTTGGCGAGTTAAGTACGAAGTAGCCCCCTCTCTCGCGTCTCGCAAACTTAACTTGCCAAAAAATAGGATGGAGATCTATTTAAATCAACTTAATCTTAAAATACTACTTAACTCGCTACTGTACTTGTCGATGTGTAAATCGGGCATTACGGGTCTTCTATTCCTATATATTAGCTCCTATCTCTTTTTGGAGTACTCTGATGTTAACGTGTTTTCTATAGTAATAAACAAAACAGCATGAATGAAAACGTAAAACAACTTTTTAATCTATTTTTATATCCAAGCTTGGTGTTGTCTGGTTGTATTTAAATACGTCGCGTGGGTTGCCAGATATAAAAATAAATGTTTGACAATTTGTATTGTTGGAGATACGTTTGGAAATAAAATGAGTTTAGTTTTTTTCTGTTTGTAGTCTTGTTCAGTGGATTTATTTGTAAGAGTTTGAGCGTAAGAACTATTGAACAACTACATTAATGAGATAACTTTAGTTTTATAGTAAGTATATCGTAATGTCATTCTCATTTATCGTCGTCATACCAGCTAATCCCGCCTTTTTTTAATATGTTAAAACTTGGGTTCACGGTATTGTGACTAACGAACTTGATGAAAAGCGTGAAACATTAAATCTGCATTTATAGCTAAGTGCAAAAATATTTAAAAAAAAAATATTCACATATGCGTGTAATTGGCAGTTTCGGTAAACACAGACTTTACATCAAAAGACCATTAATAAAATTACCCACTTCAACATCAGACCTAATAAATCTAATAAGAGCAATTTCCGTCTAACAGCAAAACAAATTAAAAAATAAAAGGGTCACATGAGCGCACCCTATCAACCCCATATTAGGTTGTCCCGTTAAATAGCGTCCCGCAGTTAAACTTGAACCATCCAAGGCATAATAATCTTTATCTCCATTTAACTAGGTATAAATTCCAATAAACACAATCATCAATACCTAAGAAGAAATGACCAGTATAATTTGAGCTACAACTAATACCGTGGTTTACTTAACCATAGAGCCTGGCGATGGATCTAGTTATATTTTGAGGTCACATTGACTTGGATCAATCGACTTCTCAAGCTGTCCAAGTTAATGTTTTAATAGGAAACCTGACAGTCTTTTTAAGGTACCATTTTATTTTTATCTCTCTCCTATTCTATGTTAGGGAAAACATATTAACTTTGGAATTAATAGCGGGTATTGCAAAAAAGTACGACGTTTATCCATTTTACCGCCATGTACGGACAATTTATGTCACGTCAACTGTCAGTTTGACGTCTGATTAATGTCATTTTGACAAGTACTTTTTTTAAAGGTAACTCTATAATGACTAAAAAGATATTTGTTCCTGTTTAGATCAAGTAATATTAAGTATTTACCTTTACTTTAATAGTAACTCTTGTAGTGATGGAAGGGAACTTCGGTTAGTTAAACATTATGTATTAGCAAATTATTGCCGATTGTTGAGAAGCCTGAAAGCTTTATTTAAGACAATAAAAACGAACAATCAAATTAACCCTTTTTTGATATTTTAAGAAACGTCCTTTATAACAACATATTTTAAATATTCATCTCATCCTTGAGGTGGCGAAGCAAGAAAACAAGGTGTCACCATCTAATGACATTCCATGGTGTCGTAAGAGAAGAAGGAAAACTTGACAAAAAGCCATAAACTAATCTAGCATACTATTGCTAGGCCAAATTTAACCCGTGCCTTCAGAAGCCCATTAATGAACTCTTATCTAACAGGGTTACTAAGTAGGCAAAAACAGAGAACTAGAATAATTAACCTAATTATTAATAGAAGGTATTGTATTAACAAACTGGGTCATGGTATGCACGCGAACTTACCATGAATAATAATCAATGATTTAGTATTTAATAGCACTGTTTGACGTTTAGACCCTGTAAAATACTAAGTATTGTTTAACCACTGAATTAATAATTAGCCTTGTGTTATTTTTTACAAGGAAGGCCGTTAAGAGCTGTGATATCCACTAATCTAACCTGGGATATATAAAAACACCAAGTAAAACAGTAAGTAGGTACACAGAACAACAGCACATCTCCCCGCCACGAGTGATAGATGCAGAGACAACAGAGGGCGCTGTATTTGATCTGTGTTCTACATTTAATTTAAACACAAGGGCTAACAGGAGTCGACGATACGTGACAAATGGAAAGAACACCGTGTGTTTGAATTGGGTTTAGGTCTGACATGCCCGTGACAGTGACAGCTTTCAGTGTCATGTTCTTTCAGGCTATGAGTGAAGTGCACTTAGGTATAATGGAAAAGTGTAGGTAATACTTTCCATACTCTTTATGGTGTCGGTAAGAATACCGGTGTGACCATACATGTTTTTAAGCGGGGTAAATTATACTTGGTGGCCAACCATCAGAGTCCCTGTCTAACGGCATTACGGGTAGCGGTAGTCAACTTTATATTTCCTCCGTAACCGCGGTGTCATCACCCTAACGACTCTCAAAAAATATTAACGAAGGAAAATAACTTTTATTTTTTTAGTCAAATAAGTTTAATTAACAATACACATTATTTTCCTTTGCTACCATGTCTAAATAATGTTTGTCGACGAATCTTACTTTGGTCAATTTCAGATTTTGTCGTCGATTCACTCATGATTTAATCGTTCTGTCGGCGAAACGTTCGTAGTTCATAATTCATAATTCATTTAATCTTTACAATTAAAACCTTATCTACACAATTTTGTAATGTACATTAGTACCTATCTTATAATCTAGCCTGAACTAGGTAATCCTGTGTTTGTAGTGGAAAGGTTCTGTCGGTGAAAAACTCATAATCGAAATGTTCTGTCGGCGTCTCATTCGGCAGAGTAACGTTTGTCGGTGGTATGTTTCGGTAACACAAAGACGTTACAAATTTGCAACTCGTAGCAAGAAACTAAAACGGCGGCATACACACAGTACCTATTCCTTATTCAAATTCAAAAGTAAACAGTCAGGCGTTGTCTGTTTCCCATCTCACTAAGTTCACAACATTTGCTCCAATTCTAACCTCCGGCTTCACAACTAATGAATCCTTTACGCAATACGAAACGCTTTGATTATAAGTTCGGTAAGTCGATACACGTGTTTGGCGTTCTTTTAGTAAAATAAGCTGTTAATGAATGTTCTATAACTGTGCTTCCGGACTTTTCAAACGTTGGTATTGCAACATTTGTGTCGTACTAACTAGGTGTTTGGTTTTGAGGGTTTGGGGACTGTTTGCTTTACTTATATCATCAGCATTCTGTCATCTGCATAAGAGTTATAGAATCCAGGTTGTTTCTGTAGTGAGGGAGCGAAATATTAGGGATGTCTAATTGATGTTAAGAACGTCTGTAGACTAAGAACGGCGAAGACGAAGTTCTCCGGAGAACTTCAAACTTCTTCATACTACGCTTGAACTTGTAAAGGAAGAAGAAAATACGAGTACATGTGGCGGATGTTCGTTCCACATCTTTATTGTTAAGCAAAGGAATTTATGTTTTCAATCTTTTGAATTCGTGGGTAGCAACAAGCAACAACCGCCTTACTGTGACAACGAAACTGACCACGAGCGAGTGTCCCTAAAGCTAGTTGTCAAATTGTTACACATTAGGTAAGACAATTTGACAACTAAAGTTAACTTAACCGAATTTTTAGCGATTTTAAGGTACGAGAATTGACATGAAGGACTCCGTAAATAATATTGCTTGTCGTTACAGGTACCTATCTAAAATTAATACTGGGCATTACTTCCCCTGACCTTGCTCTAGCTTGTCTACAGGTATACAACAGACACTTATGCGAAGGCGCAAACATGTTACTCATAGTGGTCAGGATTCTGAGTTTCCGTGCAAGATCAAGGTTTTACAACACTTCGGATTTTTTAAAGATGAATATACATAAGAACTTACCTCGACAACTTGACGGAGATCTTCTACGTAAACGTTTTCCGTTTGTACTATTTCAGCGCATACACGTTCTAATTGTGACAGGCCAGCCATTTCATCTACCAACTGTGTGCCTGTGGAAAAAGTTTCAATCAAATCAATCAACTAGCCTATTGCAGTCTACTGCTGGACATAGGCCTCTCCAACACGCGCCACAGAACACGGTCTTGCGCCCTTCTTGGAAAAGATTATTATAGATGAAAAAAAACACAGAATAACTGTATATTGACATATTAGGAAAGGCAATGAGCAATGTCCAGCAATGGGGCTTATGACTCTGGCAAACTTGAGTTGATGAGTATTGTTGATGAATGATATCAACAAGAATCGTAAGGATCTCACTGCACTTAAGCCAATTAAGAGGCTGAGCTACTTCATAGACAATATCTCTGATAAAGAAGAGAAACTTGACACAATTCAGCTCCTCGGGTAGAGGGTCATTAAAGTTAACTCGTTATAAATGCTTTGACAAGCCTTCGGACTAGTCTTGTTTTCAAATGCCAAGTTTACTCTACCACTAAAGGACTAAGGAAGGAAGTCCCTGTTTCGAAAGTGGGTTTGTAAAATCAAATAAAACTTACTTGTAGTATCTTGTGAATTTCTCTCTTCAGATGTACTAGCTGTCATCATCCCGGCATTGTTGACGAAATTATTGCTGCCATTAGCTGAGGTCATGTCTGCATCGCTGTGATCATCCAAACTTTCTATCGAAGCCAAGTACGCGGAGTTCACACCTCCTTTATTCTGAACTCCGCTGCTCGATGTAGAACTGGATGACGCAATCGAACTCATTGACAACGGTCTTGATACCTCCACAACAGGAGGATTCAGTCTTATAGGCTCCTTATCACATTTAAGATTCCCAGTTGAACTAATCGCTTCAGGGTATACAGTCTTCGACAAAAGTTTCGGCGGATTTTCATTCCTATTTAAAAAGTCTTTTCGATGCAAGCTGTTTGTGCCGGCGTGCACTTTCGGTATTTTGGACAGTGACACTACAGGAGTTTTCGGTTTAACGGGAGAATTATCTTTCGAAGTTAACTTTATATCGAATTCTCTATCGTTACATGTAATAGAAAGCTCGATAGATTGATCTATGTAAGGCAACGATAATGATTCAAAAGCAGTTTTATTATTTACAGGGACATCGTAGATTGCTGGCCGATTATTTGTAGGAACGTCATATGTTTGAGGATCGTCTATTTTAAAATCAGGTTTTAAAGGCAATTGAGGAGCTTCGATAACCTCACTTTTAGTTTTAAAGTTTTTAATGGCACATGGTTGATCGTAGATTTCTACAGATGGTAGAATTTCAACACCTGATTGTGATATTTTAGATGTTGCTCCAACTAAAGGGATATTAGATTTTCTTATTGACGTTCTACCTATATTACCTGCTTTCTTCTGAAATTTTAATGTAGTTGGTTCATTCGCACCAGACAACATTCGTTTAACATTCGGAGATAGATTATCAAACGCTGTTTCCGGTGTTTGTTTAATTTCTTTGAAAGTCCTTTGAAGTTTATTTATAGTGTTACACTTGTCAACTTGCTCACTGGCACTGTCTTGATCACTTTTAGTTCGAACAGAATACAAATAACTTTTATTAAAATTTGCAATCGGTAATTTTACTCCTCCTGATGTCATTGTTGGTTTTTCTTCAATGATTGCTATCTCTAGTTCTTTTGTCACTATTTTTACTGGTGGGTCATTTCTCGCGTCCTTTGCTGTTTCTAGTGTATTCGCTTCTGGTCTTATGCTCTTTTCTGGTTCGAGTAAAGAGTCATAAATACCTATGAGCGTTGGTGTTAGATCTGTCGTACTACCTGCAACAAGAGAAAATACGACGTAAGTAAAAACATGTCAAATACACTGGTGATATTAAAGTTTAAAATTTAATTTTACGCTAGATATCTATTTTATGCTCTATCATAATTATGGTGACAGACTATAATTCTAAATGTTACCACCTTTTCTCAATCCGTGAGATTCGTAAATGACGACTAAAGGAAGCAGAAGAGAAATACAGTAGCCATACTACTAACGCAATACCCAAACGAATTGCTATGGAGTTCGTTAAGTAGTAACTGAAACTAATATAAAGCTAGCTAGTTTCGTAAAACTACTAAACTAGCTAGCTTTATATTAGTTTCAGTTCATCACTGGACAAGTCTTTGCAAGGCTGGTGAAGATATGATCGTCAACAAGTTAATTCATTTAGTGATTACCCTAACGACAGATCTTAATAACTATCAATGAATATTAAATAGATAGAAAACTCTCAAACAAAATTATAGTGCAATAAAATTTATTTTATTATGCAATCAATGTAAGTCGTAAATACGTTTTTTTATAATTGTCTTGCGTAAATGTTCAATTACTTTTTTAATCTGTATGTATAGTCGAAAACTAAATGGCTTTATCACCTCTAGAGTTAATGTTAGTTGCATGTTGCATGTCATAAAACTATTAGGTTCAATATCGCACAACAAAACATCAGCTAAATCTTGACGCTACTTTGACATATCAGTTCTTTTGTATTAGCAAATAGTCGTTAGATATTTATAAAAACAAATAGTAAAGTCAACGTTATTGACTGTTACTAGAGTATATTTTCGGTAAAACGTTTTATTCTAATGAATTTTTCTCTTTTTTACTTCTATGTCCATCCCTATCATTTCTTGCATGACGTCATTGGTGCATATTTCAATTTAAAGTTTTCGTAATTTTCTAATATAAAACAAATAAGGGTAAACCACCTAATCGTTAGAAGTCCTACAATTATTGGCACTTAAGAGTTAAAAGTGAGTAAAAAGAAAGAAAACACTATAGATTATCCAAGTTCAGTATGATTATTCAAGTTCAAATATTATTTATTTAATATTTTTATCATATTTTATTTATTTCATGTGACAAAATAGCAACAATAAATTTAACAGAATCCTTTTATGGGCATTAGTGCCAATAATATTTATTTAATCACATAATAATGATTAAGTAAAAGCAAAGATTAAAGTATTTTATAATTTTATTATATTTTATATTTTAGTCTGACACGAAATCCACTCTTAAGGTGCCAACAATTGGGTGGCTTACCAGCCAATATTTAAATTCTACATTTTCACTTTTTCTGAAATGACAAGCTTGTAATGTCACAAGTAACAAGTTGACTTTAGTTTTAAATTATTTAATGGTTTTTCATGGTATTTCACATAGAAACTCTACAGTTTAATATAGTGACATTTGTATTGTGTTAGTAGATATTATTATTTATTGCGTTGAATTGAAAGTTTAAAATAGATTGCACTTTTAATCTAAGCATAGTTTTGAATGCGGTCAACCAATGACGTCGAGCTCACGCATCAACATTAAATAACGATCTTAATGAATTTGAATTATGATAGAATTTTTTGTCAAAACTGTTAAAGCCATTTCGTTTTCGAGTATACATAATAGAAAATGTTGTTATGTTGAAAATTTATAATATAATACCGTTTGAAAATCATTTTAATCAAACCGAAGGGCTTGCATAAAGATGAATGTACCTACACGAACCAAAGTACAAAATGAAATAGGTTCCTGCCTCGGTGGCAAAGAGGTCATGTACGCAGCTGCCATGCTAGAGATTATGGTTTCAAATCCCATGCTAGATAATTACATGTGCGATCTACAAATTAATGTTTAGGGCCTGGATATTCTTTGTGTCCGTTAATGTCATATCCATAACACAGGGCTAGATAGCTCTAGTGCTTGAGATCTGCATGTCAATTCTCATTCCTTAAAATCGTTAAAAATTCGGTTAAGTTAACTTTTAGCTGTCAAATTGTCTTACCTACCTATTGTGTGACAATTTGACAACTAATGGTTATCAGAATTTTTAACAATTTTAAGGTACGAGAATTGACATGCTGTTTAAAGAAAAATCAAACTATTAATAACCTAATGATAGATATAGTTTTTACGAGTACGACACCCTGTCTGTCAAGTTTAAAAGGTATGTGATTACGTAAATGTTTTGACTACTAAAAGCCTTTTAAGAATATTAAACCTACTTCAAACCAATCTTTTAATGGAAAGCAATGACTTGAGTTTTTTAAACTTTTCGCTTTTATACAGACAATAATATTATGAATCATGGCTACAAATACAATCAAACACAATGACATTATAGTATCTATTTATTAACTTAGCCTTCCTTTTAACCGAATTCAAAAAAGGAGGACGTTACTCTATTCGACCATATGTTTTTTTAAGTATGTTCGCTGATGATTTCTTTGTATAAGAACCGATTTAGATGATTTTTTTTTTAGAAAAGTTTTGATACCCTTCAGCATAGTCCCATAGAAATTTTATCAAAATAGGTTCAGTAGTGGTTTTTATCTATAAAAATATGAAATGTTTGTAAAAAATCAATGTGAGACTGCATGTTTCTAGATAATAGATTAACTCACGACTGGTTTCTATGTGGGTAGGAAGATATTACCATAGTACAAATATATACAGTATTTCGACTTCATAGAAACGGACGAAACGCGAGTTATACCTACATGCTCACGATAGCGCCGGCTTTGCGGAGAGAACAGTCGCGACTGTGCCGCAGTAACCAGCGGGAAAGTAGGTAAAATGCAATTAAAAAGCTCGAAGTGGGCAGCCCTCCCTATCGCATGTTTACGTACCGCGCAACCGTAGGCATTTAGATAGAATACTGGTTGTACTGTGATATTACTGAGCGATATACAGGAATGTATACGAAACAAAGCATGTTTGTAAGTATTATAATACTTTTTTTTATCACAGATAAAACTAATAAACTTGTAATTCGATACAAGATCGTTTTTATCTGAACCAAAAAGAATAGAGTATTAAATCCATAGATAAGCTAAAGGTAACAGATAACATAAAGTATCTTGTAGCATGACACGCGGCGTTCTATTTATTATTATGTTAAATCTACTTTATGGGCATCGTGTAAGGTAAGCGTGTACTTAGATGATGTAACCTAAGCTTTATAGATTTATTTGAACACAGCATCTTATTATAATGTCTTTCGTTTTACAACTAGAATTTGGTAAAAACAATGAAATCACTTACTTTTACGTAGAATTCTGATTTTTTTCTAGAATTTGTCTTATAGGACGCGTACAAAAAAAAATAAACAATTTTTTTTTTTTCTTACACAAGATAATTTATTTTCTCGTTTAGAGACATAGTTATGTCGTGAAAAAAAAAATGACAAAGTAAATATTGTTTATTTTTTTTTGTATACCGCACAAGGTGGCAATACTTGGAGGAGGCCTATGTCCAGCAGTGGCCTTCGATTGGCTGATATGATGATGTATATATTTAACAAATTACATGAATACCAGAGACGAAATTGAATTAAATCATAAATTGTACAATCCCTCTAGAGAAGGACCACTATCAAAGAAAAATAAGAAACTTGACACAAACATAGCCGCTAGAAAAGGCAAAATACATTTTTTTGTTTATAAACACAAGCGTCATATCATACGTCCACCGTCAAAGTATACGCTTACCTTTTCATGCACTATTTTTTTTTCTTTTTATTCTTTGTATACAGATAAACCAAGAATTATTTTTTTAAATCAATGTTCGTCCATGATTAAGTGACATAACATAGACAAAAGAGGAGGCAAAGCATTATTAGAATAGCTCTTGTTTAAATTATATCGAATTACAACGGTCAAAGAATTACAAAAAATACTTTTTGTATCATAACTTATCGATGCGTGGTTGTATCGGATTACTTAGTTTTTTATAAGCAAATAGATAGTATGTAGGTACCTATGTATGTATGTTTTTATAAAAACAAATTTTTGTAATTTTACTAGGTGCTGTATTTTTTCACATAAACACAGTAACTTATTCACACACAATTTAATTAAATTTCGCATTCTTAAAAAAACGGCGGTTTTTGTTTATAATTATAATGCAATATTTATCTAATTGAAAAACCTTTTAAACTGTTTAGAGTGTGTTATACAAATACTTTATTGCCTTTTCTCAAGACTTTGTTACCAACATTTTGCATTATTGATACTATTTGCGAATTATGATTTTTTTTCTATTGGCGGCGCTAGTGAGTCACGTAAAGGCCCTTAACTAATAGATGTTTTTGACATTACATACCTAAACCTTTTTGCAGCATATTCCAATACAAGAAGTATAAAATAAATAAGTTTATCACAGAGCAACTACGACGTATGTAGAAAGTTAATGCGTATTAGAAATTGAAAGTAGTAATATCAAGAACATAATCAAGTTACATATTTTATTTATTGTTACATGTTATCTATATGGATGACATTTGCATAATGAATACATGTAGTGATACAATTATATCTTGTATTAGCTGTGGAAAGATCTTAGGAGTGGTACTACTGAGAATTCATTGTTATTAGGTACATATAAAGTTAACACTCACACTCTCTCTCTCTCTCCGTGTAGTGACGGAGTAAGAATACAATATGTCACCACCCCATCTCATCCCATAGGTGTCGTAAAAACCGACTTAAGGGACTATATTCACGATATTATCTTAACGAAATAAAAAGATGAAAAACTTGAAATTAAACCCTATACCAGTCCGTTTGGCCTTAGTAGGCCAAATATCCCTCCGTCACAGGAGGAGGCCCGTCCCTGCTGTGGGACATTAATGGGCTGTTATGATAACACACTCTCAACACTTTAAATGTTTTTCAATTTGTTACAATTAAGTATATCTTGTATTAGCTGTGGAAAGATCTTGGGAGTGGTACTTCTGAGAATTCATTGTTATTATAAAGTTAAAGTATTAGACGGCCTCTATGGCGCAGTCGGTGTATAACATGGCTGCTACAAAGAGGTCTTGGGTTTCGATTCCCGCTCAATGCAAATCTTTGTGTGCGTGCATGAACATGATTGTTTGCATTGGTCTAAATGTTTATAATATGTAAGTATGTACTTAATAACAAAAAAAAAGTATTTAAGTATGTTTATCCGTTGTCTAGTACCCATAGTACAAGCTTTGCTTAGTTTGGGACTAGATGGCGTTGTGTGAATATGTGAGGCATATTTACATTTTTATATTTAATACTGAGCCAATCATTTTGTACATTCTCACATTTTCAAGTACATTGACTACTTACTTGAAAAGCTATGAGTTATAATAAGTATTTAAATAAACATCGATACAATGGCATGTCAAGGAAGAGGAACCATAACGTTCATATCGACGCAAGAAAGCGATCTTGTTGTATCTCGAAAAATGCAATTTTGCACCAGAGCTAAAAAACTATTTAAAAAATTCATAATATGAAAACTAGTAGACTTAAAACTATCATATTTTCAATGATGAAATTTTAAAATAAAACCTTCCATTTGCAATTTAACCGGTCATTCTAAGATTATTGTATTTGGATTTAATACTAGATACATCATTTGATTATTAAAATATAAACTTTGATTATGCTGTATCTTAAAAGCAAATGTTTAGACCATCAGTAACTTCTTCTAATTGACTGTTATCAAACTTGCTGTATCTATTTAAAAGTTTTAAATGATAAATGTTAGTTTGTTTTATATGAATATATATTTATTTATCATGGTTTTGTTTTTTGTTGTAAGTAGTATTACTTAATTTGCGGAACACAAACAAAATGCGGTATGTTAAGCAACGAATTTATTTATTGTAATTAAAAATGTAAAAACAGAGTTTCAGGCCTATACGCAAAACAAAATAAAAACAAACAATAAAAAAAAGCTTCATTGGATTAATACTTCTTAAAACCACTTTAGCTAAAGTAAATGGAACGTGACAAATCATACTAAAAATTAGGGCAATTCTAAGAAATGGTCGTAAATTAGAAGAAACAGATGATCTGAATTACTGTTTATCTTCATCGTCTGTTTCTTCCAGAATATCTTTAACTTTTTTATCATATTTTGGTTTTAAATTCTTTAGCGTATGCCTTCTCTCTCCGTGTGACGGTGACGGAGTAAGAATACAATATGTCATCACCCCATCTCATTTCATGGGTGTCGTAAAAACCGACTAAGGGACTATTTCTGAATATTATCCTAGCGAAATAAAAAGAAGGAAAATTTGAATTTAAACCCTATACCAATCCGTCTGGCCAGCGTGGTATTAGTAGGCCAAGTATCCCTCCGTCACGGTAGGACGCCCGTCCCTGCAGTGGTGTATTAATGGGCTGTTATGATGTTCAAATATCACATTAAACACGAACATAAGGAGTCGTCTTTCCACTACGTAATCGCATTCACACTTGGGCGGTCGAGCGCCGAATGACAAATAAGCCGTACGCGCTGCATCTGCGAATGGTCGCGGGGGACAGGGAAACGAATGCCACGTATATTCTAGTAGCCAAAATATTAATTCCTTTAAAATGGGTTAAGTACATTTTTTTAATAGAAAAATACACTGTAAAGTGCTGTAATTGTAGAAATAACGTAAATTGCTGAATGAGCACTTGGTAATATCTCAAGTTGGCATGTAAATCCCGAGCGGCAATTTTGCTGTAACTAAATAAAATTTATATTGTAGTGCGCTGTGAAGGGTGTAACTCCTTGCAAGTAATGCATTTCGGCCGAGGTATATGTCGTAATCTGTGAAGTATACGCAGCAATTATGTTGTATGTATCCTAACATAATAAAACGCGAATTTTGGGTTAGTTACAACATTATTTTCGTTTTGATTCAGAAAAATTGAGGTAAATCTCAATGTCGTATCTAAATAAAAAATAGTCGTAGAAAAATGAAACTGAGATCATTCGATGTGGTATTTTTTTCTGAATCGAATGGTGTATAAAACTCAATTTCGCAATTTTTCGAGATACGACAAAATCGCTTTCTTGCGTCGATATAGTATCATCGGTCATAGAGTAACAGGCAATAGTGAGCGGAAACGACCCATTGAGAGGCCGAAGTTCACTGGCACACCGGGTATGTGTATAGAGTTGTTGATACCTTACTTACATAATCTTGTGGAATTATTTAAAAAAAAATCGGTTAAGTTAACTTTTAGTTGTCAAATTGTCACACAATAGGTAAGACAATTTGACAACTAAAAGTTAACTTAACCGAATGTTTAACGATTTTAAGGTACGAGAATTGACATGCTGATTAAAATAATCAAACATTCTACAGATCACTATTTATTTATAGTACAAAAGATAAAGACTGCACTCGTCTTATTTAACAAACTGTAGCTTTAACTGCGGCAGTGGCAAAGCGGTTGTGTACTCGACTGCCGTGAGCGAATTCGTGGATTCGAAAATAATTATTTGGGAGATTCTTAAGGGCCTTTACGTGGCTCATTAGCGTTGCCAATAGAAAAAAAATCATAATTCTCAAATAGGATAAATAATGTAAAATGTAAAATTAAACTAATTGAAAAACATTTTAAGTATTGAGAGTGTGTTATACAAATACTTTGTTGCCTTTTCTCAAGACTTTGCTATCAATATTTTACATTATTTATGCTGCGCTAGTAGCCCTATAAACGTTCTTATATGGTTTTCTTGAGCCTAAATGTTATTTGTGTCCGTTAATGTCATGTCTGTAAAAGTCCCCGCTCGATTGCTAGTACTGGAGTAGTCATTTATTAAATCGCTAGTGAGGGAGTTGCCTTATAGGGTTAAATTACATCGGCAATATAACTATAGAACTATAGAAATCTATCTTCGATAAACATAATTTGATAAGCAGTTCAAGATACATGGGACATTACAGGTATCCAAAGTAACCTTTTCAACGAGTTTCTACGGCGGTATTAACAACTCTATAACTATCCACTACGGTATATGAGACCCAATGAGTCAGGATATTTCGGCGGTACACGTAACTACGTTCGTGTATTGAACACAGACTTCTTGTGAAGCACTAATTGTTTGTATGTGTAGTGTCTACTGTCGAGAGTTTGAACTCATTTTGTTTGTGTGTGTGAGTGTGTTTGAGCGAAAAGGCTATGCTTTATGTGTGAAAGTTTGCTTGTAATGTAACATGGTAGGTAAAGTCGCTCGTTATTACTTAATTATTATTGACAAGGAGATTAAAGCTTTGGGAAGAGGCTTTTATATAACAGTGGAAGTGTTTTAACTTAAACGCAATGTCTAAAAACTTAAGTTTATTAAAAATCTTCACTTTGTGTATTTATCTACGTTAAATCCAAAGAAGTTGGTAAAGAATAAACAATATTAAAAAAATATGAATCCCAGCTATCAGATGAAATCTTTAGCAAGTTGCACTTTTATTGATACTGGTACAATAGTTTTATAGATTGTTTATATTATTATACCACTTAATCCACAAAAAAAAATACAAATAGCTTTTTTTTAAATTAGTCAAAGTTTTGGTATGCTTTTGACTTAGGAATTCATGATTCAGCCAAGAATGTTTTATCGAATTTTAATTTGAACTTCGCTGTAGGCGGTTATGACTCAACCTTCTATAATAGTTTAACATTTTAGTAAACAATACTTCGTAGTTATTGTTGTTCATTAGTATTGTTGACGGTGTGGTGACGGAGTAAGAATACAATATGTCACCACCCCATCTCATCCCACAGGTGTCGTAAAAACCGACTAAGGGAATAACCGTAACTACTCTTATTACGAAATAAAAAGAAGAAAAACTTGAAATTAAACCCTATAACAATCCGTCTGGCCAGGCGTGGTATTAGTAGGTCAAGTATCCCTCCGTAGTGGGAGGAGGCCCGTCCCTGCATAGTAAACTGGTTTGTATGTATAAGGTACTTGCGGTAAATAAGGGCCACCTTAATCTAAACCTAAATAATTTCTATAAATAAAGGAATATAATAAAATATTTAATATCATGGGAATGTTTATTTCAATATCTGCATCAGAAAGTACTATTACAAGTATTTTCATCTCAATTAGGCATAGTAATCATGATTTTAAAAAACCCTCTCTTTGGCCCTTAATAAACGTATGTAGTTTTATAAGGGCCAAATTTTAATTCAAATATTAAAAGAGTAATCAATTGAAAAAATATTGCTTTCGGTTTCATTTGTTTTTAATTATCATTTGGCATTAAATCACGCTTTTAACATTACTTAATCAAAGGAAAAACTAGCAATGGCTCTTAATAAACTAACGTAGCAAAAACATGTCATAAAAACCTTTATCTATAACATATCGTCAAAATAATCACAGACGTAAACAATGAGTTTGTAACTTTTTAAATATTATCTATGGAAATTACAAAACTAAAACATTTTTTTTTTTATAAATAAGTAGTACGGCATAAGACAGGCCACGTATGTGGCCCTTCTTATCCTTATTATAAAATCTATTGGTATCGAGATCAACAACTTGGACACTTTTAAGTTAATTAAAGATATTAGGGATGATTTATGATACAAACATAATAACAAATACATGCTTAATAATAATAACTATGGTAGGTATTAAAATAACGAAGTCTATTGAAATTTGTTAAAATTAATTTACATTCTATATGTATAATAAGGGCCGGCCTATGTACCCGCCTCGAGCGCGGCCCGTATTAGCCCCTGATAATAGCATAATTGAAAATGGTAAAAAGTATTGTATGTCGTGTAGAATCAAAGGTGGCAATCTGACATTTGATCAACTTGTGGCAAATTAAAAAAAACGTTTTTTATTCTTAGTAGAAAGGCTTAGTTACTTATTCTACATTGTATTTATTAACAAATATAATAAAAGTGTTTAAAAATGATTACACGATGATACGTTGTAAGTTGTAGATTTTTTTTACATTTAAATAATCATTTTGGCCGACTTTGATAATGAAATACCAAAATGGCCGACTTTGAACCCAACTTATAGTCAAATTTGAAAAAACGTTAGGAAAAGCAATTTGGCGCCATCTTGTAATACCGCCAAATGAACGCCTGTGATTGGACGAGCGCAAAATATTGCCGCGTTTGGTTCTCATTCATCATAAGAATGCCACCTTTGACACCAAATCATATTTTCTAACTGAATTTATACCGAAAATAGCCGCATTTGATTATTATATGTCACATAAATGTGTACAGTTTTACTTTTTTATTATGACTGCATCAATAACTCCAATTTGACAAAAATGACAGATTGCCACCTTTGATCCTATACGACTTTTTATTAACAAAAATTTATAACTTATCTCCACTAGCCCACACTATTTGTATAACATTCCCAATTAATTAACAAGATTTGAGCAAACGGCTGTATTTTAGGTAAAAAAAAAATTGTTTTGGGAAGATAAAATTATAGTGGAGCTGCGTTGTCTATCACTCTCAACTGACTCGTGGCTACTGGTAAGATTGATGATCGTGCGACGACGCGAGCTCGGATCTTAGCTTTCCTATTGGTCATTTTTAAGCATGTGTAAATGTAGGGTGCTGTGATCATTAAAAGTGTCATTTTCAAGCAACGGCTCTTGTTATCCACCGGCTCTTGTTACCCGCAGGTACCTTACTATAGTATTGAAAGCTTTTGCGATGCGGGCCCGTCATGAGACTACTGACGTACACGAAGTAATCCTACAAAGAATAACCAGGTTTAGGACAATAATGAATCATCATCATATCAGCCAATCGACGTCCACTGCTGGACAAAGGCCTCCTCCAAGTATTGCCACCTTGTGCGGTTCTGTGTCTCCCTTAGCCATCGGTTTCCCACCGTCCTAACCAGGTCGTCGAACCACCATGTGAGGGGTCTCCCCACCCTACGCATTCTAGAACCTTTCTGCCCCAAAGGCTATCGGTTGTCAATAAATAATGGATCATGCAAATAAATAACATAACCACTTCGTAACTACAAATAAGTACTTGCGCACGGCAGCCTTATAAAAAGTCTAAAAAACTACAGTTTAAAAGATATCGATCTATTATAATAAGTTATTAGTATCCACGCGACCGCTACACAACAATGCTGGTGCCTTGAACTGATACCCTTTGCTGGCCTACATTTGTAACTGGGCTACATGAAACTACGCTTATTGGATGAGTAACCAGAACAATACAGCACCACTGCAGTACATTTTTGTGTCTGTAAGCCAAATGAACGAAAATTCTAGAATAGGAAACAGTAAATGGCAATAAGTATACTTGTAACTAAAGAGAAGAAGATTAGGGTTTTACAAATAACGCACAGAACGGAAAAATATAGTTTTTTTCTTTTCCTGCCAAACATACAAAATACTCCTCTGCAGATACGGCCCAATCCTGTGATAGAGGAAAACTAGGCCTTGGGGCCATTGTTTCAAGCTTACCTCTTCTTGCTTTGGTAGTACATTCGTAAATTTCCCTTATGGTAGCCATACACGATCCTTCCTATCGTCCAATCGGCATCACACTGCAGGCTTGATCCAATCTACAGTTCGTCCACATTGGGCATACACGATCCTTCTTATCGTCCAATCGGCATGATACTGCAGGCTTGATCCAATCTCAATCAAAAGAAACAAAATTCGATCCTGCCATCCATTCTAACTGTCATGCCGATCCACTCGCACACGCGGTCAATTCTAACTGATCGTATCGGTAGCGTCATGCCGATTGGACGATAGGAAGGATCGTGTATGACTACCATTAGTGAATTTTTACGGCACCTACACGGATTGAGAGTGGATAGTTATAATAACAATAATATAAAATTGTGGTAGCTAAAAACAAACAACTTATTGTAACAATTAATATTTGCGTAAGAAGTGAAAGTTTAATCTATAACAAAACACATAATATCAATTCTAAATAGTATAGTTTAGAAACTATATTTGTGAATAGTCCAAATTAGTATTAAAAGTTCTATTGTAAGAACTACAGACAATACATTGTTCTATGTTTGTTAAGTTGGTATTCATGGCAGTAGTATTGATGACACTTTATCTGTCAATGTCAGTGCAAGTGACAGTTCGGCCAAGTGCCCGCCTTTTTTTGATGTTCGATAAATAAAAGTAAAAGTTGCCATTGTAAGCAATTGATCATTCCATGTGAGATTTACTCTTTCTTTTATTTTCGTAATGGGATTAAATCGTAAGGAGAAAATTAAATGGATGTTTACAAAATCAACGCGATATAGTGTCATCCCTAGTGTAGCAGTTGTGGTGTAATTATGAAATTAAAATAAAATTAACTCTCCGTGTGGTGACGAAGTAAGAATACAATGTCACCACCCCATCTCATTCCATGGGTGTGGTAAAAATCGACTAAGGAACTATCAGTGAATATTATCTTCACGAAATAAAAAGAAGTAAAACTTAAAATTAAACTGGCCAGCGTGGTATTAGTAGGTCAAGTATCCCTCCGTCACAGGAGGAGGCCCGTCCCTGCAGTGGGACATTAGTAGGCTGTTATGATATATCAAATTAAATCAAGCTTAGCTACTTAGAACCAGATTAAACAACAATCTAGCAATAAATTGAAACGATCATAATCCATTTTAATAACCTTAAAATTTTATTAACCAACCAGCCGCCATATTAGTAAGCCATAACATTAGCTAGCAACTAATTAACCTACAAAATAAGTTTAAAATAAAACTTAGCACTAAGGTGGCCTATTCGTCACTACGTTTCATCACCTATCATCATTCACCGACGACACTTTCCACTAACGAGACAATTTCCCCCGAATAAAGCGCATCGGAGACAATTTCACGTCGACTAAAAAGAAATTGAGCCTTGTTAAACAGTACTTTAAGTTCATTTTTGCATGGAATTTACTATGTTTGGAACTCGCGCGTATGCCGCAGCCGACACGGTCTGCTGCGCTCGATTGCCTTGCAAAAATGAAAATTAAAGACCGTACTACAAGGCTCAATTTCCTTTGGTCACCGTGAAATGCTCTCAGACGCGCTCCGTTCGGTGGAAATGGTACTTAACGAGAGGATTTACTAACAAATATGAAGACAAATTTAAACGCGGTCAGTTGAAGAACGCGGAAGGTATTCTGTCATGAGCGCTAAGAGAATGACGTTTGCTGTCATTAATGTCACTTTGACACCATTTAGAACTTTGTTTTATTTATTACTGCTGCGGTCCATTAGAGCTTATTAAAACAGTGAATTGGAAGAGTATTTGTGTGTAGTAGTGGTCCATCCTAAGAGTGAGAAAAGTTTTAGGAAACTTCAGAAATAACCCTAGTAACTTTTGTTTATAAACATAAGACTCCATAAATGTCCCACTGTAAAACTGGGCCTTATAAGGAAATTGAGCTTGCTAATACTACACTATCTCTGTGTGGTGACGGAGTAAGAATACAATATGTCACCCACCACCCCATCGCATCCCACGGGTGTCGTAAATACCGACTAAGGGACTATCCGTGAATATTATCTTTACCAAACAAAAAGAATGAATACTTGAAATTAAACCCTTTACCAATCCGTCTGGCCAGCGTGGTATTAGTAGGCCAAGTATCCCTCCGTCACGGGAGGAGGACCGTCCCTGCAGCGGGACATTGATGAGCTGTTATGATGATACTACACTACACTGGCTAGATGAGTTGGTTGGTACAAAGGTTTTATGCCAAAACTTTTTTCAATTTTTTCGTAAAGATAATATTTTTTTATAATGACATTTTTAATGAAATAGTTAATTTGTAACAAAAATCGACCAAATCAATCGAAACACTAACTTCTAAAAGATTACAATTTCAAAAGCAATAACTTATAATATTTATTAGTATAATAAATTAAGCAACAAAAGTGCTTTATACAAAGCTTTGAGCCACTTGAAACGGAGAAACTCCACTTGAGATTAATACAACGAAAGTATTTTAACTAATGAAATAAAAATAACTACGAAATAGAATGAAACGTCATATCCTCTGGAGATTATTTGGACGTCCGTAGACTACGACTGACTACTAAAACTTTAAACTTGTTGGGAAGGTAGAGAAGGTCTAGTAATACTATACTGCAGGTTTGGTATTATTTTGAGCTGCAGGGTCTAACGTCTCAATTCCACAGACAACACAACCTTATTTTTACAATCATACGTTTTTACGCTTAATTTAGTCCCAAACTAAGCAGAGCTTGTACTATGGGTACTAGACAACGGATAAACATACTTAAATACTTTTTTTTGTAAATACATACAAATTATAATATGTAACACAACATAAAAAAACATAGAAAACACCCAGATCAATGCAAGCAATCATGTTCATGCACACAAAGATTTGCATTGAGGGGGAATCGAACCCGAAACCTCTGCGCAGCAATCATGTTAAATACCACTACGCCACAGAGGTCGTCCTTGTGCATAGGTAAAATGTAATTATTTCTCCTTACAACACATCGTAAAACTTCAACGAATTTAGCGTTTGAAAAGGTGTAAGAAATAGACAATAATTTCAATGTTATTAAATTGTGGCATGATGATTAGGTTAACACAAAACATATTTAATTAAAATTGGCCTTGGTAATGACAGTCTCTTCCACGAAGGTTATAAGTAAGAATTCCAATTAATGCTTACGTAAAATTATAAATTAACAATCAAGCTTAACTGTTAATGAACTATTAAGTTGAACAGCATAGACATTTACCCCCTTACTCATAAACGCCTCTTAAATTTTAGTCAATTGATTAATTCGCATAGACTCTTACGTTGTTTGGTATAAGGTTGGTTTTCGTAATAAAAATCTCGCTAAACAGTGATTAAATTTAAGAGGCGTTTATGAGTAAGGGGGAAAGTAGATACGGCAATATTAATTGGCCGGGCTAAAGTTATATTATAGAAATGTTCGCGCATGTACCTACAGAAACTTAAAACGCTTTGCCGCCAACTGCCTCAGTGGCAATATAGAGACGGCTACCGTGCACGAGTTGAGAGTCCTACGTGCTAACGTGCGTGTTAGAGTCCTACTTTTGTGTCCGTTAGATAGATGTTGGTAAATTCCCCGCAGAATAAGGGCATGATCCCTAGTGCGGAAAACAAATTTTTTTTAATAATTTAGTATCAAGCATGACAGTTGCAACAACTTCAAGCCAGCCAACTTAGATTGTGCGTTTACTAGCAGCAGACATTGGCCCGTTCGTATTAATAACAGTCTTGAATCTTGCTTGACCCTGTTTAAAAACAACCCACACAAACTTTTTACATGCCATCGTGTGCTCAATACTTTGTATAAAAACTCTTTGAATATAATTTTGAAAAAAGAACCTTGAATTCGTGATGTGTGCGATTGTAATTACAGTATGTTAATGTGCTACCAACATTGCAAACAAAAAAGCGCGGTTTTTAACGGATTTTCTTTTAACGTCTTTTTTTAATATTCTTCTTTTGTTTGCTGTTACTAGTGGATACTTTTATAGGTTACTAGCTGACCCGTGCCCACTTCGTTGGGCGGCGAAAAAAACGCGTCCGTTTTTGAAACATATTTCATTACTGCTCCTCTCCTATTAGTCATAGCGTGATTCTAGCCTATGACACTCCCCGATAAATGGACGATTCAACACAGAAAATAATTTTAAAATCGGTTCATACACAACGTCACAAACACACAATCACACAAACTTCACCTCTTTATAATATTAGTATAGATGTACGTGAGGATGGTCTGCTAGTGAGAACTTAGTTCCTATAGTAATAAGAAAATTTAAGATCATCTCGCATGGCCTCCAGGTCGCGAATAAATTTGAATTTTCTCTTCTCAGTTTATTAATTACCCCCTACTAATATTTTAAGTTTAGTTTATGTTTGTTTTTACTTTTAAAATGAATAGAAAGTATAATTTACTTTCTCACAAATGGAGGATGCCATTAGGTATAAAAAGAAAGATCAAAGACTGTCCACAGTCCATTATTTCCTGTGAGTTAACCCTTTTAATCCTTTGATATAATAATATCTAGGTAATAAATTGGAGGCTCACTGTATCACGGAGTAAAAATACACGGTGTCACCACCCCGAACTCATCGTTTTTTAATGAAACAGTATTTAAAGCCAGACTAACCCCCGGTTTCTAAACGACTGATCAAGTCAAAATCAACTAATCAGGTGTCAAAACTATCATTTTCAGAAACTTAAATGACAGTTTTGACACTTGATTAGTTGATTTTTACTTGATCAGTCATTCAGAAAAACCGGGGGTATGTTAATTTGAATGTTGAGTTTTCGTAACAAGCAAGAGACAATCCTAGTCACGATAATTTTCACAAACAACAAATAAAACATACCATCTAAATGTCATCCTTTAAACATCAGTTAACAATATCTACGTAATCGTATCCCTATCATAAATCAGTATCAAGCAGCATTGTGCCATGTTTACTCGACCCGAGAACTGAACTTACGACCCCTACCTAACAAGGCACTTAGCTACAATGTGCAACGATTAAAAGTAACTACATGTTGTCATAACAGCATATTATGAAAGTGAAAGTTTTTGCATGCATAGGGACAAAGTATCATAGACAATGAGATGGGTGTGCTCTATGACATTTTACGATGTAAAGACACGACTGTCTATGGTCAAGAAAAATAGAGGGAAAGTCGAAATGTCATTGTGTGCATCGATAATGATTTCAGTTACTGTTGTTTTCTTATTTCGTCATTGCATCTCATCAATGTCTTACTGCAGGGACAGGCCTCTACCTATAATAGATGGAAATTAAGACGAATAATGCGACTCTAACCAGACGGATTATTTGGATTTTATGTTGTTTTGATTTTTTTTCCTCAAAGATAAGATACTACTCCAAGTAGAGCACAACAAAGAGAATTCTTTACTCTTATTATGTAGAAAACTCGACTCGAATATAAAACTTTAGCAGATTGATTCGCTAGAAACAAAATGATCTGTCAACATAGAGTGGCGGTGAAAACATTGTAAATGACATGAGGTACATAGTAGGTATATACGAGTACAAAGTAGACTTCATTAGCTACACCTTCCCGATCAAAGACAAGATACCTTTTAATCGTATAACGTAGATAATTAAGAACTAGTTAGCTAATCAATTTCCTATAACATAAACATATGGGACTGCTTTCGCAAAACCTACATGGTATACCGCAGCACTATGACAAGATGGCGGATAGAAAAAGTTAATTGTCAAGAAAACGCGGCAAATTGATCACTCTAAGTATAAGCAGTTCTTTTAATAGTTCAATACTCCTTGGAAAGAATTCGATTCCGCGTCCATTAGGCACTAATTATTGTTAGTAATATTGAAAGTTGTAATACAAAACAGAGATAAATAAGTACAGAAGGAAACAGCTCTTCAATAATATGCTTTTTAGAGCTTTCTTGAAGCTTTCGGCACATGATGAAGGAGATACAAAGATGAGGTTGTCTTCCATGTCTATCTATTTTATGGCTCTACTCAGCTAGAGACTTAATAAACACATTGAGTATTAAATAATATCGTTGTTAAGAGAAAAGAAATAAAATATATCGCAATAATAATAAAATACAACTTAAAGATATAATTTTCGGAAAGGTTCGGTTAATTTGTCCATAACTTTAAAGAAAACTATCATCAAAGCTCGTTAAAAAATGCCAAGTTTTATAAACTTAACACCACCATTGGCTTGCACAATCTTGAAATACGTGTTGAATATTCAAAATGAAGGGCTACTCAAGTCAATTTTACTGTTAGATTACTCAGACTGGCTGACGACAGGTCTGAAGAATTTATGTTGTGTATGTGCTTGCCAAAACTGCATTTTGTAATCACGTTGAATGCAGTTGGTTGGTTAAATAAATCACTGTGGTTTTCATATTTTCTTAGGTTTGGCTAAAGTTTTATTTTATAAGTAATAAGTTTATTTTTTCATTTTATATTTATCAAATAAGTAAGTGCCATAGAAGTATTTTTTTGTAAAACTACTTACCTACATAGTTTAAATTATTAATAGTGATAATAAATTAAAACTTCTGATCAGATTTTTATGAATATGAAAAAGTAATATGTTTCTTTAAATAATTAAAACGAAGTTTTTTAGGAATAAACTTTTTATTCTATTTAAATAATCAAGTATCAAGTCAAGTAAATGCACTTATTTCTATTATTTTGTTGTTGTTGTAAATAATGTAAGTACTTTATGCACATGAAGCTAACCTTTTTAAAATTGATACACTAGTATAGTGTTTAAGTGAATATTAAATGTTAAGTGTAAAGAATTGCTGGTTGACTAATAAAGAAACATAAATAAATTCATTCAATAGTGACACTGACACTACGTTCCGTTGGTCCAGCAAATTCTTCAAATAATTGCAGTGACACATGACACTTTGGGCGTCGTTCGAAAACAGAACTTGTCGTTCCGGAAATATCAGTTTTATTACTACGTATTTTTAAACATTATGGTAGGTCCCATATTTTAGAGTTACGTTAATAATAGATTACATATTATTCTCCGTGTGGTGACGGAGTAAGAATACAATATGTCACCACCCCATCTCATCCCATGGGTGTCGTAAAAACCGACTAAGGGACTATCATCTTAACGAAATAAAAAGAAGGAAAACTTGAAATTAAACCCTGTACCAATCCGTCTGGTCAGCGTGGTATTAATAGGCCAAATATACAATCCCTCCGTCACGGGAGGAGGCCCATCCCTGCAGTGGGACATTGATGGGCTGATATGAGATTACATATAGGTACACAAATCTTTTGCTACATTATGTACTTGTTAGTGCCATAATAAACTATTAATAAAATAAAGAGTTTTGCGTCTCTAGCACTGTACCTATGTAACTATAGCACCTTTTTTCAAATAGCTATCTAAGTCACACCTTTTTTTACTGCAGAGGTAATTAATTTTTTTTTTTCTAAACCTGAAAACGCTGCGGGAGGCTTTGAGAATTGCGCGCGCTGAATAGAGTTGGAGAAGGTCTATGTCCAACAGTGAACTTATTTACGCAGTTAAGATGATAACTATAGGCAGACCGTTTAACTCAGACCCCGCCTGCGGTAATAGGGGTGCGCGGGGGGCGAGGACAAAGGAGAGAGCGATCTCTTGATTTTTTGGCAAAACTGCGCCATCTAGAGGCTGTGTCCCGAACTATATCACATCACAACACAGCTCTAATTTTTAGCTAGCTTATTTTTATGAAATAAAAAGAAGGAAAAATTGAAATTATACCATAAACCAATCGAAATACCTAGAGAGGTTTTTTTATTTTTCTGGTCAAGCTTTAAATTGTGTAATAATTTAGATTGCATATTTTCTCTAAGAAAGTACGAGATTTAGTGGCAAGGTGACGCCACCATCTTTGACATTTGTAAATTGTATAGAAGACGGACTAAGATACCGCACTAGTGTCATACTGACATACTGACTAGATGTCCGTTATGGTAGCGTAAATAGTATAAAAATTAAAAAAAACTCTTAGTACATATTGTTCTTATTATCTGTAAATATTTTCTAAGACTAATTATTAAAAATTAATATGTTTAAATCATACCTGTTTTAATGTAAATTATTGTAATTACACCAAATGTGATTATACTGTGATTTTAATATATAACTAATGATTGTACTTTGTTATTATTTGTAAATATTTTCTAAGACTTTAGTTATAATTATATACTTTAAATCAGCCATTCTTAATCTAAAGAATAGGTTCTTTTAATTATTGTACAAAGGATTGTTAAGGATATTTCTTAATTATCAAATATATTTATTTGTAGATTATTTAAAAGAAAATCAAATTATTACAAATTATGTAATATTATTGTTATTTTTGGAGTCGGTGTCAGCCAACGAAATAAGATAATAAGCAAATGGAATGCCGCCCATGAATTACAGATTATATTATTAAATGACTTCGACATTATGACATAAAATTGTTGATTGTTTATGGATTAGTTTATAAATTAAAAAAAAAATAACTTTTTTTATTATATTTAAATAAATAAATTTTACACAATTATTAATAAAATATTATTATTAAGAATTGAGCATAGTTCGGCTGCACTAAATCCTGTTTCTTCAATATATTCCCGGTTAAGTCTAGGCTGAATTGGAATGACTACTGGCTCAAGTAATCCATATTGTACAATATTGTTACCACCCATTGTGCTAACAACTTCTTTATGTTACGATTTTGGAACTATCAGATAGACGCACTTTGCAGAGAATCCTTGACATAATAATAATAAATATATGTACATTGATAATAATTTTGAAAAGAAATCTATATATTCCGTAGACCAGCAGCATCCAAGGTTGCGTAATGTGCGCATGTAAATTGTAAATAAAAAAATTGTGTAAATAAAAAATTGCCCAAAAAAATTCGTCGGCATGGGATACGAACCTTATTACCCAGCTCCTACTTTAACCATTTGTCTATGAACGACTTTCAAATACTCAGTTAGGGAACGAAATTTAAATTCATTCAACATAATTATTTTAATTATTTGTATATACTTTTACGGAAACGTAGTTTAGTGAATGCGTATACCTATACGCATTCACTAAAAATATAAGAAAAATAAAAATATGGCACATTTACAGCAATACATACAATATTACACTATACAATTTACTTCTACACTATATATTAAGGTATTTATGAAAATTGAATACCTATACGTTTTCATAAGAAACGTATTAAGTAGGCACTTTCACTAAAAATGTAAGAAATAAAATTTATAAATATTAATTTTATTGGGAACAGCGGTTCCCAATTGTTAATTAGTTGTATTGCATTTCCACTTGATTTTTCTTCCGTGCATATAAAGTAATAACTATGTAGGTATATAAAGCCGTCTTTTGATGCAATGTAGTTCGGGTCGCAGTAACTAGATGGCGCCGTTTTGCCAAAAAATCAAGAGATAGCTATCTATACGTTAGTACTTATTCTTATCTATGTTGTGCTGGGCACTGTCATTGTAAATCAAAATTGTGCGATCCCCTTTGTCGTCATTCCCCGCCCCCAGTCACCCCACAGGCGAGGTCAGAGTTAAGCGGTCGGCATATAATTATTTTTTACTTTTTAGTGCAATTTTTGTCTTTGAAGTCAGTTTTTTTTTTGTAAAAATTTATTTAATTTGACATAGAACCAACTCGATATAGCTCTTGTGTACGCTACCATAACGCACACCGCTACCCCGCCCCCTCGTCCCTTTCATACCGCAGGCGGGGACTGAGATAAGCGGTCGGCCTATAGTTATAATTGTCATTGATGTGTGTTTTCTATGTATAATATGTACCTAAGTATTTACAAAAAAAAGTAAGTATGTATTTAAGTATGTTTATCCGTTGTCTAGTACCCATAGTACAACCTTTGCTTGGTTTGGGACTAGATGGCGTTGTGTGAATGTGTGAGGAACATTTATTTATTTTTAATACAAGCATCTCTAAAGCTTAATATTAATTAATCAAACAGTTAATATTCCGAAAGATTGTCTCTGTTAGTTTCGCCTATCGTTAGAATATTTGCCACAGAATGCAGTGACACAGATACATAATGAATCATTTGTTATATACTTACAACACATTTACGAACACATTTGTCAATTTAATTGATTACAATATGTCTACGAGCTTTATAAATGAGAATGGTTGAACTTTAAACACAATATTGATTGTAACGAAATCATCATAACAGCCCATTAATGTCCCACTGCAGGGACGGGCCTCCTCCCGGGACGGAGGGATACTTGGCCTACTAATACCACGCTGGCCAGACGGATTGGTATAGGGTTTAATTTCAAGTTTTGCTTCTTTTTATTACGTAAAGATATTCACGGACAGTCCCTTAGTCGCTTTTTACGACACCTATGGGATGAGATGTAACGAAATATTTCTATGTTATCTCCAAATGGTAACGGAGTAAGAATGCGATGAAATATGTTTGAAGGACCCATGTCTTGCAGTGGACGTCTATTGGCAGATATGACAGTGTCGATACCTAACCAACATGATTTGACGACCTCGCTGGCTCTACGGTAGCGCTAAGCAGCTGCCCTGCACGAGGTTGTGAGTTCGATCCCCACGCAGGACAATAATTTGTAAGATCTACACAAAGAACACCCAGACTCAGGACGTCTGGGTGTTCTTTGTGTATATTAATTGATGTTTGGTATACGTAGATACGTTACTAAGGCAAGGCATATTCGTTTAACTAGAGTGTATTTCAAGTTATTCCGAACTTAAAATCATTCAAGTCAATCACACAAAAGGCTAATTAATTAACTAAAAGAATCGACTTAATGCCTACCTAGATGACTACTTTTCAAGTACCTAAATAAATCTTTCATCTCTTATGTCCTAAAAGATTTATGAAGACGCGACATACTTTCATGCTAATTATTTAATTTAAGCTAAGTGCAAAATACCGTTTCGTTTGCAAAGGTGATTTTTAACGGTCAAGTAATTTGAATAAAATAAACGTTTAACACCATTTCCGAACATTCTCGGAGTCTTGACATTAAAAAAAATGCTATTTGTTATCTGTGTGACATTTATGGTACAGCCAACTTGACTAGGTCATTTTGTATCAATAAAAAACATAAATAATATCTGATTCATTATTATTTTAGTAGGTCACCATTGATAATTATTTTTATTTGTATCTACATATATTATGCTTAGTAAAAATAAATAATTTATGTCTGTCACACGATAGACTGACTCGTGATCAAGGTAGCGCGGGAGTATTTGGAAGAGACACCTTAGGGCGTACTTTATAAGTTGTCTATTACTCATCTGATCAACGGCAATATACCCATTCCCCGTCCTGATTGAAACTTTTATGAGCTGCTGCATAAATGATCATTCATAGTACAATCTCTCCTAACTTTGGGACTAGACCCCTGCGTCCACATTGCCAAGCCAACTTAGGGTTTCCTGTGCGAGAAATAATAAAACAAACATAACTCTAATATACTCGGGTTTCAACACAAACTTTGACGAAGTTATTTTCGTTACGGAAAATGAAAAGATTTCTTAATAAATTAATTTCCTTTTTACATAAAGCAAGAAGTTTGAAGGAAACGTTTCTATTTCTCAATCATTTCAGCGTATTAAACTTTTGATTAATATTCTATACTATAATTAATTATAAAGAGGTAAAGTTTGTGTGTTTGTGACGTTGTAGGGATCTAATAAACCGATATTTAATATTCTTATTGTGTTGAATAGTCCATATATCGGGAAGTCTCATAGGCTATATAGTATCACGCTAAGACTAATAAGAGTGGAGCAGTAGTGAAATATGTTTATTAAAAGGGGAACGCGTTTTTTTTGCCGCCCAACGAAATGGGCACGGGTCAGCTAGTTTAGAATATTTTAATTGATACACGAGTATAATATTTCCGTGTGGTGACGGAGTAAGAATAAGTACAATATGTCACCAACCCATATCATTCCATGGGTGTCGTAAAAACCGACTAAGGGACTATTCGTGAATATTATCTTAACAAAATATAAAGAAGGAAAACTTGAAATTAAACCCTATACCAATCCGTTTGGCCAGCGTGGTATTAGTACCTACGCCAAGTATCTCATCGTCACAGGAGGAGGCCCGTCCCTGCAGTGGGCCATTAATGGGCTGTTATGATGATGATGATGATGACGCCGTCCTAACTAGGTCGTCGGTCCAGAGAGGCCAAGGACATTTAGCTTCCATAAATTATTGATTACATGGACCTAAGGTAATCGCAGAGAGCAATTCGGGGCACAAATACTTAACAACAGATAAACAGCTTCCAAGAATTCCCACGAAAATAAAAAAACATTGTCAACCCTATAAACAACATACCGTGTCCCTATTATCAAATACATAGTAATTAATATTATCGTACGATGACATTAAACCTCGGAACGACAAAACTCTTTGTATCTTTGACATCCTGCGTTAATTATCAAACGATATACGAACTTATATACTTTGACATAAGGTCTTAGATAACTTAATGAGTCATATTTGTTTTTAAACAATCTCGTTTTGTAGACATAGAGGCGTACGTTTCGTTGTTGCTCTTAGGTCGGTCTAGAGTAGTGACGTAATGCGTTTCAACTTTTTTTGATAAAGGGTCGCTAGGTATAGACTTTGCCGTTTTATGACATGGGAATATACGAGTAGGTATTGTGTTATCACACGATATAATACCAAAGGTGTAAGAGAAGGAACTCTAACCAAACCTACTACGTGTCTCGGCTCCATGTGTCTCGGATATGGGCACGGAAAACGATTCTGCACAGAGACTGTGGTAAAATGCAGTCACTGTGGCGGTGACCACCTGAGAGCTGCTTGTCCGGACTGGGCCGCAAGTGTTGCTCCGACATGTCGAAACTGTTCAGGAGCCAAAATGGATAAAACAAACCACAACGCGTTCAGCTCCGAGTGTCCGATTAGGCGAAAGTGGGACATGCTGGCGAGAAGTAGCGTTGCTTATTGTTAAGGACATTCCTGTTCGTGCTTTGCAAAAGGTTTTTACTCGTAAAAAATGCCGCGCATACAGTGACCAAAGACAGGCTTTAGAGGCCGTGTCAAGCTTAAGATCATCTCACTCACCCGCTGCCGAAATCTGGGAAAATCTCAAGCGTGCTCTAGTTCAGGGCAAAAATGATCTTTTGTTCTGGATCAAAGCACACGCTGGGCTGGAAGGCAAGGAGCGCGCGGACGAAATAGCAAAGGAAGCGACTTTCAGACCAAAGAAAAAGCACAATTACGACCAATGCTTGATCTCTTTCATGAAGAAAAAGATACGTAAATTGTTGCTACAAAATTGGAACAGTCGCTACAGGGACAGTGACACGGCTTTGATCATAGCTGAATGCCTGAGGTTCTGCTGTAAAAGACGTAAAGTAAAACATTTGCATTGGCACCGACGTCGTCTTTCAAAATTATACACAAATTCATACACAACAACTTCAAGTCAAGAACTCTTAAAATACTATAAATTAATAACACAAAAATATAATAAAATTAGATTATACAACAAACCTGTACCTGGAGGAAACTTTTAGTATATGTAAGTATACAAAACAAGTGCCCAAAGGAGGGAAGCAAAACATAAACAAAGTACGAATAGGCGATGTCGACGATGAAAAGAAGAGAAAAAGGATAGAAAGAAAAGAAGAGAAAAGGAAAGATATAGAAATTGATTACACAAAAAAGATTAAAAGAAAACTGATCAAACTAACAACACTAATAAAAATATATCCAAAGTTAAAAAATGGGAAGCCAACAAGGTCCCTGATCATGTTAGGGGAAAACATGTCAAATAAAAAAAAAAAAAAAAAAAAAACCAAACCTACTAACATTTAACACACCCCAAAGAACATCCAAGTTCAGTACCGCAATTTAAGGACCACACAAAAATTACCATGGATGTGATTCGAGACCGTCGCGGAACCACATATTTACAATAATAATATATTCACGGACATCTCTACACAGCGCTATCTGTTCCCAAAGTAAGCTAGGCTTAACCTGCTTGTGTTATGGGTAACAGAACAACGGATATTAATACTTATATACTTTTTTTGTAAATACATACATATTATACATAGAAACACTCAGACCAATGCAAACAATCATATTCATGCACACAAAGATTTGCATTGAGCGGGAATCGAACCCGAGACATCTGCTTAGCAGTCATGCATGTTATATAACCGGGTCCATATTGGCTCACCTAAACTTCTTCATCCGAAAATGTTCTTCCTAAAGATTTGTAATCCGAATGATCACTCTTCCTAAAATTTTAAATCCTAAAGTTTTCATTCATACTATTTGTATTGCTACCGGCGATGTTCATAACACTCATGTTTCCGAAAATCGTTATTAATAATATCGTTATGTAAATATATTAAAACTCCTAATGTTTTTTATCATAACGCTTTTATCCCTAAACATTTGCACCATAATATTTTCTCTCATACTCAGAAAGAAATATTTACCAAGTGAAAGTAATAAAAAGTTTTGTTTTTCTACTATTTCTTGTGATTATTTGACGACCTCGGTGGCGCGCCGGTAGAGCCAGCGGCTGCCGCGCATGAGGTTGTGGGTTCGATCCCCACGCAGGACAATAATTTGTGAGATCCACAAATTATTGTCCTGAGTCTGGGTGTTCTATGTGTCCGTTAATTGATGTTTGTTAAAAGTCCCCGCGACACAGGGCATGATCCCTAGTGCGGGAGTTGTCTTTTTAAAAAAAAAAAAAAAAAAAAAAAAAAAAAAAAAAAACATTATAAAACAATTTTTTACATTTTTACATTAAACCATTTTTTTTAAATATTGTTTATTAAAATTATTAGAATATTTTTGTCTTAAATGAATGAAATCCATAAAACAGGACTCGTTCACGGTTATGCTTATGGCCTGAGAGTTTACCGTAACCGTAACTAAACCAATAAGCAAAGGACCAATTCAGTTCTGGCACTTCGCCGGCCGCTGCCGCGGCACGCTCGCTGCGCTCGCTCGGCTCGTGCGTTAAGGTCACAGTTCTACCATAACCTAAACCAATAATTATAAATAGGACCCATTTCTTTTCTGGATCTTGACTGAATGATTGGAGAGGGACTCTGGTTTTGCTCTGGTCTTTGGTATATTATATTATACCTACATGTTGTCAACAAATATTGATTATTATGAATAAAAAGAAATCTAAACAAAATAGATATGACTTTAAATTTTAGAATAAACGATGGTTATATTGAGAAAATATAGGAAAACAAATAATAGTATAATAGATGTTTATTGCTACTGAAATTATGAAGTTGAATGCTTCGGATTATTAACATTAGAGACAAAAAAAAATAGGAATTGCGATTGTTAGAATGAAAAATGTTAGGAAGAACATTTTCGGACTTCCAATTATAGGAGTTGAAATTTTAGGTGAACTTTGGCGCACCCTATATAACCACTACGCCACAGAGGTCGTCAATGTTATAATAATGACGACATCACCACACTCAAAGAACACAAACGTCACCAGTATTAATAAAAACAATATTTACTTTAATTCGAACTCGTTCTTAGAAGAACAACACTACGTAGAGTACCTATTTGTACTTCATAGTACGTACTATGAGTAATCGATTAAACATAAATGCGTCATCGACTCACTGTTCAGAAACTTGAACGTTATCAAATAATTAAGATTTTCTTTTACTGCTTGTGTACACACAGCAACACATCAAGTTAAACATTTTCATTTGAAATTGTGTCTTATTTCAAGGTATTAAGGTACACTCAAGGAATTTAATTGATTAGCAGTTTGCACAATTTTGAAATCAGTCAGGTTACTATTTACCGACTACAGACGACTGATGACGAACCCCGACATCTTGGCAGTCGTAAAATTTAATGGACAAGGTGTATATACCTAGCCTTGTCTATCTCTATCTATGACAGACAGGTATTTTGAAATTCTTTAATTTTATATTGTTGACAGACCAAAGTTCGTGACACTAACCCCCGGTTTTCGAATGACTGATCAAGGAAAAATCAACTAATCAAGTGTCAAAACTATCATTTTCAGGAACTAAAATGACAGTTTTGACACTTGATTAGTTGATTTTTACATGATTAGTTATTCGGAAACCCGGGGTAACTCGAACTTTAATGTATCGATAATACTGTCAAAATTTATTTTTTACTCTTTGGACAGAATGGAATTTTTGCAAGTTTGTAAACAAAGGAGTTTGAAATGCGATTCTTACTTATTGGCTGTATATTATCTTATCTCTATTTTGAGGTGTAATATCTTTCAAAATATAATACGACTAAATTACGTAGGTTGTCTACCTGCTAAACAATTAATTTCCCTGACCGTACATGAGTGTCTAGCTAGCTTGATTAGTTGCTGTGTATACTAGCCACGTATGTCGCTGGAACGTGAAATTAAGTACTTTTTTTTTTAAATTGGCCTACCAGATTAATTCTATGGTGCCTGATGTTAAGCATCCAATAGAGTCCAAGAATGACGAGACATTATACTCAGCCGATAGATAAGAGACACACAGGACCGCGCAAGGTGGCAATACTTGGAAGAGGCCTATGTCTAGCATTGGACGACGATTGGCTGATATGATGATGATGATCCAGATTCCAGACAATTATTTGTGGATCATATAAAACTATGGCCGTCCCTGCAGTGGGAAATTAATGGGCTGTTATGATGATTATAAAGAGGTAAAGTGTGTGTGTATGTGACGTTGTAGGGGGTAATCTCTGGATCTACTGAACCGATTTTAAAATTCTTTCTGTGTTGAATAGTCCATTTATCGGGGAGTGCCATAGGCTATATAGTATCACGCTATGACTAATAAAAGAGGAGCAGTAATTAAATATGTTTAAAAAAGGGACGCGTTTTTTTTTGCCAACAAAGTGGGCACGGGTCAGCTAGTAGTTCTATAAAAAAAACCGCTCTATGTATTTCTTTTTCTTTCTTCATAAAACTCTTTCCTATTATTTATAAAATAAATATAATGCATTTGAAACTATCGCTATTTGTATACATAATACTATTTTATACGGGTCTTACTCGCGGTATATACTACTTAGTCTAGACTCTAGATACTAATAGGATAAATACCTAGGTTTTTCTCCGACGACGTTTCGGCCGACTTGCAAGGACCGTGGTCGCGTCGCGGAGGATAAACCCTAGGTATTTATCCTATTAGTATCTAGGCTAAGTAGTATATATTAATTAACACGAGTAAGACCCGTATAAAATAGTATTAAATAAATATAAGTTTGATCCTTTTGTTAGACATTGACTAAAGGTGTATTACCAGTACTGTACAAATATTACAATGTACACAATCGTGTCTAACATCAAGTTGGCCCACCCAGCTCGTTAATATCTGATACCCTGAGGGTAGTTGCATCAGTCCACAATGGCGACGCCACAGAGCCAATAAGGAAGTTTACAACAGATTATGTAAACCTAACAAACGTGATGTGATGGTTTATACAAATATACGACTTTGTTTAAAGAAATTGTATTTATTTACTTCTCTTTAAACAAACTACATATCATTTCTACATAGAGGTCGTGAATTGGATTCCCGATCTATGCAAATCTTCGTGTGCATGAACATGATGTTGGCATTGATCTACTTACTGTGTTTTTTTTGTATGATATGTATACGTATTTACGAAAAAGTAAATAAGATGTTTATCAGTTGAATCATCCGTGTGGTGACGGAGTAAGAATACAATATGTCACCACCACATCTCACTCAATGACTATCCGTGAATATTAACTAAGTATACGAAATAAAAATAAAGAAAAACTTGAAATTAAACCCTATACCAATACGTCTGGCCAGCGTGGTGTTAGTAGGCCAAATATCCCTCCGTCACGAAAGGAGGTCTGTCCCTGCAGTGGGACATTGATGGGCTGTTATGAGTCTCGTTATAGTACTTTAGGGCTCCCGTTAAACTCTATTCGGAACTTTATGAGCATTACAGTCTCTCCCTTGACCAATAACCTGTGCAATTTGGTTCGCTCCATAAACAATACGTACAGAGTTAAATACTAATTGTAATTATTTTAATCCCATCACGTGCAAACTGATAGTATCTTTCATCACGTGTGAACAGCATAATAGTTAGTTTTTTTTTAAACAAGCTACGTATGATGTCACTCAGTCATTAAAATCAACTGTTGTCCTTCCTTATTTCCTTTATATTAGTTTAATTGAGAAATTGGTAGGTAAATTATAATATGTAATAAAAAAAATATAACGTTGCTAGTAAATATTTAAGAATATAACTGCATGAAAAATATATATTTGAGAGAAGTTCCTGTTCCCGTTTATATTTATTTTATTGTGGTAAATTTATAAAAGGACTTTTATAAACAGTTTTACAAAGTATGACTTGTAAGTATTCGTAAAACTTTTACAATAAGTTAAAATATTTTTTTATTAAGAATTTGTGAGATCCACAAATTATTGTCCTGAGTCTGGGTGTTCTATGTGTCCGTTAATATATGTTTGTAAAAGTCCCCGCGACACAGGGTATGATCCCTAGTGCGGGAGTTGTCTTTTAAAAAAAAGATAAAAAAAAAAAAAGATTTTAATTCTTCCTTTCCCACCACATGCATCTTTTTGTGTATTGTATTAGTTTCTTTAGATAGACACCTAATTTAAGAATTTTACTACATAAGGTCGAGTCTTGTAATTGCAACTAACTGGTAAATGCAACTAATTTAAATAACTCCATCTATCATTGTGCTTTGAACAATAACGGGTGTTTATATTGTTCTTCTATCCTTCTAGCCAATAAAAAAATGCAGATAGCTCATATATCTATTGAGCTGGGTGAATGACATAACTTTTTGTAAAACTGTATTTTTTTTCGAAGTAATGCGGCGTACACGCATTGATTTATGTAAATCAATGCGTACACGCGGATCTATTATTATATTAAATTCGGTTATTTGTGGTTTTTGGTCGGTTTATTCATACAGTCAGTGATTATCTAACACGGTAAGTTATTTTTTACGTATTTGTTTTATTCCACGGTAAATCAAGCCAAAGTTATGAGTTCAGTTACATTTACCAGACCAAAAATCAAAAGTCAGGTTATTGCAACTATTTGTTTTTTTTTAGATTAGTTACAATTATCTGCCCGATTTGTATGAAGTATGATAAAGCTAGTGATGCGACAGTAAAGATGCTACTACGATAAAATATTTTATCGACAGTGATTTATTTTATTAAACAAGAATAAATTATGTCGCCATTCAAATATATATATATGTAAATTCTGATCGATTTAGTAAATAATAAATTAATTATTTTCAGTTCAGTTCAGAAACCTGGGCACTTAGGTCACCTTAATAAACTCAACTTTTATTTTTGTAGATGCAAAAAATAAACGAAATAATGAGTTTTTAACGAAGTTTAGATGATCTATTAGAAGCTGTCGAAAATGTACGACAAAAAAAATCAATAGTTACGAAGCCTCAGTAAAATACGGACTACCGAGGTCATTTATTATTCACCGTCTATATGGAACACGCGGTGCCAAACAGTCAACGCCTGGCAGACCGACTGAATTATCAAAATAATGGGAAATTAAGGTAGCTTTTAATCTCCATGTGATGGAAAAATGTGGGTGTCCGGTAACCTCCAAGGAAGTAAACATTTTGATATCTAATTATATTCGAAGGAACGGCATTGTTACGAGATTTAAATATGACGATTACACAATATAAACATCTATAAAAATTACACTTGGGTTTTGCTTTTGGTACCATCCCAATCGATAAAATCACAACTAGGTTCCCATCACTATTTATAGGTTAATAGTTACAATTACCCGTCCCATAGCTAAAAAGTGATTTTGTGCAAAAATTAACGTCATTACCAAGGCATAGGTATCAAAATGTAAAGGAGTATTGAACAAGTTATATATTTTTTAATTTAACGGCAACACAGCCCCCCAAATAAAGAGTAAAAAAGCAGATAGTTGCAATTACCCGTCGTGGCGGGTAATTGCAACTAACTGTGCCCATATCAGAATTTTATAAAATAGAATTTTATTGTTTACAGCTTCCTTATATTTTTGATAATGATATAAATCTACAGTAAATTTACTATACAAAGAATCTTTTAAAAAAAGGCATTTCATTTATAAATATAGGATTATGAAGCGGAGACGTAAGAACTCCAATTTTTTTAGTTGCAATTACAAGACTCCACCTTACTAGGTACACTGTAAATCAGCTGTTGGGGAGAAAAAGAAATAAACAATTTTTTTTGTATTACTGTAGTGTATGTAGTAAGTAAATATTTTTTTTAAATACACACACCTATTCCTTTTGTCTCTGCCAATAAATCCCAATAAAAGAAAAAGTCCATCCACTCATAGTCGAAGTTTCAAATAAAAGAAGCCGAAGTAGCAGAAACATTAACTCATTGGCTTTTGAGTGCAATCATAGATCTAAGCTGACACTGTTTTTGACTAACTCGAAACACCATCACATTAATTGAAATTAACATAAACAACTTTTATATTCCACCTTACTAAGAAAACAACTTACTTATTAAAAATATGTTTACGTATAAATATTTATTATAAATATACTCACAGAATTATTGTAATTCAGTTCTAATCCAAATCGCAAAACAATAGTCACTAAAACCACTTATACACAGAAACCATCCAGACATTATCCAGAATAGACTGAACCAATTCTAAACACATGTCAAACACACGCAAAGATTAAAAAATAAAAAACATAAAATGGCGACCGTACATAAACGTTATTCGCTCCAAAGTTAGGCGCGCGACTGACGCGATGAATCACAAACGAAGCAAAATAATACCAATTAAACACCATTAGCTATACCATTATTATTTACGTAATAGTTTTATTATTTGCATGCAATTTTAAACTCTATTACGTTTGTTTAAGTTTAAAAATGATTTACTATAGAGTTTGTAATCTCGTGACGTAGTCGTTTTTATGACGCCTTGACAAGGCTTATGAATGAATTACACTTACAAAACAGTTCATTATTTCTTTGATTTATAGATGTCAACTATACAAAGGGTTCTGAAGTGCATGCTATGAGAAACAACCCGAGAAACAGAAACACTCAATCGTATACGATAAGATTCCTTTTTTACTACGTGTTTAAGTTTATGTAACTATGTAGGTACTGAAAAAAAATCGCATTTGACACTTTTTTTCTTTTTGTTGTACAAAAACGAGGCAAAGGGATACATACTTACGTTAATCAGTACAATTTCAAGTAAAATTTTATGAAAATAAAATGAATTAACAACAAATTAATTCTAATTTAATAGGATTAAAAAACTGTTACCTTGGATCATTGGACTTAATTACGTTTTTATAGAAGAACATAATTAGCT
Organism: Schrankia costaestrigalis; assembly: GCA_905475405.1. Lineage (NCBI taxonomy): Eukaryota > Metazoa > Arthropoda > Insecta > Lepidoptera > Erebidae > Schrankia > Schrankia costaestrigalis. Next base: position 5,059,237 of record FR997852.1, on the reverse strand, counting down.
ATTTGACCTCCGCGTTTTATAGAGGACACATCATCAGATATCTAAGTTCAAAAACCAGTTTACCGGATTAATTTTGAAGATTCGTGTTGTATAAAACTGCATCTTTATAATTTATCTTTTTGGTTTGCCTATTGACCCCATTCTACAGGCTAAGAATACTGGGTCAGTAGTTCGTTCAGTGACGATAAAAGTATACAAAGTGTAATATGAGGTGGAGATTTAAATGATACCATCGAAATAAAGAAGTTTTGGTATAAAAACTCTACCAATCCGTCTGGAAGTCTGGACAATGTAGTATCAGAGGCAAAGTTTTCCATTTATACATAGAGTTCATGCAATGAACTGTAGATATACATGGGTTGTTAAAAGACACAGTAGTTTTTTTTTCTGACAACTCCCGGGTACGAGCCATGTTTCGCAGGGGCTTTAACAAGAATTAAGTTAACGGACGTTTAGAACATCCAAGCTTAAAAAAAAAGCTTAAGACAATCATTGTTCCCACAGGCAAAGACTACAAAACGCCATGTCCTACGATATCTACAAAGCTGCTTTCCACACCAGTTCCTATATTTACCTAGATATAAAATAAACTGCATTTACTAAAATACAAAGACCAATAAATTGTAGCTAATTAAATGTAGATTTAAATCAATCAATTTAATTTATCTTATAAATAATGTCAACCATATGATGGCCACCGCGATTGATCTTAAAATTTAATAATGTTGATATTTTAGTAATTGTACAACAAAGAGATAGATTCAGAAGTCTAAATACATACAAGGCCTCCTCGAATCACACTCGAGTTCACTCGACTGAGGCACCGATCATGCACACGATATTCTACTAATATTATAAATGCGAAAGTTTGTGAGGATGTATGGATGGATGTCTGTTACTCTTTCACGCAAAAACTACTGAATGGATTTTGATAACAATTGGAATATAGGTGGTTTAGGGTGTGGAATAACATTTAAGCTACTTATACAACACGGGTGAAGCCGCGGGCATCAGCTAGTCCATAAATAAATAGTGATTGGCGCAAGAGACAAAAACAGTAGGTGTACGCACAAACTAAGTTAACCGTTAATCTACTTTATATTTATTATCTTTATTAACTTCTGCATTTATCTGTTTAATGGCATTATGTTATTACAAATTTGTGAAGGTAAATAACAAAATAATTTATTCATTAAATAAGATTTTATTCTAGTGTTATTTAATTACACATTATCGTGAATGTTACTTTTAGGAGGTTTTAATTTTTACTAATTATGTCAAGGTTTCTAAACGCAAGTTAAATATACATTAAGGATGAAAACATTTATCTAATACATTATTTTATTATTTGACGACTTTGCCTGGGTCATTCCGGCAAAATAAGAATTTTCTAAATATAAAAAATACAATTTATTTATTTAAATGAAATATACAACATTTACAATGGTAGGTATTAAAAGCTTTAGTAAATGATATCGGTGCATAACATATATTCTAAAAGACTCAAAAATGCAAAATCATATTCAAATTATAACACGCGACCGTTCCCGGCTTTGCACGGGTACATGTATGCATGTATTTTATAATAACAGCTACATATCAGTTTTTACGATGTAGCAAGTGATAAAATGTAAACGAAAACTATAACAACATTTCTAAACGACAACTACAACTTAAAATTACTAAACAAAAAACTACGAGTCAGCTTTTTTTCTTAAATTTAAAATCAATTGCACAGAAACGCATTCACTAATATGCGTATACCTAGTACCCGTCGATAAAATATTGTACATCGACAACATTGTAGTACCTTTGGAAAGAGACAATCGATAATTTCGGCTTCGCTCGCAGAGCGTTGTCTTTGTCCCGCAAAATACAAACAGTCCGACGATATCTAATGCCCGATTTACACATCGACAAGTACAGTAGCGAGTTAAGTAGTAAGTTGTTGATTAAGTTGATTTAAATAGATCTCCATCCTATTTTTTGGCGAGTTAAGTTGGCGAGACGCGAGAGAGAGGGCTACTTCGTACTTAACTCGCCAAAAAATAGGATGGAGATCTATTTAAATCAACTTAATCTTAAAATACTACTTAACTCGCTACTGTACTTGTCGATGTGTAAATCGGGCATAAGAGCTGTAAAGTACAGCACTGCCATTTTTTCTCTTGTTTTTTATTCATTGTATAAAATACACCAATATATCTATGAGTGTTGAATAAAAGACTTTAAGTTGGGGTAAAATAAAATAAAGAAAACATGTTCACATTATATTTACGTATTTAGTTATTTTGAATAATTACAGCTTTAATATACAGAATAAACACTATTATACCTATTGTTAAAATGAGACATTGTAATAAAAATAATGGGTAATCTAATTTTCTGTCCGTAATTCTGATTCTCTGGGTGTAAGTAATTCTGATTCTCCGGGTGTAAGTAATTCTTCTTCATTATCTGTGCATTCTGTGTTCTCTATGATGTCAATATCAAAATCAGGCTCAATTTTGATATGGACCGCTTCCAAAGGTGGTTGCTTTTTTGGTCTCCCTTTTTTTGGAGTGGTAAACTTAATTTCAGCAGAATCTGTTGCATTATCAGCTTCGTCTAATATATTGTTTAAAGTTCTTCTTGAAATTCCAGTGGCCTCTGCAACTCGCTCTTGAACCTTCTTAAAATAACAACTTACATTATCATCTTCATGTTTTTTAAATCTGTTAGCTTCGGTTTGAAAATATTTATAAACATTATAAATAATTTCGCGTGACTGACCTTCTAAAGGTTTCCCTTTTCTTCCTACGGATGCCATAGTACAACTTTAAATTAAATAAACTTAGAGGCAATTTATATTTTGAATGGGACGTGACGCGACCGCACTCTACCGCACTTGAACAGCGACTGACGGCGACAGAGATGACGCTCTACGAAACCGAAATTATACAATTCTCTCTTTCCAACGGACGACGCCGGCGACGGCGACGTGCAATATTTATCGACGCGCCGGGTACTGTAAGTCCATTGACCCTTGTCATACCGCACCGAGAGCCGCGGGCTAGTCGATAAATCCGTGCAATTTATCGATACTTTATATAGTGGGTCGCTAACTGTAATATTGTTGCCTCGAGTTTTGTTTAAGTGATCATGAGTTGAGTGTTAGTATGTCAGAGTTTGTTCGTGTGGTGATAAGTGGTGTGTAATTAATTAAAATTATTTTTTTGCTTTATACATATTATGTATCTTTTTCTTGTCTTGTTTAATAAAGTTACATAGATATAAAATGTGTTCTAACGTTAAGCTTTTCTGGAGTGTTATAATACTAGACTATTTCAATTCCAACAAAACTATTCCCAAAAACCTAGTCAACGTAGTAGTAGAAAAATGTTTTTATATTAAGTAAAAATAAAACTTAAGTTAATGTTTTGTTACTTTAGATTGATTTTTAAAATGACCTAAGAACCGTACATGTTAGTACAGATACTTACCCTAACAAAAACAAATCAAAATATTCCCGCAAACATTCGCTTGTATATAGGGTACTAGACAACAAATAAAATTAATTTACTTTATAGGAAACACACAGGTGCTTACATCATCATCATCATAACAGCCCAATGCAGGGACGGGCTTCCTCCCGTGGCGGAGGGATGCTTGGCCTACTAATATCACGCTCGCCAGACGGATTGTTTAATTTCTAGTTTTCCATCTTTTATTTCGTAAATATAATATTCACGGATAGTCCCTTAGTCGGTTTTTACGAAACCCGTGGGATGAGATGGGGTGGTGACATATTGTATTCTTACTCCGTCACCACTGAAACACATACATATTTTACATAAAATAGAAGATAAAAGTATAATGTATACAGTATATATCGACAGTGCATCGTCCCTACAACGCAAGGAGTATACAAAATAAAAGCGTCGTCATAATATCCTGCGTCGGCTGCACACGTGTTCAACGATAAAATCGTCTCACTGACTCCACTACAATCACTCATCTACATTTAGAACTTAACGTTAAATAACTACAAGTTTTGGTACAACAGTACTGAGTTTAAGATGGAATACAACAATTTTTAATATTTTTTACAAGCTCTGTGGCGTGGTGGTTATATAACATGACTGCTACGCAGAGGTCTCGGGTTCGATTCCCGCTTAATGTAAATCTTCATCTGCATAACATGATTGTTTGCATGGTCTGGGTTTTTTTATGTATAATAATAGTACAAGTTTTGCTTAGTTTGGGACTAGATTGCATTGTGTGATTTTTTGAGGAATATCTCTGTGCAATCCACAAATTTTTGTCCAAAGTCTGGATGTTTTTTGATTGATGATTCATAGTGCAGGAGTTATCTTTTTTTAATAATATACAATACACTACAAGTTAATTCTTACATCTAAATAAAGACCTTAAAATGCATTCCATTTCACCATATTTTCTGCAAAATACACTTTAACCCTTTTCTTGGCAAGACATTTTATGTTCGATTTTTATTATTTTTTTTGCATATTTGTTTTCTACGGGTACTAAAGAAGGGTAGAAAAATAATAAAAAAAATCCATATCAGTTCGAAATAAGTTTTTTTTAATGTATCCATAAATGCACATTGCCTAGTCGACAAAATATAACATTCCAAATTGAGCGTATCCTTAAAGACACATTGCCATAATCACATTCAATAAAAAAATATCAATTTTTGCTTAAATATAACAAAAAAATAATTTTACTTCGCATTATTTATCAAAATTAGGTGATCGATTATAAATAAATGTAATTAATAATAAAATTTTACTTCGTCGAGAGATAAATTTATAAATTTCCCTGAAGATTATGACCTGGGAAACTGAATACAGATTACCGACGAGGCTCAGCACCACTGCCTGCGAAGAATTTTGGAGATTTTTGGGCACGTTACTAGAAAAAGGGGTGATAACCTGGAAAAGCTGATCATAACGAGTAAAGTGAGCGTGAGAAGACCTAGAGGCAGAAACCCATGCTGCGCCGACCTAATAAAATTGAGTTATGAGCAGGAGAATGATGAATAATTAGCCTTGGTCTTTTTGATCGAGTAACAGCTAAAAGAGAAAGAACTTTAAATTTGATGTAGAAGCCACTGGCGATAAAAAAAGAAAGAAAAACAATTTATTTGGATGAACACATGATACTGATACTTAGCGGAGACAGTACAGATTGAGAGGTTACAGCCAGAGGAGAAACTAGGTTATCAGCTGGATTATATGAAGATGAATTAGGTAACTGCAGACAGTTTTCAGTAGGATGTTGCAAAAGCAATGATGGATACTGAGATAGAATCAACCCCCGTTGATGCAGCAGAAGTTGATGGTGATTGATGGGAGCATCTTAAAGATTACCTGTGTTTGTAATGGTAGTTATCTCAGTATCACTATCACACAACAGGTGAAGATTTTAAAGGAAGATGGTGTTCAAGTGCTATCAGACCGATTGCGTGGCACATGATTGTGTAGCTCATCTTCAAAAGATGAACTACAAAATCAAACAAACAGGTAAAAGAGCCAGCAGGTCACCTAAAGGTAAATGATCACCGCCTCCTATGGACACCCGCAACACCAGAGGAATCACAGATGCGTTGCCGACCTTTTAAAAGGGATTACGCTCGTTTCTTGAAGCTCGCCAGGCCGTCCGGAAATATCGTCGCAGCGAGCTTGTTCCACAAAACAGTTATTCGCGGTAGGAAGTTTCGCGAAAATCGCACAGTGGATGACCGCCAACCATCAAGGTGATGACGATGGTAAGACAATCGATTGCGAGTGGTTCTGTGGAGAAATTTAGCTGCGGGCAATGTCCAAAACAACTCCTCAGAGCACTCCCCGTGATAAATGCGGTAGAGAGACCCTACATTGAGAAGGAAATTTGGAAACATGTTCGCGGTAAAAGCCCATAATATCCTTCTCCGGGGTTCAAGCAATCTTTACACGATATTTCATCACAATAGGCTTAGCAGTTTTTTAGTGGAAGCGTCCAAGACAAACAGACAGAGATACTTTTGTATCGTAAATATTAGTGCGTTAAAAAGACAGTGTATCTTTAAATGTACATAGCCATGAAAAACATTAGACATGACGCCCGGGCAGTGTGCATTTAAAGATACAAACACAAAAACGGTTGTATAAGTTTCTAATTATCGTATATAAATATATAAAAATAGCATAAACGAATAGGCAATATAATATATTACATTATAATAGCTAGTTATTAGGGCAATAATGCAAAAAACATAGTGAAAACAATAATATTTACCTTACGGTGCGCAAGCGCCTGGCGTAGGTTCACTATTTTGCTTTCTACTGCTAATTCAGTTTAGCCACGAACATCATAATATTTTTTATCTTAATCAGTAGAATACTGATGTTATACACAAGGAAAAAATAAACTTATATTATTAGTAATTAACTCTGCAGAATTTAATTTCTACATATGTGCATAACAATGCACACCGTCAAGAAAAGGGTTAAAATTCAAAACAAAAGGCACTTCTTAAAAATATTCACCAAAAATTCTCAGCTGTAATAAAAAGATTAAAATATGGCTGTTACATAGCAGTTATACAGTGGTCATATAACTTTTTCTGACCCACTTACTTTATTACGAGGGTCAGCCCTTGCCATGAGTGCGCGTAAGAATAATATTGAAAACTTGCTTTACAACTAGGTCATCAAGATAACACTAAGCTCAATAGCTAACTCTAACCGTTAAGGAATGTTTACCATTTATACTATGATCTGCTACTGTATACAGGGTGTGATGTGAGAATGGTGCATATTTTTTAATACATGGTAAGGCATAACTTTATCAAAGATGTCAATTCTTGTTCCTTAAAATCGTTCAAAATTGGGTTAAGTTAACTTTAGTTGTCAAATTTTGTATGACAATTTAACAACTAAAGTTAACTTAACCCAATTTTTAACGATTTTAAGGAACGAGAATTGATATGCTGGATAAACAAAAAAGTCATTAAAAAATACCCGTTCGTTTAGTTTAGAATGAACATTTAAATTTTGAATTACCTTACGATTATAAACATTAACTTACCTCTTTTTGACATAAAACCTATAGGAACAAGTGAAGTTAAAGACTTTTTATTACTAAAATAAAGCTAAAAACCATTTCATAAACAGCTTAATTTAATTAATAAAAAAAAAACACTTTTGTTTCTCATGTAAACCCTGTATAATTATGTAGTCGCATCTATCATATTTATTTTACGACTAACAAAATTTTACCTTGTATTTTATATATTTTAGTGGGTCATATTACAACTTATATGCATTTCTCGTAACGGTTAAAATAATAAAAACGTATTTTAGCGTCTTATAAATCAAAATTATCATAAATTTGAGATTAAATATAAAGTTATTATTGATTTATTTATATTTTAAAAATATATTCAAAAACTCATTGACTTTGGCTTATTAATTACGTACTTAATTTATTTTTTTCGATAGTTTAAGGTCAGCTTGTGACATCACTAGCCATAATGAAAAAGAGGTTGAAAGCTTAAAAACGGTATGCAAACAATAACACACTCGGTACAAAATTACGGTCTTATTATGAGTGTGCCCACTTATACTCATATAACTCGAATTTCTTGTTTAATCACAATGTTCATACCATTGTTGACATTCTGTGGCGTAAAGTCTTTGAATGCTCTGCAGAGATCTCGGGTTTGATTCCTGCTCAATGCACATATTAAATAGTGCGTTACATGATTGTTTGTACTTGTCGAAGTGTTTTGCTTGTATAATGTATATTATGTATAAGTAAGTTAAATCCATGGTCTAGTACAACTTCAGCTTAGTTTGGAACTAGATGGCTTTGTTTGTGTCTATATTAAAATACCATATTATTATTATAGTTGCAACATAACTGACATGGTTATTTTTTTACCCCTTTATACAGCTTAATATTATAACGAACACAAATAAAGATGTTATGTGTATCATTAAATAAAGAATGATTTGTTTGCTATAAAAACTATAAATGCAATACTATTTTTTATTAGAATGAGTCATAACTTTAAAGTTTATGACGCGAAGTCGTGTAGACTAGGACGGTAACGGTGCCGTACGAAATACAGGGCTTAAAATTTGTCATTTTTTGTAATTTAGAATTAAAATAAAAAATGCCGAGCGATAAAATCCCTTTCAATGCCACGGCATCATTTTAAAGCATAGCAATTTATGTCGTATTTCTGTAACAGTACGGTTGAATTTCCATTAGTAAAAATTAAAATCCCTCGCCATGCCGTCCCGGTCTGCGTAGGCCTTTAGATGACGCGAATATCATGTGCTTCTGTATTTAATGACAGAGTTTTATGATATGTAACTTATCTGTAAACAGAAATAAACATGTTGATAAACCTAAAATCTTTTTAAAATAACCTTCTAAATGGTTATTATTAAGTTTTTCTTTAGCTATTCATAAACTTCGTGGTTAATAAAACTAACTAAATTAATTAATTTGTTAACTTCGTCGTTTAACCGAGTTCTGTGGCGCGTGTTGGGCTTGGGACAGGCCTATGTCCAGCAGTGGACTGCAATAGGCTAGATGATTGATTGATTGATTGAAACTTCGTGGTTATCATTAGCTAAAAGAAAACTTATACTTAAGTAAGACACTTTGAAGACATAGTAGGCTCAGGACTCAGGACAGGACAACAATTTGTGGATCGCAAAAATAATTTTCCTATGTGGGATTCAAATCAAAACCGACGATTACCTTTTAGATTATGTAGTTCTTCGAATAATATAATAATATCAGAGAGCCACACCATTTCATTTTAATTGCCATAAAGGAGAATGAAACCTTCACTAAGACTTTTGGGCCAAGATTATACAGAAATGATAGTATTATCAATTTATAGCTTCACACTTATTAGTCTAGTTCTAAATCTTTGGTTAGTTTTGGCAATCTGAAATCCAAGATAATTTTTTTTTGAAGGAGATGGAAACTTCTGGGCTAAAGCCTGTACATTACTGTACAGAGTAAGGATATGCCCTAAAAATCTTTTCTATTTTTTTCAAGTTACAAGCCTAATACAATTGAGTAATTTTATTATTATTTTATTAAATAATAGCAAAGATTTTTAGGGCATATCCTTACTCTGTACAGTAATGTACAGGCTTTAGCCCAGAAGTTTCCATCTCCTTTATAGAGTACTTCCAGTATAAACATTATTAAGCTCTTTAGTGCAGGCGCTGTCAATATGCTAGCATTCGATTCTATATTCAAAATAGGAATTCCGATGAACGATAAAGTTGGAATATGGCCGCCAACGTGCTAGGCGCGTCCCAAATTATACAGACGCAAGGATCCGTTGGTCGTCTTGAGGTGTCTTGGTAATTATCATTAATTATACGTGTCTTTCAACTGGATATTTTATACCCAAGTATTTATTATGTGTTACTAACTTTAAATAATATATTAATAGTTTTTTTTTGTAGAAATGTTAACGTTATTGTGTTAATTTAGAAGAAATAAATAGTCAGTACAAAAATAAGTTTAAAACCTGTTAGTATTTAGGTCAGTCCGTTAGAGTTGACTATAATAAGTACTTGATAAAAGATTTATTTTTGGATATTAATTTCAAGTAAGTACTTAACATAATTTACTTTGGGGTAGCTTTTTTTGAAAATCGTGTAGATATTCTGAACGGTCTTCGTGATGCTAAGAGCTGTCAAACTTAAACCAACTAAAACCACATAATGTTCTTTCTAGTTGTCGTATTGTGTCGGAGTACTCAATACTCAAAATATTGTTCTAAGCCTGGTCTTCGAGGCAGTTGAATATTTCTGTAAAATCTAAGACATGATCTCTATTGTTTAATTTTTATCATCATAACAGCCCATTAATGCCCCACTGCAGGAACGGGCCTCCTCCCATGACGGAGGGATACTTGGCCTACTAATACCACGCTGGCGAGACGGATTGGTATAGGGTTTAATTTCAAGTTTTCCTTCTTTTTATTTCGTTAAGATGATACCTAGTCCCTTAGTCGGTTTTTACGACACCCGTGGGATGAGATGGGGTGGTGACATATTGTATTCTTACTCCGTCACCACACGGAGAGTATAATAATATGTACTTATACTTATCTCAAATTATTATAATATACTTATACATTTTCTTCTTTTGTTCTATTCAGGTTGTTTTATTTCTACAGAAGTCTAGGCAGTATAGGCACACACAGATTACCAAAATGTAGTTGTGCAGGTTTTTTCAATCATCTGTGGTTGCCTCCTTTGGTATGAATAAATAGCAATTTACAATTACCTGTAAACAAAGAAAATAATAGTTAATTGAAAAGCTTTATTTCACATTTAAATTTAAAAAAATAGCTATAAGTAAACCACGAATTCATTCAAGTAAGAAGGTAAAATTTTTATGTTTTTTATTTCTTTCTGCGCAACTCTAATATTGATTTAAAGTTACTACTACTCTTCTTACATTTTGTCATCTAAAGTCCGATAAACGATTTTTTTCTCCTACAAAATTAAAGGGTTCAACTCACATCATTCTAACTTATAAACCTAATCTACGACTAATAACGTCAAAGCGCCATAAGGCACAAAGAAAACTCTTTACAGCAATAATTAATTAGCCGTAAAGTAAATACGCGTACCTTACATATAAGGGAAACTCAACATAACTGATTATTCTTTGTTAAAACAAATTAAATGACGTTATTCTCACTAATAATTAAACAAGAATGTTACTTCTTTGTATTTACGTATTTTATTGCATAACAGCATAATTTAAATTTAATGTCTGTATCAGGAAAGTTGTTCGAATGAAAGACTTTACCCCCGGTTTCTGAATGACTGATCGAGTAAAAATCAACTAACCAAGTGTCAAAACTATCATTTCAGGAACTAAAATGACAGTTTTGACACTTGTTTAATTGATTTTTACTTGATCAGTCATTCAGAAATCGGGAGTAAGTATACTGTCCTTACTTTAAATGATCCTAGTGTGATCATGATTTAATTTTATTTTCTCTACAAGGATTGTTAAACAAATCATTTTTTTGCACATTTCATGAGATGTGGGACCAGATAATATGTGTGGGCCAGGTATTAGGGAGGGAATCTTACCCAAGGATTTTCTTTCGTAACTGAAGAAGACAAATGCAAGTGGATATAATGACTGACGTGATAATAAGCTATTAACTAATCACGATTATGATAACCTCGTTTTTATAAATCTCTGTAAAAACAATAGTTTTTCCTGTTAAGTGATAAAGTTAGCATACTTACTTACTTATCTAAGTAGAACAAAGGCTTTAGTTTACTTTGTTGATAGGAAAATGCAATGGTAGATTATTTTGAGTTACTTGTTTCTAACGTTAAGAAATTTTAATAATAAGAGTTTTTTTTTGTTATTTATGTTACACAAAAGGCAAGAATTATTAAAAAAAATACCTATTATTTGAGCTGTTTAATAAAATGTTCAAGGTAACGGCAAAGCATCAATGTAACATTTTCAAAAAACACGTAAAAAATATTTAACCAGTAATTCTCATTCTACGAGTACTCATGCATGTCGAATTAATGTGTTAATATCTCTATGTGTCATTGATCTCATAAAATGCATTGGCATAAAAATTAACACGATACGATCTAAAGATAATTATAAACGCCAGAGCTGTTTAAAAAAAACAAAGTGTCAGACAGAGAACCTTTTTGTCTATGAATACAAGATGGCGTCTATCTCGATAATCGATTACCATACAAACAGTACGGATGAAGTCATTTAGTTAAAGAAGCCTCGTGGGAAGACTACTTATATTATTACAATGTAAACAAGCATGTACTTAAGTAAATATGTTAATACTTAGCCGTCATGGGAATTTATATTAGCTACTTATATTTTAAGCTTACTATTATTTAATATTGTCGTAGCTATGAGCTGGCAATTATTGCTATATTAAAAAAATAACGGAGAAATAGCGGGAATTTGTATCTACTATATTAGCTTTAAGTTGTCGTGTGCAGCTTTCATTATTAGATTAAAACGGGAAATTGACGCCATATTAAGCTATTTAATAATTGTATTTTTCTTGACGTTTTGGATTAGTTGACACTGGCCGTAGCCCCTAGCTGAAAGACCACGTGTTTAAGTAAAGTAAAATAGTCAATCAACATTTAAAATACTATTGCAAGTCGATCTGTTTTCATTTTTAAATATTTGGTTTAATGCGTTATGTGGTACATTGTATAGTGAATGAGTAAAACTATATAATGTCCCCTTTCATCCCATGTGAGTAGCAGATAAGTAAAATACTACTAATATAAAGTCGCAGATAATAATATTATCTCCACAAAATCAAAAGTCATTTTTTGTACATGAAACCCTACATCAATTCCTCTGGTCATCGTGATTTTAGTTCACTCGAGAATGAAGAACGCGTTCCTGCCATCGTGAATTTTATACTCCTAAAGCCCGATTTACACATCGACAAGTACAGTAGCGAGTTAAGTAGTAAGTTGTTGATTAAGTTGATTTAAATGTTATTTAAGACCATTTGTATATTGAATGATTCGATTTGATTTGAAATAGATCTACATCCTATTTTTTAGCGAGTTAAGTTGGCGAGACGCGGGAGAGGGGGCTACTTCGTACGTTTCTAAACTGCAATACTGACCTCAGGATACGTGCAACCATTGCCTGGAAATACCAACCGCGCATAGAATAACAGATAGCCCTAGGGTACAACTGGGACAGGGGAATAGATTTCACTCTCGTTTGTACGAAAGGGAAACTGTCACTGCCGGTATTACGTTACAATGGCTTGACAATAGAGAGCAGAAATATGATAGTGTTTTATGTATTTTCTAACAGCCTTTTAATGTCCGAATAAAGAACTAAGACCACACAGAAATTTGGTAAACGTGTGAAAGTCTGGAACGGACTTTAGTACGCTGAGGGCGGTCACGGTAATAGACATGTAGGGCAAGAAACGACGAAATCCAAATTCATGATGTCCTTCCTGGGTGTCGACTGTTATGTGGCCCCAGGTAAGTTTTCGGAAAGATAAATCTAGTGACCTGTGATGGATTTTTAGGATACGTTACAAAAAGTCAGTCTTATAATAAGTTACATATAACACGTCACTCCGTGTTGTGACGGAGTGAGAATACAATATGTTACCACCCCATCTCATTCCATGGGTGTCGTAAAAACCGACTAAGGGACTATCCGTAAATATTCAATATATTTACGAAATAAAAACTAGGAAAACTTGAAATTAAACCCTATACCAATCTGTCTGGCCAGCGTGGTATTAGTAGGCCAAGTATCCCTCCGTCACGGGAGGAGGCCCGACCCTGCAGTGGGACATTAATGGGCTGTTATGATAATAAGAAAACTGTTTATGACGTGGCACATTCCTAACTCATTTAAAGTCAATAAGTTAAGGATTTATTTCTATACCTACCTTACTTAGAATAAGTTAAACTGAATGTGGACATCATAATCACCTATACACTTACTAGCTGACCCGTGCCTACTTCGTTGGGCGGCGAAAAAAACGCGTCCCTTTTTTAAACATATCTCAATACTGCTCCACTCCTATTAGTCTTAGCGTGATACTATATTTAGCCTATGACATTCCCCGATAAATGGACTATTCAACAAAGAAAGAATTTTTAAAATCGGCTCAGTAGATCCAGAGATTACCCCCTAGAACGTCACAAACTCACAAACTTTACGTCTTTATAATATAAGTATAGATTAATAGAAGGCACAAATACAGAGAGAGACATACTATCTCGCACCGTCAGAAGTTATTCAAGATAGGATTATTGACACAAGTCTTATATCATGTTTATTTAGTTGTAGAGATTGACTCAACGCCTCCATCTCTCTACAGATATAAACACATTCCGTGGCACATTAAATTTAATTCTATTACGGCAAGCGGAAATCCACACACATGCATTTCTGTTTCGTAGCTAAAGTTCCTTTCATCACTGGAATAAATTTACATAATATAATAATACACATTCATACAACGCCATCTAGTTCTAAACTAAGTAGAGCTTGTACTATAGATACTAGACTAGACAAACGATAAACATGCACTTTTTTTGTAAAAACGGTCTCTACACAGGAAACACTCAGATTGACTCCTGAGTCAATCTGAGTGTTTCCTGTGTGCGTTTGAAGGACCCAATGCCGTGTGAAGAAGCATTTGGCCAAACCGGCAAGATGATGACGACGGATTGAAGTTGTTTTTGGACTTCTATCCGTTGGCTTCATTTGTGGACTGTACTCGCGCTTTCTATCAGGTTCGATATAGTCATATTGCCGTGTTTAGTATTAAAAAAAAATACCAATGCACACTCTCATAATATTTTCTTCGATTTCAACCCAAAACTTTTGCGTAGCAACTGAGGTTTATAACTAGCCAGAGGTCATCAAAATACCTTTCAATATCGACCTTGACAATGAATAAACGAAATAAAAATCAATAAGTATTAAGTTCAATATACTAATAAAAAAATATAGCGTAACATTTTCATTTAACACGGCATGGCACGGCAGCCATTTTAGTAGTATTAATACAATAAAGTTGTAATTTATTAAGTTAAACCATAGCTTGTAGTACAACTTACTAGAGTAAGCATAGACAATGACAAATGGCGGGAAAATCAACGAGCATTTTGCACGCGAACCAGCACTACAAGGGTAGTTATAAAATGTAGTGATTGTAGTGTATTTTTTTACAGTGACAACTTTGAAATGAGCCATATTAGAGTGAAAGACTTGATTTAAAACTAGACTTGACCTATAGCTAAGTTTTTATAAGGATTTGTACCTGTAGTGGAACGTCCGTAAGCTGATGGCTAAAGAGCGAAGAAGTCATTTTTAGACTGTCATCCATTGCATTCATTTTTGAATTGTAATTTGCGCTTTTTAATGGAAAAGCTCAATACAGTCTTTTATAAAAAAAATAAACTAATTTTAATTAAATTTAAGTCATTTTAAATTAAATTTCACCACGCATACATACTGAAGTAAAATTTAATCCAGATTTAGTGTACATAATTACTTTACCGAGTTAAACATTTTAATTAATTAAGAACAGCGGGTGTTGCACAAAAAGGAATCTTATTATCATGTTTTATTTAAATTTTATTGGAGTCGGTTAAAACTTAAGTCCGTAGAAATCTATATTTTAATTAGTATTTTTAACTAATTAAAATATAGATTGACAGACCAGTGCCCCCCCTGATGACAAGTGGTAATTGCCGCCCATGGATGCGTCCAATCTCAGATAAGTAAGTCCCTGTCTGTCCAAGACTATTTTTATTTCAATCAATCAATTAGCTTATCGCAGTCAACAGCTGGACATAGGTCTCATAGATACAAATTAGTTATATCCCTGTAATTCGAATAGCTATTATATTCATCTATATTCGCTATTATAACTTACGACAAGACGGCTTCTTGCGGAGGAGACCCAACTCGACCACCTAGGTTGAGCTACTTACGGCTCCCAAGCCAATATACAATCAACCTAATAATTAAAAAGCAATCTCTATAATTACTTAATTAACTTTAATACATAGTTATATATGAATATAACAGGCTTAAACTTAAGTCAATGTTATTTAACAACATAATTATAAGATTGGTTTAACAAGATTTGTGTATAAAAACTAGAAACACACAGTCGTTAGAGCACGCACATCATGTTACGAAATAAGAAAATCAATAACTGACTATAATCACGGTATAAATATGAATTGAACTGTGCTATAAACATGGAACAGAGATAGTACAGAAGTAATTGTAATTAATGCACACATTAGGGAAGGAAAGGCAGCATATTTTGATAGAATGTCTTAGGAACGAGCTCTAAAGGGAAAATTTATTTAATAGTAAATATATGCGACGTTGGTAGATGCAATACTATCTTAACTAACCCTGAATCAGAGCTAGCTAAAGGTTTATTTAATTTTTATCTTCCTTCTAAAAAATGGTACGTTTCACATAGTCAGATAGTGACTAAGCTAAAATAAAATAGGTACATACAATTCGTTCCAAAATCCATACATAGACACCGTTCAAGCTAACAATGGTTCAGACTTCAGACTGATATATTTTCAGTCAAACCTCAAAGTTACTCAATGTTGTTGTACATTTTGAATATGTATGTATACTTTCTGCTTCTCGGCAAGTTTTCCTTCATCACTGGAGGAAGCCAAAAGCATCGCATAAACAATTATAAAAAAAGAAATACTTGCACAAAGAATAAGTTTTGCACTAAATTTCATTTTTATGACAAGGGCAGACCATATTTTTAAAAACATATTTTTTCTGTGTACCTTCCTTTAAAAACCATTCAATTACAATCAGCCCGCCATTCCCGCCAGTGAAGCATCAAATAACACCGCTTTCATGTTCCCGGTAGATTTGCATACGTAGTGTTATTAACACTACGTATGCAAATCTACCGGGAACATGAAAGCGGGTGTTGCCACTCGTAAAAATTAAGGATCGCGGTGTTGCCAACGACAGATCTTGCGCTTGGGCGGTCCAGTGAGTTACGACGAGAGGGTTTTTTTATTTATTCCGTTCTGTAATGGTACCTACAGAGTTTAAGAGTGTGTGTGACAGCTTGTACCATAAAACAGGTACTTGGAGAAGTCTATTCAATTAAACCTTAGTTTATTTAGCTTTTTTTGTTTTACTGTCTTAAACCTTTAAGATAAATAAAGGCCCTCCATGCATCATAGGTGGAGGATAGGTGTATTGCAAAGTCCATTGCTATGCAAGTACCCAAGAGTTTCAAAGCTTCCATTATTTGGGTTTTAAGACATTCTCGGGTTATATGAGATGGCTAGCCAATTCTTAGTTCATCACCACATAAATATTATTAATCAAACAGCAACATTATGACTAACTAGCTGTGAACGCGACTACGTCCACGATTAAATTAACATATAAAAATAAAAAAACTTGTTAAATGCATACAAAGTTATCATCATCATCATCATATCAGCCAACCGACATCAACTGCTGGACATATGCCTTCTCCAAGTATTGACACCTTGTGCAGTCCTGTCTTCCTCGATAAATGGCCTATCCAACACTAACAACATAATTCAAATCGAAGAAGTAGTTCCTGAGATTAGCGCGTTCAAACAAACAAACACTTCAGCTTTATATATAAGTATATATTGATAATATAGATTTATGATAATCTATGAGCATCAATTGCGTTTAATTCTTCTTTGGAATGACAAGTGGGATGAATAGTTTTGTATACTTACTTTTTGCATAATTATCTATGGTTTAACACTGTGGTGTTGGTAGGGTACTTGGTGCTTTTATTTAATCATCATGACTGCTTGTATATCTCCTACTGCATAAATCATGGACCAGTAATGTTTTTTTTCCAAATTGATAATAAGTAAATATGCATACAATCATTTTTTTTTACTTTATTTTAGTTTCACTTTACATATAATTGACAAAATTGACGACCTCTGTGGCGTAGTGGTTATATAACATGACTGCTACGCAGAGGTCTCGGGTTCGATTCCCGCTCAATGATCATATCTTTGTGTGCATGAACATGATTGTTTGCATTGGTCTGGGTGTTTTCTATGTATAATTGTATATATTTACAAAAAAAAAGTATTTATGTATGTTTATCCGTTGTCTAGTATCCATAGTACAAGCTCTACTTAGTTTGGGACTAGATGGCGTGCATTGTGTGAATGTGTGAGGATTATTTATTTATTTATTTTAATTTTGTTTATGACAAATTAATTTTCTTTCTTTTATTATCAAACCAGACCGTTTGGAAAACGAACAGAAGCGCGTATACACTGCAATTAGGACAATGGATGTTGATGTAGCTTTTTTAAAATAAATACATAGTAAAAACCCTGACAAAGGTAAAATCCGTCTTCATGCATTGAGCTGTGAGCAGGAACGAATCTGACAAAAAATATAACAGATATTTTATTACAATATCTTAATTTATCCAACAAGTTCAATGTGTTCATAAAAGGGACACACTACTGTGAAACATGTCCGTCGCGGTGTTGAACTAACATAAATATTATTGCTACCATTTTTGTTTTATTTTTAATGACATTAGCTCGTCCATTTGATAAAAGAGATAAATAGGTTTCCTGCTGTGAACAAACCTGGAGTATAGTAGTGTTATAGTTCATGACTGCGTTATAGAGATCTCGAGTTCGATTCCCATTTAATGCAAATTTATGTGTGCATGAACATGAATGTTTGTACTGGTTTTAGAAGTTTCTATGTGTAATATGTATGTATTTAAAAAAAAAGTATATTTACTTTTTTATCTGTATGTTAATCACATATATGTAGTCCAAAAGCTCTGCTTAGTATGGATCTTATCGGTAAAATAAGTTTTATATTTATATTTTCATGTAAGTGGATTTCTTGTCTTTTTGAAAATAAATAAATTAAATTTAAAGTTTATTACAATTATCATAGACAAACATCTCGCAGGAAACATATTTATCTTCAAATTTAATATTTAGGCGACCTAGGAATAAATGTCAGCCATACTATTAACCTTAATTAGTTTAGTTAGTACACTAAATTGGGTATACGAATTAACATAGCTATTTCCCACGTTAGTTCTGCGTTGTGTGTTGACATTACTATAAACTGGAACGTTTATCGTATTGGAATCCTGTACTCCTAGTCAATCAATCAGTCAGTCTATCCCTGTCCATTGAAAACGATCAGAACACGGTCCTACGCCTTCCGCATTCAGTCTTGAAACCTTTTGATGTCGTCAGTCCAACTAGCTGCTTGGAAGAAGCCTACGTCCAGCATTGAACGTCAATTGGCTGATATGATAATGATCCCTATTATGTCCGAAAAGAAGAAAGACAATGGAAAAAATAAAGTACTAAGAAGCTACTCGAGGCTGGACTCGTACCCGCTTCTCTGGACTATACGCGTCCATTGCCATGACCCACCCGAGTAACCGTCTCCGTCTCGACTACCAAATTTAACCATTAGTTTGTACGGCGCCAGAGCCGCAACTTAGAACTCAACTGTACAACGCCATCTAGGTGCGATAGCCGTAAACTTTCAATGTTGCAATTATAAATGCATATAATTCCTATAATATATTCCTGTAAGATCGTAGAAGGTTGATAACTAGGCCAGTACATTCATATACAGCTATGCAAAGTCCTTACGAAGTTTAATACAAGTCAATACGTCTGTCTGTGCAAACTATTTGTTATCTGTGCTAACATAGTTCCCGCAAATGATAACGGAGATAATGAAAGGAGGTCAATGTGTACAGGCTTTATATTTATTTTTTATTGATATTGTAACTTAATAGTTTTACGACGAAATATTACTGAACCCATAGATGTTTACCTAAAGTTTATGTTTTGGTGTGGCAGTAGTAGTATATTCTGTGTGCGTAGGTTCGGATATAATTATATCCGAAACCTACATAACCCTATTCTACGTAGTAGTACCTATTCTTGCGATCCGCATATTATTGTATTGATCCTTGTTGTCCGTTTTTCTGCTAATTTCATGAATCTGTTGTCCACGGTGATTTCTACTCGATAACGACTTAAAAATAAGAAACAAAATAACGACGTTATCTAATGAGTACGTTAAATACCTTTCATATTGAATCCCAAATATTTTATTTTTACACACACACATACAAACAAAACACACAAGCACTCACCCCCAGGCAGACTCAATTTTCACACTATCCTTTTTATCAAATGCATTTAACCATACCAATACCGACCCATTAATGTCCCACTGCAGGGACGGACCTCCTCCCGTCATAGAGGGATACTTGTATCATAAAATGCATTTATATCCCTAATAAAATTTACTTAAAATTAAAAGAAAAACCATTCCAATTCCATAACAAATAAAGATCCTTGTTAATCAATCGTGTTATCTCAATAAGCTTTTATAGCGTAATAGAAATAAAAACAAAGCCATAACAATTACTAACACAGCTATAAACACAACTAATTGGGAAGTATGGCAGACATCAGTAAAAGTGCGTCATTGTCATTGAACTTCAGTGAAAGTTGACTTTATCAGACCATCTGAAGTGACAAAGTGATCTCTTTGACAGGCCAATGAAAGTGCCTTACCGAATCGAGCGTAGTTTCTGAAGCCTACCATAAAAGAAAAAAAAATATTTATAACTGTCAACGAACATGGCTTATCGTTACGTCATCTGTCATTGAACTTGAATTTGGAATGTGTCCGAGCGTTCCATATTAAAATGTCATCGTGTCATTTTTGAGATAACGTTTCGAAAGCAATCGATTGTTTAATAAAAATGTGTGTTGATTTCAATTCGCTTTAGTTGTCTTTGTGGTGGACCATTACTCCATATGTTTACCGCCATTTTTGTTGTAAGACCTTATTGGGAAAAGCTCGTAGAAATCATCAAAAACAGAAAATATTAATTAAAAACTGTACACAATAAGCACTTTTCTCTGTTTTAATATTTTTGTCGCCTATTTTGGGTCCTAAACATGTCACTTCCAATATCAGACCTAGCTAAAAACCATCTTTGGACTGTTCCTTACCATTTTTCCAGTATTATCTTTGTAACTATATGCGTTTAGCGCACATGTAGATAATAACAAAAAATATGCGCCGCGTTTACATGCAATATCACACAAAAAAGTATTTAAGTAGGCACCTAGCACCTATGTTTATCTTTTAGCATTTAAGAAAGTATTTGTCTGGTATACATAGTACAAACTCAACTTAGTTTGGGACTAGATAGTAAGGGTCATCAGAAATCCGCGTGGTGACAAAGTAAGAATACAATGTGTCCAACTCACCACCCCATCTCATCCTATGGGTGTCATAAAAACCGACTAAGGGACTATCCGTGAATATTATCTTTACGAAATAAAAAGAGAAAAAACTTGAAATTAAACCCTATACCATTCCGTCTGGCCAACGTAGTATTACATAGTAGGCCAAGAATCCCACCGTCACGGAAGGAGGCCCGTCCCTGCAGTGGGGCATTAATGGGCTGTTATGATAATGATGAGAAAGGATCATTATGCCAGTATTATCTTTGCAACTATAAGCGTTTAGAGTAGATGTAGCAACAAAGAAAGATGTCGTTTCACGCATGTAGACGAGGAAGCTATCAGGAATACAATACGCAATTACATTACGTTTAAACATGACACTAAGTTATATGTTTCTATACAAGACATGGGGCTATATTTTGAAATGAAATGAAATGAAAATCTGTTTATTACCATCAATCACAAAATTATAACATAAAAAAAATTACACTGCAACAAAAGTTTAAAATTGTGGCAAAAGGTCTCAGCAAGTGCTCCTTAACATCATCACAGATTCTGATGTCAAGAGGCGCTGATTCTCAGTTACACCTTTATTTTTTTATTTTTGTTTTGCGCAACAACTTCATTTATTGAGCATTTAGGTTAGGTAGACTGTAATAATTCTGATGAAAATGTGGCATATACTTAGTGCAGAAATGAAAGCTAGGAAGTAGTCATGAAATGTGTCAAGTTGGTCTTTTACGAATTTTATCAAAATTGGATAATTATTGTCTTTTATTTAGAACAACTATCTTTTGCCCGCGGCTTTGCTCGCGTTAAATTCGGGGTAGCACTGTTCCCCTTTCCTGGACATAGAGGAAAAAAATAGCCTAAAAAAGTCAATTCGTCTCTCCGTTTTGCCGTGAAAGAAAGACAAACAGACACACTTCCCCATTTATAGCATGGATATAATGATTCACCGTGTGAACATCTAAGTTAACGAAATCTAGAGATAATGCGGTATCAAAACTCTTGTTTTAAACTCGATTTGAATCGAGCTTGAATAATTTGTTTCAACCTCTTACCATATTAATGGATACCTAATCTAAAAAGTTTTGACAAATCGATTCGATGAATTATTTAGATCTACACCTAAATTTCGCGCCATTACTAACGTCAACCACAAACAATGTTGCCAAATAAAAAAACTCGTAGCTGTTTTTTTCTTGTACAGGCTACAATATAATCGTTTGCTGCTATTTTCTGTACCCCACAAGCGGTTGTCTTATAACCCGTCTGACAAGATGCCATCATGGCAGCTAGTCGACGATGTAAGGAAACAGGTACGTTACTTCACAGCCTTGACTTATACTACATGTAAGGATACATTTTTAACAATTCTGTGTTAACATTTCAGAAGATAAATAAATAAATATTTACGGACATCTCTAAACAGCGCCAAAGTAAGCTAGGCTTAACCTGCTTGTGTTACGGGTAACAGAACAACGGATATTAATACTTATAAGTACATTTTTTTTTGTAAATACATACATATTAAAAAAACACCCATTTATACATAGAAAACACCCAGGCCAATGCAAACAATCATGTTCATGCACACAAAGATTTGCATTGAGTGGGAATCATACCCGAGACCTCTGCGTAGCAGTCATGTTATATAACCACTACGCCACAGAGGTCGTCGTGTAATCCTTAGCTAATACGTGGATTTTCTGTACGAGGTATAATACTTAGCTAATTCGCGGGTATTCTGTACGAGGTATAATACTTAGCTAATTCGCGGTATCAGAATTTTACTGACTACATCAACCTAGTGTTCCATCTATCACGTAATGTATGAAGAATCGGGGTTTTCCTTAGACCCCGACTAAAACTAGCCAGCTAGCGGGGCCTATCTCGAGAAGAGGGGAGCGAAGGACCTCCCCCATACGTCTGGAGAGGCGATCATGAAATACTAAGAGCGTCGTCGCTGTCTCGGGAGGAAGATGATTCGGGCCAACGCTATTAATATATAAACCTGTCAATCATTTTCTTAAAACGCTACTGTCTAGACGTCTCGGTCGTTGGTAAATCCATACTAATATTATAAGTAGGAAAGTGTGTCTGTTTGTCTTTCTTTTACGGCAAAACGGAGCGACGAATTGACGTGATTTTTAAGTGCAGATAGTTGAAGGAATGGAGAGTAACACAGGCTACTTGTTTTTTTTATTTTTGTTTTTTTTTGTGTCCAGGAAAGGGGAACAGTGCTACCCCGAATGAAGCGATTAGTGTCACAACACTATTAGTTGAGGGTATCGTGGGTTGGTGGTTACGGACCCATGTCCGTAAGGTGTATTTTTATAAAGATCTAGGGGTAGAACTCTTTGTAGCAGGGACTTTTAATCATCGCACAAATAATCACCTACCCATTTCACCCAATTTATTTTGAACCGCAATTATTTAATCGCCAACATTAACTTCCTATTTCACACCAAAACTAAGTGGGTACAAACACCTAGTTATTTTAGTTATTCGATGTTCACAACAAGATGCAAACAGCTCTTGAATAGTTGTCTGTTGGTAACATCTCGCCATTCACGCGGCACTGTGGGCGGACCAGAACATCCAGTCCTAAAGGGCTTGTCGCATTACAGGTACTATGCAGTAGAACAAGTAGAGTACAACTCGCGCAATAGTACTTGGCTGGTCTGAAGTTTTTAGAGATGTTTTCGCATGTGGACTAACGAGGATAATAGCCGCTTCCCACGATCCCGTCATTTAGTGACATCTGCGCTGATATTTTTTAAAACTACAAGCAAGCTAAAGTATATTTCGCGTATTGTAAAATTGTAAATAACTTGACTGGCATTTTTAACTAACGATTTTGTTTGCGTGAAACAATATTATGTTCTAAACTAATAAAGGTTTGTTTCGTCCTTTTCCATAAAAAGTGGCTTGAATTCATTGGCCATTTTTTTTTAAAGCTCTTTTGGTTATTTAATCAAATTACTACGCCGCAGAGGTAGTTAGAAAATGTAATTTCGTTAACTAATTTTCGATTCAAATGCATTGACTTTATCTGTAATCATGTTTATCGACATTTTGCATCTCACGTAAACAGCTTTCTAACGCAATTTGTGCCATTTTAAATTGGCTAACTAGTTGTGATGTACTAAGAATATAAAATGTCACCCTTTCTCGTTCCGTGGATGTCGTAAATAGCTCTCTCAAAACCATTCAGTTTTTACAAAACCTTATATGTATAAGCTGTATGCCTAGCAACTTAGGGTCTCCTCAACTCTCCTCCTACGTTAATGGGCATATACCCCCTTACTCATAAACGCCTCTTAAATTTAGTCACTGTTTAGCGAGATTTTTATTACCAAAACCAACCTTATGCCAAACAAAACCATAAGAATTTAAGCTAATCAATTGACTAAAATTCAAGAGGCTTTTATGAGTAAGGGGGTTAGTTTACACCTCTTGCGATAGAACGTTACAGCAGATCTTATATTAAACCAATTAGTAGGTAAGCTACTTGTGGCAAACTCTTAATCTGCCTTGATGGCAAGGGTTAGCGATGGCGTGCTTGAGGTCGTGGGTGTGAATCCCACGCAAGATATTTTTATGCGTGATCCACAAATTATTGTCTTGTGACTGGTTTCTATTGTTTGCCCGAAAATTATATGCTATAATATTCTTATGTCCGAATTTCGGCAAGTGATAGTTGCAAAACTTCTGATTAATACGGAATAATACCGGAAAAAATCAGGGAAAATTTCATAAAATCGGATTTATTCAAAATTTATTTAATAAATATTTTTATGTTTTATTTGCTGAAAAATAGTATTTTGCATCGATCGTCGATCACCGCCGCGCCGGCGCCGCTACAACTTTGTGCGCCGGCCGCAGCGTCACGTGCGCGAGTCCGTCTGCACGACTCATGTCACGACGTGAGTGCTTCACGTTGTGACATGACTCTCGAGTTGTTCGGCAGCGGTGCGGTAAGAGAGAGAGGACATGCTTTGCGGAGGACCTTTCCCCTTGCGAGTGAGTGAAAGATTCGATCGAATTTTCCGTCAAATATATCGCCCGAATATTAAACTAATCTAAAATAATAATATAAAACAATCGGTACCAGACAAAATGCATAAATACCTAGTTTATTTACGATTATTTATACTTACCTATAAATTATAATTATACACATAATAATATAAATTTTATAGCACATAAATAATATAATAAATATAATAAAATAAATATATCACGTGACAGTGCGATCAGTTGAAAAAATCCCAAAGTTCGGGTATATTTCGGTATTATTCCGATTTAATCAACTTGAATTATTCGGATTTTTTCCCGCTAGCATCTATTGGTGAGGTAAGTATACGTTTGAGACTAAATTCTTTGTGTCTGTTAATTTCATGTCCCTAAATACATAGGCTTTATTAAAATAATATATATTTCAGTTCCACAATTAGTCTTCTGTAATATACCTTTATAGTGGCATGAATGATACATTTTTCACCGGCACCTACAACCGGTGTCCGTTATACCTAGTTGTGTCAAAGCATTTCTACAGAGTATTGGCCTCAATAAAAATATATGTAAAAGTTTAGTGTAAATAGATTACTGTTAAACGGTATTGCATGACTTGGTAATTAGTTTTCTTAATAGTAAGAGCAATTACTTATGTATATCTCTCAAATAGTATTAGTAGGCCAAGCATCCCTCCGTTCCGGGAGGAGGCCCATCCCTGCAGTGGGACATTAATGGGCTGTTATGATGATGATGAATCTCTCAAAGATCCCGCTGTAGGGATGCCTCTTTCAGTAAGTTTCTATTCACCGCATGACGGTTAAAAATTTTCATTGATTTTTGAACAAGCCACGTCCATTTTCTATACCGGATCTGCTTATGTACCACTTGGGATGGTTCTTTGGCAGGTTTTGTACAGGAAGTGTATTATCATGCTAAGTATCAAACACGCACCTACAACCGTAGCGTGGGTGACAAAGAAATGCACGTACTTACATATATTATCTACACAAATATCACAGTTAAATTAACATTTTCTTAAATACAAAAAAGTAAAAACTTTTTTGTATTTTTTATTTTTTTATTGTCGATTTGGGCTAAGGAAAGGTGTTATTGATTTTAAATGCTGATCGAGGCGTAAGTATGAATATAATTTTTATTCCCATACTGAAAAACATAAGTATATTATTCGAGTGTAACATTAGAAAATGTTAATTTGATCTTGACAAAATTAGTTTTTAAAATAGAATAAAATAATATTATTTAAAAATAGAATAAATCAAATTTATTTCTATTTTCTTTTTATTTCTACTCATTTGGGACAAGGTTCAAGATAAATTTAAAAACTTTTTTCGAATAGACGACGAATCGAATACAGTTCTTACTTCAAGCACTTACTTACTATTATTTAATCAGTAGTGTCCAGTAGTGGTCCAGTACAACCAACGCCTTATTATATTACACTCACTGGCTTGTCAAACCTGCCCAAATTTCACCAACGACATTTAAAGAGGCGAAGGTAAAAGTTATATTATACAAACTCGTTTCACACATGATCGATAAACATACTCGATCAATCGAATTACTTACCTAACGATTTATTATTGATTTCTTCTTTTCATTTCGCTTTTTATTTTTATTTATGGAGAGTTATTTTTAGATGTGCTATCTGTAGCTGTTTATGTTGTTGCCTTCGAAAGAAAGCAAGAGTAATGGATCGCAAGAAATGGAAGTCAAAAGGGAAGACTTTTGCGCTTCTGTGGGGCGATATTATTACAATAAATCATTATAGTTTTATCCGTAATCACCTAATAATATACTAGTTTTTTTTTTCCTTATATCTAAAATAACTTACGAATACTTCAGCATAAGTAAGAATTGTCTCCGGCCGGTTGGACCAAAAGGCTTGACAAGGTCGGTTGGAGAAGAAGGGAAAAGAGAGGCGCGAGCTTGGGAAGGCCTATGTTAGCATTTGATCTCTTATGACTGAGAGAACTATTGCTTTGGCATCATTTCTTCTCTTTCTCGGTATAACCACTCATAAGCACAGGAGGCAAACCGTCTGATTGCTGAAACGATATCCAAGTGCAAACCATTTTGGGGGCTTCTTACTCTAATTTAAGGCAACCATTACGACCGAGTTCAAAGTTAGTATAGTAAGTAGTGAACAACACCGCCTAACCTAAATAAGATTATAATTAACAACTCATTATAACGCATGTATCATTCATTATAAATGGAAAACCAAAGATGTTTCATTAAGACTAATATGGCGGATTATTTTCAAACAACTATGCATATCTTTTGCACGTGTTATTATACACCGTGTATTTTAATCGGCATTAAAGAATTAAACCACTTAATGTACCCGATTTTAGGAAATTTTTGGTAATATTTAAAATCAATTTGAACTACTTTAATTTTGAAATCTTAAATTTAAAAAATAATCAAAATTTTTAAACCATACTGTACATTGCATGAACTAAAGAGCCGCCCCTTTCTTTGTTGTAAAAATGCATTTATTGGGTAGGATTATAGCAGAAGAAATTGAATCAACCAATGTTTTAGAGTCCACGTGGACTTTTGTCCAATCATAATGATCTGCATAGATCGCTAGCGTATCACGTGGTCTCACCCCCCGCGCACCTTCTTGCAACTCAAACGCACCGCCGCGGTCGGCGCCCGGCGCGGGCGCGGCCGCCGCCGCAGTCAGCCACAAATTCGCAAGCCGAAGTGCGTGCGTCTAATTAACTTTTTATTACGTATGTCGTGACGTCACAGTTATGATCAGTCATCCTCGCAATAAACAACGAAAACCGCCCATACTCGAATGTCGAGTAACTATTTACATGTGATGAGATTGTATGTTGTTAGCTGGAGATAACCTCAAGCGAAGCTAGAAGACTGTACGCTGATTCCAGCATCATTCCAAAGTTAAAATGCCAAGGCATTATGCTCCCAAGGGTGCCTAGCATACAAGTTATTTTGGCAGCGACACAACGCCAACGGGATTACCTAGACATCCGCAAGGACGTGGTGAACCAACCACAGTACTCGGCGGCCCTCGAAGAACACATGTTAGAGTATTTCGAACGACATCCTCGACGAAGTACTAGAACGGCTGCACGGCGGCACTTCGAAGTCAGCCATTCATATTGTGTAAAACGAAATAAAAATAAAAGTGATACCTAAAGTGACGGTCAGTGACCCTAATCAGGATTCGTGAAAATATTAAAAAAGTGCACGCTTGTGTTTATGTGTTTATAACAAAATGGGAAGCAGCTTTAACAATTATTTCAGTACCAATAGGTAAATAACTAATAATAATTCAGGTATCTTGCGATTGCACGTTTTCCACATTGATCAGCTTTTATTTTTGTTCACACTACAAGTAAAAAGGTACCTCACATAGGTATTGTTGTTTAATAATTCCTCTTTATTAGATGTAGTAAATACGGACCAAAACTAATTTTCAATTCAAAAGAATATTACGCTTAAACTAAAATGAAATGACTAATAAGACTTTACACTCTTGTTTAAATGTTTATAAACTATTATTTACTGTGTCACATGAAATTAAAATAAAGTAACATAAAATTTAACATTTGGTTTAATTTAATTCGTCGCGTACCTATGCAGCTGCCGAGCACAAGGTCGCGGGTTCGAATCCGACGAGTTGTACGATCCATTAATGTTTGTCTTGACTTTGTCTTCGTTTATTGATACTTGTAAACATCCCCGCGAGCCAGGGTACTGTCTTTAATACATTATTTTATAGCAATAGGGTATGAGGTGTCGTAGATATTAAGGAACAGCTGATCGACCCGCGCGCTTGCGACGTATTTCACGTAAGTATCTACGCGCGGTGTGTGTTTCGCAGGTCAGTGCCCGCGCCGAGCTTTTGTACCTACGTTAGTGTAAAGCGTGTTGCATTTTTAAAGTAATAAAGTATTATTTTTAGTATTTTTGAAGTTTTTAAGTCTAATTTAAAACTTTTTTTTTGCATAAATGACTTATATACAGTCTACTGATTGCTTGGTTCAAATCTTTAATGTCGACTAAAATACACGGTGTATTGTTGAATCAACATAAATATGATTAATACTTAACATTCTATTATTATACGTGTTTTATTAGAGTTTGATTGGTACATATGTTCTTTGTGTCCGTTAATTGATGTTTTTAAAAGGTCCCCGCGACACAGGGCATGATCCCTAGTGCGGGAGTTGTCATTTTTAAAATAAAAAAATTAATAATATAGTTATTATAACATTCCCTCATGCAACGCCGTGCAGTCCTAAAACTCATCATTGCCCTGCCCTTATCCCAATTTTATTTAGGGTAGCGCAGCATGTCTTCTTCTTCCATACTTTCCTATCGGACGTCATCTCACAAGTAACCCTTTGCAGCCATATCGTCTTTCACACAATCCATCCATCGTTTCTTTGGTCGTCCTCTTCCCCTTTTCATCATCATCCATCCACATACATGTTTAACAGCAGTCCCAAAACTAAGCATAGCCAATACTAGATAGCCTAAAACTATACATCAATCCGTGTGGTGACGGAGTAAGAATACAATATTTATGTCACCACCCCATCTCATCCCATGGGTGTCGTAAAAACCGACTAAGGGACTATCTGTGAATATTATCTTTACGAAATAAAAAGAAGGAAAACTTGAAATTAAACCCTATACCATTCCGTCTGGCCAGCGTGGTATTAGTAGGCCAAGTATCCCTCCGTCACGGGAGGAGGCTCGTTCCTGCAGTGGGACATTAATGGGCTGTTATGATATGATTATGATGATACATCTAATAAGCACGTTGGTGGAGCGGAACTCGCGGTAACTGCCTGATTGTCACGGTTGACGGTTTCGAATCCTATTTAATACGCAAGAAAATTTGTTTGTGCGATCCACAAATCATTGAGTTTGAATGTTCTTTGTGTCCATCACACGGTGCTCCATACTGCGGAAATTAACATTTTAATTAAAAAAAGAAAATAAACATACTTACCTACTTATATACGTTTTTTGTACATACATATTAAACCCAAAGACCATTATAAAGGATGAACTATAAACCTCTTACATGAGTGCGAAAATGAGGGTAAATAGTAATATCCTGGCTTTTATGATGTCTATGAATAAGTCAGTTTGTATGCTAAGGACAAGTCATGTCGAGTATATTTATAGATTTCTTTTACGGGTTTGATAACAACTGAAATCTTTTTAACCATATAATAAATAGGTCTTTACCTATGAAATTGCCGTTTTTTTTTTCGCCGCAGTCTTTAGACTCTAATTTCTTTTAAAACATAGATTACTTGTATTATTTTTATAATTTGGTAAAAACAGGACATTACCAACAACTAACAAAAGATAATTAAGAAAAATACTTAATTATAATTTGTATTAGTAATAAGCCTGTAAATATGGGTTCAATTTAAACCAGCGGATTTGACCATTTACACAAATGTAACTTCTTCCCTTAAATTATTTTTCTTATGATTAAAATGCTATAAGTTAGCATAGATGTGCGCTATTACTTATACCAAATTTCATTCTACATATTAAGTTTAATAACTATTGAAAATACTAAGAAAACGTTAGTATGAAAAATCAAACTTCGCATAAAATATCCATACAAAACGGCAATTTCATAGGTAAAGTAACCTAATATAACCCTTTGTCATCAAGGTAGTAAGGTTAGGGAAAAACAAAAGATGAACTGGCTGTATAGCCCTATATCGTACATCATTTAACAGATGACTCACTAAGTGAATCATCTGATCAGATTCCATCACCACATAATGCATTTTGAATTTCAATATGAGCTTAAATTGTAAAATAAAAAAATGTTTTAGGAAAAGGCAACTCGAGCACTAGGGAGGGGTCATGCTCTGTGTGGACTTTTACAAACGTCAATTTAACGGACACAAAGTACATTCTAGACTCAGGAGTTCAGGACAATAATTTGTGGATTAAACAAAAAACTGCCCTGCGTGGGATATTCTTTCCTAGCAGCGAAGTAGTTTCCTTTTAAAGTCTTTTGGTCGAATTTTGACAATTTTATACGCACATATTTCTTGTGTTCACGCACGAAACTTCAAAAGAATAAAAAACAATAATCGTAACCGTAACTAACGTAATTATTAAACGTCTTACAACTTCTTCCGAATGTTAAGAAGGTCGTGGACACCGCGAGAAAAGGACAGACATACAAATTGTTATTCAATACACGTATAACTTATGAAATAATCATTACATACACTTCGTGCCATGAAGAGTAAACTAAGTAAGTACAATATTACCTCCGTGTAAATAAGATGATATAATACAAATAAAGATTCCTCAAGTTATTTCATGTGATTTTTATTTCATATACATCAAAAACAATAAATATATTGAAGGAATATTTACAAAGAGATGATCTTAGTGTGGTGATGAAGTGAGAATAAATATAAATACCTTCAGAAAAGTCTTCTAAAAAAAGTTCTATCTATATAATATATAAATAGTAATATCCTGGCTTTTGTGGTGTCTATGAATAAGTTAGTTTTGCTATAATTTTGCCAAATTACACGACACCGAAAGCGCAGGGAAGGCAGACCCATTACAGTACAGACGACTTATTTCGGGGGGGATACCCCGAATAGGGGAAATATTTAAAACTGCACAATATCGCCAGCACGCATCCTAACGGGATACAAAGAATCGTGGAATAACAAATCGTAACGAAACAGGTACGTATTGAATAATGTAACATTACTCGCTTGATGTTCGCGTAACTGCCAATACTAGTGCTGTACCTTTCTCACGGTCGCTGGAATCTGATCAGATGACTCACTAAGCTTTACTTAGTAACCAGTTAAAAGTTGCAGGATATAGGGATCCATCAGATATTTCATAGCAGACACGGTACGCAACTTTTTTGTCTTAGTTGGGATGGGAAGCCGATGGATAAGGAAGGCACTCCTGTACCACAAGGTGGGAATATTTGGAGGGTTCCTTTTTTCTAAGTGCAAATAACTACAACACATACTTCTGTTCTGTCCGACAAACATAAATGGCGTAAAGTACACATAAAATGGTTATCAATATGTAAATAAATATATAAATAAATATGTGTATTTATTCAATCAGATAATGTATAACTACATAAGCTGCCACATATGTATTTATTTTATACAATAAATACATACAAAGATTATGTAATAAAAGCGGTGAGCATTTCTGCATAATATTCTTGGAATAATAATATACCTCACACTTAAATATAAATAAGTACTCTTTTTTTATCGTTAATTTATACTTAGGTACGGAAAACCTTAACCAGTGCAAACAAACATGTTCATTATTTCATATAATTCATTTCATACGCACAAAGATTTGCATTGAGCGAGAATGAAAACCGAAACATCTTTAAAGCATTCATGCACTTGTAACCAAACACTACATAGAACACTACGTAGAACTAAAATGTAAAAGTAAACAAATATAATAAATACTCTTAGCAGACAATGTCCAACAATAGGGATCTCCATCATGAGCGCCGATTACACTACCCTACATCTTGTAGGGCACTACATATTATTGTCTAGTGTAATCACATGTAGGCTGTTAGGACACTAAATATCGGAGATTGGCGAGTCCCGACCGCCCTACATCATGTAGTGCCCTACATGTAGGGTAGTGTAATCGGCGCTATAGACAATAGAAGGAAAGAAAATATTGTAAACATTACTTTACTTATACATACCTACACAATATACATAACTTTAAAAAAAATAAAAACAAATAAAACAACATAGCTGCTTTCCGAAGGATTCCATGAAAATACGGTATGGGCCAACTAACTCAGCTGGCCTAAAGTTGTTGCAAAACCGCCGGGACATTGAGTAAAGACAACAATCTTCTCGCCGTCCTGGCCATTCATGACTGAGAAACAAACATCGTGGTATTTAGTCGGTAAACTTTCTTTGCTCCTGAACATGGAGAAGCTTCTTTGATAGTTTACTCCTTTACTAGTTTTATTTATTACTATTACTAACCGATGACTGTGACTTCGGCTACGCGGGATTAGTATTTCGAGTACCATATTTACAAATGCGATATCTTTGTAAATTGTAGCCTATATGTGTTATTCTGGTGTATAGGCTATATTATTGTAGTTTCATTCAATTTCATTCAGTAGTTTTTACTTGAAAGAGTAACAAACATCCTTCCATACTTACAAGCTTTTGCATCTATAATATTGATAGGATAAACACATCACAGATAAAAAAACAGAACACCGAATAATCGACTCAAAGTAATCTGTGTGTTAAGCTCGGCGTTAGTCGATATGTCATTGAACTTGAACTCAGTACAATTAGGGTGGCGGTCCTACAATCGATGGTTCCGCATGACGCTACTCGGAATATACGATCAATAATGGAACGAGGGATATTATCATTTGTAAACGAGATGAAAATCGATCGGTTTTTTATTGACTCGGCAAATGTTCTTAGGAATTTTATACTAAATAGTTTTATTCAGTTAGAGAAGTTTCTTGGTGTGGTAAGGGAGTAAAAATACAGCAGATAAATACGACAGTTGGCTTACTAGTCATGACTCTTTAGACCAACGATTTTAAGCTAATGTCTAGTCAAAAGGCAGACTTTGATTATTGAGAAAGCAGATTCACTTTGTCTGATCTAGTACTATCGACAAAACCAGCGCTTGATAGCGATTATAGTGATCAGCTCGAATTAAAGTTTATACAACACGGCCAACATTGTAAACTTTACATGGTGTCTATTCTTTCATTTTAAGGTTGTCGTTAAAGCTAACTTAAGGAAAAGTAAGCAGATAATGAAAATGAAAAAATGAAAATATATTTATTTCTGTCTTGTTATGTGTTACAAAATTGTCACACTGTTTCCCACATTAGGTTTCCCTGTGTCGTGGGAATCAGGCTCGATACAGATACAGGCTCGATACAGACAGACTCGATAATATTTCAACGTTAATAAAAGAAGAAACATGAAATAAAACAATGCGTAAGGTTTCCTTCTTCACTAGAGGGAGGCCTTCTCAGGAGGACATTAATTGGCTATTTGTTACTTTCACGCCATCAAACAATCACCTACCGTAATAGATATGCAACATTATAGAATAGTCGATTTGTAGCCCAACTCTAATGATCATTTTTAAAACTTAGTGACTGTTAACGGAGTTATAAGCTGTATTGGAAGGTCAATGAACGATTTTTAGTTTTATTTGTGGCGAATAGCAGTAAAATTATTGTTTTTAATGGGATTAGTAGTAGAATTTACATTAAGTCCGGTATTTCGGTACGGTCATTCGTTCATACCAGCCAATGGACGGCTAATCCTGGGCCT
The DNA here is from genome assembly GCA_905475405.1 of Schrankia costaestrigalis. Lineage (NCBI taxonomy): Eukaryota > Metazoa > Arthropoda > Insecta > Lepidoptera > Erebidae > Schrankia > Schrankia costaestrigalis. The sequence continues at coordinate 5,024,964 of FR997852.1, read as the reverse complement.
AGGCCTCCTCCAAATATTTCCAACTTGTGCAATCTTGTGCCTTCCTTATCCGCTTTCCTTGCCGTCCTATTTATAAAGCGACGAACCATGAAGTCCGGTATAGTCATCCTAAGACTGCTTCCCAAAAGTGAACTTTTATAACAGTTCTTTATGTCATGATCTGGGGATGGATTTCTTTGAAACGCAGCTTCAGAAAGGATGCCTTTTCCTGTAACGAGGGGGAACTTTATTTGGCTTTCTTATAATGATTACAGGTTTAAAGTCAAATTTTAATTAATATTTATTTTCGTCGAAATATCACTCAGAGACCCTTGCTTGCTTTTTACGACAGTCATAGTATGGGATGGTGAGACTTATATTACATTTATTTATTACATAACTATTTTAATATTACACTTAACTGCCAAGTTTCGACAAAACAGTAGCCTATGTAGAAACAAAAAAAAGAACTCTATTTGTCTACAAATTTAGCACACGTTCGAAAACCAAACACAACATCACAAGTTCGGAAATACAACGCCGCATATAGTCCGGCAACGTCCTATCTTTAACGGAGGGGCTTTGCCCGCTGGGATTAAATATAACTTAATGTTATTCTGCCGTGTTTGGACAGAGAAGCGAGGATGTCTTATTTTGTTCTAGCCGTTGTTAGCTCTGCAGATATTACGGAGTTATTTGTTGTGTAATTAGAATGTTTGTGGAAATGAAAATGGCGGATAAGAATAGTGTATTTTTATTACATAAATTCATTGAATCACGCTTTACTTCTGTGAGAGGAGACAGAGACTACTAGGCCATGTACTACGGATCTTTACAAATCTTCTTTACTTCGCCTACAGTGACATGTCTCCATAGACAAAAGATGGATAGACTGCGTAAGTAAGCATAAAAGAAAATGGAGTGATGATTAAACGGTTGTCACAATACTTCCACTTATCCTAGGTAAAAGAGATAAGGGTAAGCGACGAAAGAAGATATAAGGAGATTTGTCATCTGACTATGACCTTCCGTTTTACTTAATAATATGTTTTATTATAATATAATAAATATAAATAATATATTCTACTGTTATTATATACAGTTTCAACAATTTACGCTTACGGTATTTTATTTACTGGCTTAAAAACTATTTGATATGTAATAAAATTTTAATATCCATATTTCTCCCTTCGATAATAAAAATGGTATGCAAACAAATATTGCATACAAAAATCAATATACATTGCTTTCCCACGAAACGTGCCGTACAAAATTAATGAAGGACAGAGTAAAATAGACTTTATTGCATAGAAAATTAAGTTTAAAACTTGTCTTATACATATCGGAAACAATGCATGCTTAAAACGAATCGTATTTTAGGGATACTCAGTCTTGTGGGTGGAATAAATTATGTTAGAATGTTCAGAAATTAAACTGAAATGATTTTTAAAATTAGAATTACCTATATGTTGTACTTTTTTTAGCCGATTTTGGCCATGAGTTCTACTAGATCCTAGTCAAAGGAACTTGGGTGCTATTGCATTATACTACGTGCATATTAGCTCAATGGGTTATTGCACAGATTTCGTAAATGTCAAATTGCTTTTGTTTTTTTTTTCTCACAGTAATACGTTCCGTTTTCCCCCGAGTAATACACTATTCTGTAAAAGTAAGGAGGGGTGTTTAACAATAAATCAATCTTACCACACTAAACTAATCCATACTGTGTACATTACATTTTGTCCAGCGTTGTTTTCATTTGTATTTGTAAGGGTAAAATGGCAGACAGATTTTGTTGTGCTTTAAAAACGTTTAGGGATATGATTTTCTTACTAATACCACGCTCGCCAAACGGATTGGTATAGTGTTTAATTTCAAGTTTTCCTGTCAAGTATCCCTCCGTCACTAGAAGAGGCCCGTCCCTGCAGTGGGACATTAATGGGCTGTTATGACGATGATGATGATTTTCCTTACTCCTTCCAGTTTAATTAAAAACTGAATCCAACCAAAGATGAAATGCTTGCAAAACTAAAAGAGCAGCCGAATTGAAAACCTCCTCTTTTGGAATCGGTTAATAAATGAGACCATGTATACTTTTTTAAATAACGTTAAGTTTTTTAAATCGGTTTATGATTGATGGATTATTTATTTACATATTTTATTTTTTATTTACTTATTTTATTTTTTATTCATTTATTTATTTGGAAGATCAACAGCTGTTTGAAATATAGAGCCAATTATAGGTCCTAATAGAATTATGAAATAACAAACAAAAAAATACAGCCGAATTGAGAACCTCCTTTTTGGAGTCGGTAAAAAATGGCTGCGAACTTATGTTGTACTTTAAAAACGTTAGGGACTAAATTAATTTAAAGTTGCGTGTTTAAAATGCGTTAACCTTTGCTTAATGTACAATTTCCTGTTAAGATAATAAGATTTAGTTTATCGAACCTAAATAAAGCACTAAAATGTTTTGCTAAATGTTAGTTCCATTGTAACATGAGTTGTTTATTTTAGAGTTTTGTATTTGCATAAAATGATACCGTTAGGCAGTTACAAAATATTGTAATTAGTAACCGAAATTGCAATTTAAAATTGCAATCTTTTTAATTTTGTGTTTTATATTTGCACATAACTAAACTAATATTATAAAGAGGAAAATTTTGTGTGATTGTGTGTTTGTGAGGTTTTAGGGGGTAGTCTCTAGATCTACTGAACCGATTTTAAAAATTCTTTCTGTGTTGAATAGTCCATTAATCGAGGAGTGTTATAGGCTATATAGCATCACGATATGACTAATAGGAGTGGAGCAGTAATGAAATATTATGTTTAAAAAACGGACGCTTTTTTTTCGCCGCCCAACGAAGTGGGCACGGGTCAGCATAACCATAGATATCAGAACATAAACCATACCGCCGTTTTCTACTCTCTTTTTAAAGAACCACAAAACTTATAGTTCTTCGTCGACTTCGATTTTCAAACCTATGGCCTGGATTCGTAAATCCCTTTAAATAATCACTGACGTCTTAACAGCATCACAATTTTTGCTGATTCGAACAGCACAATTTTTGCTGATTCAATTCAATTGCAGCACAATTTCTAAACGCGCGTTTCTTCTAATCCAGCGCTAAGTCTTTATGGCGCCATTCTCGTGTACTAGAATAAATTTGTACGCTTATGTTAGCAATTTGAGCTAGCTGACTTAACGTGGGGTGCGGATATCGACCCGACCTATCCCAACTTTGTACGGACAAGGGTGATAAAGAAATGTGACGTTTACGTGAAACTTTTGTAAATAGAATGCGAGTGTAATGTCTAGAGTAACCATAGATTTTGGACGCCATGTTGGAATCTTGAGCTGACATTTGTTTATTTTACAGAAATATTGTTAAATAACAGTAACTATAAATAGAAGACGAAGACAAGGAACCAGGAACGATGCGACAAAATGATTACTTTTGTTTAGAAACTCCTTGAAACCAACAAAGCGAACGATACGCAGCGTTACTACTTTACATTGAAATTAAGTTAGAATCAGCACAATAGGCCTGTTGACTAAGTTTTAAAAATAAACGTAATATTTTAAAGAAAATAAAACTGAAAATTGTTATCTTTATGGAATAATTTATCTCTAGAAACATTAATTTCCCTGATCTATTAGTGGAAACAGGCCTATTTTGCGAATACTTACGGCATATCTCTGCCACGTAACCAACATGGTAAACCTGAGTGTTGGGAAAATAAATAGTAATAAGTAATATCACCGAGTTTTTTTTATATTTACAAAGATACAAGTCTGTTATGAGCTGTAAACCGCATAATGTAACACCACTGGTTTCTATAAATTTCAATGGTATTGATTCCAAACGCTGTAATACTGCGGTCTCTAACCCCGATATGTAGCTTGCAGAATAGAAGAAACTAGAACTTTAAGTAGAACTTCTTTTAGTCACAGTGTCAACTAGCGTTGCAGTCTATTGCACTTGAAAATGGCTGTCGTGGTAGACCAGTGTAAGCTAAGGAAGTTCGACACTATCAGTAAACCCGTGTAAACACAAGCTAATGCAATTCAAGCAAAAAATAATAATTTAACGAACTTGCTATATTATAAATTGAGTTACCTACAAATATAATAATCTCTGGCTGAAATTCAAATATTGTCTATTGTTTTTATCTTAATTCATTTTTTTATTCTTTGTTTTTAGGTAAGTACGTATTCTTGGAATAAAAGCAAATTCGATCACTTTAAATTTAGAACGTCACTGACGCTAATTTACGAGATAAATTGACATCACAATGCAGTTTTAATCAACAAAATGTCTGAGTTTTAATAAGAGCACATATCGTCTGGAAAAATAATTCAATTTTAACTGTGCCGGCACGACAATAACTCAAATTAAAAAAGGTTTTAGTTGTCAAACGACATATTTGAGATAATTCTCAGAATGACAATTATAACTAATTGATTTTAAGTTTAAGTGACTTGTTAGACTTGAATCACTTATTCCATTTAAAAAGGCGACGGTTTGTATGTGTGTATGTATGTTACTGTTTAACGGTAAAACTGCTGGAGTATTTTGCATAAAATTTTGTGTGAGGATAGCTGACACTATTCATAAAGATATAGGCTATTTTTATTCCGAAAAATATGTAATTTTAGGCTGAGCAAGGAATTCAAAAATGTCCGCAGAGTGTATGTACAGTCGGGGTATTTGCCGCTCGACCACCCTTAGGCGAGAATCGCTTGGCACGCGGCGCATGCGATACGTGGGCGTGCCACGTATCGCATGCGCCGCGTGCCAAGCGATTCTCGCCTAAGGGTGGTCGAGCGGCAAATACCCCGACCGTACCTATCTAGTTTGTGTCCCCAGTAGTTTCGTTAATAAGCTTTTTTAAACAAACACTAACAGAAATCATACAGTTTTTTTAAAAAACTTACATCCTCTAAAATTTTTCTTGCTTATTATTTAAACTAAAAGCAATGACAGAAACCACACAATATTTAAAAATAAACGCCAAAAAGTTCTAATTTAAATATTTCGCTTCGCTTAAGAGTTTAAAAAAATGAACAGGATAGCCCTGTGGGTACAGGGCTATCCTGTTCATTTTTTTAAACTCTTGACAAAGACCATACAGTAAGTTTAATTTAAAAAAAACATTCACAAAAGTTTACTTTGCCTATTTTTTAAACAAAACTAACAGAAACCATACAAGTTACAAAAAAACACCAAAAAAGTTGTTATTTAAATATTTCGCTACCCATATGGCTATCCTGCTTGTTATCTATCCACACCCCTGATAGTAAAGGAATCCTTATTTCGCTACATGTTATCTGTATTTTAACTGCTGAAAAACGTGGGATTAACTATTTTTGCAATCCCGTTTTATGACTCCATATATTTATTTTAACTAGTTGCCTGTAGTGCACTTCGTGAACTAGACAAATGGGAGTGCGAATAACGATTCTGCGACAAAACTGTACTGCGACTAAAGCCCGATTTACACATCGACAAGTACAGTAGCAAGTTAAGTAGTAAGTTGTTGATTAAATTGATTTAAATAGATCTCCATCCTATTTTTTGGTGAGTTAAGTACGAAGTAGCCCCCTCTCTCGCGTCTCGCCAACTTAACTCGGCAAAAAATAGGATGGAGATCTATTTAAATCAACTTAATCAACAACTTACTACTTAACTCGCTACTGTACTTGTCGATGTGTAAATCGGGCTTTAGAATAAGCACCAACTCGGCCGGCCTGGAGTTGTGGCATTGGCTGCGCAGATGTCAGTTTTGAAACTAAATGGCAAGGGACGTGGGGAGCGGGTGTTATAAGGTTAATAAAAGTATAATATTCCTTACAAGTTCACAAAATGCATTCTTATTAGTACAAAAGATTCTAAAAACCCAAAACTTAAACAAAAACATTGGCTAAAGGCCAAGGTTAGCAAAATGCACAAAATCTTTACTTACGAAGCTACCCCAACCAATTAACAGCGACCTCTCAACTACCCTCAATCGTGAACTCGTAAAGTAGACAAGGAAACTGCGGGGAGGTCAATATAAAATGGTTTGACAGTACATAAAACGTAGAGAATCGCCTCCCTGTCTAGACGTTAGTCTGCTTTACTGCGCATGCGCTTTGAGAACTATTTTGTTTACATTAGACTATAAAAAAAACCCTTTCCACTATATTTAACGACATTTGACAGGTTGACGTTAGTGACGTTCAGCAGTATCTCGAATGTAATGCCATTCGATTGTAAGCGATTTCGCGATTTTTCGATTTTTCAAATTACTTTATTTTACACATTTGGATCCTTACATCAACTTACATTATCATTTTATTACTGTTTATTTCTTCATCTATGTTAAGAGAATTAGCCTATAGCTTAAAATGATAAAATTATAGTTAGCTTAGGTATTATTTAAAATACATAATTTATCGTCCCACATTCGCGGGTTATAGCTAATCTAAAATATCATATTACATTTTATAAACGTATTATGAAGAGTTCAGGTTTATTCATAGCATTTATTTCTACCGATTATTTGTAATTTGTTTCATAATGGTGGTAATCGTTATGAGTGTCCATCACTAAGTAACCATGGTAACTGAAAAAAACATGGGTACGTCCATGAAATACAATATTATTTGTTTGAAAAATAAGCAGAAGTATTACGAAACTTCATGGACGTGAACTGTCAAAAAGCTAAACTTACGCTGGAAAGGGTAATAAAATTGGATGCTGAGTATTGAGCTATTATAATAAAGCCTTTTACCTTTCATACCTTCCCACTCTATGGTAATATAAACGATTTGTTTTTCTCGTTGCAGTTTTGATCGAATTTTGCCATCTAGTTCCCTTTGCAGCCACAAAACCTGTCTTAATTAGTGTATTGGAGTGGACGTCAATTGGCTGAGATGGTGATGATGATAAATATTAACATTTTATACTTTGCATGATCTTACATAACGAAAAAATCTAGCTAATTTTGTTTTTTATTATTATGAGTACTTATTCCCATAAAAAAGCCTCGATAAATAATAAAAAAGAAAGAAAACCAAGATTAATTTTATTCACCCTAAACGTCTGAACCAATTTAGATAAACGTGTTATAAAGAGCACTGAAACGAGGTTTAAATTAAGATGGAAGCGAATAGACTATAATTATTATGTGATTACTAAAACTGAGGTGAAAACAAAATTAATGGATTTGTAATTGAATGTTACATTATAATATTATGTACCTATATTAGAAATACATTATAAGTACTTGCGGTAAATAAGGGCCACCTTAATCTAAACCTAAATAATTTCTATAAATAAAGGAATATAACAAAATATTTAATATCACGGTAATGTTTATTTTAATATCTGCATCATCACAAAGTACTATTACAAATATTTTCATCTCAATTAGGCACAGTAATCATGATTTTAAAAAACCCTCTCTATGGCCCTTAATAAACGTCTGTAGTTTTTTAAGGGCCAAATTTTATTTCAAATATTAAAAGAGTAATCAACAGAAAACATATTGTTTTCAGTTTCATTTGACTTAAATTATCATTTGGCATAAAATCCCGCTTTTAACATTACTTAATCAAAAGAAAAACTAGCAAAGGCTCTTAATAAACTAACGTAGCAAAAACATGTCATAAAAACCTTTATCTATAACATATCGTCAAAATAATCACAGACGTAAACAATGAGTTTGTAACTTTTTAAATATTATCTATGGAAATTACAAAACTAAAACTTTTTTTATATATATAAGTAATACTGTATAAGACAGGCCACGTACGTGGCCCGTCTTATCCTTACTATAAAATCTATTGTTATCGAGATCAACAGCTTGGACACTTTTAAGTTAATTAAAGATATTAGGGATGATTTATGATACAAAAATAATAACAAATACATGCTTAATAATAATAACAATCATAAGTATTAAAATAACGAAGACTATTGAAATTTGTTAAAATTAATTTACATTCTATATGTATAATAAGGGCCGGCCTATGTACCCGCCTCAAGCGTGGCCCTTATTAGCCCTTGATGATAGCATAATTGAAACTGGTAAAAAGTGTTGTATTTATTAACTCATATATATATTTTACCTTAACTAGCCCACACTATTGTATAACATTCACAATTAATTAACAAGATTTGAACAAACGGCTGTATTTTAGGTAAAAAAAAAATAGTTTTGGCAAGATAAAATTATAGTGGAGCTGCGTTGTCTATCACTCTTAACTGACTCGTGGCAACTGGTAAGATTGAGGATCGTGCGACGACGCGAGTTCGGATCTTAGCTTTCCTATTGGTCATTTTTATTGTAGGAGGTTTGGTGAAATAAGGCACGGATATTAGTACATATAAGTTTCTGTATTAAAATATAAAGGAGAAGATTTTCACAGTTACCGTAACAACGGTTATAACAAGAAGAGTGACAGAAGCGCCGTGAAGTGGCAATAATAGAAACTACTTCGGTTGCGTTCCTATTCTACTAATATTTCTAACATCCTCCCCGGAACGCAATCCCATATTAGTGACACAATACAAATGTTTTTCTACAGTAGTTCCCTTGGTTAAAATATCTGAAACATTTTCACAACCCTTAACATAACTAAACTTTAAGTTATTATTTATTACATGTTCTTTAATAAAATGGTATCGAATATCTATGTGTTTCGAACGAGGTAAGTAACAATCATTGCTCGATAACTTGATAGCACTTTGGTTGTCGCAGTATATGAGCAGGGTGTCGGGGCCGCGACCAACTTCAGCCTGCAGCTGCCGTAGCCAGAGAGCTTCCTGCGCCGCACTACCCATGGCCATGTACTCCGCCTCCGCTGTAGACAAGGCGATAGTCTGTTGTTTGCGGGAACACCACGATATAGCACCTCCCTGAAACAAATAGATATAACCGGTGCACGATTTCCGGTCTCGAGCATCACTTGCCCAGTCTGCATCACAGTAGCCTGTGATTTTTCTGTTTCCATTCTTGGAGTATGTAAGTTTGTATGAAAATTTTTTTTTATGCGTGTTTAAATGTAAGGTGCTGTGATCATTAAAAGTGTCATTTTTAAGCAACGGCTCTTGTTGTCCACCGGCTCTTGTTACCCGCAGGTACCTTAGGTTTTTTTATTGTTTGAAAAATTAAAGAATAAACCTCTCTCCTGCTTTAAGTATTTGGTATATTCTGTATTGCAGAGACCCTTTCAATCAACAATCAATCAACTAGCCTATTGCAGGGCATAGGCCTCTCCCAACACGCAAAAACCCTTTACAAAATTAAAAATAAACACACACTTGGACCATCTAGTCTAGAAGGTTTATTTTTTATTTTGTAATAAGTTTTACGTAGTTGATTTTAGCTATATTTAATGAACAGATAACATAGTCATAAGCTCGATACGATTTAAAAAAGAACCTATTCCATTACTAAACAAAATTCTTAAAACATTCGACAGATGCCATTGTAATTAAAACCTCTTTTGTTTTCTATAAACATTTCAAATATAGAATAGTAATGCAAACTTCTTTCTATTTTAAGAAATATACATTGTAAGAAATACATTATTTATGGCCATATTGCATCATAGTCACATCAATAAGTGTAAATACGGTATTTGAAACGTTGTAATTACTTCAGTACAAAACTAATTTGACGTCATAGCGTGCGAACGAGCCATTATGGCTGTCATCAATTTAAAAAACACCATGATAACGTGTGGCCATAAAAACAAACATATAATAAAATGAGAATAAAAAAAACAAAGACTTTGTACACACAGCAACACATCAAGTTAAACATTTTCATTTGAAATTGTGTCTTATTTTAAGGTATTAAGGTACATGAGTGTCTAGGTTGATTAGTTGCTGTGTGTACATTGGCGTGCATCCGTGCACCTATGATGCATTGCTGCTATTTCTTACAAATGGAACTAGAAGTCTATGAATTCATCTACTTCAGATAAAAACGCTATTTTTTAAATTAATCTATGAATGTTAACAACTAGGCCAGTTTATAATTTACGAGCCTAATAATAATATGGTGGTCCCCACAAACGGTATAGATTTATTATCCCTTCTAGACTACTAACGAAAGGGGCTCAAGGAATTATGTTCAATGGGACTAGGACCAACAGAGTTATACCTACAGTTAATTATGCTTATGGACTGGGTAGGTATATCAAGGTGCATGTTAGTCGGAGATGTTCGGAGAAGACCTATACATTTTTCTGCATACATAGGTAGCATACGTGGTTATAAGACTGTGTTATATTAAATATCTTCTTCAAGTTTATCATTCACAAGTATTATAACCAGTATGCCAACGTAAGCTACACATTTTGCTACTAACTATTAGACATTATGTGAATCCACAATCACCTATGCCCATGAAATGAATTAGATTATCAATAGTATAAACTCTACATAGAGCTTATTGTAGTACAGTTCATTCAAACCACAAACTTTCTACATTTACTTACAACTTACAAACACTAACGTAACATGAAACTAAACATTAATTCTCCGCTTTATGTAAAACCGCATTCGCCATCATTAATTTTAGGAGCACTATCGTAACTCGCCGTCCGCTAATTTAATACCCCTACACGGTACAATGCACTAACAACAATTTACACATTGTAAATTAAACGTAATGCTTAAGTGTTAAAATCTAAAATTGTTTACACATTGTCGTCCAGTCTATGGATGATTGGCGATATGCACACCACTACAATTACACACTCAGTTAGTCTTGTACAGTTTATAAACATAGGTACTATCCGGCAGCACGAATGGTTTAAAAAAAGAATACAGATTTAAAAAAAAGTTTAGACTGACGTTTCATAAACTCGGCTTAGTGTTTTGTTTATTGTTTTTCAATATGGCGGTTTCGTTTTAACTTTGAACGGATATTAATAAAATAATAGTTTTGAGTTTATATGTTATAGCATTTGTATAGATTTGCTCTACAGAGGATTTAAAAGGCTGAAATTTAAGCGTAAACAGTAATATTATTCTCCTTGTTCGCCAACAAGCTTGGTTCTGTTAGAAAAGCTGCAAGCCTACGTTGTTGTTTCAGTATAATTAATGACGAATTGAAGACGTTTGTTCCAAAGAGATCTCGGCTTCGATTCCATTGGTCTAGGTGTTTTATATGTTATGTATTTTTTAAACTAAGTATAAGTATGTTAATTTATTGTCTGGCATTTACCCATAGCACAAGCTCAGTTTAGTTTGGGAACTATAAGATCCTTAATAATCCTTGAACGAAACCACATGCCTAACAATAGTTATCTAGCACCTACAAAATATACGACTAACACACATACCTTATATAAATAAACGGTACTTCATACATAAATCTTAACTGCAAAATAAATGTGATTGCACAAAATGACCGCTAAACAATTTTGCACATTCACATACTAAACTTGCCATTATACAAACACTATTTATTTATAGTACGCGCCAACTAACGTGGCCTGCCTGAAGTTAGCTATGATTGAAGTTCGCGCATGTACAGGGACTACAAAAACACCTGCACCCCGTCATTTAGTTCTAAAAATAACATTTGCGCAGCCATTTGCAACAACTTCAAGCCGGGCGGCGAACTTAGTTGGCGCGTAGTACTGTCCGTACTGTACTTAGCGGTAAAATATTGATCGTAAAATATTATTAAATACATTTTAGTTAAGTAATAACTCTAAGTAAAGCTTACAAAGCTTTGTTTGTTAACAGTAAAAGGTTAAGCTTAAGTATAAGGTTTATAAGAAAATTATTATAATAATTAAGTAGGGGCACGCGTCCTAATGTTGGCACTGCACCAGGTTATCAGCACCCCCAACTAAAACTCAAATTAGAAGAGTTCTATTAATTAATCTCCGCTAACATTTAACAAACATTAAAATAAGATCCTTTTGGAATTATAAACTGATCCAAACACGACACTTTTTGAAAAAAAAAAGCTATATTTTTAAAAACGCGGGAACATGTCCTTCACTTTACTTTGTTTTGACAGTTTCTTATGATCGTAGGTAAGTTCAGGTTTTTTTTATTTTACTTTTAGTTCTTTTAGATATTTTTTACTGAACCTTTAGGTTTTATTCATGTATAAAATGATTTATAAGGCTTATCTGACAATGGAAATGAACGTTATCTTGATTTTATGTTAATAAATGAGGTGCTGACATCTGGGTTCAATTTTTTTGCGAATTGCTAATTATCGGCACTGGTACTGTTACATGACAAAGTGGTATGTAAAATTGTTAATCCATATTTTTTATTGTAAAGCGTGATTATTTTATGCCTAGAATTAATATTCTTGGAAAAAGTACTCTATGATTTCGGATTTCATATCCTGGCATGGTGCTGAAACTAACATTGCTAGTTATTTTCATAGTGTTGATATTATGATCAAAAGAATGTCTATTATTTTTTGGAATTTTTTATATTTATGTATTTATTTTTCTGAAACTTCGGTTGTTAGGCTAGGTATAAATAAAAGAGATTTTGCTATAAACATTGGATTATTTCCTTTATCTACCTAATTTTATGTCTAATTTTAAGGTGCTGATAATTGGCTCGGTCGATGCCAGTAATTGGTGATGATGGTGCCAATAATTGGTGTTAGGGTAATTATTTAGTCAAACTCATCTAAATAAAATGTGTATGCATAAAGACAAATTTTTATAATAAAAATCAATTACTTATTTAATAGTGAACCGAGAAAGCATGTGGTTAACTTTTGTTATCAGTATTATCACTAAGATAAACGATATTAAAGTAAGACTAACTCTTAAAGTTGGCCATCAGCCTTGATATATCTAGGGCCTTTGATAGAGTCTGGCACCGGTCTCTTCTTTCCAAGCTTCCGGCATACGGCTTGCCATCCCAACTGTGCATCTGGATTTCCGCGTTCCTGCATGAGCGCCGTATTCGAGTCCTCTGCGACGGTTCGGCCTCCCATTTCTCGAAGATAAACGCCGGTGTGCCCCAGGGGTCCGTCTTATCGCCCACGCTGTTTCTTCTGCATATCAATGACATGTTGAACCTAGGGAACATTCATTGTTATGCAGATGATAGCACAGTACATGGCCGTTTTTTTGGTCACCCTGCGGCCAAGCAAGCACGTGTTGAAGAACAACGGAGAGAGCTTGTCATTGAGCTCGACCGGGTCCTGAACCTCATATCCCAATGGGGTGAAGAGAATTTGGTGGAGTTCAATGCCAAGAAGACACAGGCGTGCGCGTTTTCTGCAAAGCGGTCTCCATTCCTTCCCCTTCCTTCTCTTCAGAACACTCTATTAACGCTTCGAGGAAACCTGAGTATCCTTGGTATGGACATTCGCCGAGATCTTAACCCCAAAGAGTATATCGAGAGCATTATCAAAACAGCATCACGTAAACTCGGAGTTTTGAACAGGGTGAGGAGGTTCTTCGCGCCGGGGCAGCTGTGTCTTTTGTATAAGACTCAAGTTCGCCCCTGCGTGGAGTACTGCTCTCACCTCTGGGATGGCTCTGCACAGTACCTTCTAGATGCTCTTGATCGGTTGCAGCGGCGAGCTGTGCGTATCATTGGGTGCCCAGAAGTATCCAAATCCCTTGAGCCTTTACAGCTGCGTAGGGACATCGCCGGATTGGCGGCCTTCTATCGCCTATACCACGGCGAGTGTTCTGATGAACTTTTTCAACTGGTTCCACCCTCTCCTTTCTTATCCAGAACAACACGTGCCGGACGTAAGTGCCACCGCTACACTGTAGAAACCATACAAGTCCGAACAAAGCGGTTCAGCACTTCGTACATGTGCAAAACCACCAAACAGTGGAACTCTTTGCCAGCCCACGTGTTTCCTTCAAACTACGATCCAGGTTCCTTCAAGCGAGGCGTGAAAAAGCATCTTCTGAAGCCGCCATAGTGGAGACATTCATGCCTCTACAATTATTGTAGCTGGCATGGTGCTCGCCATTTTTGGACTCTAATGGATGCTTAACATCAGGCACCTTAGAGTCATTCTGGTAGGCCTTTTTAAAAAAAAAAAAAAAAAAAAAAAGTGCTGATAATTGGTAGCATCACCCTATGTATTTGTTATAATTTATGACTTTTAACTGTATTTTACAGTTCGAATTCCATGCGGAACTAAAGATTGTACGATTCACAATTTGATGGCCCTAAGTCAAGGCATTTTATTTTATGCGTCTAATAAACGAATGGTCTTATAAAAGTTTCTGTGGCCTGTATGTAGTGGATATTACGTTATGTGTGATGATAAATAACACGTCCGTGGCGTTTGTATGTATTCTTAGTTCGATGTCCGAGACTAAAAAATATAGTAATTTAGAATTAATAATTCAGCTTTACAATATACATCAAAACGAATCCGATACGCTAACGTTGTTAGTTTGGCTGGGCTGTTTCCGCTCTGAGCCGCCTAGATGCATCATTGTGCAAGCAGCCATTTCAAGCTCCTGCAGTTCTTTGATAGTGATGTTGGGGATAGAAGAATCTGTGCTGCTGTGTTTGCATGTACTACCCGGTCACATTATCTCGAGACCTGGCGTCGATGACGTCACGTCGCGTCGGACGAATCACTGATACGCCCGTGGCGAGCGCGGGGGTTGAAAGGAGAACGGGACGCGAGGTTCGCATTCCAGCGAGGTCTCTAGATAATGTGACCGTGTAATGCTTTCGCTAACGTGATATTAGTACATCAACTTTTCCTCCATGACTGCAGGAATGCCAGCCCCAGTAACGGAGCACTAATGAGCTATTATGATAATCATAGGAAATGATAGACACTTCAGCTATTTGTAATCAATAACATAATAAGACAACAACGGTTGTTGATAATAGCAATACCCTTACAATCATATTATTTGTTGTCTTGTCCGATGCGTAAAAGGCAAACATTCATCTGTCTATTTGCATTCTTCTTTTACATTCTAGTAAATATGAATTTTCATATGCACTAGTTTTATTAACCCCCGACGCAAAAACGACGGGGTATTATAAGTATGACGTGTCTGTGTGTGTGTGTGTAAATGTCTGTGTGTGGCATCGTAGCTCCCAAACGGATGATCTGATTCAAACGCGGTTTTTTTGTTTGAAAGGTATATCAGTCGAGGGTGTTCTTCGCTATGTTTGGTAGAAATCGGTTCAGGTCTTCAAGGTCATCAGGCCGTTTGGTAGTAAACCCATCGAGTTTGGGCTCGTTAGATTTGTCTAAACTAGCACTAAACTAGGAGATCTCTCACAGGGTAAACGGATGACCTTGCTAGGACGGCGGAAAACCGATGGATGAGAAAGGCACAGGACCGCACAAGGTGGCAATGTTTAGAGCAGGCCTATGACTAGCAATAGGCGTCAATTGGCTGATATAATGATGATGATGATTTATGTTTCACTAGGATAATGTTGTAAGCGAAAGATCATTTGGTTTGGCTTAGGTTAGGTTAGAACATTGACCATTCGCCAGCGCCACAACACCAAAAATAAATGTTTATACTATTGTTACACCACCTGAAAATTTGATCAATAGCGCAAATGTTGTTATCACAAATAAACATTCGATGACAAGACTCTTCATCTTTCATACTGTCTTGTAATCCTTATGAAACATCAAATACAAAGTCATCATCATCATAACAGCCCATTAATGTCCCACTGCAGGGACGGGCCTCCTCCTGGGACGGAGGGATACTTGGCCTACTAATACCACGCTGGCCAGACGGATTGGTATAGGGTTTAATTTCAAGTTTTCCTTCTTTTTATTTCGTAAAGATAATATTCACGGATTTTCCCTTTGTCGGTTTTTACGACACCCATGGGATGAGATGGGGTGGTGACATATTGTATTCTTACTCCGTCACCTCACGGAGAAATACAAAGTAATTAACCAAATTGTCTTTTATTCTCTAATTCGTATTCGCTTACTTACAAAACATGCGTCGCGAATGGCAACTTGATGTGACCTATGATTACATTTATGCTGTCATTGGCATTTGTAACTCCATGACATTAGGGACCTTAATATTTTCCAACTTGTGACTCAGGGTGACAAGTGACGTTAAGTAGCACTGAGCTATAGTTTACTAAAACACAAAGACCTTCTTTGGCTGCGAAGAGTGTTACTTGTGAGATGACGTCCGATAGGAAAGTATGGAAGAAGAAGACATGCTGCGCCGACCCCAAATAAAATTGGGATAAGGGCAGGGGAATGATGATGATGAGGATGATGAAAGACCTTCTTTACCTGATGTGGACAATCTAAGAGCTTCAAAATAATTAAATAATAATTAAAAAATTAAAATAATTATACAATTTTTCCCAGTCAGGGAAACTACAGTAGGAAGTATTTTTAACAATTATCCCGGACGCGGGAAAATGTTTTCGATTTCTGTTGATTCATGCCGTAGGACAAGCTTTGCAAGCAGCTGCTTGTTCCAATGGTATGTCTTAACAGAACTTTTCCCCGTATTCGGGATAATGACCAGTGAAAATAAGCCCTTAGTCGTCATCATGTTTATAACAAAAAGTAATATGTGAAACATACAAGCAGTCATTTCCCACGCTTTTTAAAATAATTTCGAATACGTCAACTTACTTTTTTAAAAATGATAGTGCATGCAACGATACTTATTTTATTCAGCCACAAGCAATGTAAGGTAATTATTTTTAGTTATTGCTTCTGGTGTTCACTTTCGTTGAATGCAATGTGCGTTTAAATAAATTGCAGAGAGTGCGAACCGGTGTACACGTTATGTAATAATTGCGAGATTGTTCTGTCAAGTAACTTACAGGTTTTATTCAGACAAGATAATACGGTAATACCTATTCAGAGTTATATTCTTACTATACCCTTTCCACTATATTTAACGACATTTGACAGGTTGACGTTAGTGACGTTCAGCAGTATCTCGAATGTAATGCCATTCGATTGTAAGCGATTTCGTGATTTTTCAAATTACTTTATTTTACACATTTGGATCCTTACATCAACTTACATTATCATTTTATTACTGTTTCTTTCTTTATCTATGTTAAGAGAATTAGCCTATAGCTTAAAATGATAAAGTTATAGTTAGCTTAGGAATTTTTTTAAATACATAATTTATCGTGACACACTCGCGGGTTATAGCTAATCTAAAATATCATATTCTATTTTATAAACGTATTAAGAAGAGTTCCGGTTTATTCATAGCATTTATTTCTACCGATTATTTGTAATTTGTTTCATAATGGGGGTAATCGTTATGAGTGTCCATCACTAAGTAACCATGGTAACTGAAAAACACATGGGTACGTCCATGAAATACAATATTATTTGTTTGAAAAATAAGCAGAAATATTACGAAACTTCATGAACGTGAACTGACAAAAAGCTAAACTTACGTTGGAAGGGGTATAATTACTTATTTAATTTTATCTGCGTATGGTGATGGAGTAAAAAGACAGCTGTACCGCCCTTTCTCACCTTCTAAAGCCCAATTTACACATCGACAAGTACAGTAGCAAATAAAGTAAGTACGAAGTAGCCCCCTCTCTCGCGTCTCGCTTAACTAGCCAACAAATAGGATGGAGATCTATTTAAATCAACAACTTACTACTAAACTCGCTACTGTACTTGTCGATGTGTAAATCGGGCTTAAGTGACGTAATCGTAGACTAACTGCTACTTCTATATTTGTGAAGGTCGTAATTTTCATCTTTTGAACTTGGTGGTAGGTCAAATAACCCCCCGGAGCGCCTAACCCCCCAAAAGGATTCCCCTTGCATATAGTGTTCAGGGATTTGGGGATCAGCCGGTGATCTGATATCGTCGATTGCTTTAATTCATAGACTGTTCTTTCCATCAGGTTCAATAGTCGTATTGTCGTGTCGTATATGAGAAAACACGTGATAATTGCCATCACATCATAACAAAACAACAACGAGGTGTCACTTTGACGTGTCCATTTCATCATTAACTTTATGATTAATGACTTCTCTACGCAACTAGCTTGTCTGGTCACTATTCTAGTCTTGCAACACAGTACTTTGGTTGTTCATAAGACGCCGGCAAATGGGTGAAGGTTATTATTCTCAAGTAATGCAGTTGGCGCCAATATTTGACAGAAAACTTATTTTTAAATGATTGTTTTTTTTAAATATTACAAATAAAAAATAGTTACTTAAATAATCTATTTCAGTATTCTTTGAATTAGTCTCGTCTTTGGATAGAATAATTTACCCTCACAATATACTCATACCTACTTGTTTTTAATTGCGACATTGAACAAGAAAAGGGTCTCTTAATCGGCAACTTACTACTTATTTCGCTTTTGCCGTTCTCAAACGCAAAAAGTGACTTAACTCGCCAATTAGGCAAGTTAACTCGCTACTGTACTTGCCGATGTGTAAATCGGGCTTTACTTCAAACTAACGAAGTAATTTCAAACAACTTCGCACTGTGGATATTTTACAACAATTTAATATTGATTTGAATAATTAAACTCTTATTAAATAACCTAATTAATAAATACCTCAAGAAAATACAGCAAATATGAAGTTCGTAATGTTGCAGACATTGCGATATGCAATCTGAAACTCGGTCATCTGCAGGAAACCACTGGCGCCATAGATCTTAACCGAGAGTATATCAAAGATGTAACACAAGTGCTTGTAAGTAGGTTATATATTGATAGGTAGTCCTTCGTGTTACTTTATCATTGATCTTTATTTTATAAACAACTACTTGTAAGAACTGCTGGTGCGTAAAGGTTCGCATATCATGAGTTTGAATTCATATGGAAGTATTTGGATAGGTAAGTTTTTTTAAATTCCTAGTTTGGTTAGGAAATTACGAATCTAAACCTAATTCCTAACCCAAAGAGTGAGTTTTGAGGTAATTTTTTTTTTTTTTTTTTTTTATTTTTTAAAAAAGACAACTCCCGCACTAGGGATCATGCCCTGTGTCGCGGGGACTTTTACAAACATCAATTAACGGACACATATAACACCCAGACTCAGGACAATAATTTGTGGATCTCACAAATTATTGTCCTGCGTGGGGATCGAACCCACAACCTCATGCGCGGCAGCCGCTGGCTTTACCGGCGCGCCACCGAGGTCGTAATAAACGTAATGAACTCATAATTTATCACAAAATACGCTAAAATTAGTTGGAAATGAATACTTAAGTAGATAGTCGATTATTGTACCTTTTTTTTATCGACTTATTCCAACTAAGGGTACAGAATATCCGACAAAGGACTTCCTTATCATCTGTACTAAGGAAAGCATTTAATTACATAATCATTTACATAACACCAATTCGTTATTATTAATAAATCGCCTTTATAGGTACTTATTTGAGTGCACAGCTGTTTAATTTACGATATTCCAAGGCAAGCACGTGCTGTAATTATAGGTACGAAGTGTATGACAAAGCCGAGTTCAATAGACAAAGCATTTCCCCTTTTAGTACTCTGATTTAGATTCAAATATATATGCAGACAGAGAGAGGTGTACATAAGTTCATTTAGGTACAAAGTGGTTTCGAGAAACTACGGTCATCTTTACACTCGTACTCCCAGGACCAACCTCTCTCGAGCAATTCGGATTTTAAGTGAGCTTTACAATAAGCTAGATACTATAATAGTCCAATAATATACAATAGTAGTACGACCAAGGTATTAAAAGTAAAGTGCATACAGTAGGAGAACTGATAGCCGTTGGGGCAGGAAAGTTCTGGAATGGCGACCGCGCACCGGAAGGCGCAGGGTGGTTAGACCCCTCACACGGTGGACTGACGACCTGGACGGCGGGAAGTCGATGGATGAGGGAGGCACAAGACCGCGCAGGGTGGAAACTTTTGGAGGAGGCCTATGTCTAGCAGTAGAAGATGACGACCTCGGTGGCGCGCCGGTAAAGCCAGCGGCTGCCGCGCATGAGGTTGTGGGTTCGATCCCCACGCAGGACAATAATTTGTGAGATCCACAAATTATTGTCCTGAGTCTGGGTGTTATATGTGTCCGTTAATTGATGTTTGTAAAAGTCCCCGCGACACAGGGCATGATCCCTAGTGCGGGAGTTGTCTTTTAAAAAAAAAAAAAAAAAGAAGTCCATAGGCTGATATGGATAGATGGATGTAGGTACATGAGATTCTTTCAGCCTATCTGTGCAATAATGTATGTTACCTCAGTACTTACGTATTACTTGACCAATTTAAAGTATTTTACTATTAATCACAAACACACATTACTTCAATCTTGTGGTGACGGAGTAAGAATAAAGTGTGTCACCACCCCATCTCATCCCATGGGTGTCGTAAAAACCGACTAAAGGACTATACGTAAATATTATCTTTACGAAGTAAAAAGAAGGAAAACTGAAATTAAACCCTGTACCATCCGTCTGGTATTAGTAAGCCAAGTATCCCTCCGTCACCGGAGAAGTCCCGTCCCTGCAGTGGGACATTAATGGGCTGTTATGATGACACATTACTTCTTTTACATTACTGACAGTTACTAAGAAAAACAACAGTATCTCGAGGAGAAGGAGTTCACAAGAGAGTGAGTAAGAGCATAGACAATGCATTGTGTAGTACTACAGCTGACTGTTTGTATACGCATAGTATTTATTTATAATTGATTCATGTACAAAACTAACTAGTTTAAATTTAATTATACTAACATCTGTAGCGAAGTATTGGGAACTCCATGGCTGCTGCACAAACACAAATGTTTTTCAAAGCAAATCTTTGTGTAGATGAATAAGATTGTTTCAATTGATCTATGTGTTTTCTTTGTACGTATATAAAAAAAAGGAAATTAAGCACTAAAAACTTTTAAATCGGTTAAACCATTGGACTGAACCTAACTATACTTATATGTATAAGTAGGTATATGGGTTTAGGTTAGGTTATATTATACAATAAAATACCATACCTACCCATATATTATTAAAAAAAAACCCGCGAAAAATATTACCCGCCTAAATCAGTCAAGTATAAGCTGTTCCAGAATATAAACTTATTTTATTATCTCCATGGTTTCTAAGGCGCCAACTGTCGAATATCAAATTAAGAATATCCGGTGCAACGCCTGTGATCTAAGGAAGCGCACTCCATTAATTCAGTTGGCAACACAATAGCTTTTATTAGGTATTAATACTCTTTATTTAAAATCGAAATAAAAGGCTTTTATGATGAGTATGTGCCTTAATATTAGTTTGCCTTGATGCGTAAAGCGCCGATTACACTTCCCTTCATGTAGGGCCCTACATCTTGTAGGGCACTATATTTTGTCTAGTGTAATCATATGTAGGCTGTTAGGACACTACATTTCGGAGATTGGCGAGTCCACCCTACATGTAGGGCCCTACATCTTGTAGGGCACTACATGTTGGTCTAGTGTAATCATATGTAGGCTGTTAGGACACTACATATCGGAGATTGGCGAGTCCACCCTACATGTAGGGCCCTAAATCTTGTAGGGCACTACATGTTGTAATAATAAAAATAATAAAATTAAAATAATAAATAAAATTGTTTATTTCTCACCGATTGACACACACATTTCACACTGATTTACAGTGTAGTAGTAAAATTCTAAAATTAGGTGTCTAAAGTAAATAATACAATACACAAAACAGCAGTATGTGGTGGTAAAGGAAGGTTTACAATAGGCATTGACTCTATTCTCTGAAGTAGGCTAGGCCTGTATCTCAGAGAATAGCGCTCAGCAGACAGTCTCATTATTTTTAAAAACCTTTTATTAGTAGTGTCTTACTGTTTTACAATTTATGTATCCTTTATAATTATGTTTAGAATGTAAGTATTTCATAATATGTGTGTGTGTGTGTATGTATGTGTGTGTGTGTGTGTGTGTATATATATATATATATGTTGTCTAGTGTAATCACAATTGTAGGCTGTTAGGACACCACATATCGGAGATTGGCGAGTCCACCCTACATGTAGGGCCCTAAATTTTGTAGGGCACTACATGTTGGTCTAGTGTAATCACATGTAGGCTGTTAGGACACTAAATATCGGAGATTGGCGAGTCCACCCTACATGTAGGGCCCTACATCTTGTAGGGCACTACATGTTGTCTAGTGTAATCATATGTAGGCTGTTAGGACACTACATATCGGAGATTGGTGAGTCCACCCTACATGTAGGGCCCTACATCGGCGCTTTAGCTGCATCATGTTCAAGAAGTTCAAGAGGCCGCATGTAATATGCAGATTTGCCGAATGTTCGTTTGGATTTCGGAACACCAGCTAAATCCCTATACAATCTATTAAAAGAACTAGGACTGCCGAGAACTTCAGTAAGCTCTCTACTATCACGAATGTCCAAAACGGCATTGTTAGGTTCCTACCAAATTTGGATAGGTAGGGGACGGAATATAGCAGACAGTGAAGGTGACCGCTAACGCGTTGTAAGGGGGCCTCCTTAAACCTACATCTGGGTCGTAAGTCCCAGACGCTGTTACGCCAGTGTTCCGTCCTCTATCACGCGATGGACCCGGCACCCGCACGGAGAATCCATGGAATGCTAAGATTAGGTCTTATACTTAAGAAAAGTACTATTCATATTCGGCCCCTGGTCAGTACAAGCAAAAGCACTAAATACTTTTCGCAGTAAGTAGATGAAAAATGTGTTTTGGTATGATACTGAAAAAAAATTATTAATAATGATGATCCCTCACATTTATAGTACTTACATAATATTATATTTAGGGATTGCTAGGGATTCAAATCCACGACTTTTCCTTTCAACACTAAAACAAGATCGACCCAACAGTGACAGTGAGAGTTATAAGAGCAGTCATAAAAATAGCTTAATTCCCGTGTACTTACAAGTCGACATAACTAAAGCGCCGATTACACTAGACTACATTAGTCTCCTACATCATTTAGGAGACTACAATGACATGTAGTCTAGTGTAATCACATTTAGGCGGTTAGGACACTACATATCGGAGTTTGGCGAGTCCCGACCGTCCTTCATCATGAAGAGTCCTACATCATGAAGTAGTCTCGGCGCTTAACATTACACATAGAGTAATTATTGATCTTATTTTTACAAGACTATTTAGTATGATACATAGGTGAAGTGAAGGAACTTTTGTATGAGTAATTCTGGTACATTACTTTACAATACCCCATTTAACATTTTTTTACTGCCTCGTTAGCGTTTGCGGTTAGAGACCCTCGAAGGATAATTTGTTTGTGCGATTATAGAAGTCCCCACTATATATATGCCTGTGCAAAGTGCGAGAGTAGCCTTAAAAGAAAACTTCGCACAAGAGTTTAAGTTACAGTAAATTGATTTATTTCCGTGGATCGACCAGTGTTGCGGGGACTTTACAACAAAGTATAAGGATCTAGGATCGCAAAAATTATTATCCTATTTAATTATTGTTTAGTGCTTAACTGATTATTACACCAGCGCTAAGAATAGGGACGGGCCTTCATACTTTGGCCTACCAATTGTATATATGTCGCAGGGAAATGAGGAAACCAGGGATTTTACGAAATCACTAGGGATATCACGAAATCCCGGTAAATTTCTAAAATGCCTTGGCCATTATGGTCACAGTTCTAACGTAACCTAACCTACAGAAGTTGGAGTCCTTATGTTTCTTAACCTACAAACAAAAATATGAGCATTTCTTTTCTGGTAGAAACGAGATTTCGTCATATCCCTAGGAATTTCGTGAAATCCCTGGTTTCTTCATTTCCCTGCGACATATACCTACACACTGCTCAAAAGCCTAGGTACAGTGTTTGTTTTCATGTTTATTCGTTGCTTAACGAATTATTTTATGTTATTATATTTGCTAATCGAATTTATTTTATTATGGGTTTTATGGCTCCCACGGGATTAGACGGAGTTGGGGAACAAATATTATTGTTACTCTTACACCATACCATTTGTAAGGGTCTTTTATACCTATTCCTCTTCACTCACTTTAATGAAGATCAGTTAAATCCTAGTATACTTACTTACACATTTTCAATTACTTTTTTAATATTTAAAACTTATTACGATCCTTTCAATGAAAGTATGAAGCCATTATAAATATTTAATTTAAAAAATATATTATAACAGTTTGTTTTAAGTCTAACCAAAAAGTCTAACTTGAAAAAGGAACGTAAGTTCTTATGAAGTTCTTATTTGAAAAAAATAATGATTATGAAATAGTTAGATAACGTCTTTGTTTTTACTTATTAACAAGCAATAACCTATTATCAATAACAAAACATTCCTTGAATAAACTTTAAAAGAACGTGATGATTGATCACGTAGTTGGTACCTATCTAGTTAATACAACCGCTTGATGCAACCAGAGGCAGGCAACGAACGCAATTCACGGCACACCATAAGTGGAAATGTTTTACAAACCAGTCCTATCCTGGGTAAGAGCAACTTAAAAACATGGCAATACACCCCACGACGTACAACGCCCCGTCTGCACATTGCTCTAATAATCTACTACAAGATAAGCAATATTCAAATTAGTTAAAACTTACCGAAAAAATCCTCCCAAGTCATAGAGTGATCAGAATCACCGTTCGCACCGTCCATCTTCGAACACTTTACAATTTGACGTTAACATAACATTTTATGAACAAACAATTAATAAAAACACAATATTGTTTTATTTTTATGTCACAAAACACAACTTGTTAATTATTTTATTTGTTGATAAACAAAAATACATCGCGCACTGTATTTTTACGGCAGCGCGACGCGGCCACACGCCCGGCGAATAACTCGTGAATGAAACAACAAACAACTAAAAAGTTTCTTCGTTTCCCCGTCGACCTCCGCAAGTCGGCACCGCACGTACGTAGTCTATCCCGCTCGCTTCAAAGCTTAGCTTACTCATACATACAAAACACAGATCTATATTTATTTTGCTTATTGTATTTTTTTACTTCTATAGCTTTATTGTTCTAGTAATTAGGGGAAATGTGTATGCTATTACAGTATTATGTTAGTTTTGTGGCAGTGATACTGTTTCCTGTAGGTAAAGAAAAAGAGATGAAATATTAGCTTTAATGTAATACTAGTAATCCGTCACCACCAGGGACGATGATATTTCTTAAGATTTTAGAAACTGTTGTACTATTACTGTGTACAAAATTAAAAAAGAAATCAATTTAAATTATAGTAGGTGCCTCTGCCTAACTTATTTAGTTTCGGTTGAATTTAATAAGATTGAATATAATTATTGTAACACACTTCCAAAAGGTTTAAATGATCCTGGTCATTATGTTAAATAGGTACAGTACAACAGTATTTTACATAAAGACCAATTATTATTTTACATAAGGATCATTGTTTTATTGGCAAATAATAAAAACGAAAAAAAAACTGGAAGTGAAGACATTTTGGGATATTTGTGAAACTATTGGAACGATGGTTTAGCCTCTGTTGTCTTTTTATTGGTAAGATTATTAAAGAATATTGCCTTTTTTTGTATAGGCTAATTAAAGTTACGCGCCTTTCTAATGTACCTACATCCTGTATGAATGTTACTACTACTAAAATTATAATTTAACTTTAGTTTCTTACATTATAATTATAATATACCATATAAGTATAATTATCTGTTTTAAAATCGATAATTTGCCCCAGTTTACCTACCTTATCTTAAGACTTAAAACTAGATAACACATCGCTATAAGAAGGAAAGATGCCTCGGACTAAGGGCCTACGCAGACGACTAACTTTGCTCCGCGGCGATGAAATAATTACCCTCCGCGAGACGTGCACGCTCTTATAGGAAATAATATTCGAGCGTACAAATAAGTTTGCAAAATGCGTTGTTTCGCCTAGTGCAACGAGTTCTAGATTTTTGGGTGCACTCTCTGCATATCCTCGCTTATTCGAGAGACTTTTTGTACGCGCTATTTTCAATCCCTCATTTGTGTTACTCGATGCTGTTGTAACCGATCCATTTAAAGGGATAAATAAGTCGGCTGACAAAACTTCCTCGTCTGCGCAAGCCATAAGAGAAGCTCAAGGAGGTTTCATTTTATTTCATTCCTTGGTACCCTTCAAAACCCAGGTCTGCTGTTAACCTCCGAGTAGAAAGATAATATGTCTTCTTCGCTGCTTTTCAAGGAACAAGTTAGTCCTGACAGCCCTGACTAAACAGGCTAATAGACCGAAATATTGTGTATTGGTATTTGATAAAAGTCGATCAAATCTCTAAAGCCCAACTTAACTTACCAAAAAATAGGATGGAGATCGATTTATATCAACGTAAATCGGGCATAAGAGCTTCGTCGAATTCGACTAGTGTAAGCGAAGTCCAAAATGCATCCTAGCCATTTACTGAATCTGTCTTACAGCACAAAATAGAAACGCGTTTTTTCTTATATTATCCTAATCTCGAATATTTTCTATATAATTTTATAACGTTAAATATTTTAATTAAAATCCTTCCTGTTGATTAAATAAGTACTTCCTTTTTTACTTAACATGATATTATAATGGTGATATTTTTTTTCGGGTTAATCCTCATGATGCTCCTCGCCCCGGAGAGGGCGGAGGGGTCTGTCAGACTTTTCTAAAACCTCCCGGTGTTCCGTCTCTCACATCTGTCAGTCATTAGGGGCAGCCCCCGACTAGTGCTGGGCCGCGCCTTAGCGGTCCCCATCTCGAGGATAGATCGAGGTGCTCCTCTCCAGCCATCTCGGGTCATCAGTAGTTTTTACCTCTACTAACACAAAAGTTGATAATATAATTTTTTACCCACTTTACGGGAAAATATGGTAATATAAATTATTTTCATATCATATTAATGTCTTCATTATGGTAACACCTGTATTTTTTGCTATGTTTAAAAAAACAAATATAATTATTATACTTAAAAACAATATTATAAAAGATTTTAAAAGATCCACATTATAAAAGATCCTGATATTTTATTTAGATAATTTAGTAAGTCGACTTTTTTACTCGGACATTACAAATTTTAAATTTGTCAAATCGGTGTCTTTGCCCAACTCTAGTAACACAAACAACATGGCGGAATTTTGATCAGTTGTTATGTTTCGCCTAATTTATGATAAACTTCTTTAATAATTTCACTATTTTTACGTGTTATTTAACTAAACCGCACAATTAACTTCGTAGCATTTAATTTAATACATAGTATAAGCAGTAAAACTATCTACCGGCTTCTATGACATGACCTATGTGAGTACAACTGTTCAAGTAAATTAACGGATAATTTCATTTTATTGTCACATTGCAGTGCACGTTGGCCTTTATTAAATTAAAGTAGGCTTTTGTATAACATTGATTTAAATTTCTAGCCATAAAGTCGCAGCAGTGCTCGGGAAAATACACATAAAGAAAGTTGTAAGATTTTAGAATTAGCATTCTGAATGTTATCGCTATGCCCCGCCGAGGTACTGAAGTAATACAGCTGCCCTTGCCTCCGAAAAAGAAAACTAAGACTGTTGAGGAGCCCCCTAGTCTGGATGTTAGTTTTTGTGACAATGAAGCCCTACCGCCAGGAATTGTATTTACTGATGTTCTTCAAAAGAAATGGCGAATTGGGAAGCCAATCGGTAAGTAAAAGTAGTCAATAATTAATAATTAAACATTGTACAAGGTATAACCATAAATATGTATAGCAAATATTCACTGAATCTGTCCCTTTTATCATCATAAAAAGTTGTAATAAATAATATAACTTAACTGATGTAATGATGCTTTCATCTTATTGATTTTGTATTATTTTACTTAGATCACATGAATATGTTTACAAAGTATGATCAGTTACTTACCTATTATACAGTTACTATTATTGTACTGTTTAACATAGAACATTGGGCAATATGTTCACTACTTTATTAATTAAATTAAAAAAAAATGAATTAAACTTGATTAATATGGTTAACATCTTTGAAAGTAGCATTAACATTAACAATGGTAGATAAATTCTCTACTAAAAAGTACAAAAACCTCAGTTTTATAAAAACAAAAGTTATTTAGTTATTCAGGCTATGTTTCTATTGTTAGTCTGAGTGTTTTCTATGTATGATAATGTTTATTATCTATTACCCATAATACAAGAGCCATTTAAAACTTAAATGGTGTTGTATGAAATTGAGAGAAATATTATTAACATTGTTGTCCTTATTTAAATCCTGCCACAATTTTATCAAATAAATATTTAAACATTTTATAAAAGACGGAACAATTAAAATAATCTAAATGTTAATTGTATGTACTAAAATAAATATAAAAGTTCAGCTTGGTTTGAACTTGGTTATATTTTGTTTACACAAAAGCCCTTGTAGTTATAATGATAAAAGTTATTTTGCGGTTTTTATCCTCAAGTTAAAATGTATTCCATTAATAGTCTAGTTTTGTCTGCATACATTATTTGTAGGTTTCAAGTCTCATTTAATTTCTTCAGCTTCTTTGATATTACTCTGTAGATCTAGTCTAACAAGAGTCACAGCTGTGAATAAATTTATCTTTAAGAAAATCTGCTTTTTGCAAACCTTAGTCAGCATTTTAACCCTGACTGGCAAGGCACCGGGAAGCTGCTGGTCAGATGTGCAATTTCCCTTGCCAGACGAGAGGTTAGACAGTTTATAAATAAATAATGTTATTTTATACATTAACTGTACTTAACATACGCCATATTTTTCAACCTTTAAATTATTTTTTGTAAATTCTGGTTGTTTATGTTGCACACAATTGTTTGAAATGTTTAGTTTAATGCAGTCTCTATAGTTTATTCTCCCAGTTTTTTTACTCTGGATGTCTCTTACATTTACACTACTGTTAGTTTGTGTCAATTAAGCCCTCTTCCCTTTGTTTCTTATTATTTTGCTTTGAACATTACTTTTTAATTATGACTTAGCCTATGGGAATGATGTTCCTATCTATCCTATCAATT
The DNA here is from genome assembly GCA_905475405.1 of Schrankia costaestrigalis. NCBI lineage: Eukaryota > Metazoa > Arthropoda > Insecta > Lepidoptera > Erebidae > Schrankia > Schrankia costaestrigalis. The sequence continues at coordinate 4,996,049 of FR997852.1, read as the reverse complement.
TTGTTGTGGTGCTACACAACAGCACAAGTAGTGGATTATGTTTTTCGTGAAACGGTTTAATAAGCTGTAATATCCCTTTTGTGACATCGGAGAGCCCACATATAACTGTTTTACAAGGTCCATAGTGCTACATTTATACACATAACTATTTGAAGAAACCTAAATTTTGGTAGATCTGACATTGTGTTATGGATAAACTCAAACATCTTGATTTCATGCTAGCAAGTCCAACAATGTAGTATATGACATTTTCAGGCGTATAACATGTTCACTGACTATGGCTTTAAAAGGCTAACAGGCTGTCTCTCTCTCAGATGGCAAGGAAGATGTACTGTGTTGGGAGTACACCTTCATGATTGATTTCCAATTCACACTGGAAATATGAAGCGCTAAAAATATGTAGGAATAAGAAATTTCTGAAATTCTTGAGTATCTTAACCATAACAAGATTTTAAGAGCTATTTACCAAGATTGCAGCTCATTTACAAAGATATAATGTGTTTAGTAAAATATTTTTATCCCATAATAATACAATCATTATCTATACTAATATTATAAAGAGGTAAAGTTTGTGTGTTTGTGACGTTGTAGGGGGTAATCTCTGGATCTAATAAACCAATTTCAAAAATTCTTTCTGTGTTGAATAGTCCATTTATCGGGGAGTGTCATAGACTATATAGTATCACGCTATGACTAATAGGAGTGAAGCAGTAATGAAATATGTTTAAAAAAGGGACCCGTTTTTTTCGGGGTCTATTATAACAAACATAGCACACAAAATGGACCTCAGCTACTAGGTAGTATCTGTGCAAAACAAGATAACTAGATTAAACAAAGAGGTTCTAATGTTACTTTGAGGAAACCTGTTTGCAGGTTGATGGACCACTTTAACTACTCTATGCCTTGCGTCTATTAACTGAAGTTGTTTTACTACTTGTATGAAATCTCTAGTATAGATGTTATTTTATTTTCGAAGTAAGACAACATATTATTACTGTATAGAAAAATAACCTGTTGTCAATATAGAATATTATAAGACTTCATCTCGGCTCAAGAAATCTGCCTCGGTGGCGTGGCGGTCGCAGTTTAACGGCTCCTGAACTTGATGTCTCGGATTCGAATTCCCCTCAATATAATTAATTGTGCGTTCTACAAACTATTGTCCTTAGATTAGATGCTGTTTCTATTCGTCGAATCGATGTTTGTAGACCTGTCCTAGTAGTAGAAGTACCTAGAACGGAAGTTGTCTTTAAAAAAAATTACAACCGAATTTAGAACCTCCTCCTTTTTTGAAGTCAATTGAAAAAGAAAGAAAGAATTTTGTTTTGTTTTTTTTTATTTTGGTTTAAGAATTTTATTTATTTCGTTTTTTGTAGCATGGGAGCTGCGAAAGCGGGTGCAGTCCGATTTTGCGACATCATTATTTTATTGTGCGTTGCGGGTATACCGCTCTTTACCACCCGTTTTGGATGGTATACAGTATTGACCTTGTTTTCCTTCGTAAAAGGCCCATTCCTGTAATAGAACTTAGGAAAGATTATTTGACTAGTATCAATATTAATGTTTTTTTTTAATAATTTCAGGTAAAGGCAGTTTCGGTAGAATATATTTAGCCTCCGACGATGTAGACAAAGAAGTGACGAAGTTAAATGCGAGATATGTCGTTAAAATAGAGCCGCACACGAACGGGCCACTCTTTGTGGAAATACATTGTCTTATTAGAACTGCGCAGTCATCACAAGGTAAGGAATTTACTAAAGTATGTTATATTCAAAAGGTCGCGACTTTGAATCCCACGCCAGACAATTCTTAGTCTGATCCAGAAATTATTGTATTTAGTCTGGATGTTCTTTATGGACGCGTACCGCAAAGCGCAGGGTGGGGAGACCCCTCACACGGTTGACCGACGATCTAGTTAGGACGACGGGAAGCCGATGGATGAGGAAGGCACAGGACCGCACAAGGTGGCAATACTTGGAGGAGGCCAGGTCCAGCAGTGGACGTCGATTGGCTGATATGATGATGATAATGATTCATGTTTGTAAAAGCCCCTGCGATACGAGGGTCCTAGGGGGTGGGAGTTGTCTTTTCTATGTAATGTGTATTAAACTGTCTAACCATTGATTTGATCGTCATGCTAGATAACAAAAAGCTCGGTAGATTGTGCGAAGTTTATGAAATCATTAGTTTTTATTATGCTAAAACTCCGATCATCCATGATGCAATATGCAACCATTATTTACTAATAAAAATATTTTTAATTACAGTAAAAGAATGGAGACAACAGAACAAGCAGAAACGCATAGGCATGCCGGTTTACATAGCCAGTGGATCATTTACAGACGAGAATACTAACACTAAATACAGGTTCCTAGTTCTACCCCGCTACGATATAGACTTACACAAAATTATTAATAAAACTAAAATGTTAGACCTCAAAAATGTTCTAGTACTAGCCATACAAATATTAGATGTATTAGAGTACCTACACAATCAGGGATACACACATTCAGATATTAAAAGTTCAAATCTTATGCTCGGATTTGACAGTTCTAGAGTATCCAAACTACCTATTGTCAAAACCACTTCATCCTATCAAAAAGAAACCAAGGAAGTTGCCGTTCTCAGCGGTAAACATCGTAGAGTAAAAGCTTCCAAATCTAGAACTTCCAACTATTACGATGATGAAGATTTTATAATTAAAGATTACAAGAGTCCTAACAGCTCTGAAGATAATATGGAGAGTGATAAAAGACTTGCAAGTGTCAAAAAGAAATTAAGAAAGATCCTATCCGACAAAGACAATAGAACGTTACATAGACATCACGCATTTAATCTAAGACAGTTGTCTAACTATGTCAACTATGAAGATATGAACAGTTCTGTATGCTCTGATCAATCTTATCAAAAACTTCTCGATGATTTCAGTGGTAAAAATCTAATACGTACTGCAAAAGAATTTCAAGAACATAAGTGTAGATCATCCAAAGATAAAGGCGTTGAAGAAAATCAGGATGAACTATATCAAGAAGCTGTGTTATCTCAATCAAATGGACAAATTTATTTACTAGACTATGGTCTTGCTTCTAAGTTCTTAGATTCGGAAGGGAAGCACAAAGACTTTGGCATGGACGCCAGAAAGGCACACGACGGCACTTTAGAATATAGCTCCAGAGATTCCCACATCGGAGCACATTCTAGACGGTCAGATCTCGAAACTCTAGCTTACAATTTACTAGACTGGCTCACAGGTACTCTACCATGGAAAACAACAGAAGTTCTAGAAGAACCTGATTTGGTGCACGCGTTGAAGAAAAACTTCATGAATGATATAAAGAGTTTGTTGAAAACATGTTTCAAAACTGAATTCTACCCTCAGTTTATGGAGAAATACCTTGAATACATAACTAGTCTTGATTTTGCTGAAACACCTGATTATGATTATTGCCGAAGTTTGTTTAAAAGTGAACTATTGAAGAATGGTTGTGATAAAGATATGTGCTTAAATTTTGTTGAACCACCCATGTCACCGATGAGTCGTAATAAACTGTGTTACTCAAAGAGATTTGGTAGGAAGAATAGTCCATCAAGTTTCCTCGCTATGAATGGTATTAAAAAGGCTTATGAAAGAGAAAATGTGTACTCTCTTGAGAACGACTTGAAATTAGAATTGCTTAAGCAAACACTTAACACTTCCAGTGACGGCATTAGAAAACCATGTGCCTCTAGAAACTTTTTTATATCAGACGCCGACTTAGTTGCCCGCCTTAAAAAATCATTAATGCCTCACGATATTTTCGGTAAAAAGTTATCACCTAAAAATCTACGTTCTAAAAAGAAGCCAATCAAAAAGCGTAGGGGTGTCAAAAAGCATAGGAATAGCATCGGTAAATTTGGTAATTTCATGGGTTCGGCACGCCAGTTTACATGGGCAGAAATATTGGCCGGTAACCCTGAAGATATTATACGTAAAGATCGCAACGCTACAGAATACGATGATGATGATACATGTAAATATAGAATCAGAAAATTATCCAACGCTTCTGAAAACAGTGACTCCCATTTACAATCTCCTTTGATGCAAAAAGATTATCTCAACAGCATGAATCCTACTTATGCAATGAAGGAAGTCCTAGCATCGTTTAAAAGAAAAGTTTCTGGTAAGCCTAAAGAGCCAGAGGAACCCATAGAAGGCTTGGAAGGATATACTCCTGCAATGATAAAGGTATATAGGATCAAAGAAAAGAGAGAGGCAAAGGAAAAAATAGAAGCTGCTAAATTAGCTGCCAATATAAAGAAAGAGCCAACCGTGATTATACCTAGATGTACACGTTCAAAGAGTAATAAAACGTCTTTAGAGTCCAGTTCAAGAGTCACAAGAAAAAAAGGTAGTGTTGATAGTGAGAAGTCAACAGAAATAGTAGAAGTAAATATTAAGAATAATTGTAAACCTAAATCTAAGAGTAGTCAGAAGAAATCTAATAAGACAGTAAAGAAAGATGAATCGCCTGTTGTTGAGAGTGTTAAACCGATGGCGACGCCTACTTTGAAAGTTGCAAAAAGTAAGTTATTTTATTTTTTTAATGTAGATATAGTAAATTAAATATTGTCATTAACATAACACTTTAAAGGCCCATTGCAGGGACAAGTTGCCTCCAGTGATAGAGGATACTTTTCTTTATTATTACAAAGATAGATGGGTATATAGTTTTGATACATAATTTAATTAATATAATTTATTTATTTCTTTATTTATAAAGGGTTACCAACATAAGTACAGCAATATCAAACATTTTTTAGACTTAAAATTACTTATAGCTAACTGCACTTACAATTACAGGTTAACCACAACATGCAATAAAATTTAAATAAAATACGTAATAATAAAAAGAAATAAAATATAGTAACATTCAATAAGAAACAATAACTTCAATTTAGAGTACGTCATTAGCTTTTAGTAAATTCATAAAGTTAGGAAGACTTTGAGAGTGAATATCGAGTGAATATATAATGCTCACAGATTTGAAAGTTTATCATAGAATTGATATGATTTGTTAATTATTTAGTAAAAAAATATGACGCGTCTTAAGGACTTTAAAATATCATAGTTTTAAGTAAAATAAAGAATCAGATTTTACAACAAAGAATATTTTTAACTTTCAGAAGCATCTTCAACAAGAAGTACCACAGTCACAACTAATCGACGAAAGCTGAGAAGTAGTAACCGCAACAGAAAATAAAACTCTAGGGGCCTCCCACCACTTAGCCGTAGTCGCGACCTACACCACTTTATATATTTACACCTAGTGAGTAAAACATACAAAAAGGTATATTATTTGGACTATATCTGTATATATTTAGGTATGTAAGTATGCAGGGCCATAATAGATTGGGTTTTAGGTTCAGTCTGTTCTAGTGACTCACTTGCTAAGTCATGTTAGAAGCCTTTTCTTATGAAATAAATAAATATAGGCGCGTATGAACTTTCGACACCAGTATGTCAATTCTCGTACTTACCTTAAAATTCGGTTAAGTTAACTTTAGTTGTCAAATTGTCTTACCTATTGTGTGACAATTTGACAACTAAAAGTTAACTTAACCAAATTTTTAACAATTTTAAAGAACGAGAATTGACATACAGGTTAAAGAAAAAATACAGAGTATGAACTACAGCTTAATTTAATTTGATTAATTTATGCACACATGAAATTATTTAATCATTAACTTAAACCTTTTTTACTTACAAATCTTAGCCCTGCATACTTCTCTTTACTGGACCATACCACCAATAGCTATCATCAATGCCACAGACAGCTATCAATGCTACATACATTTCTTTGTTTAGTTACTTATGTAACTGCAGTGTCTAAGGGTCGTAGCACATATAACGTAACGTAAACGGATCTGCACCGTATCAACTCGAGCCGTTCAGTAGTATTTGTATGAAACTCCTTACTGCAACACACACTAATCTGAATCGTGACGTAATCGGATTTTTACGTTTTACACCGAAGAAAAAGGCGACGCGGTGCCGATCCGTTTAACTTACGATATATTTATCTGCTATGACCCTTAACATTTCATGCATAGCATAGGCATGTAACTTACTTTTATACACATAAAAGTGTCCAATACCTAACTATAATGGCTATGTTCAAGATTAAAACAGAAAAATTACTCTATTGTCTATGATTAGCAATTGGTGTGGTTTGATGGGTTAAGAGTTTCAATTTTGACATTTATAATGTTTAGCATGGAATGACATGAGAATTGTACTGCAGAAATACGATTCTCATATGTATTTATTACAATTATGAGAAGAATTTTATCTCAATGTAAATTCCATGGCTATATTTATTACTTTCCTTTTGTAAATGACGCTAGTTTCAATGCTTGGTTCAAAGTAAATCTTAAATAATATGATATCTACAAAAATAACTTTTGGCTTATATATTGAAAAATTAGAATAAAATTAAATGTCTTAAAAAAAGGTCGTGCATTAAATGAAAGTCCCGTAAAATGTATGAGTGTTGCTTTTTTAAAAATTGTTAGGTTAAGTCTAATGTAGGTACCGCCTTAAATATATTTCATAGTGGCCTATTTGTGTTGTCACCCTACACAATAGTTACTTAACAGATTTTCGCCATTTATTGTATCTTAAAAATGACAAAAATATGATTAAATATTACTTAAATATTTTTATCTTGACTTAATTATCTAATTTGTGTTATTGAGAATTGAAAATCAACGAAGAATAAATAAAAAAAATTCTCGGTTAATTTGACTATACTCTGTCCATTCGTTTATTTTTTTTAGACAGCTCACGCCTATGAAGTTTTGTAATATGTACTTCCGCTTATTTTATGACAACATATTATGTAATATTATATGAAGCACAGTTTATCTATAGTCTCAAACAAATGTATCCTAATCATCATCATCATAACAGCCCATAAATGTCCCACTGCAGGGACGGGCCTCCTCCCGAGACGGAGGGATACTTGGCCTACTAATACCACGCTGGCCAGAAGGTATCCTAATGGTATTTTAAAATTCTAATATTTTGGTAATATGTAGTGCATATTTTTTTTTATTAAATGGCGCAATGTTTTTTTTCTACTTTACTATTGTCACATAACCTACATAATTATATTTTGTTGACGAAAAATTAATTATCTTTGTTTTTCTATTTATAATATAAGAATGTGGGTATCCCACCTTTTTTTTTATATTTCTTGTCAAAATTGAGAGATGGATGTTAAAAAAAACTGTGATTTTTGTGTGTGTGACATATTTTTAATATTATATCGCTGTAGTAATTTAAATATAGCTAAACGACTATAGATTGTAATTACTTACTAGCACACGCCTTTTTATTTTAAGGAACTTAGGCTTACTTTAGGCTTATGATGGTGTTAAGAAAAGATTGAACCATGTCATAGCCCTGTCAATCATAAGAGGACAGTAAAGATGGCGAGAAGCGAAGTGAGGTCGGGTGTATCTAAGCGCCAGGGGAATTGGTCTTTCTGCTCTTGATTTGCCCCACCTATAATAACGTGCTCTATATAAATTGTAAATCTATGTGTTCTAGATAAATATAGCTAAATTTACTTTAGAAAACTATTGAGCTTGACGACTTTTTATTATTTATACTTTTTAAAAATGTCCTTTTTGATTATTATTACTTTCGTACCTAAATTTTAAAGATAGTTGAGTGTACCTACACTCAGCTACAGCTTCTTTATACCTGTAAATAAGGTCTATTTTCGACATGGTCACGATTCTCTGACTTTTTAACTTATTACAGCGATACTAATATTTTGTCGTGATGTTGAATAAATCTGTAGTATGATGTTATTTGATTAAAATCAATGTGAAAATGTGAACTTAAAAATATCTGCATTTAGTAAAGTTAATTGGTTTTCTATAATATTTGCGCAAGTAGTTAGCCTATTCCTACGTATTTGGCTCAACGTTTGTCTTGTGTTATTCCTCGTAGATCAATAAATGATTTGTTTAAAATGTTGTTTTATTTCTAAACAAGTATTAGCCGTATATATTATTAAGGAAGACCTCGTAAGGACGGCGGGAAGCCATTGGATGAGGGAGGCGCAGGACCGCACAAGGTGGCAATATTAGGACGAGGCCTAAGTACAGCAGTGGACGTCAATTGGCTGAGATGAATGAATGAATTAGCCGTATCTTTAAACGCCGTTAGGGCCCCTTGAAGCCAATTGAGAAGAAATTTAAAATTCTGCGTATTGGATGAAACATTTGGGAGAAGGCTATGTCCAGCAGAGGCTGTATAACACGATGAAGGTGAGAGTTAAACTACAACAATCTATTCTCCGGCTAGATGTGATATTATTTATTATACCAACCAGGATTTTGTGTACCGTGTACTTTTTACCTTTAAATAAACCGCCACTATATAGAGACACCTGTGCAGTGAGGACTTTGTATATTAAATGACATCCAGACTAATAAGTTATAAGCAATGTCGACAACTAAAACAATTGACCTGCGATGGACACAGCACCTGAGTCTCGGCAGCGGAGCAGTGGAAGATATCCCTATGTGTAACTTATAAAGAACTAACTAATTTTATTATCATCATCTTAAAATAATGCAGTTAAAAAACATTGGTACAACTTGAATAATAACACACAGAACCATAGCTTAGTATAACAACATAAAAAAAACAACTGACACGTGATGTGTATGTGGAAATGACATTGACAAGTTTGACATTAGTGCTTATCAATTTCGCTGATGCACGTACGAAGAGAGCGATGCATTTATATTGTTTTATAAAATAAATTAATAAGTAATCGCTTCAATTAATAACTTGTCCACTACAGTGATAGTGACCTGTTATGAAAGTAGCATCCGATTGCTTTAATTTGTACCTGTTACCTTCATGACATAACCTCATAGTTCCTCTTGAATATTTTTATGTAAATTAGTGATTATATTGTGTTAAACATGGAAAGTGGTAGTAATAAAGTTATTCGAGTGGGATCAAGGAAAAGTGAAGTAAGTATTTGGTGTTGTTTGTATTCATTAACTTGAAAATCAGGGTCAAAGTGCAAAACATTAACTTTATTTATAATAATTTTTTTCTTTTTTTATCAGTCACGTTATCAGTTTTTTGTAATATACTTAACGTACAAAACGCCTCAGTTATTAGGGTTTTCTATGTCTTTTAATTACTATCATTCCTCTCCAGGCACAGGCCTTTTTGTTTTAAAAGTGAAAATATTGTCCTACTAATACCACACTAGCCAGACAAGTTAGTTTAAGTTATCCTTTTTTAATAAGTATTTTATTACACCCCCTGGTTGAGTGACATATTTAATCGGTCATTAGTATTAGGAGTTGTAAGAGATCTTATAACTGTTAAGCCTTCCACTTACTGACTAATGTCACTGGTAGAATAATACAGGAGACTACTAACTATGTGCATTGCTAAAGTTCATGAGCTGTCGGCAATGCCAGTCACCTACCATTGTATGTAGTAATCACTTTCCAGCCTTTTTAAAAAAAGAAACCATTTTATTATGCTTATTTAAATGCAATTATTGCAGCAGCATGATGATCACCATTCATGAACTATAGCTTGCCTATTACCAAGCAGTCCCTGTCATTAATTAATTAAAAACCCAATTATTTCAAACAACCTTGTTATTGATTAATTCATTAGAAAGAGAAACTAACTTGTTATCATTAAATACTGTATACATAAGTACTTAGAGTTAATTATTTTGTTCCTATATTTCAACATAATACAATGAAAATAAATAATAGCAACTTATACTCACTATTTTATATTAGCCGCTTTGCTTGCGTCTTTCTTCTTTTAGGATTTTTCTAGTTATACCTAAGCTTTATAGGTAAAAAATTGTATGTAAGTAATATAATTATACAAACAGTTGTTTAATGTGAACATTTTTTTTTGTTTCAGTTGGCTCTCATACAAACAAATTTTGTTATAGATAGTTTAAAAAAACTTTATCCAGACAAGGAGTTCAGTATAGGTAAGTAATATTATATTTTATTTACTAATGTCTCATTATAAACTCTTCTTTACTGAGGAATACTTGACCTAGAATTACAAGAATCACCCTTGTATTGCTATAACATTAGGCTTATTTTTCTTTATAAAGCTACCACCCCTGCCAGTTATAGCAGCCAACCAACAACTAGCCTTGACTTCTCTGTATCGAAAGTAACCTTATCAAAGTACGGAAACCCGGAAATACTTCTGGCTGCTATAACTAGCGGACACTGAAGGCAGTCACATACTTTCGTCTACACCCGCTCTGGCTGCCGTGCAATCTGGCGTGTTGTATTGGCTGCCTCAGCCAGGAAATAATCCTCACACATTCACACAACGCCCTCTAGTCCCAAACTAAGCTGAGATTGTACTATGGGTACTAGACAACGGATAAACATACATAAATACTTATTTTTTGTAAATACATACATATTATACACATACACCTATATACAAAACACCCAGACCAATGCAAACAATCATGTTCATGCACACAAATATTTGCATTGAGCGGGAATCGAACCCGACACCTCTGCGTAGCAGTCATGTTATATAACCACTACGCCACAGAGGTCGTCGGAAATCGTGGTTGCCTAGTGCGCGGGCTTACATAATGGCAGCCAGTAAAACGTATGACGTTGTTTCTTTTGATTTCTTTTATTAAATGGCTTGAAGACATTATGTTCTATGAAAACTAAGTAACTTCATTAACAAACAAATGTACCAAAAATAATCTTAAATATCTTCCTTACCGATAAATATTGATTATCTAAACACACAATGTTATCAAAGTTTATCATATTTTATAGTCATCGTGACCTCATTCAATATATAGTATGACTGGCAATTTTATATTTACTTTTATAACTTTTGAATAATTGTGAGAATAATAGGTACTGCGTCCGTAACGCAGCTGTCGTGAAAACGAGCGTCAGAATTGATGTATGCCCTGTTTCGCGGGGACTTACAAACATCAGTTTAACGGACACAAAGAACATCTAGACTAAGGACAATAATTTGTCATCATCATAACAGCCCATTAATGTCCCACTGTAGGGACGGCCCTTCCACCGTGACAGAGGGATACTTGGCCTACTAATACTACGCTGGCCAGACGGATTGGTATTGGTTTCAATTTCAAGTTTTCCTTCTTTTTATTTCGTAAAGATAATATTCACGGACAGTCCCTTAGTCGGTTTTTACGACACCCATGGGATGAGATGGGGTGGTGACATATTGTATTCTTTCTCCGTCACCACACGGAGGGAAATAAATAGATTTATTCTCTGGCTATGATAGCGTAATTGTATCCGTTGAAGGGTCTTCCGACGCACCTACCAATGTGTTATTCGACTGCATCCTCATATCCTGTTACAATACCCAAATGAAACTGCATTTAAGTGCTTATTTTATCGCTTTTCTTTATCTATTAACTTGAAATGACTATAAGTAAATCTTGTAATGGTAATTTTTTAAAAGACAACTAAAGCTTTAAGAACAATTTGCTGTGTCGCGAACGTGAAATTAACAAACATAAAAGATATTTGTAGTGGTTATATAACATGACTGCTACGCAAACCTTTGTGTGCAAGAACATGAATGTTTGCATTGGTCTGGGTGTTTTCTATGTATAATATGTATGTATTTACAAAAAAAAGGATTTAAGTATGTTTATCCGTTGTCTCGTACCCATGGTACAAGTTCTGCTTGGTTTGGGATAGAGGTCGTCGAAAAATAAAACTAAATTTCATTGTTTCCAGTGAGCATGACAACTCTAGGCGATCGAGTGCTCAATATATCGCTACCGAAAATAGGCGAGAAGTCATTGTTCACTAAAGATTTAGAAGATGCATTGCGAAATGATTCCGTGGACTTTGTTGTGCATTCGTTGAAAGATCTACCCACGACGTTACCTGACGGTCTGGCTATTGGAGCTGTTTTTGAAAGGTATTTATGGTTCTTTAACTTTGCCATGAGTTTCTTTGCCAGGTTTCTTCTCAATCCATACTAATATTACAAATGCGAAAGTAACTCAGTCGGCGCGTGCGCTCCCACCGTGCGAACGTGGCGTGTGTTGTTCTCCCGATTGTAATTGAGTGCTTACGCCAATTATTCAAACTAGTTACATTTCTACTACTATTACAACAAGTGCGTACTTGCGATTGCAATGGTGCAGTGTAAATCTTGCAAGATATCGCTAGCGCGAGTGAAAGGGGAGAGTATTATAAAGTGTAAAGGTGATTGTGAGGGTGTCTACCATAAAAAATGTGGCATCAAAATCAAAGGTTTCACGGACACTGGGTTATGTGACGAATGCCAAATTACACAAGCAGGTCAATCCTCAATAAACGTAGACCTTTCAGATATAACCCCTCAAGATCTGTTAGCGGAAGTGAACGAAAAGCTGGCAATTGTTTTTAACATGAAGAAAACATTGGAATCCATGTCTGAAGATATAAGCTTCTATGCGGAGAAGTACCAAGAGTTAGTAGAAGAGAAAGAAAAAACCGACAAAAAAATTAAGTCGTTAGAACACAAGAACATACATTTAGAGACAATCAACAAATCACTAGAAGAAAGGATAGCATATTTAGAGACACACGAAAAGGAAAAAAATGTCGAAATATTTGGGCTGGAAGAAAATTTGAATGTTAATTTGGAATCAACCGTTAAAATAATAGCATGCAAATTAGGAGTAAGCGTTGATAACATTTCCGAAATGAGGAGGGTTGGTGAAGAAAACAAGCGTGAAGCAACGGTGCGAAATTCGCGCGGCGGTGCGGCCGACAAGAAGCTAAAGCCACGGCCGGTCATAATAACATTATCAACGCGGGCCGCCCGTGAAAAGTGGTTATCGACAAGGAAAACCCATCAGCTAACCAACGATGATATTTTAGCCAACGGAAACAAACAAAGGATTTATTTAAATGAAGATCTCACGAAGTACATGCGTAACATTCTCTGGACAGCTAAAAATGAGTTAAAGGCAGCCTATAGATATATTTGGGTACAAAACGGAAGGGTGCTATTAAGAAAAGATGATCCAAATGACACAAAAATAAGAGTTATCCGTACACTGAGTGACATTAACATGTACTTAAATGAAACCACGGCCAATAAATAATTGGGTGGTGTGCAGCTGCTGTGACACGAAAATAAATATTTACATCAAAATTCGATGATCACGCATCACATATAAACAACAACATTAAATGTACTAAATTCACATCTATAGATAGCTGGCAAAAAGAAATACTGCATCATGAGAAAAAAATTAACATTTTTTTCTTAAATATAAGGTCACTCAGAAAAAACTTTGATCAATTGCAAGCTTTAATTGATGGCTGTAAACAACACTTAGACATCATTGCGTTATGTGAAATAAATATAAGACAGCAGGAACTGCCGTTATACAACATTCAAGGATATAACACATACATAAATACGAGGGAAAATAGACGAGGCGGCGGTATATTGCTGTATGTGAACAATAAGTTGGACTTTACAACAAAAACTCTAAGTACTAACCACTGTGAATTGATTAACGGTCAACTTTATCAAAGCGAACGAAGAACAATACATATATTTGTCATATATCGGCCCCCAAAAACTAATAAACTAGGATTTATTGAAGAAATGCATAAGTTATTATCAGATATTCCAATTGGCTGTGAATTATTATTAATCGGCGACACGAATGTAGATCTATTGTGCAAAACCGGTTCCGGTAACGTCATTAGCAACTTTGAAAACAACATGTGTGAGATAGGAATGGAATGCGCCGTCCGTGATGTAACGCGCGAGGAGGTGTACGGTAGCACAGTGACGCGATCGTGTATCGACCATGCGTGGGTTCGAACTCGGTGTGGTGTATCTTCATATGTTTTGAATTGTAAGATTTCAGATCACTATATTATCGGAGTTTGTTTTGATAGTGGTAGCATAAATACCGTAAGTAAGAATCAAACTACACGTACAATCTTAAGTGATAAAAAGATTATTGAACTACTGGGAAATATCGTATGGACAGACCTACTGAACTGTAAGTGCCCCATTGATTTATATAATAAAATTTACTTGACCTTTGATGATGTTTATAGTAAGTCGAAGGTACAAATAAGGATACGTAACGGTAGGAAAAGTAAGCCTTGGGTCACTGAAACTATTAGAACAATGATTTGTATTAGGGATAAACTTTTTCAAAAATGGAAATCTCAACCAAATGACATGACCGTTAGATTACAATATAATAGATATAGAAATAGACTAAACAAATATATATATAAGGCTAAAAATAAATTCCGCCAGGAAGAGATAAAACAATGTAATAAAAATATTAGAAAAGTTTGGGGCAAGATAAACTCATGGGTGGGGAGGGAAAGAAGTAGCATAGACAACACTATTGTGAAACATTTAGGTAGAACAGACAGCCTTTTTAATATATGTAATAATTTTTCAACCACTTTTACTCAGGAAGTCTTGCAAATAAAACATGTATGTAGTGACAAATTTATAAATAGATCAAGTTATGTAAATAATAGCCAGGTATCAATTAGATTTAAGAAAGCGTTTCCAAGAGATGTATGTAAAATTATCGATTTACTAAGCTGTGAAAAATCTGCTGGAATAGATAGTATAAGGGTTAAGGAAATAAAGCACCTTAAGACTCAAATAAGTCCCGTACTAGCACAGTTTATCAATTTAAGTGTAGAAAAAGGACAATATCCGGAACAATTAAAAGCTGCATTAATAAGGCCTATCTATAAACAGGGTGCACACACGGCTTACACAAATTATAGGCCAATAGCAATACTTTCAGTCATAAACAAAATTGTAGAAAAGTATATAGTTGGTCAAATAAGCTCTTTTCTGGAGACAAGTAATATTTTAACAAACGCACAACATGGTTTTAGACGGGGTAGGAGTACAGCTACGGCACTGGCACAGTTCTCAAATGATATCAATGAATACCTTGATCAGCGGAAGCAGGTGGTGGTGATCTACATTGATTTCAAAAAAGCATTTGAAACCTTGGATCACCACCAGCTGCTTCAAGCTATGCAGGAGTGTGGGATAGCTGGTCCACTTAATGTATGGCTCCGCGCGTACTTATCAGATAGGACACTGAGAACCGTCATTGATGGAGTGACTGGGGAACCAAAAAATGTCAACTGTGGCGTACCTACCGGTTCGGTGTTTGGGCCGGTAGGATTTATTATGCACGTTAACAGTATGTGCAATGTGGTACACAATTGTCATATATATGTATACGCAGATGACGCGTGCATCCTGTATGCTGATAAAGATCTAGATTTAATAGAAAGTAAAATACAAGCTGACTTTACAAATATAATAAAGTGGTCACACGATAACGGGTTAGTAATGAACTTGAATAAAACTAAATGTATGTATATACGCTCGCCATACCATAAAACTATTACACGCTCACCGTGTATAATAGGACATAGCTATGATTGTCTGCATGTGCAGCACCACGGCAGCATATCTTTGTGCGAGTGCGCCGCCATAGAGGTGGTGGAAGAGTACAAGTACTTAGGTCTAGTGGTAGATACGAGCTTCTCTTGGAAAACGCATATCATACAACTGTGTGATAAATTACGATCTGTCCTTGTGAAATTCCACCACCTCAGTGCAGTACTAGATAGGGCCACTTTGTATGTTGTATACTATGCGCTGGTAGACTCGCTGCTTTCCTATGGACTGGCATGTTACGGACGCACATTTAAAACATATTTAGACAATATTAAAGTCCTACAAATAAGACTTATGAAAAAGTTAGTAAACAATAAAACAAGACTACGATGTAAAATAACAAACTACGAAGAACTATTTGTTGAGTGCAAAATCTTGCCAGTGCATGAGAGGGCAGCGCTATTAGTGGCATTAGATCATTACGGCCAACAACAATGTAAAATAAGAGCAGAACAACTAAGGCCTCGAGAGGCAAAACATTGTAAGACGTTTGAGGTGCCTCCTTATAATAACTATTATGGACAAAGATGCAATAAATGTTTAGTTCCTAGTATATTTAACGGTTTACCAGGGGATATTGAGGATAACTGTGTTTCCAAACAGACATTTAAAAATAAAATATCAAAACTTTTACTTAATGAAATCTATGAAAAAATGCAGCTATAAGAAATGTAATTATTATTGTGTTGTTGTAATTTAATAAACTTAATCAAAATTTAATAAATTATAATACTATTCTGATTATTGTAATTATCTATGTTATTTATGAATTATTTATTTTTTATTATTGTATTAATTTTTAGTGATAAAATGAAAGTGTAATATGGAAATTGAATTAATTATTAATGTAATATGGGAGCTACGTCTGCCCACAAACTGCTATGCAGTTTGGCAGAAGTATTAAATATTGTTATTGTTTATAAGCAAACAGAATAAATACTTTCAATAATAATAATAAAAACTCTGTCTGTCTGTCTGTTACTCTTTCACGCCTAAACGGCTGAACGTATTTTGATGAAATTTGGTACAGACAATCTTTAGACCCTGAGAAAGAACATAGGCTACTTTTTATTAACAAAAAAAAAATTATTTTTTTTACAAAATAATCGTATGTTCTAGCATTTTGAAATTTTTACCAGTGTGGGGGTGAAATACCCAAGTAACACACAAGCAAGATAATAGTACACGTTTAGACAACTTAACAGTTCAAAGATGAATATCGTTGGTATAAGAGCCTTAGAAATTACTAAATGCTGAATAAATTTGAGTTTGAGCTCTTATTATACTTCTGTGTCGTTGTACTTTATTTCTTTAAACTTAATAAACAATAATTTTTAGACTTTTACACAAACTTTATAAAGCGTTCCGCTTTCTAGGTATCTTAAAACTGAAAAAAGGGCTCTATGGAAGCATTCATCTGAATAATCATAATCGGTATTCCTATTATTCAATAATTACTAAGCTAGTAGCGTTTGAATGAGCTAATTGCTGAATAACGTATAACTATCTGAATAAAGCTACAAAATAATGCTTTTATACAACTTAGTACTGAATAAATGTAAAGTGAGCTAATTGTTTTATGGTTTAACTGAATATGATATCATGTTTTACCAGTTATTCAACTGCTGAGTAAAGAAGATTATTTAGGCATTTATGAAGTTTTCACCTGCATAACAGTATGTTTTAAATTAACTTATTCAAATTAAAGACCACAGGTACATTCTCTCAGCGCAAATAGCTTAATATAAGCTTTGTTTAACACTATTGGGACTATTATTCATATTAAAGGCCACATGTGCGTTTTATCTGAGCAAATATCTTAATATCAGCTTTGTTGAAATCTATTTGAATGCTGTTTTTGGATGTTGTTTGCATTAAAATGGAGCAAAAATCGTGGAAATAGCTTAAAAGAACTGGTAATATTAAAAGAAAGATAAGTTAGCGTATTGAAATAACTTTATTCAAGTAAAAACTTATTAACTAGATACTTGTGCACTTTTATTCAGCAATAAAAGAAGAACAAGCGATCGCCATTAATTTTTTGTGCGAATAATTATAAACACAAGAAAATTCACAAAGATTATCTGAACGCTTAATCTAACAACTATTTATATTCAATTGTTATTATCAAAGTTGCATTGGAATTGCCAGAATTAGAAATTTCGCCATAAGGTTTTTAGTCAGACCGTGCATGCATATATAAAAATAATATTTACAATTGCTTATCTTGATTATACACGCAGCGCATCAAAAATAATCGTAGAAATCATAAACTATTTACGACAAAATAAATTCCGCACTAAGAATTAACATGTAGCAAACTTATAACTAAAGTAAAAAACTTATATTTTGTTATAATGAAGATTCTCAATTATTTGACTGACATTAAAACTGATTGCCATTTGCATCTAATTATTTTCACGATTTGTAAGAAAGAAATCTGTATTATTGTAAACAAGAGAGTATAAAGCTGAGTAAATTCTGAATCCAATGACCAATTCGAAGTATAACTGAATATATTATGTGTACAGGCTTAATAAAAACAATATCAGTTGTTATTCAGAAGTTACTAAGATCATTGTCTCATTACTAAGCTTCTTCTCAGATGTTACTCAGAGGTTACTAAGTTTTATGCATTTTATTTGGGGCCTATTTTGTTTGAATAACATCTGAATAGATGGTACTCAGACGTTAGTCAGCTTAGTATTCAGCTTATATTATTAATGATTGCTCATACTCAACTTTTATTCAGCATGTTTGTGTTACTTGGGTAGGGGTTGAATTGAAGATAAGACAATAAATCTTGGTACGTAGCCTTTTTCTACAAACGGAATTCCCGAAATTTGAACTGTACGGATTCGGAACGGGAACTACAAAGCCAAACTCACATTCACTTCTCTCTCACTCACAACAAATTCTGATTCTGATTGACAAAAACTAATTTCACGCGGGCGAAGCTGCGGGCGGAAGCTAGTACTCAATATATTTATTGCATTCCACAATGTATACTTAGGTGGTAACTTAAAAAATAATATTAGATCATTATGGACCCTGTCGGGCATAGCAATACGAGAGGGGAAGGGACCTAACCCAATATAGAAGTATAATCTTATTTATTATTTATTTTATTAATTATAAAAAAAAATAAACTAAAGTAAGTAGGTATATTATTATTATATATGAAATTATCATAAAAAATTAAAAATTATCATTATTATTACAAATAAATTAAAATTAAAGTAAGTATATTATTATTATATACCAGGGCGGGTCAATAAGTCCGTGACTTTTTAGATTTCCCGTCTCTTTTTTGAAAAAGCAACACTGCTCCCGTCAAGAGTCATCTGTCAGTTGATTCTTGTCAAAAATTGAACAAGTTTTGACAATTAGTTTGTTTTTAACGGCCGTTAATATCAGACTACCGCGTTGACTAATAAGAAAATGGAAAAAAGTGAATTTCGTGTGCTCATAAAGCATCATTTTTTGCGAAAAAAATCTATGACGTAAACCAAAGCTAAGCTTGATAAATATTATGGGGACTCTGCACCATCCATTTCCATGGTAAAAAGTGATTTACTGAATTTTGATGTGGCCATACAAGCACAGAAGATGCCGAACGTTCTGGACGACCAGATGAGGTCTCCACATCCGAAACAATTAAAAAAATTCATGATACGGTTCTATTCGATCGGGGATTGAAAGTGAGAGAGATTGTGGAAGCCACAGGCATCTCATATGGCTAAGTGGTTTCAATTTTGAATCATAATTTGGGTATGAGAAAGCTTTCAGAAAGACGGGTGCCGCATATGCTCAAAATCGACTACAAACACTATCGTGTGACAATTTTGCAGGAACGTATGGCTTTGTTTAATCGCAATAGGAACTAGTTTTTGCGCCGTTTTGTAACGGTGGACGAAACATGGATCCACCACAACATACCGGATACCAAACAGTATTCAAAACAGTGGGTTTCTCGGGGTGAATCGGCGCCAAAGAAGGCAAAGGTGGGTTTGTCACCCAATAAAGTCATGGCGACTATTTTTTGAGATGCACGCGGTTTTATCCACATTGACTACCTTCAAAAAGGAAAAACAATCAATGGTGAATATTACAGCAACTTATTGGGTCGATTCGTCGATCTATCCTCTCCCCTCGGACGCTGTTGAGTGTGGTCGTGTGTACAAACTTTTTATAATATAATTTATTAAATAGTCGTTTAAAAATTGCTATTGGTTGTTGACATAGATTTACGATTCCTTGTCTATCTTAAGTGAGTTAGATGAGTGAACTCCTCCCCCTGGGAGTTTCTAAAGTGAGACAAACATATTTCAAATAGTTGCGTCAAAATTTGTGAGAAGTAATTGGTGGATTTGAACCGGGATCGTAGGCGTTGCAGTCGACGGGTTTACCAGCGCGCCACCGCTTACTTAAAGCGGTCAGCGAAACTAGTCATTGCTACACATGCAAGTGACGTCATCTACAAGGCTACGAGATACGTGTGGCGTAGCAGATACAACAAGCGCTACGAGCCGACGGCTACGTCTATCGCAGCATTGATCGTAGTAAGCAACAACGTAGTGTAGCGGACCTTAACACTGCGTGCATAAGTACTCAAATCTCTTGTGCAAATGCCAAACAATATGCACAGAACGCCTCCTACTAAATCTTCTTCGGAAGCCGACCTACTTATAACCAATACTGACGACGACTGTGGCAGGATAAGGCAGTATAAGCGCCAGCGTTCTAATAACTCGCCTCAGGAGAACTTCTCGCAGTCGTATCATGCGTCTGAGATCTCATCTCTAAAGCATGATCTTATGGAAATGCTTCAATCCTGGAAAAGTGAACAGGACACAAGACTGACGGCTTGGAAAGCAGAACAGGATGTAACCTTATCTATACTTACCAGGGATGTTGTTAATCTCAAAAATGAAGTGGCGGGCATTAAAAAATCTACTGCAGAAATGGACTCAGGTATGTCATTTATTAATAAAGAGTTTGAGGACATGAAGGGCAAGGTTTCAAAATTAGAATCGAGTAAAAAAGAATACGAAGAAAATATAAAAAAATTAGAAAACCGCATAGTCATACTGCAACAGCAAACTCGCTCTTCTTCACTTGAGATTCGTAATGTACCGACCGGGCTACAAGAAAAATCAGCTGATCTGATGAATACCCTTTTAAGCATTGGGAAAACAGTCAGTATGAATATACAGAACAGTGATATACGTGACTTATATAGATTACCAGGCAAATCAGACAAAGACAGACCAATTTTAGCCGAATTTCATTCTGTATCTGTAAGAAACGAACTGTTGGATCATGTCCGTCAATTTAATAAAAAGCGATCTATACCAGAAAAACTTAACTCGTTGTTGATTGGGCTTCCTGGGAATTCTAGGCCTATATATGTGGATGATCATCTCTCACCACTGACTAAGAAACTTTTCTATGATGCTCGCCAATACTCGAGAATGAGGAATTACTCTTGCTGGCAGTATAATGGAGCCATCTTAGTGAGAAAAGCTCTAGAGGAAAAACCGATAAGAATACGGTCTGAGCAGTGTCTTATTGATCTGGCCAAGACTGATAGTGAACAATGACTACTTATATGTCTTTTAAAAGTTCCTACTATAGATATATTTAGTGTTTTTATCCTAACAAACTATTATGCTTACTTTTTCCTTTATAAACAACAAATATTTTCAAGATTACATAATAATACACATACATACTTATACTTAAAACCTAATACACATGCACACTTATACATATCCACTTATAAATACACACAAATGCACTGCTGCTATTTTCACATCAAAACAAACAAAATTATATCAAATTGTATTAACTACCGGACTTCTGTTATTTTTGTGTTTGTATGTCTGCTTAATTTTGGTTTTAAGAACTATAGTTGTGACACTCAAATAATGCATGTAATTAAAACTAAAATTCAACAACAAATACTTTCAAGATTACATTATAATACACATATATACTTATACTTAAAACCTAATACACATGCACACTTATACATATCCACTTATAAATACACACAAATGCACTGCTGCTATTTTCACATCAAAACAAACAAAATTATATCAAATTGTATTAACTACCGGACTTCTGTTATTTTTGTGTTTGTATGTCTGCTTAATTTTGTTTTTAAGAACTATAGTTGTGACAATCAAATAATGCATGTAATTAAAACTAAAATTCGATTCTAACGTTCATGAATGTATTGACTCTTTTAGTATTTCGGATTCTGACAAATGCGACATAGATGACTGCTATACTCTCATTGATAACCCGACTCATTTTCTCAAAATACTAAACCAAAACATCCGGAGCATTGCTCGTAACTTCACAGGGCTAGAAGCGCTAGTTGCAAGGTCACGCATAAATTGGGACATCTTGGTTTTAACAGAATGTTGGCTGCAAGGCAACTCTAACTTACCAGTGCTACAGGGGTATAATTATTTTTACACTAATTCTAATACACTCCAAAATGATGGCGTAGTTATTTATATTAAAGATTCTATTCGTGCTGATGTCCAGGAACCGCCATTCATGGATGGCAACTGTCTTATAGCTAAAATTAACCATGACACTATTTTAATAGCTATTTACCGCTCGCCATCATACAAGGATACTTCAAATTTTTTGACATCATTAAATAGCTTATTAACTAAATTTACCAATTGCAAAACTATAATTTTAACTGGCGACATTAATCTTAATATTAGGGGTGAAGTCTTGAATAGTCACTGTATGGATTATTTAAATCTTGCAGCGTATCATGGTTTACTACCGACTCACACCTTAGCTACGCGTAATGACAACTGCCTTGACCATGTACTAGTAAAAACAGTATTCCAGGTTAACACGTATGTAGCTCAAACAACTCTTACTGATCATGAAACAGTCCTTCTTTTTATTAGAACTAAACTTAAAATAACTATCAAGCCCATAATGATTATTGATTACGAGGGTCTTGCAATAAGCCTTAATAATGTGAATTTTGAACCAATCCTTAAATCTAATGATGTTAACTTTGCTACTGATTCTCTTATAGCATACATTGCCTCAGCCGTCAAGTCAAACACCAGGCAGATCACACGCTCTAAAAGGAAAACTATCATGAAACCTTGGATCACACCTGGTCTTCTAAAATGCATACGCAATAAAGATAATTTACACAAAAAAACTAAAAAATATCCTAATAATGAGATCATTGCTTTAACTTACAAACGCTATCGCAATTTTTGCAATAGTTTGCTTAGAAAGATTAAGCAAAACTATGAAACAAACATTCTTAATCAGGCTAAAAATAACAATAAACAGCTGTGGAAATGTATCAATAATATTACGAATAGACAAAAACCAAACGCTACTGCAAGTGAATTAATTAATAACAATCAGAATACTAAAGTAGCGCTTAATAGTGTCAATGAGTTTTTTGTTAATGTTGGTAAGAATCTGGCACAATACGTAACTCAAGGTGCTCATACACTTCGCTTAGGTAATAATGGTAGTTCTGTAAATAGATGTAACTCGTTTGTTTTGTTCCCTACGGATGAAAGTGAAGTGGATAGGCTTATAGACTCATTGAAAAGTGATGCCAAGGGCTGTGACAATATTAGTGCTAAATTGCTTAAATTGCACAGAGATATCATTGTGCCACCACTCACTCATATATGTAATCTGGCCCTCTATAATGGTTGTTTTCCCTCTGCATTCAAGAAAGCTTTAATTGTTCCTGTACATAAGGGCGGGGCTAGAGACTGTGTCAATAATTACAGGCCAATATCTATCCTGCCTTGTATGTCTAAGATCCTAGAGAAAATAATAAACAATCGTCTTGTGGCTTATCTAGAGAATAACAAAATATTGTCTCCCTCACAGTATGGTTTTCGTCCAGGGATTTCCACTGGCGATGCGGTCCATGCTCTAACTGACTTCGTGTTTAGGAAACTTGACCAAGGAATGAAGTGCATAACAATATACCTAGATTTGGCCAAAGCATTTGACACAGTCTCTATCCCAGCGCTTGTTGGCAAATTGGAGCGTATGGGTGTGAGAGGGAAACAACTGGATCTTTTTAGTGATTACCTGAGTAACAGGACTCAGCGTACAAAGATCGGTGATAGTGTGAGTGATGACTTATTCGTTGATTACGGCGTTCCGCAGGGTAGTGTCTTAGGCCCTACCCTGTTTTTAATTTATATCAATGACCTCTGTAACCTACAATTGACAAATGGCTTAATTGGCACTTTCGCGGACGATACTGCTTTGACTTTTGTTGCTTCGACGTGGGAAGAAGTATTTGCTCATGCGCAGAATGGCTTGGATGTTGTCATGAACTGGTTGAGGGAAAACGTCTTGACATTGAACGCAGATAAGACAAAATTTATGACTTTTACAAAGCAACGCAACTCAGATATGCATCTTGGCTCTATTGTGGCGCACCAATGTTCTCAGTCCTCTAATATTCAATGTGGCTGCCCAGCATTAAAGAGTGTTAATAGCTTTAAATATCTAGGTGTTCTTATTGACCGTAACCTGAGCTTTAACAGTCACGTTGATGTACTTGCTACACGTCTACGAAAGCTCATGTATGTGTTCAGAGGTCTTCGATGCGTAGCTGATGGTGCCACCTTGAAAACCGTGTATACTGCCCTTTGTCAATCGGTGCTAATATACTGCATTACAGTGTGGGGCGGAACCTACAAAACATCACTTCTTAGGTTGGAGAGAGCACAGAGAGCAGTATTAAAAACGTCACTAGGTCTTCCCTTTCGCTTCCCGACATCAGAGCTGTATAGAAAATGTTCAGTGTTAACTGTTCGCCAGCTTTTTATTCTATGCGCGGTTCTCAAGAGGCACTCATCGCTCTCTTACGATCCTAGTTTAATGTCAAAACGCCGAAAACATTATGTATGCCACAGCATAATATCATTTTCACCTTTCTCCCATAGATCATTTGACTTTCTGAGCGGTTTCCTATACAATAAATTAAATAAAATATTAATCATTTATCCTAAAAATAAAATAAACACAAAAACAGCTTTGTATAGCTTTTTGCTTACCCTCAACTATGATGACACAGAATCCCTTTTAAGAATGGCAATATAGTACTGTAAAGCAGCAGACATTTCACAACCAGCACTGACACATATACACACACACACACACACACACACCAACACGCATACACATAACACCAACACAAACACACATGACAGGCACATATATTTAGACTAATTACTGTATTTTAATAAAGCTTGTTTAAAATATTATATACAATTTAAAAAGTACTCCTGCACTTGTACAAATTTGCACACAACCAGTATTCAACTGTTTCCGTGGATGGAGGTCTGGTTATCCATAATACAGGTCTAAACCTAGCTTGGAAACCAGGCTCCCACTACTTAATTATATTCGCAATGTACCTAAACTTTGTAAACTGTTTTTGTTTTGGGAGTCAATAAATAAATTGTTGTTGTTGTTGTTGTTGTTGTTGATTCGATGAGGCATTGAAAGAAAAGCGACCGCACTTGGCCAAGTAAAAAGATTTTTCCACCAGGATAATGCTCGGGTGCACACATGTGCAGTTTCCATGGCAAAACTCCATGAATTGGGCTACGAGTTGCTCCCTCATCCGGCCTATTCACCAGATCTAGCTCCGTGTGATTATTTTACGTTCCCAAATTTAAAGAAATGGCTCGACGGAAAGAGTTTTGCCACCAATGACGAAGTCACCTCACACACAAATGCCTATTTTGAAGACCTCTACAAAATACAATTTTTGGAAGGGATAAAAAAATTGGAGAAACTTGGGGCTAAGTGTATAGAGCTCGAAGGAGACTACGTTGAAAACGAAAATAAGTTTTTATATAAAAAGCTGTGTTTTATGGTAAAAGTCACGGACTTATTGACCCGCCCTCGTATTATCATTTTTGTTTTTGTATATTTTTTTCTCATTGGCTCTATGCATTTGGAAACTGGAATTTATGGATCAACACAGACAGACAAGTAGATTTGAGTAGTAGATTGGTTTTATTTTTCTCCTCTAATTTACATTGGACAATACAACGCGGGTTTTTTAGTGCTGTGGCGTTTGTCTGTGTCGATCTATAATTTTTATTGTATTCTTCAATTTTAAGTAAACGACGATTTCAAATCATTTGTAATAAATTTTATGAAATAAAGCATTTTGAAATTTGAGAATCTTATTAGTAACTAGATATTTTGCGTCTTTTTGTACTTTTTATCCCGCCCTCGAAGCTTTCAGAATTGATATTAAACGTTTGGTGTATTTTTAACAGAGAAGACCCAAGAGACGCGTTAGTACTACGGGAGGATTTGAAAGATTTTACGCTGGCAACACTACCAGAAGGATCAGTCATAGGTAATAAATACTTTTTACTTCCATTTAAGATGGGTAAACACCTAACAAGGTGGACTGGTTTAAGGTCGTCTCACATTACACAGACCGAAATTGGCATTCTAAGGAGTTGACATTATGAGATGAGAGGTTTTTTTGTTTGGGGGAAAAGCTTCATGTAGTTCTTGACTGGGCGGAGGCTTTTAGTCTACTGACTGAGTAGCAGTCAGACTCTGACTGCTACTGACTAAAACCCTCTGGTGTTCCGTCTCTCACGTGTGCTAGGGACTCTAAATGAACTTCTAGTGTTGGCCCGCTCCTTATCTAGCCTCATCTCGAAGATGCAGCGAGTTGCCCTCCTTCCCCCTATTTCTGGAGAGGGCCGGGTCTATGGAGTGGGGGATTTCGGCCGTCGTCACAGCCCGCCGCCCCTGGCAATTGATTTATTTATTCTGACCAAACTAACATACAGTCCGCAATACCCAGGTACATCATCACTACGGCGCACGGCTCAACTCCGCGGCAGTTACCCCCAGCTAGTCGTGTCCGATGTGCGCGGTAACCTTAACACGCGGCTCACTAAGCTCAACACTAGCGGACACTACAGCGCCCTGCTCTTGGCCAGCGCTGGGCTAAACAGGATGGGCTGGGGGGATAAGATCACTAAGGTAATGTATATATCGGAGAATTAATTCAAATAATTTATCGATGTAAAGTGAAGTAGGTGGCAGCACCGTAGGATTGTCGTTGATTTGTCTATTGACTTGTAATGTCAGTTGACATTGACGTTTATGACATGCTTTCTTGTGCGCACTGATTTATCAAAAATACAACATGGCAGAAGTCGCTAACGTTCCTGCAGATTCAAGTCTATCAGAATTTCTTAAAGATACATCAACTCACGCCTTACTTCCATAAGAGTAGGTAGAGACTTCTGAGCGCCAAGTCATCATAACAGCCCATTGATGTCCCACTAAAGAGACGAGCCTCCTCCCGTGACGGAAGGATACTTGGCCTACTAATACCACGCTGGCTAGACGGATAGGTATAGGGTTTAATTTCAAGTTTTCTTTCTTTTTATTTCGTAAATGAGATGGGGTGGTGACATATTGTATTCTTACTCCGTCACTACACGGAGAAGCGCCAAGTACTACAAAACAACTTCCTTCGTCTATTTTCACACACCACGATTACAGGAGTGGAGCGTAGTCTGACTTTTATGCGCTTTTAGAAAGAATCACAGAGAGCTTAAACTTAAATGTTTTGTCGTTCAATAAAAATAATTTAATAATATTAATTTAAATTTAAAAAAAAAGTATAATACACATTAAGTTTTGCCTGTCACAACGTCAGAAATGAAAAAAAAAGGTGTGACTATACTCGTAGTATTCAAAAAGTTGTTTCCTATCTTTGGGTTACAGCATTTCTGAAATCGGTCATTTAAATAAGTATAATATAATAATTTCAGATACTACCCTGTTCCGAGATGAAATACGCGGTGGGTCAGGGAGCTCTGGCCGTAGAATGTCGATGTGACAACGAAGAGATACTTGCGATGCTCGCGCCATTCAACCACCCTGAGACTTACTGTCGAATCCTAGCTGAAAGGAGCTTCCTTAAAACTTTAGGTAAGTAGTACATTTTGTGCTATTAGTGGAGACCGCGACTCGGCAAATGTTGCTTAGGACGCCGCCCCTGGTAGGTGGACCGATGACCTCTCCAAAGGTCTCTGGGTCGGACTGGATGCGGATGGCGCAAGACCGTGTTCTGTGGCGCGTGGTGGGATAAGCCTATGTCCAGCAGTAGACTCCAATAGGCTAGTTGATTGATTGATTTGTCCTTAAGTCTAAACGGCTTCCAAGATTTCGAAGTTAGAATCTTTCGGTTAGTTATAAGCACTTGTTACTTTAAAAATACTTGACACTAAACAAAATTTCCAGGTGGGGGTTGCAGCGCCCCGGTAGGTGTATCAACCTCACTAAAACAGCAAGACTTAAACTACACATTATCAATAACCGGAGCCGTATGGAGTCTAAACGGCGACACAAAACTGTCCCACACACTACAACACACATTCCAACAAATAAAACGCACACAAAAGCACAAACTAAGTCCCACAGATGGGGATGAATGTAAGAAACTTAAGATTGACGGAGACACTGTACTTAAAGTAAATGACAGATCTGACGTTTGTAGTAATAAAAGTGAGTTTAACATTGATGAACGAATATTTTGTGGTTTGACAGTTAATGCTTGTATGCCTATTGAGGTTATAATTAAATGTGATAATTTAGGCAAGGATTTAGCTAATCATTTGATAGATAAAGGTGCTTTAGATGTTATGAAGGTGTCACAAGATTTTATAAGAAATTCCACTGCCGCTAAAACTTCATAGTTGATGTTTTTTTAAAGTTTTTGTTAATAATTTTGTAAATGTGAAGGTTTAAAGTTAGTTGTTATTATTGTTGTTGAGGTTAATAAAGTAAAATCAAATATAATTACTTTTTCTCTATTCTGTTTTCTCCTAAACATCGAAAATAGTCGAATGATTTATTTGAATTTAGTCACGTCACTATTTTTTAATATCCAAAACCTGCAACACTGGAACTGTCAAATTAAATTACAGTGTAAGGACATTGATAATATGATTGGTTTTTAAAGACAGACAACAATGAGGAAGCGAGAAAGTGAGATTATAATTATTGATGATTTTGAAATTGTATATTATGTCGTTAACAATAAGTGCTATATTTTGTTGCACTGCAATGACTTTTTATCGAAGTGCAATGTTTCCGTCACCAGTGTCACTTAGTAAGACATGATGAAACATACAATGTCAAATAGAAGTAAGTAAGGATTCAATCTTTATAATTTCAACCTTATGCCGAACGCCATAAGATACATTTTAATGTGATAATTTTCAAAACTTATGCTAAAATTATTCAGCTATTTTCGGTAATCGGATATACTTTTCTTACTCATTGATTTGCTGTCTTTCTTTAAAAGCCAATCACATTATCAAAGTCCCTATACTGTACCTACTTTGTTTGAAAAGCAGAAGAGTTCGAAAGACGCTGTAACAGAGAAAGACTGTATGTTGTACCTATATTATGTAATATATCGAATGTAAATAATTTATTATTGTATAGCATTGGCTTATTAATATTACAGGAAATAATATGGTTTTTAATTATGTTTACTGTAATTTTCCTGTAGGTGATAAACTATGGTAAACTATGACTTATAGGAGTGGTTTTACTGGTGTTGTAGGCTGAATTCTTTTTTTTTAATACATTAAATAAACGGACACTAAGAACATCCAGGTGTATGACAATAATTTGTGGATCACACAAATCATTGTCTTGCGTGGGTTTTGAAAACACGGTTTGCACTGGGGCAGATAAATGCAAATGTACCTTTAACTATGATAAGACTTATAATACCTACAGACATAGAAGTATATTTTATGCTATATCTACTAAAATTATAAATTAATACCTGGAATAAGGACCAACTTACTCGGCCGGCCTGAAGTTGGTGCTGCAGTCTGCGCATATGTCAATTTTTGAACTATAGTCGTAGCGGGGTGTTTTATTTGTATTATACCTGTACATGCGCGAACTTCTTTGAAAGTCAACTTCAGGCCGGTCGAGTTAGTTGGCGTTTACTCGGCCGGCCTGAAGTTGTTGATGCACCCTGCGCATTATCAGTTTTTGAACTAAACGTCGAGGGGTGCGTGGGGAGCGGGGTGTATTATTTGTTACCTGTCCATGGGCGAACTTCTTTGAAAGTCAACTTCAGGCCGGTCAAGTTTGTTGAAGCTTACTGTACATAGGTATTGATAATATCTATAGATAACTAGCGGCTGGTCCCGGCTTCGCCCGGGCATTATTTTCCCGCTTTTCTGTTCAAATTTTTCCTGAATTAAAGAAGAATATAAACCTAACGGAGCTCAAGACCTTTCCAACGAATGCAAAACCGAGGACATCGGTTCGTGCGTTCTGGAGTTATAGCGTCAGGAAGGAAAACCCGACTTATTTTTATATAGTAGATATCTTTGTTTTGTGCCTTGTTTCCTGTGTGCAATTAATGGGAATAATAAAGTTATCATTAGGGGTGTATGTTATTTTCAATGTATATTCTGTTGTTATTTATATGTTAATATTTTATTTAAATAAAATGATTGCTGATAGTATCTGGACAATTTTATTATAAACCAACCTGTATTTTATTGTGACCTTGTTTCCCCTAATCATTATAGATAAATCCGTGTGGTGACGGAGTAAGAATAGAATGTCACCACCCCATCTCATCCCATAGGTGTCTTAAAAACCGACTAAGGGACTATCCGTGAATATTATCTTTACGAAATAGAAAGAAGGAAAACTTGAAATTAAACCCTGTACCAATCCGTCTGGCCAGCGTGGTATTAGTAGGTCAAGTATCCCTTCATCACGGCAGGAGGCCCGTCCCTGCAGTGGGACATTAATGGGCTGTTATGATTATAGAAGCCCCTACATAATTAGATACCAAATCAAATTGCTAAAAGGTTAACATGAAGTGTGGTAACATTTAACTACACATTTAATTAATACATCCAACATTAAAGTCGCTTTTCGTGTTTACAATCCACTCAAACTCAAAAATAATCTAAAATGAGGTGTAAAACGCGTGATCTGGGCCCTAAGAAAGTTTATCTGAATGTTGTTTATGAAGCTACTTTACTGTTTGTGATTTATGGAAACGACTTTAGTATTTATTGAATATTATTGTTGCCGTATTATTGCGTACCGGAAAACGCAGGGTGGGGAGACCCCTCACACGGTGGACCGACGACCTCGTAAGGACGGCGGGAAGCTAAGGGAGGCGCAGGACCGCACAAGTTGGCAATATTTGGAGGAGGCCTATGTCCCGCAGTGGCTGATATGTTGATGATGATTTATTGAATATTAAGCTGTATTTTCTTTTCGTCACGAACGTCGCTTACTAATGAAAGCTTTTAACATGAGATGTATGGTTATTTGGACGTGTTCATCGACTTTTGTAGTTGCCTGTAAGAACCTGTACCTATGTTCTCTAATCAAAACAACTGTAATACTTTATATTGACAGTTATGTTGTAGTTTAGGGTTGAAATGTTTGAAATCGCAATCGATTTATATTACCCCAATGGGTATTTATCGATTCAGATAACAAAAGATTAATCGATTTAATAAACCTACATAGTTTTTGATCTAAGATTGGGATAGGTGTAGGTTAAATTAAAAATTGTAATATACTACAGATTCATCGACCACCTTTTATAATAAGGACATAGTGCTAATGGACGCACTATGATCCGTCCAAGAGCTTTTTAATTTTTTTTACACATTCACACAACGCCATCTAGTTCAAATACGATTTTTTTTTCTGGCTGTCTGTTTGTTCCGGCTAATCTTCGAAGCTGCTAGACAGATTTTGATGGGCCTAAAAGAAAAAAAAATGGGCCTTTTCACTGGCAGCTTTAGAGCACGTTGTAATTACTTTATCAGAAACAGTTAAGCAACGTCTGCGAGGTCATTCTTTAGATGGGTGACCACTACGTGGTATATCATTTAAATATCTCCGTGCTACAGAGGGCACGTTGGTGCGCTTAGTAGGGCATCATAGTAGTGTCGCAATCATAAAGCCATGTCAGATGGATCTTTTTATAGGGTTACGCAGAAAAAAAAAACCTTTTTCGTGGCACGATGTCGAGGCCCACAACTAGTTAAATAGAAGATTTTATAATAACCCCAATAATTATATTATTCACTCCATTTTAACGTTTCCATAGAACAAGCTTGCTTGTTTAAAACATCTATCCCATACAAAGGTAGATAGTCAAAATCTTCAACGAACATAATAAAATGAAACACATTTTTGTACAATTACTTTTATTTAATAATAAATCTCAATCAAAACTCACAAGCATCCTTAACCAGTTGTGAACACAAAACAAAACCTAAATAACACTAACAAATACCTACAATATTGAACGTTAATACACTATTTGCAAAGTTTAGTTCAATGGCGGACTTATAAGCACATTATTTTCACAGCCCAACGCACTCACTAGACATAATTTCACTTTGCAAATCAAAACTTTAGAATCTTTGATGGTTTTTTTATTTATTTATTTATAAATAACTTATTGTAACCTATTGTCTAAGATGCTGTGGAACTTATTGGCTCACTACAATACCCCCAAAGTTTGACTTGGAATTGTCCTCATACAGAAATTACAAAATTAAATTATAATTAAATAATTATTACTAGCTTAATTTCTTAATATTTTAGTACGAAAAATATATTTATGTATACATAAAACATACCAACAATATATATATATCAGTTTAAAACAATGATTTTTTGATCTGACGTCACTGTAGCGACATCTGTTGGTCAAATATGGAAGGTAAAAGTTTTTATTGATTTAATATTAGCGAGTGGGGGGAAGGGGGATTTTTTTAAGTATCTTCTATGACCGACTCTTGAGGTTTACTCGACATCTTCCTCCTGCAGCATTTTACCACTGGCCTTCATTGAGGCCCTCAGTCTTTCTGATACCTCAGGCAGCTTCTTCAGCAATAAGTGGAAGATCGGCGCCGGCATTGTTTGTTGAAGGACCTGTAGAGTTTAAAAAATTGTTTATAGCAATTATGGTTTTACCTTTGAAAACCAAATGCAATAAAATAATTTTTGTGTGGACTAAAATACAGTGTCCAACACTGTGCTTTCCCTAATTCATAAAAGTATACTAAGTGACTATGAAACAGTCAATATCTTAGGCAAAGAACAAGCCTGGCTATCATGGTATCTGTGGTCTTACCACATTCTGAAATTCTCTTGACACAAAATAATGAAATTTATGGTAATGTAAGCATAAATCTCATCTTTTTTGGGACTAATTGTAATATATCTTTACTAATATTATAAAAGAGGTAGAGTTTGTGACGTTGTAGGAGGTAATCTCTGGATCTGATGAACCGATTTAAAAAAAATATTTCTGTGTTGAATAGTCAATTTATCGGGGAGTGTCATAGGCTATATAGTATCACGCTATGACTTATATGAGTGGAGCAGTAATTAAATAGGTTAAAAAAGTGACACGTTTTTTACGCGGCCGGCCTAACGAAGTTGGCATGGGTCAGCTAGTCAATATATATCTTTCCTCCATCGTGTGTTATCTGGTCTTTCGTATTTCTATATCTTTGACGATACAATCATATAACCACATGTACAGAAAGCGCCAACTAAGTCGGCCGACCTAAAGTTGTTGCAGATGACTTCGCAGATGTCAGCTTACGAACTAAATAGCGAGAGGCGCGGGGAGGGGGTGTTTTATTTGTCCCTGTGCATGCGCGAACTTCTCTTTGGCGAGTACCGAGTACTGTATGATGCACAACCTGGAAAACCTGCTCATAACGGGTAAATCTCCGTGTGGTGACGGAGTAAGAATACAATATGTCACCACCCCATCTCATCCCATGGGTGTCGTAAAAGCCGACTAAAGGATTATTCGTGAATATTATCGTTACGAAATGGAAAGAAGGAAAACCTGAAATTAAACCCTGTACCAATCCGTCTGGCTAGCGTGGTATTAGTAGGCCAAGTATCACTCCCCAATAAACAAATGCTTCAGTTTGCGCTGCCGAAGATAGAGCAAACTGGCGCGAGATAGTCCAGGAGAAAGTTGTTCGAAAATTCAGGATATTACACAAGGAGGTATAATGCGCAACTTACACCAAGCAGCTGTTGCGTCTGCCCGCAGACGGCCACAGCTTGTCCGAGGTGTTCCACACCAGCTTCCAAGTCGCCGGCAGCTAGGAGCTCCTCGCCTAATTGGATCTGTAAATAGAAATTATACTTATTAGTCTGAGAAACAAATACACTATTATTTCTGAATTATTGTAGGGATTACCCATGTATATCAACTTATTAGCTTTTTTCAACCAACATGGGTGACGAAACAAATCGCTCGCCTATTGGTAAGCTCAATGCTTGTTCATGTCACATGAAAAACTATGTGTCAACTTGGAAGATGTTTTAAAATCAGTAACAGGGGATTTCACGGATTATTGTCTAGCGTTGGCCCGTGGCCTTACTTAAGGCAGCCGACACGACCACTTTGCCACTGAAGCAGTTAACATTGTAAGATATTATAACTATCCCCTTTGAAATTATACCGTAAAGATGGTATGTACTACTCAAATCTAATCTTTAGTGTGTAGCAAAAGCCTGTCACCAATTTGCACTAATGGTAATTTCTGGCCACCGTAGTAATAGTAGGCTAAGTTTCCTTGAAAGGATATTTGAGGCCTCTAAGCATTCTCACACATCGTATGGGCAACAATATCTATCCTTAGCCTAAATATGTCTCCTCAGTAAATTCGTTTATGTGCCAGTTATGGCTATGCGTGATTAACTGTGCCTTCATATTGGAACAGGGACATAATCAGGTCACTGCTTTGTTTGCCAATACGACTATGTCCGCCAAATGACTTTCAAATCGATTTCTACATCCAATATTTAAGGTAAAAGAAACGAATTTATATATTTTTTAAGTTTTTTTTTAGTTATTGTCTAATTATTTAGATGATCTAGCTAGCCATTGATAGTAAGTAGTAACCGCAGCTCATTTAAAAATAAATAATAAATATCTCTCAGACATACAAACAACGCCATCTAATCACAAACTAAGCAGCACTTTTTTGCACACCAGTGTACTATCCTAAAACTTTTAATTTATCGTAAGAACCTCTTCTATACACTTTCTTAAATCAAGTGTCTGTCACTTTCTTAAATCAGCTCTGTCAATCAACAAAAACGCGTTTCGTAGAGGTAAAAAATAACATAGCTATTTGCGTAACTTAAAATACTTTCATGTTTAAAAAAAAATCCCATGGCACGTTCCTCGTACGTTATCTTTTCTTCAGAAAGAAATACTTAAGTTATGACGTAACTTTATTAAGCAAAGTTACCTTTCGATATACTGCGCTGATAAGCCAATATCGATATCTGCTTTTATATTAGTATGGATAGGAATTAGGTATTTAGTAAATAGACATCGGTGGCATAGCATAAGATGAGTTCACGGCTTCGATCCCCGCGCAAGTCAAGGTTTATAAACATAAATATAAACCGAACTTAACCAACAATGGGCGAACCACTTAGTGTTGTAAAAATGAGCGCTGAGCGTGGAGCGTTGAGCGCTGAGTCGACGCTTTGGAGCATTTTAGACTCGAGCGTTAAACGCTTGAGCGTTTATAGCCCGATTTACACATCGACAAGTACAGTAACGAGTTAAGTAGTATGTTCTTGATTAAGTTGATTTGAATAGATCTCCATCCTATTCTTTGGCGAGTTAAGTGGGCGAGACGCGAGAGAGGGGGCTACTTCGTACTTAACTCGCCAAAAAGGGAGGTGAAGTTGCTCGCGTCCGTAGGACTTACCATCTTTTCCTAATATTGACCCACCCTACACGTGCCTCCTGGGTGGTGCAAAACGAGCAACAACGCCGAGCATCAGGCGGCGGACTTTGAATAACCTGACCCCACATTGTCGCGGCTAACAGTGGCCGAGAGTGATTAAATACCCTCTAAAATACTGTGTGCAGTGAACTGGGAATCCACTGTAGCTATTAACCCAAAACCCCTATTATTATGATGAGTACTGATAAAGATTGCGTTTTGCCATGCTCCCCGGCTAGCCCCCGGCGCTCTCAGGTAACCGGGCCTGAGAGTGAGAAATTAGTTACCGAAGACTTGATGGAAGTGGGCGACCAGGCCTCCATCACAGTAAATGCTACTGGCAGCAAAAAGTTTGTTCAGCAAGCCTTCCATCGTAGCTTGTTTATTACTAGACCTAGAAGCAACTCGTTAGGAAATAAACCCTCAGAAAGCTTAGAAACCGTGGTTAAACCAGTGAGAGATACGACCACGCAAGATACACCAAACCAGAAAGGCGCTCTATGCCCCCCATCATGGCAGAGAGTACCGGGCACTAGAAATCCGAAACGGAGAAAAGACAGTGAGTCGCCAGAGAACATAACCACCAGCAATATGTTCAGCCAATTACCAATTGACCTAACTGAAGACCCCACAGAAACCAATAAACTCATAGAAAAAAAACCTAGCAAGCCTCCACCCATAATACTATATGGGATAGAAGATGTGAATAAATTAACCGAACTTATTGAAACAGTTCTAGATAAAAGTTTATTTACATATCGGATTACAAACAGAAACCAACTGAGAATCAATACCGTAGATATGGAGGCCTACAAAAAAATCATTACCAAATTCCGTGATAATGGTTTAATTGGTCACACATTCAACAAAAAGGAAGAACGGCTCTGCCGTATTGTCATTCGTAATCTACATCACACAACACCTAATTGAAAAAACTGGCAACACTGTTGTAGGGGAAATTATTAATTCTAGGTACGGCCCAGACAAAAAACCTACTTCAACATTCTTTGTGAATCTCCTACCTAGTCAGAGTAACAAGGCAGCTAAGGAAATCAAACACATCTACCACCAATTAGTAACCATAGAGGATCCCAAGAAGAAAAACTCAATTGTGCAGTGTCAAAGATGCCAGCAATATGGACACACAAAAAATTATTGCATGAGACCTTTCCGCTGCGTGAAATGCGCTCAGGCACATAAAACCTCGGATTGCCCAAAGCGTGATAGAAACACACCAGCCCAATGTGCACTGTGCCAAGGATCTCACCCTGCAAACTACAAGGGTTGCGAGGTATATAGAGAAATACTTGCCAGAAAAATTAACAAATACGGCCATCGAAAAACTGACAGACGCACCGCCGCAAAAGTTCACACAACTCGAGATGAAGACCCTCAACACCACACTTCTCAAAAAGCTCCCTCTATTGAAAAAGAAAGTGAACACCTCTCTTATGCCGCAGCTGCCAAAAAAGTCCCATACAAGGCAACCTCAGAAAAAGTTACACCTAACGTAAGCCAAAACCTGACAGTATTGGAAAACCTCCTAACTAAACAAAATGAGAAATTTGACCTAATCTTACAACAAATGAGTTCTCTAATGAGTCTCATGGCTACGCTCATAACTAAACTGCAACAGGCCTAGGGTTAAGACTGGCAACTTGGAACATAAATGGACTATCACCCAATAAAGATGAGCTCGAGATACTATTGGCTGAGCACAAGCTGGATATAGTACTGTTATCGGAGGCACACTGCACAGACAAAACCAAAGTCAAAATAAAAGGGTTTCAGACTTACACTACAAACCACCCAGACGGTACTGGTCATGCGGGATCCGCTATAGTAATTCGTGACACCATAAAGCACCACCTACTGCCTGAATATAAAACCGAGCAAATACAGGCCACTACGATCACAATACAGGACAGATGTGGATACTTTAACGCCTCAGCTGTTTACTGCCCACCGAAACATCGAATTGACTCAGACATGTTCTCTCACTTCTTCACGAGTCTAGGCAATCGCTTCATAGTAGGCGGCGACTGGAACTCTAAACATGTTCATTGGGGCTCTAGACTAATTACAGCAAGGGGAAGACAACTGAAACTAAGCATCGATATAAATCAACTAAGTACCATTGCCCCATCAGAACCAACCAACTGGCCAACCGATCACAACCGAATCCCGGACATACTTGACTTTTTCCTAACAAAAGGTCTCTCCAAACAATACATGAAAATCGAGTCATGTGCTGATGGATCATCTGATCACACCCCAGTCCTATTAACCATCAGCTCCACTGTAATTGAAGTGGAGAAACGCTCAATGTTATGTAATCAGCGCACTGATTGGCCCTCCTTTAGGGAATACATAGAAGATAACCTTAATTGTAATGTCAGACTCAAAGGAGCGGAGGAAATCGAAACAGTTGTAACGCAGTTTATCAATCTTATACAAGTTGCCGCGTGGAGAAGCACGCCTACTGCTGAACCGAGAAATCAGCCCACAAACATACCACTGGGAATAAAGATCATGATCCTAGAAAAACGAAGATTACGCAGAGTTTGGCAATTGAGCCGCCACCCGCAAGACAAGACCGCCCTTAATAAAGCCATTGTAGAATTGAAGGAAGCTTTAAGGAATGTTAAGGACCTAACAATGCAAGCAAAGTTGGAGTCTCTGACCGCTACTAAAGCCAGTAACTACTCACTGTGGAAAGTCACTCGCCACTGCGATAGACCTGTCGAACCAAAAACCCCAATAAAACAAGGAAACAACTGGGCCAGATCGAGCCAGGACAAAGCGGATTTGTTTGCGAATTACCTAGCAAATGTCTTTAAGCCTAATGTAACAGTAGACAACTCATCAGAAGAATGTGTTGATCTCATTCTTAATCAAGACCTTCAAATGGATCCTCCCCCTAGACCTGTATCGCCTGCAGAAGTCACAAAAACAATAAAACAACTAGACAATAAAAAGGCACCGGGCTATGATCTGATAACTAAAGAAGTCTTGTTGGAACTACCGAGAAAGGCTATCGTCTTCATCACCATCATCTTCAATGCCATGTTACGCATAGGCTACTTCCCGAGTGCATTGAAAGTCTCGGAAATCATTATGATTTATAAGGCTGGCAAACCAATGACTGAAAAAACATCTTATCGACCAATCAGCTTGTTGCCTACTCTATCTAAGGTACTGGAAAAGACAATACTTCGTAGAATTATGCCAGATCTCCTAGAGCGCAAAGTAATACCAAATCATCAATTCGGCTTCAGAGAACAACATGGCACAGTTGAGCAAGCTCACAGAGTATGTGACACCATAAGAAAGGCCCTAGAACAAAAAGAATACTGCTCATCGGCGTTTCTAGACATCGAACAAGCCTTCGACAAGGTCTGGCATAAAGGCCTACTATGTAAGATCAAGCAGAATATTTCCCACTCCTACTTCCCAATATTTAAATCTTACCTAGATGATCGTATTCTATGTGAGAGAAGGTGATGCTGCTTCTGAATTCCAAAACATTGGTGCCGGGGTACCTCAAGGTTCTGTACTCGGCCCCATGCTCTATACGTTGTACACTTCTGATCTGCCACTGCTGCCAGAAATAACCACAGCCACATTTGCAGATGACACCGCTATACAAGCAAGCAACAAAGATCCAAGACTGGCATCGGAGAACTTGCAGAAGGGCCTTGACAAAATAAATGAATGGCTCCAAAAGTGGAAAATAAAACCAAGTGCTGTGAAGTCAGTACACGTTACCTTCACCCTTAGGAAAGGAGACTGTCCATCTGTAAAGTTGGATCAATGCACTCTGCCCCACAGTGACCATGTAAGATACCTCGGCTTACACATTGATCGTCGACTAACGTGGAGGCACCATATCAAATGCAAAAAGCAGGAGCTCCAGCTAAAATACAACAGCCTGTACTGGATGCTAGGAAGAAACGCAAGACTTTCTTTGGACAACAAGCTGCTTATTTATAAGGCCATTCTAAAGCCCGTATGGACATATGGTCTGCCATTGTGGGGCAGCGCAAGCGATTCCAACATAAATATTCTCCAGCGACAACAAAACAAGATCCTTAGAACAATTGCCAATGTACCATGGTACATAACCAACAACGAAGTTCACGAGCATCTTGAGATGAAATCAATCAAAGAGGAAATCCGGTGTTTGGCAGCCAAGTACAAAGAGCGATTAATCCATCACCCCAACGAACTTGCTCGCCAACTCACTATGGAACAATATGTGAGACGACTCAAACGTCACAACATCCTAGAGCTGGAAGACCGGCAGTAGCTCTGGACAGCAGATGAGTAAAAGCTTCCAATGGTAAGCAACTCTACAAGACAGCGTCTCATAACAGATTTGCTCATAGCCTTGGGGCTGATTGCAAAAAAAAAAAAAAAAAAAAAAAAAAAAAAAAAAAAAAAAAAAAAAAAAAAAAAAAAAAAAAAAAAAAAAAAAAAAAAATTACCCATACAACCTGAGAACACATGTGATGTTATTGTGAAAAAATAAACAATCTACATTGCCTAACTTAACTAAAATGGCATTTGAAATTTTATCTGTTCCGAGTACGAGTGTGCCAAGCGACGAAGTGGCAAGTTTCAAAAGCTGGCCTCGTCATAACTAAAAGAAGGAACAGACTTAGCAACGAAAACATACAGGCCAGTATGTGTCTTTCTTCATGGTTAAAAAAAATATACTGAATTTATGAAAATAATAAGTATTTTTTATTAATATATTGAGTTTAGGTCTTACTCATTTTTCTATTACATATCATTAAAATAACTTAAACTAAAACCATTTTATTCTCCTTATAATACTCTCGGTAGCAATACATAGATAGATTGTAATCTAGACGCTCACGCTCAAGCTCAAGCCGAGCGCTGAGTTCGGCGCTCGGAACAGACTTTTTCACTAAAACGCTTGAGCCCCTGCTCGAGCGTTAAGCGTCCTATTCGAGTCCCTACTTGAGCGTTCAGGAAGTGCTCGAGCGTCGACTCAAGCGTTAAAGCGCTGACTCAAGCTTTTTTACAACACTAGAACCACTGGACTTACTTTCGTAATAAAACCCGAGTTCAGAGTGAATAAAAATATGCCTTACACATCCACACATCGCCATCTAGTCCTAAACTAAGCAGAACTTGTACCTACTACGGATAATTATACTGAAATACTTTTATTTTGTAAATACATATAGTATACATAGAAAATAACCAGAACAAAGCTAACAATTATATTCATGCACACAAAGATTTGCATTGAGCGGGAATCCAA
This sequence comes from Schrankia costaestrigalis, assembly GCA_905475405.1. Classification (NCBI taxonomy): domain Eukaryota; kingdom Metazoa; phylum Arthropoda; class Insecta; order Lepidoptera; family Erebidae; genus Schrankia; species Schrankia costaestrigalis. The sequence goes on along the minus strand of FR997852.1, from coordinate 4,955,329 downwards.
CCAAAGACCTCTGCGTAGCAGCCATGTAATATACCGACAACGCCACAGAGGTTATCAAAGAGTACTTATGTATAAAATGATTAACCTGTTGTAAGAAGAATCTCTGCATGGCTTCATGATCGCTCATGTCAGGCAGTGGGCCGCCTAATGTGCGCGATCTTGTTGCATTCTGTTGAGCTTTCTGTCTACCTGAAATTAAATATACATTATATTAGTTTATGCACAAAGGACCAATGTTCATTGGAGGAAACGTGTCTTTCACAATTTCCATAACCACGACTCTACAAACTTTTTTTCTTTTAAATATGTTTATCAGTCACATTTACAAACAATTATACCCTTTCCACTATATTTAACGACATTTGACAGATTGATGTTAGTGACGTTCAGTAGTATCTCGAATGTAATGCCATTCGATTGTAAGCGATTTCGCGATTTTTCAAATTACTTTGTTTTACACATTTGGATCCTTACATCAACTTACATTATCATTTTATTAGTGATTATTTCTTCTATGTTAAGAGAATTAGCCTATAGCTTAAAATGATAAAATTATAGTTAGCTTAGGTATTATTTAAAATACATAATTTATCGTGACACCTTCGCGGGTTATAGCTAATCTAAAATATCATATTACATTTTATACACGTATTATGAAGAGTTCAGGTTTATTCATAGCATTTATTTCTACCGATTATTTATAATTTGTTTCATAATGGTGGTAATCGTTATGAGTGTCCATCACTAAGTAACCATGGTAACTGAAAAAAACATGGGTACGTCCATGAAATACAATATAATTTATTCGAAAAATAAGCGGAAGTATTACGAAACTTCATGGACGTGAACTGTCAAAAAGCTAAACTTACGCTGGAAGGGGTATAACAATGTTTTTTTTACTGGCAGCCTGTTGCGATTACTGATTTAGAAACGATCTCTGAATCTACTGAACCAATTTTTAAAATTCTTTTTTGTTGAATAGCCCATTTAGAGGGGAGTGTCATAGCCTATATAGTATCACGCTATCACTAATAGGAGTGGAGCAGTAATGTAATATGTTCAAAAATGGGACGCGTTTTTTTCGCCACCCAACGAAGTGGTAAAACTTTTTGTAGTGATAGTCTATAAAGTCTGACTCTGGTCATTGACAAAAAATACTGTGTAACAAAAGGAGACTTAGGGACTACTGTTTAACAGTCAATATCTCTAACAAAGATGGAAAACTTAACACAAACTCAACAACAAGTCATCTGCCCAATATGATATCTGTATTTTTAGTTTCTCTCTATATTTAAAAAAGTTCAAAGCCCAGAGTTGAATATTTAATGACTGATAAAAATTATAATATGTAGGGTCGTCATCATCATCATCATCATTTGGCAACCAATTGAGGTCCACTTCTGGACATGGGCCTCTTTTAAAATTGAACCTTGCTCTGTTTGGATAGGATCTTGGTTTATTAATATAATTGCAGTCACTTCTCTATGGAGATTTAAAACTCTAGATTTATAAGCTGTTTGGCATTACGACTGAAATACACTATACAAATGAGTTTGTTATGAAAATATGAAAGCTGACAACACAGCAAAGATAAACATTTTGGCAAAAGTACACAAATAAAATATGTATTATATTATAATATAGCATAGTACATAGCACCATAATTTTATGGAAAACTAGCTTGTATGGACAATAACATATTATGTTTAGTGAAACATAATAATATGTATTATAATAAAAAATAAAAAAATAAAAATCTTTTATTTTCAAGCATCAAAGGCTCATAGTGTGTTAGTAATACAAATAACTTATACTATGTTAGTAGTATAAAGGCAACAGACATAAATATAATTAAACATACACAACAATAACTTATTTATATTCGGTAGATTTATCAAGCCCCATGTCTGACATGTAGCTTGATAAACCTATCCATTGTAGGCCCTTCTAGCCTCTCGGAAAATACCCTCAGAATGCTATTGTTGCTCTCTCTCACTCTGCGTATTACGGACGCCACTTTCTTACGCATGATCGCGAAATAATCATCCGTGTGCGCGTCCGCGAACATACCTGACGCACTACAGTAAGGAGGAAGCCTCAACAGCGCCCTGAAGGCATTGTTATATTGAACGCGCAGGGCGTTCTCTGTTTTTTGGGTGTGATGCGCCCACAGGCTGCTGGTGTAAAAAGTTTGACAAAATGCTTTAAAAAGTGTTATTTTAACCGGTACTGAACAACCGGCAAACCTGCGTGCTAGCATGTTTCCTCTCACAGACATCGCCCTGCGCTCCCTTTCCATATCTGCGTCGTCTTTAAGGTCCTCCGTTACAACATGACCCAAATATTTAAATTGTGTTACTCTCTGCAAAGGTGAACCATTCAGCTCTACAGGAGGAACATATGAGGGACTTTTAGTCTTTCCTCTGAACACCAATAGCTCACTCTTTGTGGGATTATATTTTAGCCCATGTTGTTCGGCGTACCTTTCACAAATACCAAGCAGTTTCCTTATTCCTCCTATCGTGAGGCCCAGCAACACCATATCGTCCGCGTAGTTCAGGTTATTTAGATTAACTCCATCTATATGGCATCCGACATGAGTGTTGCTGAGCTCTACAAGCAAGGCATTGATATATATATTAAATAACCTCGGGGACGTAAGACCCCCCTGTCTGACACCACTTTCAAGTCTATACGGGTCGGACAATGCATTAGACCACTTAACAAAGTTTAGCTGCTTGTCATACCAAAACGATAACATTGCTATTAATGCAGCAGGAACACCCACCTCCCTAAGCTTCCCCCATAGAACACTGTAAGAAACAAGGTCGAAGGCTTTCGAAAGGTCCAGGAAACAAGCGTAAACAGGTGTTTTTCTATCCGTATAATATTTGACAGTGTGCTTCAATGCCAGTATTGCACTCTCAGTAGACAGCCCCGCACGAAAACCAAATTGCGTGTCGTTTAATTTCGCGTATGCACTGAGGTGCGTGTCAAGCACACTGTCAAATACTTTGGCTATCACAGTTGCCAGTGAGATCGGTCTATAGTTACTTTTATCAGCTATGTCTCCTGTCCGGTTCTTTACTATCGGTACAACTAATGTATACAGCATCTCCTGCGGCAAGTAAGAATGACCACAACACAGATTAAAAAACATCGTCAATACTCTTGGCAAGTGAAAACCTGCATTTTGAAGATGTTCAACACTAAGATCATCATACCCAGGAGATTTTCCCCTCTTCATACAATTAATTACCGTTTTAATTTCTTTACACGTAAAGCGAAGGGGGGCTTCTGAACGATCCCTCTCATCCTCGTTTAGCCTTACCATATGCTTAAGAGGAGAGCTTACAATAAATTGATCTCTAAAGACGTTCGCCATTTCCGTGTGGTCACTCTTACCATCCACACTAACTGGCAAGCTTGAAAAACTATTATGTTTTCTAGTACCCTTCCAGAAAGATGAGAAACGTTTCTCAGAATGAAGCGACGCCAGAATACCCATTTCAATTTTATCTTGGTTCTTACTAACCCATTTCAATTTTGATTTAAATATTTAACGACTTAGTACCATATCCTCATAAATAGGCCCACTACTGGGCTGCCCATACGACATCCACAATTTAAATTTAAACCTAGCCTGAGTATGAAATTCTTTGACATGTTTGTTCCAGCCTTTTATACCTTTTATTCTTACACTATCTCCGGAGACCCTATTTACACTAGCCATTTCACTTAATACAGATACAATGTTCTTATACATTGAATCCAAAACTAACTTATGTTGAGCATTATCACAGTAAATATCAGCACATTGTTCAAATATCTGAGGGAAATCTAAATTTTTTAATTTATTATTACACAGAGAGGTATATTCCTTTATTTCATCTGGAGTTCTTTCACCCCAGCGAACACCATTAAGCGATGATTTAATTACACAGGTTTTCAATCTGATAACGTTTACATCACATTCTATTTTTAAAGGGTAATGATCTGACCAAAATGTATCGTAAATAACCTCAATGTTTACAATTGTTTTTCTCGCTGCCTCTGTGACAACACAATGGTCGAGCCAACGCTTACGTATTGCTGGAATACCACAATTATTTTAAATGCTTGGTAAACACAGTTTATATATGTTTTAAGGGCATGGGTAATTACAGCTCCTGCAATCTTACTGGCTTCTTAAGTTAGCTTACAGAGAAGTTCACACATGTATAGGAACTAAAAACCACAAACATATCTCACTATTTAGTTCCAAAAATGACATCAAGGAGCTGTTTATAAACAACTTCTTGATGTCATTTTTGGAACTAAATAGTGGTAAAACAACATCTTGATGTCATTTTTGGAACTAAATAGTGGGAAGTGTTTGTTTTTACTAACTTAGATTGTGTATGTATTTACAACTTGGTAAAAAAAAATTCAAAGGAATGTAATTAAAATGGATTTATTATTTTATTGGTATTTCAATAAATCATAATCTTTACTTAACAACATTATCAGTTTCAATATGTATGTATCAAATAGTAATAATTTGATATTTTCTAGTGTCCCTGTATGGCCTAACCATGCTACATGTCAAATCGGCACTGCTAACTCCAAGGTTTTGATCGCCTACTTACAATCAGAAGTTAACTCAGTAAATAAATTTTTAATAAAAGTTTTAATGTTTAATTTATATTTTTGATGGATTATATTGTCATTACGTTAGTGCAATAAAATATAAAAAAAATAAAATTAAAAAAAATACTGATGCATGATGGTGTAACCAATATTTTTTATGTAAAATTTTTAGGTTATTAAGTTATAAGAAAAATCATTGAGTGATTTGTTATGACTAAGTATAGATAGTGCTCGCGAGCATGGTCTTAATAATATATGGAGTCAAAAATAAAGTAACTTACGTTCTCTCAATTTCTTCTTGAACAGAGGATCCTTGCGACGTTGTTGGTCAAAGTACACACAATAACCTAAAAACAAAGTTCCAGCGATTCCAACTGCAATCCCTAAAGTAGCACGTGTAATTTCCATTTTGATAATTACACGGTTGTAGTTGAAATCACCCAAAATTGAATTATTTTTTGTTACAGAATTTGGTATCCGCCATTTATTTGAAGAAAAAAAGATATTAAATTTGGCAACACCGGCTCCGAATTTACACAGATAAAATATTCATCAACAGAAATTAAATTTTATAAATATAAATAAAACAGCTATAATAAAATAACTTAAACTTATTTTTTTTGTCGCTTATTCTTTTTAATTATACTATTAAATAATAGCTTATAATAAAAACACAATTTTATATAATATTATTATGTAATCAGCTGGTGAACAAAGACCATAAATCGTGCGAGTTGCCGGTTCAAAATTTATTTTATGTACACAAGATAGAAATTTGAGTAAAAAAAATACTTTTCCGTTTCTGTTCCTGAAAACTAGCATTTATGACGAAGGATCCTTGTAAAAGATTTGCTTGTGATATCCAGAGATGCCTGAACGGTGAGTTTTTTCATAATAATTTTATTTAATAACCTATCCGACGACAGCCGACATGAAATCAGTCGCCATCTTTGCTTCAACCTTTCAATCGCCTCCTTAGATTTGCGGGCGTTTCGTCGCCGTTTTTCAATGTTTTGCTCAAATAAAACATTACTATTCTGTTTTAAAACTACATAAAAAGATTCTCGTTGTTAGTGAAAGTGATAAGTGCGAAAATGAGCTTTTTTGGGTTTGGACAAACTGCGGATATTGAAATCGTTTTTGATGATGCTGACAAACGGAAGGTTGCCGAAGTGAAAACGGATGATGGCAAAAAGGAGAAGTTATTGCTTTACTACGACGGTGAAACAGTATCCGGGAGAGTTAATGTAACCCTCCGGAAACCAGGATCGAAGCTCGAACACCAAGGAATCAAGGTCGAACTCATAGGTCAGATTGAATTATTCTACGACAGAGGTAACCATCATGAATTTATATCATTAGTCAAGGAACTGGCTCGCCCTGGTGATTTATTGCAGCATACTTCGTACCCGTTCGAGTTTGCGAATGTTGAAAAACCTTTTGAAGTTTACACTGGAGCAAATGTCAGATTAAGGTATTTCTTACGGGCTACCATCGTACGTCGACTTACCGACATCGTCAAGGAGGTGGATATAGCTGTCCACACATTATGCAGTTATCCAGATGTATTAAACTCAATTAAAATGGAAGTAGGCATTGAAGACTGTCTCCACATAGAGTTTGAATACAACAAATCTAAATACCATTTGAAAGATGTTATTGTTGGTAAAATCTACTTTTTACTAGTACGTATTAAAATCAAACATATGGAAATATCAATAATAAAGAGGGAAACAACAGGTTCAGGTCCTAATACATTTACAGAGAACGAGACAGTTGCAAAATACGAAATAATGGACGGTGCTCCTGTGAGAGGAGAGAGTATTCCAATAAGAGTATTCTTAGCTGGTTATGATCTAACCCCGACTATGAGAGACATAAACAATAAATTCTCTGTACGCTATTATCTTAATCTAGTGTTAATGGACACAGAGGACAGACGTTATTTCAAACAACAAGAGGTTACACTGTGGAGGAAAAGTGATAAGTCTAGATTGCCATTACATAATGCCCACCTTCCACAAACATTATCTCACCCGAGTCAACAAATGCCAAGGCAGCTAAGTGCTTCAAGTGAAGAGAATTCTCATACAGTATCAACAAATGTATCTCCATCCAATCCCAATCTAATGCAGAGATCTATATCACCATCTATGTCAGATGGAGATAAACAAAATGGACCTTCAGAAATGGAACAAGAAAATCCTGATGTCATTACATCATTGACCAATACGCACATTGAGGACAATGAGCAGAATGATGAGGAAGAAAATGAACCACTTGTTAATAAAACTGTAACCGTGGATAAACCACAAATTGCTGAAAAACCACAGATTGCTGATAAACCAGTTATAGCAGAGAAACCTAGTATCAACCGGCTGGGAAGTGAAGCTAGTCCAAGTCAATAGCCAATATGTAGTTGCGCTGTCAATATGACCAGTGCTGAAGAGATGAACTGTATGTTTTCATATTTGAAAACTATAGTATAAAGGAGTTTGGCTAACTATTCTCTTAGCCTCTATAGACATGGTCTGTTATATGGTAAGAATAGTTAGTTTAGCTTTTTCATATACAAAAATTGTTGTAGAATTCAGGATTTCTATTATTTAAATGTTGGAATTGTATAAATGAAATTATTTGACTTAGTTATTTCACTAAGTATCAGCATTAAATGAGTTATGGGCTATGTTGTAAGTGTACATTGCTATTATCACCAAAATAGGCTGGAGGCATTGTATTACTGATGGTAAAAATTGAACCTTAATTGTATGTAATAAAACACATAATGCCATGAAAACATAGACTGTGTAAGGTCTTTGTAATTTGCATGGACATGCTTATTGTTTCATTAATAAAAGCATATTTGAATAGATGTTCAATGTCCAACTTTGTAAAATATCAACAAGATAAGATCTTGCATGTATAATTTTTTGTTGATCAAAAAAGTGATAGTAATTTCTAAATAATTATGTATTTAGTATATTAGTTGTACTAATGTTATATTTGATGAGTAATGCACTGGAAAGCAATAATTTCAATAGGTATAAATTACACTTATCATGCTATTCATGTTCAATGCCAGCTGAAAGTTAACTTATCTAAACTGTTTTAATTTTATACAATTTTAGTAACAATGTAATTAATTTTGAAATATTTTCTTGTTTCAATCATGCATTTAAGAAGAAAATTAGATAATGATAAAGATTTTACAGACTTTGAACTAAAAATTATCTACTTTTTGAACCAAAATCAGTAGTAAGTATGGTATGTTACAAAATAATTAATTTATTGATATTCCAAAATTTTTTAAGATGTATATTTTACAAACCATAATGCATGTTGTAATATATTTATTTTATTCTGTAATAAATATATTTATGTTTTTATTTTGTCTTAATTTATTAAAAGAAAAGAAAGAAGACAGTGTTTTAAGTTGTTTTTAATATTGGAAAACCCCAATAGTTTATGTCATTGAGGCACACACTTGAATATGACTAATAGTAATAACTAGTCTCAACAAGTAACTATGTATTTATAAAAACAACAATAAATTTAAATCCCTATCTCATAAAAAAATGTTATTTAAAATTATATACTGTACTTGATGAACTTATGCCTACTTTTTAAATGAGTGATTATCTACATAGTAATGAGGCAACTGATAAAAAGTTGTTATTTTAACTTTTCCGCTGAGCATTACCAGATAAAGATAATAAGTTTTATTTTGTGATTTATGTTACACAGTTTTATTGTAATGAGACATTAATTTTTGTAAAATTTTCAGACAATGAATTAGGAAAATATTTGATTTTTAATTACCAAAACTAATAGAGCAGTAACTGCATACCATTTTAATTTTACCATTATCATTTACTAAGAATTGCCGGTTTATGGAATTATTTTAAAGTCTTATTTTAAGAAGTACCTAACATCTATCTACAGGGACTGGGACTTCAAGGACTGGGTTGCCAAACTAAAATCATATTCCCTGCAGGGACTTTTTGGTATTAGTAATTGTTTCAAATTTTCCTTATTTAGCATGGGATTAGTCCCTCTATCATCTTTTAAAATTTGTACATATCATAATGTTCTTTAACAATGGCCAACTATACATTACATGTAGGTACATCAATTCACATCAATTGATTGTATCTGTCTTCATTTGTTAGCAATTGAAACTGTGTCATCATAAGGAAACTGCTGTTGATACATTTGTAGTAATTTTCAATCAACTTAAATAAGACAAAGCAGTTCTAAATTTGGTATAATGTATTTTTTTAAATGTTTGTTATCTGGGAACTTAGTAATTTGACCTATTTCAAATCTATTTTGTTTGGTTATAATTCCTGTGTCTCATGTTATTTATGGAAATACTGTGTCATCTATAACATTACAATCTGTATCAATATTGTTTGGAGTCAATTTTTTAATACGAAAATATTCAAACAAAAAAATTATTTAAAGTCTGTAAAAAGTATACTAAAATGTATAATTATTATTATGTTATTTATTAGTTTAAGTTATAAATATTCAGTATATAGATTTGGATGAATGTTCATAGTAAAATAATTCATAATAGTATCAAAGCATGGTTCAAAATGTTGATATAAGAGTCCTGTTATTATTGTATAATTAAAATTTTCAATCATAACAGTCCATTAATGTCTCACTGTAGAGTGAATGTTCCACATCAGGAACATCACTTCAGGATCTGGTATGGTATTGTCTAGGTTTCATTATTTTTTTTCGGCATAGATAATATCTGTGAACCTTCACTTTGTTGGCCTTTTCAAAACTTAAACGGCCTTATTACAAAATACGGTCTAACTATAAACCACGTTTTATTACGTCACAAAACCACTGTTTTTGAAATTTGTTATTACAAAATCAGTCTTAACGCTAAAGTGTTAAAACTGATTTTGTATTAACAAGTACAAAATCATAAATTTGTCATTACAAAATCAGTTTTAACACTTTAGCGTTAAGACTGATTTTGTAACAACAAATTTCAAAAACAGTGGTTTTGTGACGTAATAAATCGTGGCTTATAGTTAGAGCGCATTTTGTAATAAGGCCGAAATTGTCTGCTTTCAATTTAGAGGTTTGATGTTTCGATTCATTTTGTTGTGTATTTGTTTTTTCTTGTTCCAGTGACATAGGTATATCAGTTTCTTGTTGTACTTCTACAGATATGTATTTATTTAACACTGAATCTAGGCTCGGGACAATAATTTGTGAATTGGGAAAATAAATTGTCGGGTACTTTCAGGATGTTATGTAGATAACGTAAGCCACTGTTTAATATCTAGTGTCATTTGTATATGATTGATAATAGACTGAAGCTAAATTAAAATACTTGCTTTGATTTAATCAATCATTTATTATCTTGAAATATTTTTACGTTAACATATTAAGCTGATATATGACTATGAACATTGCAGCCATTGTAATTAATGCTCTCCAAAAGAAATGTAGATTATATCTATTATTTTTAGGTAAAAAGTTATAAAAATATTGTGTTATAATTTGGTTAAAGGTCAGTGCAGACGAGGGACTTTCGTCTCCAGAGCGTCAATAAAATGTCCATCGAGTAATTGCCTTGGACTTTACAGTGCGCAATTTGTTGCTTGGAAATTAAGCGAAGCGTATGTTACGGTCGAAAATTATCAAATTACGTTAGTGTCATTTAAGTAATTTTGTCTAGTCGGAAAAATCAATGTCTTTAGGTGTCTCAGGACTTTTCGTACGCGTAAGAGATGGGGGAGAGAAAATGTAAGCGGATAATAGTCCGTCGTCTGCGCTGCACCTTAGTATATCACACTGTATAATAAAGATATCTTGTTTCTATTGAGATTAAGGGCGGCGTGTCGATTGTAACATTATTGTTAATAAAATATATATGTATAAATTGCTGACTAATTGTTTTTAATTTACCTATATCTACTATTAGTTGTGTGTATTTCACTATGTCCAGCAGTCGACATCCCACTGCTGGACATAGGTCTCCAAACGTTTCCACCCTGCGCGGTTGCCTCCTTCATCCATCGACCTCCCGCCATCCTAACTAGGTCGTCGGTCACCGTGTGAGTTGTGCGCCTGCGCCTTACGTCTACGCAATTATGTCCCTGCAAGTCTTTCATATCAGCCTATGTGCCAATAAGTACATACAAAAAAACCCTGAAAAGGCTAAACAGCTCATTGTAAAGTTCAATATAATGAACCATATGGTCTTTGTTTAATAAACGTGTGACACGATCCAATTGACAAAGATCGTTCAATAAGGTGTTACTTTAATACGATACACATGTTTCTAGACCAAGCGGCAATTTATACGTTGGAATATATGTTTTATTGTAAACGTTATAGAGTAGTTAATGCCGGTTACCTACTGTATACTGAACATCCATTATAGGAATAAAAGATTAGTAAAAGATGTAACTATCCTACTAATATTATAAATGCGAAAGTTTGTCAGGATGGATGGATGTTTGTTACTCTTTCGCGCAAAAACTACTGAATGGATTTTGAAGAAATTGGATCATAGGTAGTTTAGGGAGTAGAATAACATTTAAGGTACCTATACAACGCGGGTATCAGCTAGTATGCTCTATGTGTGGTGTAAGAAAGACTTCATCATCATTATTAAAAAATCTATTGATGTCGCAGAAATGTTTCAAGTTTGCGTAGGTACCGGAAGGCACAGGGTGGGGCGACCTCATACACGGTAACCGGACGAATTCGTTAGTACGATGGGAAGCCTATAGATGAGGGAGGCACAGGGTAGAAATGTTTAGAAGGAGCACGTCCATATCATTCATACTTTTATATTTATACTAAATATAATGATATAAATGTATGACCTGTTGCCATCTCAACTGGTCTCATTGGATTACCCTTAACCGCTTAAGGACCCAGGTATGTCGTTGCAAATACAACCTGGTGAAATGGGATGTAACAAATTCCTCAGATGACTGGTGTGAATGCCGTAAGGGCCAGCAAACAAGTAAATAAATCGACGGTCCCTATTAAGAATGTCGGTACTCCAAAAACACAACTTTTCAGTAGAGCAGTTTAAAGTTTATTTTGAGGATAAAAAAGGTATTAAAAGACACAGCCGTTTAAAATTTGGACTGGTGTTTTTTTTATAATGTTCATTACATTGTGGCGTAGAAAACTAAGGGAATTAATTGATAGTTTTCAAAATAATGCACTACTGACATTATCATCCGGACTATTTTTTAGGAAAACTGTCGATAGTGGCACTTTCGACAATATTATTTGCATGTGCAATAGTAATTAAAGTAGGAAGTGGTATATCCAACATTTTAAAATGGAAACATGGATATTTTTATGTCGTATGTGTTTGTCTTACTAAGTTAAATTAGAAAATAAACTACATTTTATCCAGTTTATAATGTTTACACATTAAAAACTGGATAAAATGTAGTTACATGAAACACAGAAAGTCAATCAGACAAAGAAATTATACAATCATTCTTAAACCAAGATGAGAATGACAGGTACAGCGTGCACGCAATGAACCTAGAAATGCAAAATGAATGGGTTACTCTAGGTGACTACTGTATAGGGCTGCAAAGTGCTTTGAGATAGGTGTCATGACTTGCAACGCCACGATAAAGTAGGGATTATAGATGAAGCAGTGAGTCTATAGATTGCTAGAGCTAAAAAAAGGACTGACTGCAAATTAAACACAAAACATCCAATTTGTTTAGGAAGGCATCACTAAAAAGACCACCTACAAGCCTTTTTCAGTCCTGAGTTCGGCAGACGACTGGACACTACTGGTTGACACGCATGAAATACACTACAAAATCCCGGAAGATATCTGCTTGTCACCGTTAAGATCAGACGTGTTCCTCTACTCAAATTCGAAAAAGCTTGTACTACTTATTGAGCTTACGGTATTGTGGGAAACTGACATCCCTAAAGACCAGGCAATTAATACAAACAAAAACTTCGACTGACAAATGAGATAACAAGAAATACAGGGTTACTTTGCTGTATGCCGTAGAAATAGGTGCAAGGGCTACACTATCTAAATCCCTCTACAACCTATTAAAAGAACTAGGACTGCCGAGAACTTCGGTAAGCTCTCTACTATCACGAATGTCCAAAACGGCATTGTTAGGTTCCACCAAATTGGGATAGGTAGAGGACGGAACATAGCAGACAGTGAAGGTGACCGTTAACACGTTGTAAGGGGGCTTCCTTAAACCTACATCTGGGTCGTAAGTCCTGACGCTGTTATGCCAGTGTTCCGTCCTCTATAACGCGATGGACCCAGCACCCGCACGGAGAATCCATGGAATGCTAAGATTAGGTCTTACCTATACTTATCTTTATAAACAGTATAACTATAACAGCGTAAACACAAACCGCAATACAACCGTCCTTAACTGTTAAAAATATTTATAATTACTTGTTTAGATCGTTTACTAAAGATTATTACTACCGTGCATTAAATCTGGGAAACAAAGTGCCATTTCTACATCGAACGCAGCCAGTACAGGCGAAGATCCATTTGGAAAAAATAATAAACCTTAGAATAAAAATGTTAAGTGAGCAGTTAGGTATTTATCGATAGAATTAAGCGGTATGTAAGTATAGAACTAAATAGAAGGAAAATCAGATGACTTTTTGCTTAATCTACCTTCTCACTTATCTTTTTCTTTTTTATCTTTTTATTAAAGGCAACTCCCGTACTACGATTCGAGCACTGTGTCGCGGTGACATTTACATACATGAAATAAATTGACACAAAGAACACTCAGACCCTAGACACTAATAGGTAAATTAATTATTGTCTTGCGTGAAACTCGAACCTTCGACTTCGATTAATAATTGTTTTGCGTAGAACTCGAACCTTCGACTTCGATTAATATTTTTTATCTTGCGTGGAACTCGACACTTCGACTTTGATTAATAATTGTCTTGGGTGAAACTCGAAACTTCGACTTCGATTAATAATAATTGTTTTGCGTGGAACTCTACACTTCGACTTTGATTAATAATTGTCTTGCGTGAAACTTGAACCTGCGACTTCGATTAATAATAATTGTCTTGCGCGGAATTCGATTCTTCAACCTTGTGCAACCGCATACACGACCGCTTTGCCCCCGAAGTAGTTAATGATTTAAGATTAAATAATAATCTTAAGTCACTGTTCTAGTTAGGATGTGCATCCAATAGAAAAAAGTAGACGAATGGTGCAGTTTACGTATAGAAATTAACATATCCGACATGCTCACTTGTATATTTCCATGCAATAATGTCAGAAGCCACACTTACAACACCACTTTGTTTGTGGGTTACATGTAACAATGTTCATAGTGACACATACGACAAAATGAACCTATTTAACGTCCGTACAATAATGTCGAAAGTGACACTTTCGACAAAATGATATGTTTTATATACATACAATAAAGTTGGAAGTGACACATTCGACAAAATGATTAGTTGTACTTCCATAAAATAATGTCGGTAGTGGTACATCCAACCAAATTCACTGGTTAAAGTCCATGGAAAACTGTTGTAACTACCGGAAACTACTTTGTTTAAGGGAATAAAATTATTTTTTCTAAAATCTTGAAAGTTACTTCGTAAAAAGTAGTAATCTTTAAACTCATATTCCTAATACTTATAAACTCGCGCGCAGTCCTGACGACTAAGACTGTAGGTACTGGCAGATCCACACCAAGACGCGTTCCCTCTATCCCGCGTAGAACGCTCGTACTGCCACTACCTACAATTTTGTAGGGACGCCGATATTACTACCAACAGTATTAATCTGGCAACTACCATAATAATAATGATTTTGAGTAAAATAAATTACTAGGTTTAAAGAACTTTTAATTGTGATTCTATTTAGGTAAAAAAGTGATTTTTGGCAAAAATGAACTTCCGACATTCTTAATAGGGACCGTCGAAATATTCACGGAGATCTCTACACAGCGCCATCTGTTTCCAAAGTAAGCTAGGCTTAACCTGCTTGCGTTATGGGTAACAGAACAACGGATATTAGGTAGTACTTATATACTTCTTTTGTAAATACATACATTATATTTATGTACATATAAACACTCAGACCAATGCAAATAATCATGTTCATGCACACAAATGTTTGGAAGAAGAATACCTATATATATATTGTTTTTTTTTTTCAGAACACGACTTCCAAGAGATTCGTTGTAAAGAAGTGTTTGAGGCCATGAGACAGTGTTGTCTTAAATTCAAGCCAGTGTCTTTAGTTTGTGATGGATATGATCTAGAACCTAGGAAGTTTATGCCAGACGTTAAAACTGTTACCAGCAACTAATCTGCTGGTCTTATACGTTTCTTAAGCTGGTATGACATTACTTTATGCATATTAGTAGAAGTAGGTAAGTAGTGGAATAGCCTGTATTTTATTTACCTTGTAAGTTGCTGTTTTACCCGTTTTTCAGTATCAAAAATACATACAAGTGTTTTCATCATAACAGCCCATTAATGTCCCACTGCAGGGACGGGCCTCCTCCCGGGACGAAGGGATACTTGGCCTACTAATACCACGCTGGACAAACGGATTGGTATAGGGTTTCATTTCAAGTTTTCCTTATTTTTATTACGTAAAGATAATATTCACGGATAGTCCCTTAGTCGGTTTTTACGACACCCATGGGATGTGATGTGGTGGTGACATATTGTATTCTTACTCCGACACTACACGGAGAAGGGTTTTATTTACTAATAATTATATCAACCTCATCCAAATATCTCCACGTCGCGCGATCCTGTACCTCCCTCATCTATCGGTGTTCTGCCGTCTTAACTAAGTCGTCAGTCCACCGTGTGAGGGGTCTCTCCACTCCGCGCTTTACAGTACCCGGTCACCATTCCAGCACTTCTGCCCTAATGGCTGTCTTTTCTTCATGCCCTGCCCTGCCCACCGCCACATTGACCGGTCAATCCTTACCGCAATGTCGGTTGTTTTGGTTCTCCTGCGGATCTCCTCATTTCTGATTTGACTGAAACCCCCAAAGCTCTCTCCATTGCCCTGACAATAAGCATTCTAAAAAGACCTATAGTCAGCGACTGAATCTCTCCTCCATACGTCATCACTGACAACTAATAAGGCTTAATTAAACTCGAAACGTTAAAGTTTGACACTTCGGGATTAGGTATTAAGAAAGTACCTATGTTGCTCCGCGTTAATAATTCAGCAGTTACGTTGACTTCTGCTAAAAGGTTTGTTGACTAATAGCCTGTCATAAAGGTCACAGATGATAGATGAATAGTATAGTTTATATACCTTCTATAATATTGGCTTTTAATTTAATTAAAAATGACGAGGCATATATTAGATTTTTAATAATACAAAGTAATATTTACTGTGTGTAATTGTATGTTATTCATAGTTTTGTGACCTAAATACCATATATACTCCTTCGGAGCAGAATGTACAAAACGCGAAATGTACACGACACGCAAAATGTACAATTCGCAAAATGTACAATTCGCAGAATGTACAATTCTCATAATGAACACTACTCGCAAAATGTACAATTCTCAAAATGTACAAGTAAAGCTAAATTCACACATAAGGTGTTTTACTGTTTTGTATAACTTGTTATAGCAATCACACTAGTTGCTGGTTGAAAATAAAGGAGGGATTTTGGGGTAGGTATTACTGAAATTTACTTTTGTTTCTGAAGGTTAATCTACCTATGTATATACCTATTTTCTACTTGTTTACTTCGAGTATACGAGGTAGGCAGAAAAAAAAAAGTTTTTTTTTTCTTTGCTACATTGTTTACTGCAAATAACCATAACTTAACGTTCCGTTTGATCTATTATTTTCTGCCTACCCTGTATACTCTAAAAATCCCTCCTTTATTTTCAACCAGCAACTAGTGTGATTTAATTATTTTAAATAATGTCAGACTTTTATTGCAACTTGAAACCCCTTTGTTCACCCAATGGCATGTCAATTAATCGTTTTTACAATAAACACCTTTTTTTTCAGTAATGGAACATCGTCGGAGCCAAACTCTTGGTAAAAGAAGTTGGATCTACAGATACCCGAAAACCTTTCAGATAACTTTTACTCTATTGGGTGTCGGAATATTTTTCTCAAAGCCAATTTACGACATATTCTTTCGTCCTCGTGATTACATCGACTTGTCTGAACCCCCAACGACATTGCAGCGTCAGGCCTCAAAGTAATTATGGAATCGGTTGTAAAAGCACGCGAAAGATTAGCTAAATACCCTCTCGTCTTTGCTAAGTGCTCAAAACAAGGTAGCTTATACGCACGGTGCGTTCTTCTTAAAGAAGGTTCGGTTAAAAACGATTGCGCCAAAGAATTTGAACAGTTTAAAGCTTGTTTGACATCAGCTGCGAAGGACTTAAAAACAAGAATTTAAGGTAATATTAAGAACCTCGTTAACACAAAAAAAGACAAAATGGAAGGTTTGAGGCATCGTGTTTCTAAATTTATTAACCTGCCATTCCCTTTCCACGTGGGAGCCGGAGCAGTGATCAGGTTGCTACTGATTCTCTACGCACGTTACCATGACCAAGTGTACGAAGTGCAGTACACAGATGTTGACTACAGAGTATTCACTGATGCTGCTAGACACGTACTCGACGGAGAGTCCCCTTACAAACGTCACACGTACAGATACAGTCCCATCATCGCGTTTCTTCTGACATCTAACATTTATATCCAAGCTGATTTTGGGAAAGTACTGTTTTCCTATTTCGACCTCTGGATAGCTTTAGCCTGCAAAGAGTTAGTTGCTTTACAACTGCCTGCAGCACAACGGACCCTGTCGAAAGTACCGTCGTATTGTGCCCAACTATGGTTGTACAATCCGATGAGTATAGCGATATCGACTCGCGGGAATGCAGATTCAGTACCATGCTGTTTAGTCATTCTAAGCTTGTACTTCATAAGGTCTAATCGGATAAGTAACACCTTTATTAAGTATTCATTGTCTGGGTTCTTGCTTGGAGTAGCCATACACTTGCGTTTATATCCCCTTGTATTCAGTTTCCCTATGTTCCTTAGTTTAGGTTCATACGATACTATTAATTATGCCACTAGTGTGTTGAACGGATTGTGGCTTCTATTGCCGAACAGGAAGCAGATTACATTAACTTTAAGCTGTTTGTTTACAGTGATAGCACTAACTTATGGCATGTACTTTCTCTACGGCTACGAATTCCTCTTCGAAACTTATCTGTACCATCTGTTCAGGAAAGATACCCGTCATAACTTTTCAGTGATGTTTTATTATTCTTATTTGACAATGGATGAGTTGCAGATAGACATTGTTAAGATTGTAGTGCAAATATTTGAGATTTTGATTTTGTTTATGTTAAGTTTGAAGTTTGGTGTGAAGCAGGACAGTTTGCCGTTCGCATTGTTTTGTCAGGGAGTCGTTTTGGTAGCATTTAACACAGTATTAACATCACAATACTTTATTTGGTTCTTGTCGCTGTTGCCGTTGGTTGCTCATTGTTTTAAAATGGCGTCTACCCATGCATCTTACTTAGCTACTGCTTGGATATCGTGTCAAACAGCTTGGCTGGTCTATGCATATCTTCTGGAGTTCAGGAATCAAGAAGTATATTTCTACGTGTGGTTGAAAAGTGTGTTTTTCTTCGCCTCGCATATTTATGTGTTGACGCAGTTGATTAAATCTTATAAGCTTGGGTATGGCTTTGGACTTATCGATTATCCTAGAGGGGTTAAGAGGAAAACACAATAGCTAATGTTTGTGTGTAGGTACGTTGGGATATTAAGCAGAGATCAAAATTAGGATTACCCATGCTGCAGGAGAAAGACGTGACGCACAAAAGGTTAAAAAGACGAGAAAATATACTATCACTATTTTATCAGAGAGACAATTCTCAAAAGGTTTTGGCGGTCTACATTTGTCATCCAGTTATTGGTTACAATATTTGCTATTGGGTTAGACGTCGAATGTAAACAGAAACTGCACTACGAGTAATTAACTCTTTGAATATCGATATTACGTGTGTAATATTAGTATTAAAATTTCAATCAATGTTTGTGAATAATATTCTCAATCATTAATGATTTTTTACCTTTTATAATACCAAAGTATTGATGTATATACAGACATAATTTTTGTTCTAATTGTCTAATGAATGCACTTTGCACTTAAATATAAAAAAAAATAAGAAAAAAATGAGGGTAGTTTGATGTGAAAAATATTTTTTAACTAGTGTCATATTTAGTGTAAAAGTAGATAGATGTTATTAATTTATTTATAATAAACATGTATGTTATTTCAAAATATAGGAAATAAACAAGGTGTTTATTGGTGTAATAAAATAAAAATATTCGTATGGCATTAAATTGTTTTATTTCTAACAATATCTAATAACACTAAAACATGAAATTGTCTACGGCCACCCATACAAAACTAAATTGTAGTTTTCCATTTTTTAAAAGGTTGTAGTATATTCAAAATAAAAACAAAATGCTTTGATTATCAATCGCGTGATTTAAACCTTGTGTTGCAGAAACTTGTACATAAAAATGCATTTAACACTAGGCTCAGGATAGTAATTTGAGGATCACAACATAATATGTAAACACTTTGCCATTATACATTTATAAATTCTACTATTGTGTTTTGTGTAATTAGTTATTCCACCAATTTAAAGTAAGCATCGCCAATTGTAACTAGTAATAAATATACTACAGGCCTCAACAATTCTTAAATTCACAAATACCCGCACTTTTAATTTTCATAACAAATTATAACTTTAAATGAATCATGAAAAAAATTCAAACAAAATATACTATCAAGCAATCAAATCAATACCCACAGAATTTTGGTAAGTATAAATATTACACTAGCTGTTGCACATGCCTTAGCCCTTTAACAGGCACAAGTCACTTCGTTTTTCATTTGTTTTGAACTTTATAACAAGGTCAACCACCTTAAAAAGGGTTAGTCCATAAACAAGTTCTTGATAACCAAGTTTTTAGTGGCATGATGTGACCTTTACAGCGACGGTTACAGCTTAAAATAAAAGTAAATAAATTCTACAATTTTAGAGCCAATTTGTAGATGGAACCTGGGAGCACAGTTAGTAATAAATAAATGGAGAAAAAAGTGTATATTCCACAAGAAAAAATTACAGTGTGGCTAAGGGCAATTCCATATGCATTTGATGAATATATACCTGACATAACATTTCATGATTCATTATAAGCTATAGTATATAACTATTTCTTGTCCATCATGTTAACTTTAGTTAGGTCCTCTTCAGTGCCTTGTGACATGGTTGAGAGCTTCTTGCCGATGCGTTCATGCACATCGAGGTACTTTGCCACGCATCGATCCAAGCAAACTGATTCGCCTTTACCTAAAAACAGTTTGAATTTCAGTTGTTTTTTTGATAAGTTTAACATTATAATTATGGTGTATATACCTAGCTATCACAGTGCCAAGTATGCAATTTTAAGATAAGGTATGCTACTGTACTAAGTTGGCGGCTTGAAGTTGTTGCAAATGTGTGCAGTTGTTTTTTTGAAACTTACTCATAAACGCCTCTTAAATTTTAGTCAATTGATTAGCTTCATACTTAGAAATATCTCGCTAAACAGTGATTAAATTTAAGAGGCGTTAATGAGTAAGGGGGTTAATAGCTAGGAGAGCATATCCAAACTTAAGCGGGCCAAATAAGATTGCGCGAACTGTATACATTTGCATATTATGTGAAGAACCCAACATATCAAGAAATACAAAATCCTCACCAAGCTCCGTCTCATGATATTTAACAGGTATACACTTGCGGTGACACGCTGTAACCAAACGGTTGTACATATCAGACATCATCTCAATTTCCAATTCTTGCACTAGCTGCAGTTTAGCCGGGTCTAGCTGTGGTACTGCCATCTTGTAATAATTTCTTTTTAATTTGTTAACTGAAAAAACGAAAATAGTAATCTATTTTATACAGGGTTTAAGAAGGCTCCTTCTGTCAAAACCAACTCAGCTGTCACCGGAGCCTAAAAGATTGTTGTTTCACCAAACGTTGCGTGAGAAAGAGAACAACTCATAGAAAAGCAGTCAGAAACGTGCACACGCACACGCGCTCGATTGTATTATTACAAATCAAAATGTCATTCAAAATATAAATATTGTTCTTCTTGATTGTTAGGGTTGACACTAATACTAGCTGTAGGTAGTTACCTAAAAAGTAATAAATCAGGAGTAAATAAAGATAACTAAAATGGGTTTTAAAAAAGTATTTTATTGTAAGTTTTGTTGCGGAAGACACAAC
Organism: Schrankia costaestrigalis; assembly: GCA_905475405.1. Lineage (NCBI taxonomy): Eukaryota > Metazoa > Arthropoda > Insecta > Lepidoptera > Erebidae > Schrankia > Schrankia costaestrigalis. The sequence goes on along the minus strand of FR997852.1, from coordinate 4,934,371 downwards.
AAACGAGACATCAATTTATCTTGTAAGTGGTGTAGGTATGACACCGTAAAACATTATATATATATTTTTTTTTAAAGTTAATCTGTTTATTCTTGAGGCAGTTTTTTAGACCGTGCATCGTTAATAGGGGTTCCATACAGTACACAATAATATCTTACTTCACATACAGTACATGAAGTTAATTTTAGCTGGATTTAAAAAAAGGAAGGAACTTCATAAAATAAATAATAATCATAAAATCTGGAAATGATAGTTGACAAGAAATGATACTTGATCAGTCATTCAGATACCGGGGCGGGGGTGAGTCACGTAAATAGGTTTATTTTATTTAAATTAAAAAATTAAAATAATGATTTAAAGCTTGGCTTCTACCTGTTTTTGTAATACTCTGTCTCTGCATCATCCTAAGGTTGACTGGTAGAAAATGCCTTTGGCATTAAGTCCGCCTTTGTGCATGATTTTGTACATAAGTTTTAAATAAAATAAAATAAATATTAAAAAAAAAATACAAAATGAATTACAAAAAAAATACAGTTTGTGCAATGTGACAGCCTTAGCTATGCTCTATTGACTATTGTAATAACATTGAGGTAATATGTACTACGTACTAGAGAAATGTACGTAAAAAGTATAAATAATAAAAAATGTATGTATAAATGTATGTATGTAAGAAATGTATGTACGTAGGTTCAAATGTCGACTGAGACAACTGAGGTGCATGCACCTCAGTTAATGGAGCAAAAATTTTGTTCGGGATGTCATCTCTAGTACGTAGTACATATTACCTCAATGTGTAATAATAGGTGAATTTTGACTGTTGATTTTAGTCAAGAATGTCACTGATGTAGGTATTTTATCTAACTGGTTATGCATCTGATAATAATTGGATCTCTTTGATAAAAGAAATTACGAAACTTCTTACTGGCAAGCGACGTAATTGTCATAAATGACATAAATTAAAGTTTATTGAAGTTTAAAAAAAAATATTCGGTAACATTCGACGACGGTCGGCTCGCTGTCGTACCTCCCCTCCTCCGACCCGAGGGGTGCAGAAAGTGGAGGCGAGATGCAAGATGTCGATGGCGGAAACGAGCACGGTAAAATTTCCTAAAATGGTTTTGGGAAAAAGGTAATTGCGTACAAACTTTAGAATGTATCTAGTCAATATAAAATTATTTGAATTTTCGAATAAATAATCTATTCCTATTCCCAAAATATATTTACCTTTATAAACGTGTAATCCTATTTTATTACGCTACAAGTTGTCATAAAATGTGCATAGAATTATGAACTTTGAAGCCTCATAACTTGTAAATGAATATTTTTTTTACTGTTTTATTAATCAATAAGACTAGTTAATAACGAGACAAAACGATATCATCTATAGTTTTGAGTATTTATTATATAATGAAGGAGGAATTAACTTTCTTTGTTTGTATGGAATTGCGATTGAATTGTTTCCCCTTAATGAGAACTTAAATAACAGAATAGCAATCTATTTTTTACATGAGCATAATTTTTGTGGCACATAAATTTTAATACAAGGTAATTTTAAGATAACCCAAGCAGAAACAACAACACCCTTCCATTTAGAAGATAATTTGTTTAACCTTTTCACTTGACACTATTAGCTTTATGTTGCTTTTTTAGAATTAATTGAAAAATGGATCGGTATTATTTTGTTTTTATTTGTTCTATTTATTTAGCAAAGTTATGCTTATGTTATAAAATATAATATCATCATCTTATCAACCAATTGTCCAGTGCTGGACATAATATAAAATTAATATTATACCAAGGTATAATAATAACTGAAGGATATTTAAAGGAATAATTAAAGGATTTGACACTTGTGTTAAATATCCTTTTATCTCATAAGGACAGATTCTCATAAAGACAGATTCGCAAAAGGACAGATTCTCATATGGACAGATTCTCCAAAAGACAGAAATGGTACAGTTGTACACACTTTCATGCAAGTCATTAGGACATGAAATCGTGAGCATCGCTATAAATAAAATAAAGGAACGTTGTCAAAAATAAAACCGGTCTAATGGGAGTCTGACTTGCGCACCCAGGGTTCTGTACAAAATTTACTCGTCAAAATGTGATGACGTCACGACTCATCTGTCAAAAGTTCAATAAAGTCACGACTTAGCAGTCAAAAATTACTTTCCCGCCAAAACTCTATGACGTCATGTCAAATCAAAAATATATGATGGAACTAAAAGTTAAAGGTTTTCAAGTTTTTTTCTATGTACTGTAAGACTTTGCATCAGGCCAAATTTCAAGTTTGTATGTAGAGTAAGTACCCTGTAGGTTTTGATACCCTTGCTTGTCGAAAATTTGCGACATAAACAGCTATATCTCTTGATTGAGTTGAATCAGAATTTGGTTTTTTTTAACTGCTCTAAAACGCAGCAGACCTAAGTATTTGGTAAAAATTTCAGCTCGGTACCACTATGTGTTCCTGATAAATATGATCTTGACGGACAGACAGACGGATAACAAAGTGAGGCCCTATAAGGGTGCCTTTTTTTACTGATCTCTTGATCCCTAAAAATCAACGTCGACATAACAAAAACTTAAAAAAAAAATATTTATTTATTTATTTGATCGAAAACAATTTCATTATGTAGGTATAGGATAACAATTAGTATAATTTACTATGTATAATAAAACTATTCTTTTGTTTTTTACTGATGCTCATTTGTTTTTCATAATTTATCAAATTTCATTTCAAAATACTTGGTTTTCCTTTTCTTCTTACTATTACTTTTGTCTTTTTGAGAATCTGTCCATATGAGAATCTGTCCATATGAGAATCTGTCCTTCTGAGAATCTGTCTTTTTGAGAATCTGTCCTTATGCGAATAAAGGTTAAATATCTAATTTCAATTATAAAACCTAATGAAACAAGTAGAGTTAAATATAAGGTTTCCTATAAATTACATTTCTTATAGAAGTAAAAACTATAATAAATGTATTATAACTTACAATAACACTATATCACTTTTGTCTATACAAATCTGGATATTCTCCTTCGTTAGATTTGCGCATGCGGTCCCGAGCTCTCATGTTCTCCAAGCGGTTTGCATAAACATGGTTCTTTGCTACCACAAACAATGATAAACTAGTCACTGTTATTGCTACCCTGGAAATAAAAAAAAAGTAATAATTTATTTAAATTAAAAAAAAACCCCTCTGATATATTGATTATGCATGCCGAGGCAACTTGTAATTAAAGCAAGACTCAGCATGTAAATATAATACATGATTTGTAGTCAATGTATTAGTGTATGTTTTTTAAGTTGTCCTATTATTTAGAAACTATATAAACTATAGTTATATAACGAGGAGAGTGAAATTCTTTCGTATCGGAGGGAAAGACACATTTTGGGTTGTTGAGCCAACAGAGTAAGTAACTATAGTTATAATAGGGTTTGTGAATTGACGACCTCGGTGGCGCGCCGGTAGAGCCAGCGGCTGCCGCGCATAAGGTTGTGGGTTCGATCCCCACGCAGGACAATAATTTGTGAGATCCACAAATTATTGTCCTGAGTCTGGGTGTTCTATGTGTCCGTTATTGATGTTTGTAAAAGTCCCCGCGACACAGGGCATGAGCCCTAGTGCGGGAGTTGTCTTTTTAAAAAAAAAAAAAAAAAAAAAATAGAACTAATATAGTTATTATAGAACTTATTATTTAATGTAACAATAGTTATAGTTTTTGTTATAATAGAACAGTATCTTGAGATTATTACTAGGTATTGATAAATAGAATACACATTCAGATTTAATAGTATTTAAGTATTTTCTTTTCACAACCAGAAAAACACCCTAACATAATTTCTTCACAATTATATTTTTCTGGAAATCAAAACTAATAACATAAAACACGATGTTTATTCGGGTTACGAGATGGAGATCGTGGGTTCGAATCTCAAGTAACAAAATTATATTCTCGCTGGACCTGAGGCCTGGTCGAACATTATAAGATCCGAAGCTTAACAGCATTCCATTTTACATTTTTCCAATTAAAACGGTTGATAACTTAAGAAAGAAAATGATCAAATTAAATTGATATATTTGTATGTTGACTAGAAATTAAATTCGTAATAATATAAGTTTTCAAATAAAAAGGAAACATTATTGAAGATTACTATAAAATCAAATTATGGAGGGCTCACCGCAAATATTAAGATTTTAACGAGCAATGTATATTTATACAAGTAATTACCACGAAAGTGTAATTTTTCCAAATTTTCCAAGCGGCATACTATATAAAGGAATATTTTAAATTCTGTTTTGAGGTTATAAATCTCTGGCATGTCAGTCACATTCAATTGTTACGTCATAAAATAATGAGCATAGACAATAGGTACTGAAGTATAGAGGAACAACAGAATGTAGAAAAGGAAGGAACACCGAACAATATTCAATATTAATTACTCTGCATCTGTGTACTGAGTGTAGTGAACAGTGATACCGAAATCAATAATTAGTTAATTATTATTTATGTTAGCTAAAAAGCAAAAGGCAAAAAAATAACACAAATTGTAAAGATTATACCCCTTCCAGCGTAAGTTTAGCTTTTTGACAGTTCACGTCCATGAAGTTTCATAATACTTCCGCTTATTTTTCGAACAAATTATATTGTATTTCATGGACGTACCCATGTTTTTTTCAGTTACCATGGTTACTTAGTGACGCACACTTATAACGATTACCACCATTATGAAACAAATTACAAATAATCGGTAGAAATAAATGCTATGAATAAACCTGAACTCTTCATAATACGTTTATAAAATGTAATATGATATTTTAGATTAGCTATAACCCGCGAATGTGTCACGATAAATTATGTATTTTAAATAGTACCTAAGCTAACTATAATTTTATCATTTTAAGCTATAGGCTAATTCTCTTAACATAGAAGAAAGAAACAATAATAAAATGATACTGTAGGTTGATGTAAGGATCCAAATGTGTAAAATAAAGTAATTTGAAAAATCGCGAAATCGCTTACAATCGAATGGGATTACATTCGATATACTGCTGAACGTCACTAACGTCAATCTGTCAAATGTTGTTAAATATAGTGGAAGGGGTATAGTAGATTTATTCATAATTTTATTTCATACTAGACGACAGATTTTGGTTTTATTATTCTATCACAAAATACCTAGAATAGAGCATCGAAATAAAATAAGGTTTGAGTCCGTTAAAGAATTCCTACTTATATAAACAGAGCAATGAAGTCAATGGTCTGGGAAGTAGCTAATTTTTAGATTCAAATCGAATTATAGCGATTCCGATTCGATTGCTATTTCCAACAAAAAATATAGATTGTCTATAAAGTCAAGAAATTAAAGTTTGAGGAACTAAATTGTTCATGTGTCTGGCAGCACTGAAATTCAAAATAGACTTGTACATGAGCTGTCATCGAGTAGAAGTTGCGGAACGGTTTTCATTTTGTGATTTTTATAAGTTCAATAATCTACAATAAACTAATACTGACTTACGAAGAACAACATAAAGAATGAGTAGAGTAAATCAAAGTGGCACGTCGGAAGTGATTTTTAAAGTTCTATGGCGATGTTTGACGGAGCACGAAGCTGCTCAAATTTTATGTGATTTGGAGGATGTTTATGGGCGAACTGCAACTTTGATGGGTATGTAATCGTGTTACTGTGTTTTGTAATCTGTCTCAAGTAATATATTCACTCCATTTGCGATTTAGAGACCAAAAACAGGCATTGCGTACATAGCATATTTTTAGGTAAGATTGTCATAGAAAGTAAGAAATATTGTAGTACGACCTATTCTGTTGATACATTATCAGTTGCATTAGTATAATTCAGTCAAGATTTATCTCAATTTTGAATTTGAATTAATTGCTTTATGTCTATATTACGGTTGATAACTAAACTAAGGGCCAGATTCAGAGACCGCACTTTGTCTTTACTTTAGCAAAGTCTAGTTATTATCTCTGAATTTGAACAACATTAAAGTAATTTTTCGCATGAAAAAGTTTACTTTTATTATTTATTACTACAAAGTAAACTTTTCATGCGAAAAGATTACTTTAATGTTGTTCAAATTCAGAGATAATAACTAGACTTTGCTAAAGTAAAGTCAAAGTGCGGTCTCTGAATCTGGCCCTAAGTATGTCACTTTCGCATCAACTGTTCTGTCGACAATGAATAATTAATTGCAATATTTTATTAATTTTTTTATTATTTAAGTAGTTCTTAGTAACTCCATGTTAAATGATATCTTGTTAGTTAATATTTAACACTGAATAAATTTTAGTTAGGTATTACAGTTATTCTTTCCATCCCATTCTTTGCCTGTATTTTGTGTCTAGGTATGTCTAAATTTATTGTAAAAGTATAATCAAATGTTAAATCAACATAACTTTTGTAAAATTTCAGGCTCCAACCAACCCTCAGATAGTTGCAGGTGATAGCTAGAACTGTGATGGATTTTAATTGTAGTCTTGAAGTTCTACGCAAAATTTTAAATGCAATAGGCCTACAAGAAATGCCCTAGTAATATAAAAATCGAGATTTGCCTGAAGAACTAATGCCCGATTTACACATCGACAAGTACAGTAGCGAGTTAAGTAGTATTTTAAGATTAAGTTGATTTAAAAAGATCTCCATCCTATTTTTTGGCAAGTTAAGTTGGCGAGACGCGAGAGAGGGGGCTACTTCGTACTTAACTCGCCAAAAAATAGGATGGAACTCTATTTAAATCAACTTAATCTTAAAATACTACTTAACTCGCTACTGTACTTGTCGATGTGTAAATCGGGCATAAAGAAAGACATTATTTATCATTCTTCATACAAGGTAACCTGTATAATAAAGCATATTCTTTTGTATAGTAATTTTTCTCATTATTAACTGTATAAAACAGTTAAAATAATAGTTTCTAGCCTATTTTCCCTTTCTACTCCTCTTTGCCCCCTATACGCCCCTCCAAATAAACCAATAATTAAATCTTTTTTAATAATAGTATTAGTATAGTTAGTAAATCAGTAGTATCCGTGTAGTGACGAAGGAAGAATACAATATATCACCACCCCATCTCATCCCATGGGTGTCGTAAAAACCGACTAAGGGACTGTCCGTGAATATTATCTTTATGAAATAAAAAGAAATAAAACTTGAAATAAAACCCTATACCAATACGTCTGGCCTGCGTGGTACCAGTAGGCCAAGTATCCAGTTATGATGATGATGAATTGATATATAAGATAACAGAAAATTTTATAAAATCATCACTAACAAGTAACTATTTATGTTCCCGCAGGTCACAAAATGTAGGCAATTTCTAAAAAGGGCCTTCAGCAGCATCACAGCTGAATCTTGGAAAAACAGTTGCCATCGCGTCGAGAAGCTCGAATCAGAATACTACAAGAGAAGAGGCAAATACTGACGATAATAGCAGCAGCAAAGAAAGCTTTAGTGATGACGATGAAGATGGCAACGAAAGTTATCTCAACATCGAATATTAAAAAAATCCTATGATGAAAGCGATGAATAAATCTCCTTGTTAACTGTGTACATGCGTTTTTATTATTCTGATTCAATCCGTTAATTTATTCTAATACCCATACCATTCTAATAGGTGAATTTTGACCCATGTAGTTTAGGGTTGGTGTATAAAATCGATTAAGAGATTTATCGATTTAGATAACAAGCGATTAATCGATAATCGATTATTATTTATAGTTTAGTTTTTTAAGTTTGGTATACATGTGGCTGCTGCCACATATATAATAAATTAACGGATTGAATCAGACATGTATACCAATTTATATATACCAATTTTACTGCTACTATATAGTAGCAGCACTAAAATTAAAACCATAGAACATAATTGTTTTGCAGAAGTCAAAAATTACGTTATGGCTCATAATTCTTACACTAAATTATGTTACATTCTATGGCTCAAAACAACTGTAAATTTAAAATGGCTTGACTATAGTGCATAAAAAAACAGAAATAAAACATCGTCATCTAAAATGTTTAAAGGGCTAACACTATTTTTTTATAGGTACTTTACTTCTATATAGGTCATGTTATAACAATTATTCAAATTTTCAATCACTTAGGGTTTCAACTAATGAAATGAATATCTCATTATGAGTTGTGTGAATTTCTTACTTGAGTACTAGATATAATGTGTTTCAAAATTACTTATTTTATTTCAATAAATTACTAGTATGAAAACTATTTTCTCAGACTAAATAGGGTTGCTACGTGTAGCACAGTGGCGGCCTCATTTATTTTCAGGACTTTATAGACAGAGTGTAAATCGCCTACGTTTCACATAGACTTTAGAAATATTTTTTTTTTCTGTGGGTTTGTGAACTCTATGGTAATAACGAAGCATCACTTGTCAGCGCAAAACAAAATAATTTTTTACCTATACCGTATTCATCCTTACTTGATTTATTTAGTAAACAAACACCACATTTTGCAAATTCACTAGTTTTTACATCAATTGCACACTTTGATATGGATGAAAATTTCTGGAAAGTAGCATTATATGTTTATGCAATAGAAAACACGTAAATTACTTTGATTTCACCACTATCTTTCTTATATTTTAAATAAATGTATTTTTTTCCAACGGCAAATTTCACAGATAAAAATTAATTTCATTATTTGACATTTGTACATTCTAGAAATTTCATAGATTCGTAGGGATGTGTAACAAAAGTGAATGAACGATTGGCATACGAATAAAAGGAGGTTGTTTAAATAAATCCTACTAATATTATAAATGCGAAATTTTTGTTACTTGTTGTTTGTTGTTACTCTTTCAGGCAAAAACTACTGAATGAATTATACACTGCGAATTAAATCTCATTGAACTAATATGGGCACAATTAAAATCGCATGTGGGAAAAAATAATACAACATTTAAAATGGCTGAAATAAAAGAATTACTTATTTATTTATTTATTTATTTATTTATTTATTTATTTATAAAATAACATAAGCTTACAGTTTACACCAAAACGCTTACATTATAGAGACTACTTAAGACTAATTAAGGAATAGCTATTGTTAACAATCTATACAATTTTTAACTAAAATTATATATTTCACAGAATAAAATTAATAACAAAAAATTACTAACAATAAAAACGAAAAATAGAAACAATTTAAGTATTTATCCTAAGCTAAATCAATAACACTTATCTTATCCAATTTATATATATAATACCTTTATATACCTTAAAATAATTAACAAAAATAAACATAATTATTATAACAATATAAATAGTGCATTACAATCATTATGCATTTAAATATGTCATTACTTGCTTAGCAAACTGACTTTCCTCGTCAAAGAACAGATCAGCATCAGGACATTGTTGCAAAAACTCATTTATAAGAGTAATAGCTCTACCGGTAGGACAAGTAGTGGCACTTTGTAGCCGCCAGGATGGAGGCCAGGTAAGAAGTCGATGCTGTCGCCGTCCAGAGCCACGGACGTAGTTGTTTGGCACACAGAAACAGATACACTCACGAACAGATTGGTTATCTACCTTGTTGTTGAGTATTTGATAGTAGTGGATGACATGCACATATTGTCGTCTAAGCTCAAGTGTTTCCAAGCCTGTCATTCCACAAACAAACTTAGAAGGGTAAAGAAATGGGTAGTAACCATATACGCGTTTATATAGACAACGGGAAAATTTGCGTTGTACTCGTTCTATCATAAGACTATATGATTGTTCGTGCGGACTCCAAATTATGGCGTTGTACTCTAGTTTAGTACGAACATAAGCGTTGTAGAGCAATGTTAACACTTCTATATTTTTAAAAAGGTACGACATTCTGATTATAAATCCAAGTGATTTATTGGCGGCTTTGCATGTATTTTTAATGTGATCGTGAAAATTCAATTGGTTGTCAAAGGTTAAACCTAGATCGCGTATGGTTACGACTCGTTCAAGTGGGGTACCCGTTAGTTCGTATATCTTTGTTATTGGAGAGCGAGAACGAGAAAAGGTTATAGTTTTACATTTTGTGGGGTTAAAGGATAGTTTATTTTTTTCACTCCACTCAGCAACCGCGTTAATATCCAATTGTAATGCTTCACAATCACTCTCATCACTAACAGCTAGGTATAATTTAAGATCATCAGCAAACATTAGGCATTCGGCTTTGGAGAGAACAGTAGGTAAATCATTAATCATGATAAGGAACAAAGTAGGTCCTAGGGTACTGCCCTGACTTACCCCAGAACGTGTATAATAATCTTCAGATTTATGTTCACCCATCCTAACATACTGTTTCCTGTCTCTAAGGTAATCTGCCATGAGCCTCACCAATTGAGGACCTAAACCTATTGCAACAAGCTTTGTTAGAAGGACGTCGTTATCCACTAGATCGAATGCCTTCGTGAAATCAAAGTATGTCGCGTCAATCTGATATCCTGCAGTCATGTTGTTTTTAACGTAGTCGACAAATACCGTGTGGTTTGTTAGGGTAGATCGCGCCGGACGAAAACCGTGTTGAGAATCATTAAGTAGTCTATTAGTTTGTGCAGATATACACTTATTCAGGATACTCTCGAATATTTTGCCAAATACCGATAGCACTGCAATAGGACGAAAATTTGTAACATCATTGGACAACCCACTTTTAGGTACTGGAGTAACCCGAGAAACTTTCCACCTATCAGGATAGGAAGAATTTTGAAGGGAGAGATTGTATATATAGAGAAGGGGTGTTTCGAGAAAAGCTAAACAATCTTTTACTAAAAAAGGAGGTATATTATCAGGTCCATAAGCAGACCTTGCCTTCAGATGTCGTACTGCACGTCTCAAATCCTCACAGCTAATGCCTTCTATTGTAATTTGTGGTGCACAGACTTGTTCACTTGCATTAACTGCGGAATCTAGTGTAGGAATATTTTTGTGAAAAACAGAGCTAAAATAATCGGCGAAGGCATCCACCGCCTCCTGCCCTGTGACAGTATTGTTTTTATATACATACTGGTTGTCCTGTTGTCTATTTTTCTTATTTTCTCTTACGTACTTCCAAAATGCTGAGGGCTCGGTAGTTATATTATTCCCTATTGCACTAAGGTAGTTTGAAAAAGCTATGCCTATAAGCTTCTTAACTTTAGTTCGATAAAATTTAAAAAGTTCTTTGTTAAATTGAAGCTGATGTAATTTGAACATTTTTAAATTGAAATGTTTTAATTTTATATAATGTATAATTTCTCCGGTATACCACGATGGATATTTATACTTATTATTAAGTGTATTTTTTTTTAATGGTACATGCTTACTAATAATATTATTTAGCTTTTCATAAAATATATTTACCGCCATGGTAACGTTACGTTCTTGCAAGAGGTCAGTCCAGTCCAAAGCCGTAATGTCCTCGTATAGTTCATGAAAGTTGGCTTTACGAAAGTTCCATTCTGATGTAATGTTGCGATGTCTTGTCGTTAAGGGTAGGGAGATTTTTGTTGCTTTGCCTCTAGGCAAAGTAAGGACTATCTCAAGGGGAGGGTGATATGCATCTATAGGCACTAGCGGCTCAATATTAGACATTACATTGACATTTACAATTTCCGGAGTTGTTATAACTAAGTCCAAGATGCTTCCGTGAACATTACAAACATTATTATACTGTTTTAGTTTACAATAATCTAGGAACATATCAAACTGCGCTCTAGTAGAGTTATTGCATGACTTGAGGTTAAAATCTCCAACCATTAAAGGTGTAATCTCTGAATAAGTACAGATAGCGTTTTCTAGACACGTCAATACATTTAAATATTGTTTATTACTATAACTAGGTGGTAAGTACACAACACATATAAAAATCTTAACACATTTCCATGAAATAATTGCGAAAATTAACTCCTTATCATCAGTTAGACCATCTATATCATAAATTCTTTTAACGCTGTAAGAGTTATTTACCGCCAGAAGTACACCACCCCAACCGACATCACCTGGCAGATCCTTACGCAACACTACATAGTTTTGAGGAAACAATTCACCATCATATACAGAGCTATCAAGGAATGTTTCCGTAAGAGCAATGAAGTCACAGGAAAGTGACAATACATTATTATAAAATAACTTAGTTTTAGAACGCAAACCTCTTACATTTTGATAGTATATTAAAAATATTTTTTTACTAATTTTTGATTTATTACTTTGGGATTTTTGGTTTTTGTTTGTATATTCCCTACTATTTCTACTACTTATAGAAGGATTAAGTAAAATTGTCCGTACGGTGTCCAGCATGTCAATTCTCGTACCTTATAATCGTTAAAAATTCAGTTAAGTTAATTTTTGGTTGTCAAATTGTCTTGTTTTTGCTATTGCAATTGTAATCTTTTGCGGTCGTGTTAAAGTTTTATTTAGAATGTGACAATTTGACAACTAAAAGTTAACTTAACCGAATTTTGGTACGAGAATTGACATGCTGGTCAAAATTCATTGAACATGGTCATAAAAGATGAAGATAAAATGTTAAGACTAGATGGCATATTAGATACAGTCTCAGACGCACCGACCCAGAATTTTGTAATACATGTTCCGATTCCTGCACAGATGTGGCTTTATCATGATTTTTGTTTATATTCTTTATTTTTGTTTTATTTTTGTAATTGTCTTTATTCTTACTGTACCCTTAAACTAAGAATAAATGTATTTACTTTCTCTTTTACAGATGCTTATACCTAAAATAATTTGTAAAACTAATAAATAAAAAATTTGTTTAATACTTTTAGTATTATTTACGACTTCACATTCCTATTGCGTAATTAGAATATTATGTAATTATATACCTACACTGTATAACGTATGTAGCTAAAAAAATTGCCATAAACCGTTCAGTACTAAAAGAACTTTATGTGAAGATTTCATTCATTCACATCAGTTACACATCTCTAGCTATCAGTACTCTTTAGTCTGCGGTTGACACGACGCCATATATGTTTACCATTTAGAGCAAGTCTGTTTAAATAGACAGTACCAACAAAAACAAAACGTGCTTCTAGTTTAAATTGCAAAATTTTATATTAAATTCATTAAATATGCCTAAGCCAACAAAGTTACATTCGAAAGGAAAATCAAAATCTAACTCGTTACAAAAAGCTTTTAAGGTTAAGAAGGAAAAAGATTCGGATGACCTGGGCAATGATGATGCCGCTGAAACTTCTGTTAGACAATTCCAATTAGAATTGTGTTGGTGTATTCAGCAATTGGAACGATCATTGCACGAAAAAAAAGGCACTGAAAAGCAATGTAAGTAAAATTTTACTAGTTAGTCAAAATTATTTTTAAAATGTTTATTGGCAGATTTTTGCAATTTGTTTGAGGTTAATGTATGCCCTCATTTAAATATACATTGGCAGGGGACAAAAAACAACTTTAGAATCCCTCAATACAAGTACAATAACCAAATTGGTGTGTTAACACATCTTCCAGAACAAAAATCTTGTGTGTTTGTCTGCAGTCTAGAAAAAATATTTGTCCATAGTCTTGTCCTAGTCAAAAGACATAGTATTAAAAGACTTGATCATAATAAACTGCTATTAAAATTAATTATAAAGTGTTTTTATTAATTGATTTAATTTTATTTTCAGTACAAGAAGCATGGAAAGTCCTAACTGTATTAAAAAACAATAATCAGCCATTAATACGTAAAAGACAATTAATGAGAACACATTTTGGAGATTATAGATCAACAATGGCGGCAGAAGAAAAGAAATTGGCCAAAAGTAAGTTACAACAACAGCAGTGAGGGTGTTGGTGAGTGACAATTTATGAAATACACGTACAGTAACCGCTAACTAACATGTCAGGCTTAAAGTTTATTTAGTTAATCAAGATACACCATTGACATTTCACTATACACTTAATATTAAAACACAAAGACCCATTCTGAGTGATCTGCCTTTACAGGTGCATACAGCTACATATAACATACAAGTAAGACATAAGAACGCAAATCTCAGTTTTGGTACTAAATGGCATGGAAAGGGAGTGTGTTTATTGTTCCTTGTACATGTGTCAATTCCTGTGATAGATAACTTTAGGGCAGTCAAGTTATTTGGCGAGTACTGTATTATTATTAATATTCAAGATTGACTCTGTACTAAAACTGTATAATGGATTTCTTAGTAAGATTTGTAGACTTCGCTTATGGAATTTCAATGTGATTGCACAATAAAGAGTAATCTTTCATTTTGTAATGCAATCATTCTACAATTTATTTTTGTTTATTTTTTATACTTACACCACTTTATTTAATATTATGTATTCTGTTCAAGAAATTTATCGCAATGATTAAAACAAATTCTTTTCTGTCCTGTACACATTAATTTCTAAAGTAGTTATTTGCTTTTAAAAATATTAACTCTGCCTTGACTATGAGAGAGTTTAGAAGAGACTAGGGTAGAGTTATATTCATGATATAATTTAACCGTTTTAGTGCTATGCAGTATTCCCTTATGTAGGTTATTATATTATTGTGTTATCCATAGTAATATTATAAATGCGAAAGTAACTCTGTCTGTCTGTTACTCTTTCACGCCTAAATGACTGAACGGATTTTGATAAAATTTGGTATGGTGATAGATGATAACCTAGAAATGGTCATAGGTTATAAATAATCACGCCATCGTTCTTAGGCAGCAGAAAAACTAAATTAACTTAACTTAAAACTTATGCGAACGAAGTGGCGGGTAAAAGCTAGTCATAGAATAAAATAATAATTTATCTCATAACATAGTGGCATAATATCAATCTGTGACATTTCTTTTTAGTCAATCTTTCTATAATCTGCAATTAATCTATAAATTGTGTCTATGGCTGGTGCTCATAGTACGTATGGCCTGTGCCAAAAAGAGATAATAATATTTGTACAGTGAGTCACTAACTTGAACTAAGGTTTCAATTGAATTTGTCATTTATATTGAACTTAGCGTAATTTGTAATTTTTTTTTATTACAGTGGTCAGCAAGATCAAAATATCGGAAGTGCCAGATAAACCAAAAGCAACATTTTTGAGAAAGTCTGCATTTTTAACAACGGGTGATGAGTCATTTAGATTTAACTTTGACTTGACGCCCGAGCAAACAGACAGTGATAGTAATATTACACCTGGCAACACGGACGACTCTAAACCTCAGGTTGATGTTGAGAGCTGTGAGTCGACTAGCGGAGATGCAAAGGCATTTAAATTTGCATTTTCTAACTCAGACTTTAAGTTTAATTTTAATGTAGATTAATTTCAATAAAGCATCAATGATGTAATGTTCATGGTAAAATATAAGGATACTTATTTTATATTACTGTTTTATTTTTCTGATAGAAATATATGTTATTAATAAATAAACCAGTAGGCCTTGAAATCATAATAAATTCACCTAGTTTTGACAAAACACATATGCATTATATTTTTTTAGTTCACTCCCGTTTGTAAATTTTTAAAGGGAACACCAATCTAACTATTGATTAAGAAAGGAAAGTTCCCTGCTATTATCTTCACGAAAGCAGAAGGAATTGACTTGAACTTTACCATAAACACTAAAACTTATCCATGCAGGGTGGCCAGTCCCTTTAGTACGATATTTTGAGAGGCTGTTATGATAACACTGGTTACCCGACCCGTCAAGGCGTTTTACTTTGATAAAATTGATCTGCCTATCAAAAAATTTAATAGGAATAGGAGTCAACTAAAGAATATAATGTAAAGCTTGGATTTTCAAAATAAAATACATTTAATCTATATATAATTTATTTTTGTTTGCATAGTTCTTGGAAGAAACCTTCAGAAATAGGAGATCTTCGCTTCCAGGCTCCCTTTATTTTAACAGCACAAGCTAAATTATCGTGGAATTCTGCTGTATTTGGAAAAGAGAAACCAACAGGCAATTCCGTTATGATGGTTGTTAAACCCCAAGTAGCTATTCCAATAAGGGTGTTGCTAGCTGGGTTAATAACAGCACCCCCTTCTACTCCATGGTATTTCTTGCAAGCTCCACTGCCGGTAAAAGGTGCGACTTTGCAGTCTTCTGCATAATAACACGGGACTCGAAAAGGCGTTCTAGGTACTGGAGTTAGAAGAGTTGGACAAATATCTAGACCAATGACCACGTCTAGGGCTGTTAAATTGTATTCCATTTTTAATGCTCCTAAAGATGAATAGGCCTGTTGAAGAGAAAGTTTATGTAATTAGGTACTTAGATAACAGTAAGTAACTAATTCGGCCGGCCTGAAGGACTAATTAGGAGATAAACATACTAAAAGTCCTGACCCCTCCGAGGTGAGCCCGAGGGGGGGGGGGTTTGCAAAGAAATTCCTGTTTTTTGGTTTTTTGCTTACTTCTCAAAAACAGTGCTTCGTACGAATTTTTGTTGTACTACATAATAAAAGCTAATTAAATTCTCTACAACTTTGTCTTTGCACTTTGTATCCATCTCCAATCATTGCCTAGCCATGAGCTTCTAAAACTGTACAATTTTCAAAAATGTGTCCTACACTTACGTTTTTTGGCATATACCTATTTGTTCTCAGCTGCGACCGTAGATTTCAAAATTCATAACTAACTATAAAAAATATTCCTCCTATCCATGAATAAATATTTACATAACCACTCGCCTCCTCTTTGGCCATGACGGGCCTGGTTGTAGTTCTTTATCTATTGCCTCTTCTTTCTCGTCATCGGTCAAATCAGTATCAGATGATGGAATGTAGGCTACTACTCCTGCTTCATCATCCCCATCGTCGTCGTCATTGTCGTTGTCCTCCAACATGAGAGTGCTATTTGTGCAGCTTCCGTTGCAATTGTGGCAAATGGTAGAGCACAGCATGGAAGCCTTCCTACACCCACATCTAGCACTACTACAATCAGTAGTGCACCGGCAAAATATTAGCTTCAGTAATTCTTCCGGTGCAGCTGATGCTTTAGTTTGAACAGGAACTAAGAGGTTTCTTTCATTTCGCCATCCCCACAGTTCAGGAGAAAGGTCTTGTCCAAGCCAAGCCTGTACCTGATGGTATGTACGGAAAGAGTGCTCCATCGTGGAGGTACTCCCAGCTTATGTTATTTTTAAATATTGTGTAGGTGTTTTTAATACTGTGGGTGCTAATCCTTAGGAAATAAGAAATGATTGGTAAATTTGTACTGTTACAATGTGCTGCAGAGAAAAAAAATACACTTTTGAAAAGCTGAGAACAAATATATGCCAGAAAATGTAAGTGTAGAACACATTTTTGAAAATTGTACAGTTTTAGAAGCTCATGGCTAGGCAATGATTGGAGATGGATACAAAGTGCAAAAGACAAAGTTGTAGAGAATTTAATTAGCTTTTATTATGTAGTACAACAAAAATTCGTACGAAGCACCGTTTTCGAGAAGTAAGCAAAAAACAAAAAAAAAAGGGACCTTCTTTGCCCCCCCCCCCCCCTCTGGCTCACCTCGGAGGGGTCAGGACTTTTAGTATGTTTATCTCCTAACTAGTCCAAACAAAGTTTCTAAGTCAAAGTTTCTGCTTTCGACCGTTCCATCCACAAAGTATTCATTGACTAGGCTATAATTTGTTTCTGTTATTCGCGAACTAATCTTGTAACAACAGGACAAGTAGTTATTTAGCGAGTAAGTAATATTACAGTCCCGGCCGTAAATAATGCACATCGACTTTTGTAAAGAGACAATCGGCCAATTTCGGCTTTGTAGAGCATCATCTCTGTCGCACGAAATACGAACTTCATAATGGGCGGAACCTAATAAAATATTGTTGTCGGAAACGTGCTTGCTAAAATTGTCAAAAATAACTTTGGGAAAAGCGTATTACGTACAAGTATTAACATATAAATAAATACAATGAAGGAGCAGTTAACTTTCTCCGTATGTATGGAGTTGGTAGTTGCGACTGGCACGCGTAACCTTAAAACAAATTATGATTTGATAGTGTGCGACAGGGATGACGTTTTACGAAGTCGAAATTGACCGATTGTGCCTTTCCACAGGTCGATGTGCAATATTTACAGCCGGGTACTTACGTGAAGTAAGTGCTAGTAAAATATTTAATATCTTCCAACCTTGTGAATAGCATATCCAATGACTTTAGCTTTCAATTTAGACGCGAAATTTCCAACCCAACCAAAACATGAATCTGTTCTATTATTTGTCATGGAGCGTATTGTCGACCAACTTGCTAGTTTAGGCACACTGGCCACTACTATAAGGCCAACATCATCAAATGCTTGTGGTGTCAATTTTTCTGGAACGACAAAAGCAACAGCTTTTAATCTTTTGGACTTATAAAGTATGTTTGTGTAATCTACTCTTAATCTGAAAGAAGAAAAAGAAAAGCGTATTTTTTTAAAATAATATACTTAATCAATAACTATAGTAGGTATTCCTAACATCTCCGTGTGGTGACGGAGTAAGAATATCTACAATATGTCAGCACCCCATCTCATCTCATGGGTGTCGTAAAAGCCGACTAAGGGAGTATCCGTGAATATAATCTTTACGTAATATAAAGAAGGAAAACTTGAAATTAAACCCTATACCAATCCGTCTGGTAATCCGTATTAATAGGCCAAGTATCCCTCCGTCACGGCAGGAGGCCCGTCACTGCAGTGGGACATTAATGGGCTGTTATGTTTTATAACGTCAATTCGCACGTTTGTAATGGCCGATATATAGTCGTTATTTTTTTAATAATACTTACGTAAATATACATCTCGCTGCAGTAATAAATATTCCATCTTTAATGGCGCTCGCAGTGCACATGAGTGGGTAATCATAGACAAGTGAATGTACAACTTTGCCTATCCAGGGGTAGTCTTTACCTTCTGTTAGTTGCTTTGCATTGACGTGGTAGTTGCTAAGTGGCGGGAATGCTGCACCAGAAATACATAGATATTTAGTTATCGCCCCCCAGCTAGGCGGACCGACGACTTTAAAAAGGTTTTTGGGTCGGACTGGATGCGGAAGGCTGTGGCGCGTGTTGGGGGAGGCCTATGAGCAGTGAACTGCGATAGGCTAGTTGATTAAAGGTTATCAGTTATTTTCCACTTGATTATAATATTAGGTGCTGGTCCTTTAGGACTTTAACGGCAGCCGCTTGCGAACAACGGATATTAAGTGCTTGGATACTTTTTTTGGTAAATACATACATATTATAAATAGAAACACTCAGACCAATGCAAACAATCATGTTCATGCACGAAAATATTTGTATTGAGCGGGAATTGAACCCGAGACCTCTGCGTAGCAGCCATGTTACATAACCATTATGCCACAGAGATCATCAATTATAAAATAAAGGTGAATATTAATAGCGTTATCCGTGTGGTGACGGAGTAAGAATACATTATGTCACCACCCCATCTCATCCCATGGGTGTCGTAAACACCGACTAAGGGAATAACCGTTACTTACTATCTTTACGAAATAAAAAGAAGGAAAACTTGAAATTAAACCCTATACCAATCCGTCTGGCCAGCGTGGTATTAGGCCAAGTAACCCTCGGGCACGGGAGGAGGCCCGTCCCTGCAGTGGGCAATTAATGGACTGTTATGATGATTAATAGCGTTATATATAGGACATAACGCCAATAGGGATTTTACATAATATTATTACTACACATAGGTACCTGATTCCTCTAGTGTTTTCGCATAGTCAGTCATCGAACAACCAGAAACATTTTTAATATAAAAACTGAATAACAGAACCGCAAAATGTACAGGTAGAATAAAATAAAACATTTTTTTTTATAATTTAATTTATATTTCATAGCTTTTTTACAATCTATTTCAATTACATATTGTAGTTAAGAATTTACTTAGGTACATAAAAAATGGTATTTTTTATGACATAATCATTTTTTGAAATAAAATCTATAGAAAGAAGTGTTTTTAACATTATTTTTTTAAAGAATAATATGCTTTTGTCGCTGTCCCTGCAGAGGGACATCATTATTCTGTAAGGATCAATTTATACTGAGACAGAGTCGAAGCGAATCGAAGCGTTAATCCAAAACTTAACAAAGCTGCTAAACTCCACAGCGTAACGTACACATTACTTCGGAGATTTTAAAAAGATGCGCATTCTTCCGTATTCGCGCGTCTGCGCCTGACAAACGCTGATCGGTTTCGCGCACGCACAATATTAGAAGTAATGTGTGCGTTATACTGTGGAGTTAAGGTTGAATTTGATATGTTCAGTTTTGGACGCTTCGACTCTGCTGTAGTATAAATTGACCCTTAGGGTGTGTTACTAAATCAATCGATTGAAAGACGATCGATGGGATCGACCGATAGATATGTTATATCAATAAAATATTCCGTACATATATTTTAACACATAGGAATGTTTATAATATAGCAAAATAGTAACACAAATATTAATAATACAACAAATAGTAGACCTTATTGCAACGATTATAAAGTTGAATTTAATACTAAGTTTAAATAGGTAGTTAGGCAACGTAAATAATTAAAAGATAGAGAACGGAATATATTATACAGATTATATATATTTCTCTCACAAACTTATCGCTATCTAGTCTCAAACTAGGTAAAGCTTGTACTATAGGTACTAGACATATTAATTTCTAAATACATATTAAATAGACATAGAAAACCTAGACCAATGCAAACATTATGTTAATGCACGCAATGATTTGCATTAGGCGGGATTTAAACTTGAGACCTCTGCACAGCAGCCATTGACTAGACCACTACGCTACTAGAGGTTGATATATGATATAAACAAAATTAGCAGTACTTTATACGAAATGTTTTTTTGAATTAGAACAGAGTCAAAAAATCCGATTATAAAATTAAATTGTAGAACAGTAATCCGTTTTTTTTTCTAAGGTAAAAATATACAAGCGAATCAAGAAACTTAACACTCTTTTTGGAGTCGGTTCATCAGGATTTCAATATGCTTAAATAAAAATAAGACAGATTAATAATATTAAATAATATATATTTTTTTATTATTTTTATCAACTAAATAATCATATACGTTGCCGACAGTACCTATAGAACAAAAAGTACAAACGACAAAAAAAATTAAACAATTTCATATTTATCCGGGTGGAAACTAATTTCTTGGGAGAAGTCAACAGGCGTGGGTTCCTCTGCGAATGTGACCTTGGTCGCTGTGAGAAGGGCCAGTGATGTGTCGGAGGTCCAAGTTACTGTTAGTGGGAAGAAGTCGTTCGGTATGGCTGGGGTAACACTGTTGAAAATAATTAAATCGTTACTTTTCTATACCAACAAACTGCTATGCAGTACTTTAATGTAAATACCAAGAAGAAAACCACGAATAAATACATTTTCATTTTTCCATTAATAGATTCATTTTGCATCCACATAATGAAAGTACAGTCAGCATACAAAAACTGGTCAAGTGCGACTCTGACTCGCGCATCGAGGTTTCCGTACTTGTAAACCTATATATTTTACCGCCAAAATGTGACGATGTCACGACTCATCTGTCACAATTTATATGACGTCACGAATTATCTGTCAAACATTCTACGACGTCATGAAGCAGCTGTCAAAAACTGCCGTATTTTCAAAATCGGTACGGCACCCTAAAAATACCAATTACTCATGTGGGCAACTTTTCTTCCTTATATTATAAAGGCCCGTCCCAGCAATAGGCCATCATCGTTTAACCATAGTAAGAGCTCAGACTAAATAAAAAATAAAGACGTAGCGCTGTCAACAGAAAAATTAAGCAGGTTTTATAAACATGTGTGCATTTAAGGAGTGCTGCCATGCAGTGAAATCTAATTACCCTAATATTTGTCTAATTAACTGGCAGACTGATTGAGTTCATGGATAGGTTTAATTTTAAAATTGTATATAGGTATTTTCCTTTTAAGAAGTGGTATAATAGCATGTTAATTCCGACAAGATTGGGTAAAAATCAAACAATTATTATTCCAAAACCATTTAATAAATGAATAATCATGTATGTTAGAATCTGGAGTGTTTCCAGACAGGGTAGCCCTTATTAATCCTTTACATAAGAAAGGCCCAAAACATGACATTAATAATTATTAATATTATTATTAAATATTATTATTAGGGCTATGGGTCTTTAATTATAATTAAAGACCCATAGCCCTATTACCAAGTTTTACAAAAATGTTTGAGAAAGTTATACATAATATGTTATGTGGATTTCTTGAACGTTATTTTATTTTAAATACTAATCAATTTGGATTACTAAAAAATAAAAGTACCGCACTAGCAATTTTTAAACTATTTCAGGGAATCTGGAAAAACATAAACAAAAGGAAAGGATGTTACAGTATTGTTTTTTTCTGTTACTAAATGAAATAATCAATAATAGACATATGGAAATATCCTTTGGATGTCCATGTTTAAGCACACGACGAAGTCCATTTTTTGTATAATATAAGTCACCATTATCGAAATGTGTCGAACAAACTACGCTGCGCGCCTTAGGATTCCATGATTTATCATTCCGGCTAAGTCGAATGACTTCACTTCTCTGCTATAATCTAATTTCGACTAGGAAACCTTAAAAATGTACATGTTCTCTTTAAACAACTCCCGCATTTAGATCAATTCTTGATATGGTACCGATTTTGGTAACAATCCTAATCCGAGCACAAGCAAAACGAACCTTTTTCCTATAAGTACTTAGTTTTATTCTAAAACAAGAGACTCTGACATGAGGCTTGTCAAAAAAAGATGATGGAAAAATACGGCAATGGATTTTCTTGTAAATATTTTATTATGATAAAAGAGAATATAAGAGAAAATGCATTGCCATATTTTTCTTTTATTTTTTATTTATTTACCTAATGTTACTTTTTCTATTACTTGTACAAGTACTTACCCTATAAACGGGGAAAATTCTGACGCTTACTAGTGGCAACACTTGTTGAGGTTTTGTGTTCCAGGCCGTCATAATAACTAATAATAAGTCAATAATATTAATAATTAAAATTATGAGTTTTTATATTTACTTACGTATGATATGTGATTCCATCTTGCTTTTTATTTTTTGAAGAATTGTTTTTGAACCCTTTTACGTCACAATTAGGCATTTTTCAGAATAAATAATGAAAAATGTTTATATGTCATACTCTATTGACAAACTAGCGCCAACTGACTGATAAGGCGTAGTTTGGGTAGTAAATGTGTGCGTGTGAACTTGTACGCATAGAGCGAGGCGTAGTTTTGAATACTTCAATCGAGTGTTCGCAGCGCTACGTCTTTATTTTTTATTTGGTCTGAGAGTAAGAGTAATAAATACAGTAACTACTCACGTAAACTCAAGGCTCCCAGACTTGTGTAGTTTATTGATGATGGGTATACTCCATATTAGCGTGCGTCCCTTCTGCGCGTAGCTACCTTCCCATTGGTGGACTACTAGTGAACTGTTTCCGGAACTAGAATAGAAAAAAAAACATGTTAATAGCGACCACGTATGGGAAAACGAAGGGTGGGGAGACCCCTCACATGGTGGAACGACGATTTAGTTAGGACGACAAGACCGCGCAAGGTGGATGTTTTTTTTTTAAATTGGAGCCAAACGAGCCCGCAGGTCAGCTGATGGTAAGTGATCACCGGCGCCCATGGACACCCGCAACACCAGAGGAAGCACAGATGCGTTGCCGACCTTTAAAAAGGGAGTACGCTCGTTTCTTGAAGCTCCCCAAGTCGTAACGGTCCGGAAATATCGTCGCAGCGAGCTTGTTCCACATGTGATGATAATGTAGGCCGTTTGGCTACTAAATTGAAGTACAACTAGGCAAGATTTTCTCTATAACTGCAGAGTTATGGGTAAGGAATAACTACAGACTGGGCTGCAAGTAACTGGAAGTGACAGCGAATAACGCTTATAAGTAGATTGTGGGATGAGATTAGATACCTTGGTAAATCCAAAAACATTATATTTATTAAATTAAAAAATGGGATAAAACTCCGTGTCCGCGTGTTTTTACAAACTAACCCCCGGTTTCCGAATGTCGGATCAAGTAAAAATCAACTAATCAAATATCAAAACACGTGTCAACTTTTTTTTTAGTTTCTTAAAATTGATAAGAGTTTTGACACTTGATTTTTACTTGATCAGACATTCGGAAACCGGGGGTTAGAGGCACAAAACTTTACAAAACAATTTGTTGATCATACAAATAAAGATATCCTGCTTGATCACGTGGCAGTATACACAACAGCTGCGCCACTAAGGCAATAAATCTATACTAATATTATAAAGAGGTAAAGTTTGTGTGTTTGTGACGTTGTAGGGGGTAATCTCTGGATCTAATGAAGCGATTTTTTAAATTCTTTCTGTGTTGAATAGTCCATTTATCGGGGAGTGTCATAGGCTATATAGTATTATGCTATGACTAAAATAGGAGTTGAGCAGTAATGAAATATGTTTAAAAAAGGGACGCATTTTTTTCGCCGTCCAACGAAGTGGGCACGGGTCAGCTAGTATACTCTAAATATAAACTTACGGTAACGGTATATGTATATTGACGTCGTTCAGCGTCAGATGATCATGTTCTAGCTCGTACTCGATGTTGACGTCACAACCGCCGCTAGCGCCCTCTGACGGCCAGCAGTTCACTGACGGGACAAATTAAATTAATAAAAATTAAATGAATATTCACAGACATCTCTACACAGCGCCATCTGTTCCCAAAGTAAGTTAGGCTTAACCTGCTTGTGTTATGGGTAACAGAACAACGGATATTAATACTTACATACTTTTTTTTGTAAATACATACATGTTATACATACATACAACTAGACCAATGCAAAGCATCATAGGCGTAGCCTGAGTATAACCCATTTTTTAAAATTTAATTTAAGAAAGATTTTGTTTAAATCAAAATAATTAATGTCTTAATTATTGCATTAATGTTATGCCAATTTCCACATATTTTGATCCAACTCATGGTAGTGAACTTGCAAAATGTGGTGTTTGTTTACAAAGTTAATCAAGTCCAAAAAATAGGTAAGCGTAGTGTGTGTAAGTGGGCTTAGCCCGTGTAACTTTGGGCTTAATCAAATTATAATAAGACTTACCAGACAATGGCGCTAGTTTGTCATCGTTGGCGTTTAGTCTCCACTTGAGCACTCCAACGTCACTGTTGAGGGGGAACGCTCGCTGGCTCTGCTTCAAACCGATAACGCCGTTACATCTGAAAGCCTCTTTGTCCACGTTCGGGTGGGTCTAAAAATAAATACATAATATAAGTTTAAAGGAGATGGAAACTTTTGGGCTAAAGCCTGTACATTACTGTACAGTTTAAGGATATGTCCTAAAAATCTTTTCTATTTTTTAATAAAATAATAATAAAATTACTCAATTGTATTAACCCTTAACTATAGTGGTGAAAAATAATCACGTATCTATAGTCGTGGGGTCCATTGGACCCATGTATTTTTAAACGGCAATAAAAATGAAAATATTCGGAATAATTAATAAAATGTTTATTAGTTTTATTATTTATTATATAACAAACATATTTTTTTATAAAATCAACCATAGGAACATATATTTCTTACTTTAATTTGTACTTTTCATGAATCAGTCGAAGTTTCCTTAACCTAAAAACAATAATACGTAAAAAAAAGAAAAAAAAAATGAAACTGGTCGCAAAGTGAAAACAAAAACAATTTTCTAAAATAAAAAGATATGTTTTACAAAAACATACACGAAACAAAAAAATAAATTTTAAAACAAAAATTTTGACAACAGTTTTATTTCACCTACTCACAAACATGGACTGCAAACAGTTTTTGCACATGTCATGCAAATAGGCTGCTTGCACTTAGTACATAAGTGAACAGTCTTGGCTCTCTTAGCAGGCTTGCAGAATGAGCACCTCTTCATTTTGTTTCTATCTAATTTCTGGCCTTCACCTGGTTCAATGCTTGGAAGATGAATCTGTAGGGCCGTGGCAATGTTCGTTCTAAGTTGTGCAGGCAGAAGTTGCAGCATTTCTCACAGAAACTAAATTTTCTTCCTCATCACTGCCTAAATCAGCATTCAGCCATTGCTCTATTATGTCTTCCCGATTGGTTGACATGATGAAAAACTGAAATAAAACACAAAAACAATTAGAATGGAATAGTTGTAAAAATTACGTATCTATAGTCGTGGGTCCAATGGACCCATGCAATATGCATTTACGTACCTTAGGAGCAGCGCGAGAAATACGTCCGTCTCCCTGCGTACGCGCTGGCTTACTATCGGAAGGTACTGAGGTGCGCGGGGAGCTCCACCACCCGCAGCGCTTTTAGTGCTTGTTTAAAGAATCACCATGGGTCCAGTGGACCCACGACTACAGTTAAGGGTTAAGATTATTATATACTTAATTATATTATTAATTCTCAATTGTATATGATTAGAAAGATAAGAAGAAGAGAAAAAAATAGAAAAGATTTTTAGGGCATATCCTTAAACTGTACAGTAATGTACAGGCTTTAGCCCAGAAGTTTCCACCTCCTTCAAAAAAAAATTATCTTGGATTTCAGATTGCCAAAACTAACAAAAGATTTAGCACGAGACTAATAAGTGTGAAGCTATAAATTGATAAAACTCTCATTTCTGTTTAATCTTGGCCCAAAACTCTTAGTGAAGGTTTCATTCTCCTTTACATTTAGTAAGTGTCCTTTAAGTAAGAAAGTAGAAAAGTCTTTTGATACACTTGACGCCGTGAATATCATCTTAACGAAATACAAAGAAGGAAAACTTGAAATTAAACCCTATACCAATCCGTCTGGCCAGCGTGGTATTAGTAAGCCAAGTATCCCTCTGTCACGGGAGGAGGCCCGTCCTTGCAGTGGGACATTAATGGGCTGTTACGATGATGATAACACTTGTCGCATTAGTACAAAGCTTTAAGACCAGCTTAGTTCAAGTTAGGCAATTTGTCTTCATTATTATACCCTTTCCACTATATTTAACGACATTTGACAGGTTGACGTTAGTGACGTTCAGCAGTATCTCGAATGTAATGCCATTCGATTGTAAGCGATTTCGTGATTTTTCAAATTACTTTATTTTACACATTTGGATCCTTACATCAACTTACATTATCATTTTATTACTGTTTCTTTCTTTATCTATGTTAAGAGAATTAGCCTATAGCTTAAAATGATAAAGTTATAGTTAGCTTAGGTATTATTTAAAATACATAATTTATCGTGACACACTCGCGGGTTATAGCTAATCTAAAATATCATATTACATTTTATAAACGTATTAAGAAGAGTTCCGGTTTATTCATAGCATTTATTTCTACCGATTATTTGTAATTTGTTTCATAATGGGGGTAATCGTTATGAGTGTCCATCACTAAGTAACCATGGTAACTGAAAAAAACATGGGTACGTCCATGAAATACAATATTATTTGTTTGAAAAATAAGCAGAAATATTACGAAACTTCATGGACGTGAACTGTCAAAAAGCTAAACTTACGTTGGAAGGGGTATAGTAGGTTAATTGAAAATATTCTTTGTAAAGTAAGTACAGAGAAATATTATTTAAGTACTACTGTACTGTAAGTATTACTTAAGAAAAAAATATATACTATATTTTTTTTTAAAAAAACATTAACAACTCACTGCATTCTAAACGCGAATGAACTGTAGGTATATTTCTATCTTGAATTTAAATCAGTAAGCGCCATCTATGTAGTACCTACTAGCTTATGCCCGCGGTTTCACCCGCTTTGTATAAGAAGCTTAAATGTTACATCCTAAACTACTTCTACTATATTCCAATTTTCATCAAAATCCGTTTAGTAGTTTTTGCGTGAAACAGTAACAAACATCCATCCATCCATACATCCTCACAAACTTTCGCATATATAATATAAGTAGGATTAATCGTAAAGTTCAATATAAAATAATGACAGTATAAACAAATTACCTGTAACTGCAGCGGTCTGGTATCCTTGTTGTCAACGTGTACGTGTATACGTCCGTATTGTTCATTACTTATGCGCAGTGTCAATAAACCTGTGTATGGAAAAACATAATTATCACTACATGGTTTAAAACAAAGTAGGTTTCTCTGTCCCTATGTCCCTTTGTATGCTTAAATCTTTAAAACTACGCAACAGATTATGATGCGTTTTTTTAAATAGATAGTGATAGAGAAAGTTAATATGTATAGCATGTACATAATATAGTACTTACCGCTAAGTTCAAAGTTCTGTACGTCGCCGTCACGGCCAGCGACTAGTGTTAGACGCTCTTCAAACCGCAAATGTACACTGTCAAAATATTAATATTTTAATATGAGGGTAGTCAGAAATATTATATTTGCTTGATTGGCAGCAGTAGTAAAATATAAACGGTAAAGGCAATGCAGATATCGAATCCACGTCGCTAATCTATACTAATATTATAAAGAGGTAAAGTTTGTGTGTTTGTGTCGTTGTAGGGTAATCTCTGGATCTACTGAACCGATTTTAAAAATTATTTCTGTGTTGAATAGTCCATTTATCGGGGAGTGTCATAGGCTATCTGTTATCACGCTATGACTAATAGGAGTGGAGCAGTAATGAAATATGTTTAAAAAAGGGACGGGTTTTTTTCGCCGTCCAACGAAGTGGGCACGGGACAGCTAGTGATTATAATATAAATGACTGACGACCTCTGTGGCGTACTCGTTACATTACATGGCTGCTACGCAGAGATCTCAGGTTCGACTCCTGCTTTATGCAAATGTTTATGTGAATTAACATGATTGTTTGCATTCGTCTGGGTGCTTTCTATTTATAATATGTATGTATTTACAAAAGAAAAAGTATTTAACCATGTCTATCCGTTGTTTAGTAGTACCCATAGATAAAAACAAGATTATTATACCAGATCTCTGTCACTAATATTTAATTTATAATTAACAAAGTTAAGTAGGTAAAGTAATAATATAAATAAATACAATACTAACTCTTTATGATCATGTGGCGGCATCTTGTTGTGTTGGTCGCTGACAGCTGGCGGCTGCGCGGTGGCGGCGGCGTCGCCCTCACTGCGCAGGCGCGACACGAACGAGTCCGCGTCCGAGCCCAGCGCGCCCAGCTTCATAGCAGACCTGCCTGTAGACCTCGCGCTAGGGAACAAACACAGTTATAACATGGGACCAAATATGCTGCCTTGGGGAACACTTTACTTTCATAAAAGTATCAAAATATTTATTTTTTTAAAGCTCATATTAAAATGTAGTTTATTGAGCTAATAAAATATATCAAAGCTTTCTTTTGATTCTAAAAACTACTACAACCTTAAGTTAAGCAAACCGAAATACCAAATGTTATCTATTTCCATTTTCAGTTTATAATATCTAAATGCCAAGCAATAAACAGATTAGAAATAAATAAAATAAGTCTAAAACTAAAATCAAGAAAGGCGTAAGAAATTTTTAAATATTTAAGTACAAACTTAGTAACATCACAATAAAATAATTATGAATATAGAAGTACTATTCATTTATTACGACTTGATTATAAAGGTAAACAACTATAGCGTCATGTCGACCACAGACTAAAGACTAGTCTTTAACTTTTAAGAAATGTATAGGAATGAAGGACAAATTCTAAAATCTACAAATGTCAAATGGTGAAATTAATTTTTATGTGTGAAATTTGACGTTGAAAAAAATTACATTTATTTAAAAAAGTAAGATAATGGTTAAATCAAAGTAATTTACGTGTTTTCTACTGCATAAACGTTGAATGCTATTTTCCAGAAATTTTCAACAGATGTAAAAACCAGTGAATTTGCAATATGTGGTGTTTGTTTACAAAGTTAATCAAGTATGGATCAATACCCAATAGTAAAATTTTACACATACATGTCTCTCGCTGGTGTGGTCGGTATTTTCTCAGCAATGGGTTCAGCGGTATTGGATGATGATATTGATGAACTTCCAAAGCCACCGCTTCCTATAAATAATAATTATATTAATATTCCCAGCTTTTAACATACACACAGTTACATTATCTAGAGACCTCGCTGGAATGCGAACCTCGCGTCCCGTTCTCGTTTCAACCCCCGCGCTCGCCACGGGCGCATTAGTACGGTACGTCCGACGCAACATGACGTCATCGACGCCAGGTCTCGAGATAATGTGACCGGGTTATACATAAACTCATGTAGGTAGGCAGAGTCTACAGAGTGTCTCCTTACATACCAGCACTCAAGAACCTTTTCGCCCTGTGGTTGGTTGCATTTGGCGAAGTGTTGCAAGTTTAAACACTTGTGGATTTTTGAAAATTTTTATCCTAAGAGTTTTTTCCTATGGATTAACAAACATATTAATCACTAGCTGACCCGTGCCCACTTCGTTGGGCGGCAAAAAAAGGCGTCCCTTTTTTAAACATATTTCATTACTGCTTCACTCCTATTAGTAGCCTATGACACTCCCCGGTAAATGGACTATTTAACACAGAAAAAAATTTTAAAATCGGTTCATTAGATCTAGAGATTACCCCCTACAACGTCACAAACTCACAAAAAAACAAACACACAAACTTTACCCCTGTTTAATATTAGTCGTAGTGTATGCTAAGCAGAAGTCTCTTATTCATATCCCGCTCAATCCAAATCTTGACAATTATATGTGTGGGTTACAAGCATGTTCAATTATTTTTATACAATTAGTTGTCCAGCAATGTTTTGGTTAGAATACACTAGATGAAGATCGGGTAGAAATATAACAATAATTACCAAAGGACATTTGGCTGCGAGGCGGTGCCCCACGTTTAGCTGCTTCCAGTCTCTCACGTTGAAGTTCCTTAGCACGTTCACGCATGCGATTGGCTGCCTCGCGCTCTTGAGTCTAAATATAAATTTATTTTTTATTATAAGAACAACATTTCATTTTACAACTAAATATAGTAATTTGATTACAAAAAATAGTATACACTGTTGCATTAGTAATGGGTAAAATGTATAAACACAACTGTGACATATTTATTAATCTAATAGGCGTTAAAGTAATAGAGATAAGAACACAATGATAGCTATATATATTTTAGTTCTAAGAAGAAAGTATATACCTATTTAAAAATCCTAATCAGCCATAATAAGGGATGACAACATTATGAACTTTTTTTTTAATAAGTAAATTAAAACCATAACTAAAGATTTCTTAAATATGTTAGTAAAATGCTTTAGCAATCATATCAGCTAAAAAAGATTGTGAATAGAATAGAATAGAATAGAATATTATTTATTTTGCAAATATAGGTAGGTATAAAATACATTTAAAGATATTAAAAATAAACATATAGTTCAGCTATATTTTACCTTTTGTAGGCATGCAAAATTTAACATATTATAGTTAGGAAAATAAATTAAAAAGTTACTTTGCTAAAGTTTTTTTAAAATGTACAGAACTAAAGTCAATTAAGAAGTAAAATAAATTAATAAATAAAATAAAATCTAATAATGGAAACTAATAAGGTTTACTAAACTAGTACATTCTTTATTGTAAAAACTTTTTGTCAGTAAGGAATTCGGTGACATTATAATATGCCTTACTTATTAATTCATTCTTTATTACCTTTTTAAAAGATGGCATTGGTAATTCCCTTACACTCTTTGGTAAATTATTATACATAATTGGGGCCATGCAGTATATACTTTTACGGAGTAGGGCAGTTTTAGCAGCCTTCAAACAAAGACGCATGTTGTCTCGTCTTTGGCGTTGCACAACTTCGTCCAAACGTGTAAATCGATTAGGATTTAATTTTACAAATAAAGCAACTTCTAATATGTATAAACAAGGTAAAGTTAAAATTCTATGTTTTTTAAAATATGGCAGGCAACTATCAATCGGTTCGAGTTTGAACATAGCCCTTATACAGCTTTTTTGCGCTTTAAAAGCTGTTTCTCTTTCAGTAGAATTTCCCCAGGAGGTGGGTTTCTGCTATACCGTAGTAAGCAGTAAGGAGCGCCTCTATATCTACTGTTGCTGACAATTTATATAATGCATATGCAGATTTATTAATTTTTTTACAAAGTGTATTAATATGTGTTTTCCAATTTAGGCTTTTGTCTATTTCGAGACCTAAAAATTTTGTAGTTTCAACATTTTGCACAACCTCATTATTGAGTTGAATGTTGAGTGTCATGCAATGAGTTCGTTGATTAAAATGTATAATTTTGGTTTTGTTTATATTAATTTTTAAATTATTTGAGTTCATCCAGTTAATAACTAATTTTAAAGCATTATGAATATCAGTTTCATACGTCTCTACATTTTTGCACGGTACTGTCACTGTGCTGTCATCTGCAAATAGTGTCAAAGGTTGTTCAATGCTTTTAGGTAAGTCATTAATGTATAGTATGAATAGGAAAGGTCCCAGAACACTCCCTTGTGGCACGCCAAATGAAACCATGCGCTCAGAGGAATGAAATATTTCTTCCTTCGCATTAGCAGTATTAATATGATTAATTTCTGTTATTTGTTTTCTATTTTGTAGATAAGATTCTATTAGATTTAGGACGTTCCCTCGAATACCATACGATTCTAGTTTCATAAGTAATGTTGGGTAGTGTACGTAATCGAACGCCTGGGTCATGTCGCAGAATATGCCACAGACGGGTCGACGTTGATCTATATTATTAATAATATTGTATAAAAAGTCATATATCGCCATATTAATAGTTTTTTGTGGCCTAAACCCTTTCTGATCTTCACATAAAATACTATTTTTTTCAACAAAATTACTAAGTTCTTTATATATATATTTCTCAAATATTTTTGATATAACAGGTATAAGTGATATGGGACGATAATATTCCATTAGTTCCTTATCTTCCTTTTTGAAAAGTGGCTTTATAACCGATTTTTTTAAAGCATCTGGATATATACCGGCGCTTATACATAAATTAATAATATGACTCAGATGCCCACATATATTTATTGATACTTGCTTTAGTATATTTGTCGCAATGCCATCGTATCCTACGCTTCCTGTATTGTTTAATGACATAATAATTTTGTGTATATCTAATGGTAGACTTGGAGCCATAAACATTGATTTGTGGTTTACACTTAAATTAAATGACTTAGGTTTTTCATAGGCATTTAATTTTGCTTGAATTTTATCAATGAAATAGTTATTAAACGCTTCTGCAATACTCTTTGGGTTAGTTATTGTCTGTTTATTTAATTTTATTTTATTGATAGTGTATTTAGGTAAGTTATACTTTGTTCGATTAATTATTTGCCATGTAGTTTTTGATTTATTTATAGATGTATGTATTTTGTGATTATTTTGTGCTTTTTGTGTTAAGTATATAATTTTTTTATGTAATTTTGAATACTTTTTAAAACTATTTTTATTATTATTATTGGGGTTTAATCTACTCTGCCACAATAGGTGTCTTTTTTTTTGACTGGATATTTTAATTCCTTTAGATAACCATTTTGTTTTCTTAATTATGTAGATTTTAATAAATTTACTTGGGAAACACAAATCGTAAAAAAGTTTAAAAGTATCCAAAAAAGCATTATATGCTATGTTTGGATCTTCAGTCTGATATATCTCTGAAAAACACAAATTTGTCAAATACGTTTTGAATTTTATCACATTATCTAAACTATAATCTCTTCTTGTGGCCAACCAATATTTTATTGTGAATATTTTCTGCACTGGGCAGTGTAAGAGTTGGGCAGTGTGGTCAGATAGCGCAAACTCTAGCACGTCAGTCCTACAGGTATTAAAATTATGTGCAAAATTATCTATGCAGGACATACTTGCAATGCGTGTTGGTTCTTTAATCGCTAACTTTAAATTGTTTCTAATGAGAAGACATTTAAAAGCCCTTGTATGACTATTTTCTTTAAGTGTATCAATGTTGAAGTCACCACATATAATAATGTTCTTATATCTTTTGTTTGTTATTTTACGGAGAAGGGTCTCTAATTTATCAAAAGGGTCGTTTTCAAATTTGGGGCCAAAAACAGGTTCTTCGATTTAATTCTTATTTACTGTATGTTTACATAAGTCAAACTACATTACATGAACTGAACCTTTGAAAGGCATCAGGCCCCATTGCAACAATCTTCTTATCGTAATAAATTAAAGAGATATGCTTAGAAATGTAACCTAAATCTCATTAATGTCACAGGTTCCAAACGATATTTTTGTCATAATTGCTTTATAAAACAAAAACGTATTTGGGAAATCGATATTATGTCTTTTTATTATGTAATATAGTGGTGCAAGAACAATTATGAATAGATAAAATAATCATGAATTTAAAAAAAGTATGATTTCTAAGCGTTTTTATTTTGATATATTTTTTAACTTCATTCATGTAACTGTTAGCAAAAGTACCATCAAACTTAAAGTACTTTGCTTATACGTCGCCCCTCACTTCGCGACCCTTCAACAGCTTCAGTTTCTCCCGAAGGTGCTAGTAATTAGTTGTGTGCGTCGTTATTTTATGAGAAAATCACAATATCAGGTAAGATTTACAAACTTGTCAATTATTGTTATCATTTACATTTTACATTATAACATGTTTAATTTTGTATTGTTTTGATTTTCTCTTTTACGACTAATTAAGCATTACTGGGGTTGTTTTTTTCCAAGACAAGGTCACGTTCTAGAACTTTCCATTTTGGAGCCAAAATCAAAAAACCTTTAAAAATCTCATTCTTGTCACTCTCATTCGTGTCGATTTTTTGTGACATAAATGATATTGAAATTCACACAAATGATAAAAGCAAATGTAGTGTATTTAATGATGGTTTTTTTTAAACATGGAAGTTGACATTGTATGCACTAATGTTTGTGTTTGTGTGTGTGTGTGTTTCTTCGTGTATTTCTACCCATTTTTTTGCTTTTAGCATAGTTTCGCGAACGATGCCGAAACAAAAAAAAAGAGTGAGCAAGAGTTAGAAAGACGTAGAATAGCTAGAAGAGAAAAATATAAATTTATTAAAAATAATCCAGAACTTTATGCAGTTGAGCAAGAGAAAAGAAGACAAAACGAAAAAAGAATAAAAAAGTTAAAAGTATTGTCGACTTGAGTCCGCGTGAAAAACGGATTAAAAGAAAGAAGTGGAAAGAGAGTGCCAAGAAGTATTAAAAAAAGAAAGTAAGCCAAAGAATTATAAAAAATATTACAGTTAGTGAAATAAGTGAAGATGATGAAAATGTGAGCCCTATTGTAGATCCCTTAAATGTGGTGCAACAACAAGACAAACCAGTACGAAGTAACGCTGAAATAAAACTAATAAGGAAACTAAAACTGCAACACCGAAAACAGATTTAAAACGATATGTCACTTATGAACAAATACAGAAACAATAAAGGTTTTATAAAAACAATTAAATAAAATTAAACAAATAAATAGAAAAGTGAGTAATGAACCAGAAGATATAAAAAACGATGATAAGAAGCAACTATTTGACAGACTTTTAAGTGATGAAATAGCTCAAAAATTTGCAACAACTACGAGTAGGAAAGAAAAACGGTTTATAACAAACTTAATTGATAAAAAGAAATTCAAAAACTTAAAAGTTTCTACCAATCTCCTTATAGTGTGTCTTCGAAACAGATTGAAGAAACATCAGCACCATAAATGTTTCGGAATTGATACAATTTGTTTATGAAGATGATATTAATAGTAGTATTACTCCCGACAAGAAACAATATAAGAAAAAACATGGAATCGTTAAACAACAACGATATCTATTAGATTCAATGAAAAACTTGCATAATAAATTTTTATCAGAACATAGTAACATTAAAACCAGTTACACCACCTTTACAAGACTAAGACCATTCTAGGTTTCTCTTCCAGTTGATGATCGGGATATGTGTGCCTGTACATTACACACAAATTTTAATTTATTGATAACATTACTTCATAAGAATAAAATACTCGATATAAAAAATGATATAATAGAAATTAATATATATAATGATAATACCTTATCATTGGTCTAACCTGATTTCTCATCAATAAGTAAGACTTTATCATTAGAGAAATTATGGTTCTCATTTGAGTGACCTAAAAAGTTGATATATGCGTTGTTTTATGAATAAATAATGAGACTCTTTGATTAATATGTGTTTTTTTTATTACCCAATACACCCAAATACTAAAATATATAAAAAATAAAAAAAATGTTCAAACATGAAATCGTTACTTTTTTGGCCCCAAATTTGAAAACGACCCAAAAAAGAAGTTCAGATTGTTAACGTTTGGTACTCTATATACACAGACAACGATTATTTTATAGTCAGTCAGCTCAATAGCGCAACATTCAAATAAGCCAAGCGATGACATATTTGATATTTTTGGTAATTCTGTACTTTTTAAATCATTTTTGACAAGTATACACGCTCCTCCTCTTCTTTGTTCCTCTCTTGAGTAATGAGCAACCAATGTGTAATTCGGTACAAATAATTGACTTTGGTATCCTTCTTTCATAAAGTGTTCCGTGATACACAAAACGTCCACACTTTTATTTTTATCTGCTAACTCATTTAAGCATGTGTGGGGGACATTTTGCAGTTCTCATAACAGTTACCACGATAATAGTATAAATTTCTCTGTAGGTTATTTATCCTTACTTGATTATAAAGGTAAACAACTATAGCGTCGTGTCAACCACAGACTAAAGACTTTAGTCTTTGATCTTTATGAAATGTATGGGAATCAAGGACAAATTCTTGAATCTACAAATGTTCTATTACATAAACGTTTAATGCTACTTTCCTAGATATTTTCATCCATATCAGAGTGTGCGATTGATGTAAAAACTAGTGAATTTGCAATATGTGATGTTTGTTTACAAAATTAATCAAGTAAGGATCAATACCCTATACTGTTGTGATTTTATAAAATTTACTAACCTGCCTGACAGCTTGATAAATCTTCTCTTCATGCGAATCCATCTCAACGAACGAGCGAACCTGTAAATAAAAAGGTTAATCATGATTCAATATTACATTTTGTAACTAAATATTAGAATTCATCATCATCATCATAACAGCCCATTAATATCCCACTCCAGGGACGGGCCTCTTTCCATGACAAAGGGATACTTTGCCTACTAATACCACGCTGGCCATAGGGATTGGTATAGGGTTTAATTTTAAGTTTTCTTTCTTTTTATTTCGTAAAGATAATATTCACGGAGATCCCTTTGGTCGGTTTTTACGACACCCATGGGATGAGATGGGGTGGTGACGTATTGTATTCCTACTGCGTCACCACAGGAGAATATTCTCGGAGCATACCTCAACAAGACTTAATACTTAGCTTAAAGACGATGAATATTACATACCTGCGCCAAATTAACACTCTCCCTGTATCCGAGTGCGACAATTTCATCGAAAGCAAACAGAAGATTGAACGCTTGATTCAGTACTTCAGCTTCTGTCAACTGAGTGCAGTATTCAGGGACCTAGACAAAAACAATATTTTATTATATTATCATTCATCAATAAATAAAAAGATGATTGTGTTGTGAATGTTAAAGATGGTATGCAGGTTTGGATGGATGGATAATACATGGCATTAATCTCTGCCTACATCATAAAAAAAATAAAAAATAATAATCATTTATTAACACAAAAGGTAATAGGTACATTATTAAGGCCTACGCAGACCGGGACGGCATGGCAAGGGATTTTAATTTTTACTAATGGACATTCAACCGTACTGTTACAGAAATACTCGTAATTTATGTCGTTTTTCTGTAACAGTACGGTTGAATATCCATTAGTAAAAATTAAAATCCCTTGCCATGCCGTCCCGGTCTGCGTAGGCCTTTAATATCCAGCAGCCCCACACTAGGCAAGCCTGTCCTGTGGGTGCCAATTACGATTAACAATATGAATATCAGACTGCTCGGATGACATAAGAATGAAAGTATGTAATACAAATTGTTTTAATCTACTTTACTACTACACATTTAACATAGTAAAAGTGTGTGAGTTTATGTATGTATGTGTGTTTATGTATGTATGTTACCTGTATTATTTATTTCTAAAAACACTTTAAGCTTATCATGTAACAATTTTATTGAAAGATAAGCTAAATGTATTTCCAGTGTAAAAATGAATGTTGATTGTATAAAGAATTGTAGTTTCATTAAAATATCACTGTATTTTAATCAAATATATCTAAACTATAATAATGATCAACCAACTTTAACATAAATTTAATATAGTATCCTTTTCTTATTACTTAATGGAATAACTTATTTAAAAATAAATTAAAAACAGAAGCAGGATAAAACCATACATTTTTGAAAATTTAAATACCTATATTTGAATGAGTATTCACTAAAAAAAAGTACACATAGTTAAGCAATACAAAAT
The DNA here is from genome assembly GCA_905475405.1 of Schrankia costaestrigalis. Classification (NCBI taxonomy): domain Eukaryota; kingdom Metazoa; phylum Arthropoda; class Insecta; order Lepidoptera; family Erebidae; genus Schrankia; species Schrankia costaestrigalis. The sequence continues at coordinate 4,895,979 of FR997852.1, read as the reverse complement.
TGAAATAAATAAATATATAAATAAATGATTGTCCTAAAAAATTTACACAATACATAATAGTGTATTGTGCTTTGTCCCAATCTAAACAGTCATCATCATCAGTTCAGCCAATCTGCGTCCACTGCTGGACATAGACCTCCTTCGAGAATTGCAACCTTGTGCAGTCCTGTGCCTCCCTCATCCATCAGATGAAACAGTAAACTAAACAGTAATTAATTTTAATTTCTAATAAGATTTCCCATTATTTTATCTAGGAACATCTAAGCCAAATTTTTTAATTTAATTTATTTATTTATCTCCACAAATTACATATATTATTGTAGTTCTTATAATCAATTTGCTGAAATTTTACATATATAAAAAAACAAATGTGTTTGGTATGTATACTGGTTTACTTCAATTATCTGCATCATAGGAAGGCTGTAGTGCGATATTAAGGAAAGTATGCAAGAACAAAATATTGAATTGGTATAACATGCACCAATATCAAAATGTATTACATCATGGAAATGTTTGTTTTTAAATATTCTATGAGATGAAATGAGGCCACCAGAACCAGAGTGGCCCAGACCCAAAATACAATTATGTGGATATCTGCCAAAAGAGTTTATGCGAAATTTTAAGTTAATATAACTTAAAAAAAATATATGGACAGTATGTTTGATATTTGTAAATATATGATGTAGTTATTGATAAAATTTAGGTAAACTATTAAAACAATCGGTATTTCACTTATTCGCCATTTTATTTGGACATGGGTCACTATGGCATTTAGCATTTATAATAAATTTAAAAATAGTGTTGTGGGTTGGGCCACTAGGTATGAAACTTATAACCTTTTCTCTTGATTTAAATGCAAGTTGCCATTTTTAAACTTAAATAGGATAAATTAAAATTAAAACGAACTTATTTACTGTGTAATTTTTATTAAATTAATGTTTTATGTATATTTTTTTTTCTTAGTTTAATTTTAACTTAAGGCTATATTCATTTTAGCTTATTTATAAACACTTAGCGCGTCTTAGGACAATCTGGTTTGGTTATTTATTTATTAAATTAGTTTAGTTTAGCCTTTAAAAATAAAAACTAACATTTAATTTACGTTAGCAAAACCATACATTGAATAACACGTAAACACTGCACTTAGACAACTAGTTTCGTCAATCGTTTACAATGCTATTAATACTTATACTAGACTATTTTTGAATGCCAGAACATTGTAATAAACTAAATAAATAGGGCTTCTAATGATAACATCGCACTTTTGGTAATTTTTAGGTTTACATACAAAATAATGGATAAAAAGTGCCAATAATCGAATGCAAATATTAAAGCTTTTATTAGCCAAACTATTAGAGTGAGTAATAAAAGTTTTTCTTTTCTATGACTCATTCACTTGATTTTTTTGGAAAATTGGCTCAATATCAATTAATTAGACCGACGTAGTTAATGTTTCGAAGGATATCAGAATCTAACATAATATAAGACTAGCGTGTCAGGATCCTATACCAACACAGCTTAGAAGATAAATAAACGATTTCTGTGACGAGGTAAGTTCATGGCTGCTAAGCAGACGTCTCAACTCAATTCATTTCATTAATTTATTGACTTCAATTTTATTCTACTTAATCTAAGTTTACACAGTTAAAATTTACTAAACTTTTCCAACGCTGTCTAGGTAGTAAAGAAGAAGGAATACTTACTACAAACTCTGTTACCTACTGCACTTTTCAGACGTCAGTTTCCATTTTACAACAATTTACAAATGTTTACATTTTGTCTCGTATTAAATAAAGCAATTGTGAATAAAAACAAATCTTTGTTAGCATAAACATGAGAGTTTGCATTCGTTTACATGTAGGTATTTATTTACAAGAAAAGAGTATGTAAATACATAGCTCTCCTAGTTTGGCAGTCAGTTAGTCAGACGAAGAATCACTAATTGCACCATCTAGCTCGTTTCCCGCGTTGGAAGAGACATTAAGTTGTTGATAAAAAGGGTGATAGATAGGAGGAACATAGTCTAAAAGGCAAAGAAGATCTTTTTTCTTTTCATGGCTGATTTTTCGTCCCTCTGGAAATAAAACTTCTAGATCTAGGTCTTTTGTATTTAGAGATGACCTCTTGCTAAAATTAACCTCCATGAATATAACCTCTGGCTCGTTGGAATATTTAAAGTACATAGAGAATGGATGGTTTTTACAATAAGAAATCCATTGTATTTTAAACCATTCCACTTTGTTTCGATCTACGTCGATCTTTCTGTTAGTAATATTAGACTCTAAGGATTTGGTTGAAATAAAGTTCTGTCGTTGCATTTCCACGATTTTAAAAGGTTGTTTTTTATTTGCGGCTAATATAACTTTGTGCCAATGTTTGGGCACGTATATTTCAGGAAAATATTTTTTTTGTTTTTCCACCAAGCCAAAAGCCCGATCGCACGAGGAAAATGAATGCCCGCTAACTGTAAATTTGTGGTCTATATTTTCTACTCTATATTCAGGACTTGAAACTATGTGCATACATAAAGATGCCATTTTTATGTTGCGGTTTTGCCCGCCACATTGGTCAGAGTACATAATAAGCCTTGTTGTATGTACATGCTCTTTTATAAATAATAGTAGGCATGAACCTATTTCTTGTGGCCCCCTTGATGCTGTAGATTCATCCCAGACAAACATGTACATTTCGTTTGTACTGGCATTGTGAATCCCTAAACAGTATGTCCACAACTGACGCTTGTAGTAGCAAATACCAGTAGACACTACTGGTGTAGGGAGAGTCTTCATTAGATCAAATATTATAACGGTGGTATCATTATCCTCCTTGGCATGTTGCATATCGAGCTTTAAGTTTTGCATCGCAGATTCAGCTTTTTGCAAATGCAATTCTTTGGCCGCAGTAAGCTCATTTTTTTTAGAAGTCTCGTTGGATTCGCAAGCGTTAATTTTTATTTTAAAATTATCACATCGCTTACACGAATCTGTTATTGGAGCATGAAAAGTAAGGTTGAAATTTTCGTTAAATATTTTCTCGAATATATATTTCGACACAGGTCCTTCAACCTTACTTTTGTATTCGGAATACATAATTGCTAAATTTAAATGAGGAGCTAAGTACTGTCGTGTTTCACTTTTATGCCTCGTATAGTGCGAATCATATTTAGGAAAAGTATTTATAAAATTCTTCACTTCGTCTACTTTTCCTTCTGAGGTTTTATTTGATGGAATGTGGGTACCTCTTTTATCTATAGGGGCGGGATTGCCAAGAGGCTTATTTTTTAAAAGCCTTGTAAGGCGTCCGTCCGATACTTGAAAAACTTGTTTGAAAAATGTTTTACATACACGAATATGTTCTCCACTCGCCTCTGGTAGGTGATACATACGAGAAAATTCTCTGGGCTTCGAAGTGATGTTTTCAGCTGCCCTATCCGATGTGATATCTCTTACTCTCACATAAGACCTTGCTTTTATGGCGACATGTATGAGTGAATATAGGTATGCACTTTGCAAATCAAAATTTGCTAGGCTATAAAAATTTGAGAAAAGTTGCTTTTGTCTGTCACGTACAATTTTCTCATGGCATTTTTGATTACAGCTGCATTGAAGATCTATATCTATTTGTTTAGCGGGAATAAGAACGCCTTTTGTATTTACATATGCCTCACCTCTAGCTCGTTTATGTTTTCTCACATTTTTTTTCCACAAATGTTCTTTACGCATACGCTTTCTTGTAGTTTTGTTTGTGAAAACGAATGACTCATCATCATTTCCATTATCTCTAATGTCTTCTTCAGACGAGTCACCATAAACGGCTTGTAAACTAAATGCTGAGCAGCTGTTGCTCTGTTCTGGGACATACTCAGAACCCGAACCCTCACAGAGCTCCACCGGAGTCAATCCATAAATATCTGCAAAATAAACGTAATAGCTAAATATAATTATCATAAATTTGTAATTAATAAAAAACCGACTCCAACTAGAAACTTTATAATAATTAAACCTTATACAAATTCATCTGGCCAGCGTGGTATTAGTAGGCTAAGTATCCCTCCGTTACGGAAGGAGGCCCCCGTCCCTTCAGTGGGACATGAATTGGCTGCTATGATGATGATGACCAAGAACTAAACCACTGTTTAGTAAGAAATTTTATCATATCATACATTTTATCATATCATATCAAAACAGGTTTCTATTTTGTTATGATATAATAAAATTTATCATATGATAACATTTCTATGAGACTAATCTGAATGTATGGTTTGTCATTGACTGAGTTACGAAGTTCCAAACATGAAAAAAATACAGACGGATTGAGAACCTCCTCTTCATTTGGAGTCGAAAAAAAGAAAATCTTAGTCACAGGAATTTGATGAGGATAAACTACAAAGTAACACATAGTAAATTACATACTTATCATATCTTTGTAGTCTGTAATGGCCTATTATATAATTTATAATCTTAAGATCATATAGTTAGCTTTATACCCGTCTGTAACGCCCCTACATTTAAAAACTCATTAAGTATCAAAGTATTTTTCAAATTAACTATCCAAGATCCGCGAAAAACTTCATACATTGTTTTACTACGAAACTCTAGAAAGATAAACTTACCATTTAAGTCCACTTCAATGAAGTCAATAGCTTCATTCTTGACACTCATTGCAACTCCAAGAAGGTCTATCCTATCCTAAACAAAAATACTATAAATTATGGTAATTTATAAGTTTGAATTAGTTGCCGCCAAAAAACATGAAAATATTGACTAATAAATTGGTATTCTTACCTTTAAACTTATTGCAGTACTGCAAACTTATTGCACGCTTTCGTAAAATAATGAAAAAATTATACACACTTATTTCTAAAAAACACTATTTAGTTAATAAAAAGTACAAAATAAAAATAATCTCTACTCGTAAAAACATAAGTTTCAAAGCCAGAGTAACTCATGTCACATGAGCCAAAATGGCGCCGAAAACCATAGTGACCCAAGTGATCTGGGTCACTGTGCTCTATCGCTATTACTTTAAAATTCGAAATGGCAAAACTCTTTTTTATAACGCCATCTATGATTTTATTTTAAAATTAACTTAAAATCATTTCGAGTATAAACTTAGGGGTTTTAAGGGGACATTGTCGTGCCTAACTAAAAAAATCACAAATTGTGGTCTGGGCCGCTCTGGTTCTGGTGGCCTGAAATGAAAGAACTATGAGATTGTAACTTAGTTACTTTTTATATAAGTTCAGTTATTCCAATAAGAATCAAAGAATCAAGAATCAATTTCGTTTATTCAGTTTAGGCACACAAGGAGCACATATGAATGTCAAAATTTTACAGTTTTATTAAATCTAAATTAAAATAAATATAATAAATAAATCATTTGAAAATGATTCTTTCGCTGGTTCGGTAAGTTGAATCTACTGAGAAGAGACCAGCAAGAAACTCAGGTAGATTATCGTTAACCTTTGTTTTTTATTGTTTTACATCATTTAACAAATTTGTGCTAGAGCAAGAGATTAGGATGACCACGCATTTTTATCTTTAAGGTAATCGTCTACTTCATAATAACCCTTTTTCATCAAATTTCTTTTCACTTCCATTTTAAACTTATTAAGTGGCAAGTCAGCTAAATCCTGAGGGATTTTATTAAATATTTTTATACATTTGCCTACAAACGAATTACTAACTTTATGAAGCCTGAGTTTTGGCACTGCTAGTTTACTTTTATTTCTCGTGTTATATTTGTGTATGTCAGATTTTTTTTCGAAGAGTTCTAAGTTCTTCCGTACATATAAGATGTTGTCGTAAATGTATTGAGAAGCAACTGTTAAAATATTAATGTCTTTAAATAATTCTTTCAGCGAGTCACGTGGTCCGAGGCCATAGATTGCTCGTATAGCTCGTTTCTGTAATATGAATATGGTCTCAATATCGGCAGCCGAGCCCCATAGCAGCAGACCATATGACATAACGCTATGAAAGTAGGAAAAATAAACCAGTCGTGCCGTTTCTATATCAGTTAGTGACCTTATCTTTCTGACCGCATAGGCAGCTGAGCTAAGTCTTCCTGCTAAGGCTGTGATATGAGAACCCCATTGCAGTTTACTATCTAACGTTATTCCCAGAAAAACTGTGGTATTGACTATATCTACAGACTCATTATTCATTATAATATGATTATCTATCTGTCTTACATTGGGCATAGTAAATTTTAAACATTTTGTTTTATTCGCATTGAGCAGCAAGTTGTTACTTGTGAACCAATGCAAAATTTCAGAAAGGGTATTATTTACATCGTCAAGTACTACTTTTTGTCTGTCAGTTTTAAATATTAATGATGTGTCATCCGCAAATAATACTATCTCACAAAGATTCTCAATGAAGTAAGGAAGATCATTTACATATATCAGGAATAAAAGGGGTCCTAATATCGAGCCCTGAGGTACGCCCATGACTAATGGTGCGCCAAAAGAGTCGGTGCCATTTACGTTAACTTTTTGTATTCTGCCAGTGAGGTAAGACTCAAGTAAGCTAAGGGAGCTGTTTGAAACACCATAATAACCTAATTTTAATAACAAAGTCTCATGATCAACACAATCGAAAGCCTTTGAAAGATCACAAAATATACCAAAGGCGTCCTGTTTATCCTCCCATGCATCAAAAATATGTTTCACAAGTGCAACCCCTGCATCTGTCGTGCTTCTGCCTTTGGTGAAACCAAACTGTTTGTTATGAAGTAACTTATTTTCTGTAAAATGTGAAAGCAGTTGATTACATATAATTTTTTCAAAAATTTTACTGAGAGCTGGAAGTATGGAAATTGGCCGAAAATTTGAAGGATCACTTTTTTCCCCTGCTTTAAATAACGGAATGATTTTACTGAACTTCATAAGATTAGGAAACTGTTTTTCATCTATACATTTATTGAATATTAATGCAAGATAAGGCGCAATAACGGGCATTATTGATTTTAATATGTTAGTTGAAATGCCCCAGAGATCCTCAGTGTTTTTTATATTCAGTTGCATAAAAGTTTTAAATATAATTCCAGAGTCAATGTACTGAAAATCAAAGTTAGAACTACATTTATCAACACAAGATCTAAGTAGAGAATCGGCTACCACCTTTGAAGAATTCAATTTACTTGTAGTGGTAATTGGAACACTCGTGAAAAAAGATTCAAATGCATGGGCCACGGCAGAATCCGTACTAATGCGTTGATCATCTATTTTTAACTCGAAAGATCGATCACGTGACCTTGTTTTACAGGTTTCTTTGTTAATAACATTCCATGTTGCCTTAATTTTACTATCAGCTTTTTCTATTTTAGCCCGAATGTAATTAGATTTCGCTATAGAACAAACTTTCTTAAACAGTTTTGAGTATTTTTTAATATGTTCAATCACATGTGGCTCATTAGCAGATGCCTTTGTCTCATATAATTCATATAATTTCTTTCTACTTTTATAAATTCCAGATGTAGCCCAATCACTAAATTTAATTTTGGATTCATTAACGTTTATTGTTCTTTTAGTAAAAATGTTATTAAATTCGTATTTGATAACTCCGAATAAATCTCTGTAAAGATCATTCGCATTTTCATAATTATTTAACTCTAAAAGAGGTACTTTTTCCATAATGTTTACTTTAAATTTATCTAACCGATATGTTGTGATTGGTCTACATACAATATTTTTAGTTAATGGAACATGTTGGTGCTCAAATCTAGCTAGCTGGCCCTTATGATCTGAATTTATGAATTTAATTATAGATTTCTCATTTACATCACTGTTAGAAAAAATATTATCTATGCAAGTAGCTGTAGTGGATGTGGTGCGAGTTGGTTCAGTGAAAAGATTATGTAAGTTAAAAGATTTAAAAAGATTAAGGAACCTTAACGCGTTCTGGGTATTTTCTAAAATATTAACGTTAAAATCACCACATACAACTACCGTCTTATTACATTTACATACCTTTTTTAAGGTTTCTTCCATAATAGACTCAAACTGGTGGTAATCTCCAGAAGGAGGTCTATAGACGCTTATAATAATATATTGCTCAAGCTCTGCACATGATAGTTCAATAATTCGCTCACTAGAGAGTGCTACTACATCTTTCCTATCTTTCGATTTTAACCTGTCATTTATTAAAATTAGTGACCCACCTCTTATAGCGGATTCTCTAGTAAACGAACTAATAACTTTATAATTATCTATACTAACTAATAGTTCATGTCTTTTTATCCAGTGTTCAGTTAAACAAAGCACGTGAATGTGTTTTTCATTTAAATATAATTCTAATTCTAACTCTTTGCCAGAAAAACCTTGAATATTCTGATGAATAATATTCATGAACGTAGACTTTTCCTTTGTCTTTGAATTTAATTTGCTAGAGGTTTCCTCTATTGTCCTAGAATTAAATTTAAATGATTGACATCCTTTCTTGGAACAGATTCCAAGGTGACAAGGCAAACATTGACATTTTTCTGCTCAATAAAAGCAAGTTGGTTAGCCAAATTCTTGGCTGAGTTTCTAATATAAAAAGATAGCGAAGATGCTATTTGTTTCTTAAAATATCTATTCAAATAGAATTTGTCTGCTGTTAATAACAATTTATTTTCTAAATGTATGTTTATGTCAATAAGATGAAATTTATTTTGATTATAAAATGTCAATGTATGTAATAATTGATTGAGCTTATATCTAAGGTTGTTTTCTGCCTGTGACAAGCTACGGCTATAAGGGAGTGTAAATAAAATTATATTTTTAACATCTATTAAGCTAAGCAATTCAAAACAATGCATAATTGCATTTCTGTCTGTATTTCCCCTGTCTCCAACTAAAATTATAATTGTATTATTGCTGTTCAAACTATAATTCTTAATTTTTTTAATAATGTTACAGTAAGTTAGTCCCGGCATACAATAATTAGTAACATCTTGCTCTAAATATGAACCTAGTAACTGACCCATTGACTTCCCCAATTCATCACAAAACATCACTATTTTAGATTTGACATTATTTTGTTCGTTATTTTGTTCGAAGAAGTAAGATATATCTTTATTCTTTTTACCAAACAATCAGGTGAAACCTTGTAAATGAAATAAAAGCATAGTAAAATACTGCAATACATATTTACTTATTTGTTTGTATATTGTGTATAAAAATGTTTGGTGTCAGTGATGTCATAAAAGGGGCCAGTCAGAATAACAGCGCTGCAGCTATCATCGTTGCAGCATCATGCTGAGACTGGTTTACACCTCATGTCACTTTTTATTATGTTTAGTTGTAATTTTAATATTAATTATTGTATTGTGCAGTGAGGTGCAAAATAAATATTTTTTCTTACTTTCTTTCTATAATATTATGTTAGTTTTAGATATGAATTATTTAAAACATATTGTAGCATAAGGGATAATTTTACTTACCACTCTACTGAAAAGCCTTAAAGTCTCCAAGTCCTCAAGAATATTACTAGCTTTTGTAGTTATCAGCAGCATATAAAGCTTGTCTAAAGGTTGATAGACATATCTGCAATTTCAAAGTATTATTAGTATCACTTATCATCCCATCTCATCCCAGGGGTGTCGTAAAAACCGACTAAGGGACTATCCGTGAATATTAGCTTTACAAAATAAAAAGGAAAACTTGAAATTAAACCCTATACCAATCTGTCTGGCCAGCGTGGTATTAGTAGGCCAAGTATCCCTCCATACGGGAGAAGGTCAGTCCCTGCAGTAGGACATTAATGGGCTGTTATAATGATGATGATTAGTATCACTTGTAACTTTATTTAATTTGTTGTCAAGAATGTAAGTATTTATTTCTATTTTAAACGATATTAACCTGACAGATTCCGTTTCCACGAAGGTGTGCTGCCGGCCACCAGTCATAAGCTTGGGAAAAGCAGCAAGGAGGCCCTCGATACGTGCTTTCGTCATCTCGACAAACTGACGAGACACCAATGCTGGAACGTTACATTTTTAAGTCATTATTATATTTTAGAAACAATATACTGGGTATAAATAATCAAAAACTAAGTCAGATAGATACCTTTCCCAGATTTCGTGCATACTGTTGCCGCTATCAGCACCTAAAACAGAATAAACAATACTGAAAACTACAAACATAAGCCGCACTACAATATTGGTTTTCCTAAAGAAACTATACATTTCCGTAATAGATTTATCGGTTTATATTTTGTATATTTATAAAACTTATCTTTTAAGGCTGATTACCATTTCGAATTCACTATTATTTCTTAAAATTTCATAAAAATCACACACAAACTGAAAACTGACAGCTCACACTGAGATGACGTGTGTAATTTTTTTTTTAATAATGTTACCAGGAGGCACATGCACGATTACACACTACAATTTTCTCCGCGTCGAATAGATTATTTAGTTTTGTTACGGCAGTATAAGAAATCCGTTGCTTTTCTCAAAAAGATGATCTAACTGAAAGAAAAATATTTGTCAAAAGTAAGCAAAGCACATTGGGGTTATTGTTCGTTTTTTCCGTAATTTTGTACGTGTAACATAAGTTTCAACCACAAATCAGCATCTCTAATTAAAGTGTTATCGTACTTCGTTTTAATGATGCAGATATTTGATTGATTTAGTGTTTTAGTTCTATGGAATACACTTGCATACCACCGAAGCCAAATAACAGTGGTAAGTCTAGAATTTTTTTTATTATTTTGTATTTGTATTTAGATGTAGTGGTTGAAGTCACATGCTCTACATACCGTTTACGTTTTATATTATTGCTAGACATTAGATTAGCATACAATGAAATTTTACTTTACGCCTGATCTCTTCATTCAATATTGTTCACTGTTATTAAATTTGAATAGGTGATTATTACCGTGGTATACTACAGATGGCTGTGTAATAAACATCTGTGCGTTGTCAAATTTATTAGTTGTTTGTTTGTAGTGTTTAAGATTTCATTGTTATGGAAGACACATATCTATTAGATAGTGAAAATGAGGTATTTAATTATTATAATATTTTCTTAAAACTACAGTAGTATATAATTTTTATTATAGATTTATATTACTTGGTATTTACAAGGCTTGCTTTAATTTTTTATTTATTTTTAATATGTGGGCAACAGACTAATAACAAAAACCTATTTACAATCACTCTTAAGTGTACAAAATTATTACAATTACAAATAACTGAAGGACCTTATTTAGTCCACAGTTGAGAAGTATGTGTAGTCATGAAGAGATGTGATGCGTGCCGTGTCCGTTCAGAACGGAAGTGGGAGGAGAAGACAGAGTTGTCCGAGGACAGAGACCCGCTCATAAACTCCCCAGTGGTCTCTGAGGAGGAATCATTCAATAGCCCAAATTTAGTAAGAGCAAACTCATTATGTTACAAGTAGTTAGCTATTTTATTTGTACGTGCACAGTTTCCGTTTTGTGCACTAATTTATGTTGGATTTTATTTTGTCTTGTCACTCAAGTTTATTATCTTCTATGTTATGACTGTAGATAGCTCTTAATGGCACATTAATTAATGTTGTTATTGCATTCTTATTATTTATATGTGTTACAATTTGTGATAGTACTAGACCACTAATAATAATAGTGATGAGTACATATTTTATTTGAGCGAGTAGGATTTTATGTTACTTGATTTTATCTGCAGTTTCACATAATAAATGTTGTGGCTGCTTGCTATGATGTTTATAGCCTATGTGGTATGCTGATGCATAAGCTGTGCTATGCATCTGAATATATACTTAGCTATATTGACTATTTTAAGTATCCTTATTCCAATATTTATTAACATTGACTGTGTAGACAAAATAAATAAACAATGTAGGATAAATTTACTCCCATCAATATGCTACCACCCATTTAATGTAGAAACGGAGTTAACAGCAGTGTAAATCTTGTCTAATTTTGTCCCCACTATCATCATTGCAACAGGCCATAAATGTCCCAGTTCAATAATGAGCTCCTTTTAGAGATGAAAGGAAAAATGATCTACTTTAAAGGCCTGATACATCATAGAGAAAAATAACTATTTTGAGATAAAGTTGCATGAGGTTAAAACTGAATTTTACAAAAATATTGGATTGCCCAGTTTAAGGCAGAGAGTTGGTGACATTTTGTAGTTCTAGACCATCACCACACAAATATATTATACTAACTGTATAAAATGTCAAATTGTGTCTCGTATGTTACTATACCCTTTCCACTATATTTAACGACATTTGACAGGTTGACGTTAGTGACGTTCAGCAGAATCTCGAATGTAATGCCATCCGATTGTAAGCGATTTCGCGATTTTTCGATTTTTCAAATTACTTTATTTTACACATTTGGATCCTTACATCAACTTACATTATTATTTTATTACTGTTTCTTTCTTTATCTATGTTAAGAGAATTAGCCTATAGCTTAATATTATAAAATTATAGTTAGCTTAAGTATTATTTAAAATACATAATTTATCGTGACATATTCGCGGGTTATAGCTAATCTAAAAAATCATATTACATTTTATAAACGTATTATGAAGAGTTCAGGTTTATTCATAGCATTTATTTCTACCGATTACCTATTTGTAATTTGTTTCATAATGGTGGTAATCGTTATGAGTGTCCATCACTAAGTAACCATGGTAACTGAAAAAAACATGAATACGTCTATGAAATACAATATTATTTGTTTGAAAAATAAGCAGAAGTATTACGAAACTTCATGGACGTGAACTGTCAAAAAGCTAAACTTACGCTGGAAGGGGTATAGGAGACTTATTTAGTGCTAGACAATCATGTCAGTAACCATATCATAATAACCATAAACTACATTATCATCATCATAACAGCGCAGTAAAACTTTACTTCCACACATTGTGGAATTTACTTCTATTTATACAAATGATGCTTTATAATAAAGTGGCGTTTTACGGCCACCTCGGGGTAAGGGAGTGACAGTAGATATTCATAGGCTTCTTCTACACAGGCCCTAGGCATTACGATTATATGACAATGGGCATAGAAACAATAAAAAAAGGTTGACATAAAAAGTATCATTGTCACGCCTGTCGAATACTTGTTATTCGTTATCATAAAATGTAAACAAAAGAAAAAATCTGTGGTCATTAACAACTGATAAAAACCTTTACAAGATTAAAAAACTAGATAGTGTTGAAGCGACCATTTTAACATGAATCACGTTTGTATAAAATTATTTATTTTACGTCATGAAATGTGACAGCTCTTGTTATGTTGGTTCAATTTCCCGCCTTCCGAGATCAGTGAACATACAGTAAAAACCAGACAATGCCAGTCTCTATCATGCATTCTATGAAACCGCTAGTGTTGACATTAAAAAAAATACAATTTTCGCGGGCAAATGAATGAAATTTAGTGATAAAAGTGTTGTGCCGAAAATGAAAAAGAAAATTAATATTACGATAACTCCGAAAAAGGTTGGATATAAAAAACAAATTGTATTTTTTTGTAGTAATTTTTAGCAATTAGTATTTTCACAACTATTTAATTAATTTGATTCCTTTGAGATATATACACGATACTTTTTCATTAATTTGTCTATTCATACTATCTATTTATTAGTAAATGCTCATTACCGTGAACGAGATAATTTGAAGTGTTTAAATAGAGGCCTTATCACATTTTTATTAAAAAAAATTATGACGATAAACTATGTTGATAGAAAAATACATAGATGCTAACTATCTTTATGCTGGCGAAATGAGGATAAAAAATGTCAATAAGTTTATTTAATTACGCCATTATTCCAGTAGTAATAGCTTCATGGGCTTCGTTGGCTATCCCATGAAGGACAATTATTATGTGTTTATCATAACAGTCCATTAATGTCCCACTGCAGGGACGGGCCTCCTCCAGTGACGGAGGGATACTTGGGCTACTAATACCACGCTGGCCAAACGGATTGGTATAGGGTTTAATTTTAATTTTCTTCTTTTTATTACGTAAAGATAAATAATATTTACGGATAGTCCCTTAGTCGGTTTTTACGACACCCGTGGGATGAGATGGGGTGGTGACACACTGTATTCTTACTCCGTCACCACACGGAGATTATTTGTGTGATCCACAAATAATTGTCGTGAGCCTGGATTCACTTCGTATTCTTTGTGTTTTCGCGTTACAAGGTCTCTTCTTTAGGTCGACCTATGATTTTTTTAAAGTAAAAGCTATGTCGTGGTTTACATGTTTTATATTATAAAAAAGCTAAAAGATAGCCTATGCCCGGCTGAAGAGTAGTTTATCTTCTGTGATATTCTCTCTGCTCCGCCAGACTGCGTTTTTCTTCGAGAGATGGTCAGACTGCGTTACTTGGAATAATTGACAACGTTCTTATGGTCAGCAATGTATAGCATAATTATTTTGTCGTACGCCGTCATGCTAAAATGCGCGTAACACGTTTTATTGTTAATTACGTTTGGTCATTTGAATTTATAACGAGGTTTACGTTTAAAATTATGTCTAAAACATAAGTAAACCGCTGTTTTACATTTTGTGAATTAGATTTTTGCTTTATGTTGTATTTGTTGAGATTTGTTTTGTAACATGGACAGGTAGTTGACTGTACTTAAGTAACATCTCACCTCATGGCCATCCACAAATGATTCGTATATGAAGAAAACACCGCAATGCTTTGCTAGATCACTAGAGCGGGAGCTGTATATTTAAAATCGAGAAGGAAATGTGTGAAATATATCGTCTAACTCTCTGACGCAGCTGTCACCTTCTTTGCGTCCATGTGATACTGGACCAAGAATTTAGAAAGTTATACCTAAATCATTAGAAGTCGTGGAAGGTGGCAACGTTCACCACCCACCGCCACTTTAACCGGGCAATCCTGAGCGCTATGTCGATGTCATGTCGGTCACTTTGGTTCTCCTGCATTAGACTATAATTCTATTCAATTCCTTAAATTTGCTCTGTTATTAAGCAGCTGTCTCTCTCATATAAAAAAAATAGAAGCTTGTCTATATAAATGTAATCGTCTGTGTAACTCTTTTTAGGCTTAATCCATGCCAAAAATTTCATTTTATTATTTTCTCACTTATTTTTAACACTTATTTCCGTTATTTACGTCCGTTGAATACGGTGTAAAAATAAAATAAAGGAATTATGTATCGTGTTTGCCATCAGTCCTTGTGTGTTAATTTATTCTTAGTATATTTGCATAATAATATATATTGTGACGTTTTAGTTTTTGAATAAGTTGCAATGCGGTGTCACAACCTTGCTAAGTGACGTTTAGTTTAAATTAATTGTGCCTGTTTTCATTACGTTCGTGTGTTGACGATCTTTGTACATAGGGTATCATTATCAGTCCCCAATCCCGGGATCATTCCGGAGGAATTTGTAAAAGGTTACTAGGAATAACTACTTGATAGTCAATATTTTTTTCTATGGAAGGAAACCTTTCCTTTCTGCAGACAATAATTTTATTCAATTCGTTTTCGTATTACATGGGCCGGCTGATAAGTTATATATCTAACATAGAAAGAAAAGACATAGGAAGCTAATATTTTTTCAGTATTTAATATAGTTCTCTGCAACTGTAATACACTTATTACATTTGTAAATAAAAGACATTAAACCGTCAAAAAAATATTTCTTGGATTGGTCGTCAAAAATGGCCATCCAAAGCGCCCTTCATTTCCTCATTGGTCAAAAATCTCTCCCCATTTATGCTTTGCTTTAAATTTCTTAATAGGAAACAGACCTCGCATAGAAAGCTCTGTGAATAGCTGCATTTTCGTGCAAAATTAAAAATCCTTTACCAAGTTTGCCCCTACATTTTTCTTTTATTGCTTCTTGCAGTTGGTCAAGTAAACTAGGCTAGTAAGCGGCATTTATCATTGTATTTTTTGGTAGGCAAATTATAAAAATAATCCATTCCACATCCCAAAAAAATTGATCCATAAGGTGCCTGCTGACGTCCAAACTCTAAACTTGCGCGGTGGCTTCTCACATGTATATTTCCATTCCACTAACTCCTGTTTGTTTTCCGGGTCCCATTGGCAAATACAGATAACATTGCTGGTTACTAATCGGGAGATAGTTTTTCTTCTTGGTCTTTTACCGGGTCCAAAAATGCCTCACAACATTCGACTCGTTGTTTGACAAAGGACGCCTGAATTCTGGGTACACATTGGGCGCTCACCTTTGACATCCCTTAATAATGGTAATACGTCTCTAAAATCTATACATATAATAAAACTGTAGAAAAGTCGTTTTTGTACATTAAAAAGAAATAAAAAAAAAATAGCCAGGGTGTTAAAGGACAACCGACAGAACCCATTTCCGGCATTTTTAGAATTTTTGTATGTTTGTCTGTTTGTCTGTTTATCGTAACCTGAAAATTATTTCGGGCATCACGTAAAAAGTACGAAAGCAATGTAGATGACTTTCATACACAACGGTTAAACGTAAGTTGGAGTTACATTTAGTCATTGTTTCATTGCAATCGGTTCAGTCTAATAAAAGATATTTGAATTTAATTAATTAATATTAAACAGCACCATCTTTCAAACTTGGACTGAACTACATCAAGAGTGAAACTGCGTGCAATATTTTTAAATGTAACGTAAAATGTACGTAAGCAATGTAGATGACTTTTATACAGTTGAAGATTTTATGAACTTGAAGTTCCATTTAGTTTTTGTTTAATTGCAATCGGTTTAGTCTATCAAAAGATATTTATAAGTGCTCAAGAATAGTTTTAGTTTTATGAGTGTTTTCGAAGTGAAATATTAAACAGCGCCATCTCACGAACTTACATTGCAATATATTTTGAGATAAGCTGCGTGCAGTATTTTGAATAAATAAAATAAACACAGACACATTTAGCAATAATTTAATGTTTTGTGATTGTATTTCTATATATTATTGTCAGTTATTTATTTTTGCAATGTTAATAATTAGCAATAATTTGTAACTTAATTGATTTTATAGACAAAAGATGAATACCATACTAGGTATCAAGCCCTGTGTCGCGAGGGACTTTACAAACATTAATTTAACGGACACAGAGAACATTCAGACTCAGAGCAATAATTTGTGGATCACACAAAGTACCTATTGTCCTCCATGTAAACCGAACCCGTGACCTCATGCACGCCAGCCAGCTAATGCCACCGCCGCGCCATCGAGGCAGTTTATTTATTTATTTATCAATGGACATGCCAACAGTGTGTAATAGGTTACTAAGAAGTTCCCGTTTTATTTCTGCGCAGTCTTTAGGCTCTATATTCTTTTAAAACATTAACCACCTTACTCATAAACGCCTTTTAAATTTAGTCAGTAATAGCAATTTAGATTTTTTTTAAATCTAACGTGACGTCCGAATGTATTCATTCATATGCATGTCATTAATTCTAACTTATAAATTTGACAACAGATGACGTTGTACGTGTGACGTCATTTTTGTATCGCGGTGTTAAGATTCTCCTTGAAAGAACAACCTTCGCACATGTCTGCCAGTATGACTTTTGAAGCAGTCTCTAAAGTTCTGTCTTCAAAAAGGTGTTGGTTTATTAGGTTCCGGACCCGTGCTCCACCTAGGTCCTCCACTTGGGTGAAGCACGGGGACTTGCTATGCTAGGTCCCGTGCTGCAACTGATGACGTTATTGTACAGTGAATTAGTAAATTGTTTTCGCTAATGATTAAAAGGGTCTAAAACAATTCTGTAAAAGGAGTGAAACAGTTTATCTAAATACTTCTATACTTATAATATTATAAAGAGGTAAAGTTTGTGTGTTTGTGTGATTGCGTGTTTGTGACGTTGTAGATCTCTGGATCTAATGAACCAATTTAAAAAAAAAAACTCTGTGAATAGTCCATTTATCGGGGAGTGTCATAGGCTATATAGTATCACGCTATGACAAATAGCAGTGGAGCAGTAATGAAATATGTTTAAAAAACAGACGAATTTTTTCGCCGCCCAACGAAGTGGGCACGGGTCAGCTAGTTAAAAATAATTACGTGAACACGTTCCTTACTTATTCTACCATCTCTAGTGTTCACCAACTGCTTAAGACTCCGATCTTCGTGTATTATTTTTTTCATTAAATCAAATCTGTCGTCTGTGACTCCAGAAACCGGCCGTCCGCTACGGAGGCACCTCCTATGCTCATACGGCCATGTTTAAATTGTTTAGACCAAATCTTTCTTATAAAATAGGAAGGGCATGAATCATTTAACACATTAAACCTTCGCGGTTTCATTTGAAACGGCGTATTGCCCTCTTTAGTTAGCCATTTAAACACTCAAGTTTTAGGATTTCAATATTTTCATCCGACATGTTTACTGTGTTGTACTATTCGTAACGAAAACAATTAATACAAATGAATGCTATTAATTTTAAATAATAAATACATAAGTAATAAACTGACATAGTGACCAATATCATTTTTGTAACTTTATTTAACAAAGTAGATAACTTATCAGCCACCCCTCGTATCATGGGGTCGGTACGGAATGGTGATTAACGGGCGACGGATAAAAATCGCGTACTGTGTAGGTAAACAACCCCATTAAAATTGTTTTACGAATACTTCGGACTGTATTTTCACGGATTCGGATCAAAAGTAGTCGGAAACAGCTGTAACTGCCTCGGTACTCAAATCCCTCCCAGGACAATTATTTACGACCCACAACTGATTGTCTTTGATGTTCATTGGGGTTTGTGTCCGCTCCAACATAGCTTATGACACGATCTCTTATGAAAATATCGTCGTTTTTATAAAATAAAAAAGGTAAAAACTTGCCGCCCATTGATATCGTTCGACTTATTATGTATAGTGCCCTTGAACGATGAATACTTTACGTACACATGCCGGTTCTCATATCAAATTATGTAGGTCAATCCAATGTCGGCAAATTGAACTCTACAGGTCGATTACAATGCATTATATTCGGAACACCTGATGATTTACACGTGGTGTGCTTTGGAAACTTGTTTGTTATACCACCTGCTATTCTCATCATCTCATAACAGCCCATTAATGTCCCACTGCAGGAACGGGCCTTCTCCCGTGACGGAGGGATACTCGGCCTACTAATACCACGCTGGCCAGACGGATTGGTATAGGGTTTAATTTCAAGTTTTCCTTCTTTTTATTTCGTAAAGATAATATTCACGAATAGTCCCTTAGTCGGTTTTTACGACACCCATGGGATGAGATGGGGTGGTGACATAATGTATTCTAACTCCGTCACCACACAGAGTTTGTTATACCACCTGCTATTCTTACAGCTTTTTAATTCGCGTGCATGATCTCGTCTAAAGTCATCAGTCGTCTTATGTTAAGCTGATTTCAAGGTATCGTCTTTACAATAAATTGTTATTATGATGTTTAAAGTTTGCATATTTTGCCAATTTGTAGACGGATGTTTCCGGACAGTGCTCTTAAGACTTATTTAATATTATTATTATTTATCTAATAGTCCCTTCAAAACTTCATAGAGGAGAAAGGCAGACATATTACCAGTAAAGAAGAGGGCTGTCACTTCAGAAGGAGATTAATTGGCTGTCATGAAACGACTTTACACACCACGAAAGTCTTAATAAACATCCCTAGGCTTTTAAGATATATATTTTTTCGATTTATTAAACTCAAGTTCGAATGAATTCTCCAAGTGCTGACTAAAGTAAATTCTTTAATGGCGTCCGAGCACGAATCCAACCATCCATCCAATTAACTCGGCGAACTTAATTTTCGAGGATTACCAAAAAAAGTTAAACTTGTTAGTCCAAACCAGGGAGTTAATTGCTAACTTAATTTTTAACCCGGGCTCTACGAATTTTCTAATTTTTACATTTGCTACAAGTACCTACCTACTTAAGGTTTTATCTTTTTGAATAAACAAAATGTCTATTTAAGTCAAATCCATTGGGCGCAAGGTATTTGATTGTCACATCACATAGCATTATTTTGATAATTGTATGTATTTTTTTTAAACAGTAGTTAAGTTGTGGCGAAACGTTAAGCATAAAAGATATATTATAGTTTTTAAAAAATCCTTTTGGTTTAGTCAGGCTAATAATAATTAGAGTTTGAAAACTAATAACAGGAACTTCAAAATACTGAAACTAAACTAGAAAAAGTCAACAACAACAATGCGCTTGAATATTAGTAGGAGAACCATGAGTCATATACAATACAAAATTTTATCACCTAAAAACTTATTACTTATAGTAAAAGTTGATACACTCGATGACGTGGCTCGATTGCATTTTTTACGAGTAGCAATTCATCGAGATACCGCCTCCGTCGTATCAAATTAAACAGAGCTGATTGAAGTGGCTTCGGGTAAACTCAAATTGATACTGAATAGGGTTTCTACTATGATATATTTAATAATAGTAGATAACGTAATACTGGCTCGTAAAATTATTATATTGATATCTTGCTTTTTTTTGCCAGTAGGCTCTGACTGAACTGAAAGACAACTCCCGCACAGAGGATCAATGTGTCGTTGGGGACTTTTACAAGTATGAAAATAACGGACACAAATAACATCTAGGCTAAGACAATCATTTGTTGTGCACAAAAATTATTTTGGCACAAACACGCGCACGGCACGGACCTTTGTAGTATTCTTGATACTAAACTCTTTGACTTTATCATGATCATATCAGCCAATAAATGTCCGCTGCTCCAGACATAAACCTGCTCCAAATATTTTCACTTTACACGGTCCTGTACATCCATCAGTGGATGGAGGGACCGTTTTAACTAGGTCATCTGCCCACCTTGCGGGGGGGGCTCTACCCACCCTTAAAAATGATCTCATAAATATCTTTATCCTGTCCCTATCTTTGATTTAACACCAATCAAATACGAAACATCATAGTAAGCAGTTACGAACTAAAATAGATTCTTGAATACAAAAGTAAAACGTCATACTTTAATAAAGTCACCAAAAATAATTCCCTTATAAACGATAGCGTGCTGAAACGCCATTGAGTACTGGAGCCGCATAACTTGGCACATTTCCTTGAGTCGATTCACGACTGTCACTGGCTGCAGCCAAAGATAAGCCACTTGCCATTTTTCTTGCTAAGTATTAATAGTTGGTTTATTCCGATAATGTTATATAATTCTGCATTGTTTGGTTAATCGTACAAAACTGTCTTTTTTATACTCTTTAAAGGGAAATTGACCAAATCGAACGGTCCGGTCTCAACAGGCATATAGGGTATATACGATACATAAATATGGAGAGCAATAAATATTTTGAGTTTGAGTTTGAACCTGGTGTCGAGAGCCCTTGAACAACTGTCCATAGATTGCTGACGTGGCTTAACGTCTGTCCCCTTTACTCATAAACGCCTCTTAAATTTTAGTCAATTGATTAGCTTAAATTCATACGGTTTTGGTATGAACCGTATGAACCGAATGACAGTTACTGGGACTTCTAAATACTAATCCAAAACAAGCTACAATTGCCATAAATATTTGTATGAGTACCATGAGTCAAATACAACACAGAATTTTATCACCTAAAAACTTGTTATAGTAAAAGTGATATACTCGATGACGTGGCTCTATTGCATTTTTTTACGAGTAGCAATTAATCGAGATACCGCCTTCGTCGTATCAAATTAAACAGAGCTGATTGGAGTGGCTTCGGGTAAACTCAAATTGATACTGAATAGGGTTTCTACATCGATATATTTAATAATAGTAGATAACGTAATACAGGCTTGTAAAATTATATTATATACTGGTATTTGCTGCTGCTTATGGCTGGCTAGCTGACTTGTTATTGCATTTCTTTGTAGGGTCTGAAGTCTGAACCCATGGTTTTAGTATGGGAGCAAAAGTGTTGACATACGTCATTTGGTGTATTGTGTTTTCGCGTGTTTTTATCATCTTTTTGAGTTTTTAATACAGATTTTAATTGTGATTTAGTAGTATGTAAATAGTGTTAGTTAGTCTTAGTCGTTAGTCTCCGATAGATCGTGTTAAGACGCATTCGTACCCTGTTGACTCCCTCAAGGAATGGCATGAAGGTATATCGCAAACATACACTTTATGTCTCAGTTACTGATCGATGGGTGGTTTTTACTACTGCAAATATATTTACGCTACTAATTAATTGGAGGAGAGAGATACGCTACTAATTGCCTTATGTGATACACATTTATAGACTGATATTTTCATTCACCATTTTATTTAGTTTGGGAGTAGATGGCGTTGTGTGAAAGTGTGAGGAATATTATTATAATGAGAAGAATATTATATTTCTGTTAAAGTATGTGAAATAATTTTATCGCCCCACAACCATTTTTCCAATAATGTCTCGGAGACTACCTGGAGAAGCGACATAATGTATCCTTCTCTCCTTGCTATACCTGACTTGACATTTATCGTCACCGTAAAAACAAGTAAAATGACTCTTTGTTATTCCAATTTGTTTTTTTTTTATATTAGTAAATATTTCTGTAAACTTGCTTTATCTCTGAGTCAGGTGTGACTATAATTTAGTAGAGTTAATTTCTGTGCAATGTAAATATTGACATGGCATTTCCCGGGAACGCGTAGGTTTAACCGCGTAAACCGTGGTTCGGTGCATTATATTAACCAAATGACTTCTACTGTCAGACAAAACATATTTTTAAGTATCCACTTCGTGCTATAGACCATTTTTACGAAGAAACCACTTATTAAAAAACTATTTATAAAACTTTTTAAATTACTTTCGGGAGATAAGAAAAATATACACAGTCCAACATCGTACTACGTCATAATACGATATAGGCCAGTTAGTAGCTCAGTCAGAGGTCGTGATCTCTCATTACTGAACCGGCGGGGAACATGTGCTAAGTGACGATCCCAAACGTCAGCCCATACAGTATCAGTGCATTGACTTTTATGTGAGTTCTTTATACTTGTGGTTGTAAAGTTATAATGAAACTCTTTATATAGGAACTCTTTCGTTGCTCGCGATGTATTTGGAGCCACGTGGATGTCTGTGGTACTTTTATTCTTGTCTGTGCCGTTTTAAATTGATGTTTAAAAATGGAATTGAGAATGAATTTTGTTTTTGAGTGAAGTTTTTTTTTATTGTTGTGTTTTGTTTTATTTGCTGTCTATGGATGTGAGTATCTATAACTTTATAATGATTCATTCGCTCTACTATTTCTTTTAACTACATAATATTATATTTTATAAATAACTTTAATTCTCTTAATCATCTGTCTAAGGATCGTTTGGGTGTATCGTAAAATCTGACTAATAGAACAGTATGTATCCAATTGGGCAGTGTGCAATTATACCTAGTTTCCCCTAGAGGTTGTTTAGATAAATAAAGATCTTAAATAACAAGTTCTCTGGTTATCCTTATGGAATCTCCTTTATTGAAACATATTTACGACATGGTGTGGCTACAGTTTGTATTATTATTCTTACACCACTATGGAGAATTAGTTATACCACACGTATAACTAATTCATCATCAGCACAATTCAATCAATTGATGTCCACTGCTAGACATAGGGCCACTCCAAATATTTCCACTTTACGCGTTACTGTACCTATCTCATTCATCGGTACATAACAAATTAATTTAGTAAAATGAAAACCTACGTAATATTTATGTAAATCAAAATAGTTTGTTTGTACTTCAACTAACAATTAAATAAAACTTTTAAACTAATCTGTCACGCGTACTAATGTTACGCATGGTGTTATACCATAGAACAGGTAAATGCAGAAGTTAATGTCATGTATAATAATAATAATATTCCTCGCACAAGGCCTTCTAGTCCCAAACTAAGCGAAGCTTTAACTAAGGATACTAGACAATGGATTCATACATAGTATACACAGATAACACCCAGACAAAGCGAACATTTATGTTCATGCAACTATCTTCAATGCCATTTGGCCAAGATTGGCAATGAAGATAGCCGCGTTATGCTTGTTAACATATGCAAATAAATAATAATAATGAAGGAACGCAGAAGCTGGGGTTACTTGGAAGAGACCAGTAGTGGACGTCCAGTGACTGATATGATGATACTGTGATATATTCATCATAACAGCCCACTAATGTCCCACTGCAGGGACGGGCCTCCTCCCATGACGGAGGGATACTTGGCCTACTAATACCACGCTTGCCAGTCGGATTGGTAAAAGGTTTAATTTGAAGTTTTCCTTCTTTTTATTTCGTAAAGATAATATTCACGGATAGTCCCTTAGTCGGTTTTACGACACCTATGGGATGAGATGGGGTAGTGACATATTGTATTCTTACTCCGTCACCACACCGAGATATTGGTGTTGTCGTATTTAGTTTTATGGCTTGTTCTGTCGATCTAAGTAGCAGTGGTTACATACATGACTCTTTCGCAGAGATATTGGTGTCCCGATAAATACAAATCCTTGTGTCCAAGAAAATGAGTGTTTGTATTGATCTGAGTGTTTTTAGGTTTTTAAAAAACGTACGAAAGTACGTTTATCCTATGTCTAGTACTCATAGTACAAGCTCTGCTTAGCTTTGGATTACGTTACGCCAAATAGATCACCAACTTGTCAATAAGTCCGTTTCTAAAATACACTTTGTACGTAGTTTCACTTCTGTATATATCTCTGTTATATGGTAACACAGTGATACAATTATTTGTCTACAACTTATAATATGGTGTTGCCATTGTTTAAATTTTGTACACGCGATGTTTGTCAAAGTAGTTTTGTTAATTGGTTATTGCTTTCGTTATGTATGTTACTAGTTGAGCTTCAATTCTAAACGTTTTATTTAAATTCAATTATTTTCAATTTCAATTAGTATAACAACCGTTATAACTTGACGTCAACATCCTACTTAAACTAGGTTTAAATACAGTTTAAAGTTTAGTTAACTTTACCACCGTTTCCAAAGCGCTATTAGAGTAGAACTCTGTTCTTACACTATTTCGAGGACTTAACTTTCGGAGATATTAGATCATACATACACAAGTATTTTCTATGTAAGATTAGACCGACGCGACTGTCCGTCTGTCGTTCTCGGTCCATACAAGTTACATTAGAGTTAAGTTTAATGGAGAAACTTAACTCTAATGTAACTTGTATGGACCGAAAAGCTGAGAGTGGTGGCTCGATGAGTCTTAAGGTCTAGTACCCATAGTACAAGCCCCGCTTAGTTTGGAAATAGATGGCGTTGTGTATGCATGCGGAATATTATATTATTTCATATATATGCACACAATATATTGTAAGCTTATTAACGATTCGATATTTTATCAATGTCGTCTTATCATTGTATAAATACAATATGAATGAAATTTATTATAAGGATTATGTCCTAACGTCACTCAAAATATATTAGTTTTTGTTGCTAAATATATTTTTGGACATGATAACTTCCTCATATTATAATAAGTATAACATTTATTTGTAACCTCGGCCATGCAGAACCTTTCTGCCCCATCTCAGGTTCTTCCTGTAGGTCCCCAACCAACTTGACACTTTAAACGGGCAATTCAAAGCGCTATGTCGGTTACTTTGGTTTTTCATTAACACTTGTGTCTTAAGGACTTACAATAAATTATGTGATGTCGCTAATTAGGACATACACGCGGGCGAAACCGCGGGCATCTCACAGTAAAAGGCAAAACTAAATATTTTTTATCATTTAGTAATTTATGAACTTACCGCAAAGTAAAGCCTGATTCAATTAACTTAACGTGCTGTATTTTTTTATAACGGTGTCGAATGTACGTTAACCTAAATATTTTTAGGTAGTTGTAGAGAGTCGACTGAATCGATCCACTTCTGACAGTATTTATAGCTTTATAGAGATAATTTAATACCTAATTCTTCTAAAAGATAATAAATAAGTAAGTACACCCGATAGTGTGTGTAACATAGGACGACGGCTCCAGCTAGGTGGACTGATGTCCCTAAAAGGGTTCGGAATGCGAAAAATCCTGATTAGGAGTAGTCTTAATCCAGCAGTAGACTGCAATAGGCTTAATTGATAAGTAGGTTCTAAGTACATGACATCAACCCCTTCATTTCATCCTTTGCTTGTCTTAAATGCTGAATAAAGAAGACCTAGTTCTAAACTATCCGCCATGACCTGTCCTCTACCTAACAACTTTCGGTAAAATCCGAACAATTGCGCTTTGGACATACGCTGTAGTAGAGAAACTCGGTTAAGTACTTAACATTTTAAGTTATTACAGCTTATAAGAAGCAATTTTTGATGCTGCAAATCAATTTCTTTTTCTTTCATTCTTATTTTAACCATACACGAAGAAATACCGGTGGAAACTACAGAAATATAGCTCTTACAAAATACGAATAAAATAATTCTTTCACACTAGTAGGTACATTTTTATAGAGCTACATAATTAATCAGAATCAGATAGGTATTAGGTACAGTCAGGTCATGAATAAGGTCGATGGCATTTTACATTAGGCGTTGAATAAATCAATAGATTTAACTATGTAACGGTACATTCTAACACCTAATGTTTTGGGAATATTGATGTATTCGTTTGCCCTAATCAGAGCTTTCAAAAGTATTTTTCTTCTTTCTAGTCGATAAGCAAGCGATTCACTTTATGTCGAGTGGTAACCGCTACTCATAGACGTTAGAAAAGCCAGACAACACCTGCCTACCTTGGGATACTAGGTTTTATGTCCCATATATCTGTATTTTCACTAGGTAGTGTAACCTTCCACCTACTTAAAGTAACATAATTATGCACACTTGTTTGGAGATGGATTAAGAGGCCAATGAGATAAGAGAGGTAAGTCGGTACCGACTTAGACCGCCTTATACTAAAAGCACTTACCATCGGTTTTCGTAATTTATTGAGGCTAGGCCTCTGGGAAAGAAGGGCCCGCCTGTAAAGGCGGGGATCGCCGGAGGGGGACTGGACGCAAAGGCTCTACCGGTTCCCCAGGCCAGGGGACTTTTAGTAGGTGCACTAGGGGGTTACCCCTGGGAGCCCCACATACCCCTCCCGTCCCTCGACGATAGGGGCATGCGTAGGCATTTTACCCCTGCGAAACCAAAAAAAAAGCTCTGGGAACCTAGCTGTCAAAGGGCATTTGGAATGCTTAGTAAAGTATCTTTTGTTATAATACCTTCGACTTAAAATTTTATTAGTATGTTTTATTATGTTGCATGTTTAATCACTTTTTCGCACTTTAGTTCAATGTTCCTATTTGAGATACAAACTCCACCATGTATCGTATAATTTTGGGTTACTGTTATTTTTTCTTTAGCGCTTTTACTCCCGTTTTATTCCATTATACATAATATCATCATCATCATAACAGCCCATTAATGTCCCACTGCAGGGACGGGCCTCCTCCCTTGACGGAGGGATACTTGGCATTCTAATACCACGCTGGCCAGACGGATTGGTATAGGGTTTAATTTCAAGATTTTCTTTTTTTTATTTCGTACAGATAATATTGACGGATAGTCTCTTAGTCGGTTTTTACGACACCCATGGGATGAGATGGGGTGGTGACATATTGTATTCTTACTCCGTCACCACACGCAATAAAATTTTCTATGTAAATGACATAATACGTTGGTCACACAAGAAGTTTCTATCTGTCATATAACATATATATGTAGTCAAATCAATGATGTAGTCATATAACAAGGTAACTCAAGATAGTATCAATAACATATAATAGTAACACGATATGTATGTATGTTTGTGTGCAGTCTTGCGGCTTCTGCGCGATGTTTCCGTCGTGCATGTCGCTGTTGTCGCGACGGGCCGAGCAGAGAGCCCCGCGCCCCGGCCAGACGGCCGTCGTACTCAATGTATACGATATGTATTGGACGAATTGGTATGTATACTTTGTTATATTGCTTACTAGCTGACCCGTGCCCACTGTTGCGCGGCGAAAAAAATTGTCCCTTTTCAAACATATTTCATTACTGCTTCACTCCTATTAGTCATAGCGTGATACGAAATAGCCTATGACACTCCCCGATAAATGGACTATTCAACACAGAAAGAATTTTTAAAATCGATTTAGTAGATCCAGAGATTACCCCCTAAAACGTCACAAACACACTAACTTTATCTCTTTATTTATAGTATTAATATAGATGTAATTTTACACAACATAACACTATATCTCTATACAATACTTACGATATTAAAAATATAATGTTTTATCAGGTACACGGCGGGCGCAGGAGTGGGAGTGTTCCACAGTGGGGTGCAAGTCCACGGGTCGGAGTGGGCGTACGGGGGTCATCCCTACGCGTTCACCGGGGTCTTCGAGATCACGCCCAAGGACGAGAGGGAGCTAGGAGAACAATTCAGATTCAGGTATGACCTATAACAGTGTTTTAATGTAAAAACAAAGTTATTTTTGACAATTGAAACATTCCAAAGCTTTGGAATCTTCAGAATACTTTCGAAGTATTCGACAGGAATGACGCGTAATTTTTCCCGCCAGCATCTAAGTATGGTATGGAAAACTTGTAATTAAACCCTATACCAATCCGCCTGGCCAGCGTGGTATGAATAGGCCAAGTATCCCTCCGTCACGGGAGGAGGCCCGTCCCTGCAGTGGGACATTAATGGGCTGTTATGATAAATGAAGGGAATCTTGGCCTACTGACTGGCTAAAAACTAACAAAGTTGTCAGCATTTGCGATACCCGTAGGAGGAGTTAGTGTGGTCACTGCTGTGAAAATGATGCTCCAAAATTGCAATGTTTTAAGGTAAACGGGAGATGCACGATATTTTTCCTTATTTTGCTTGACTTTACTGTGTGATTTTAATGCCGTGCGGATCCCGGTTAGAATAGGACTACCCCATATCCTCCCGTGTGTGTCGTAAGAGGGGACTAAGGTATACCACGACCCGGTGCATACCACGTAACACCTCGGGTCAACCTTCTGGTAGGGAGTAAACCACCAACAACAGCATTCCCATTCAGGAGAATGATGATGATGCTTGACTTTATTGTAACCTGTGCCGAAACGTGAAGCAGAATATGGCCGTTTTAATGTCCCTTTGGTATCTATAAGCCAAGATATCTTTCCAACATAAAGGACATTAGTCCCAATAATAAAAAATCCATGAGCGGTATTTTTTTTTATATTTTTTAAAAATGATTTTTTGCGTTTGTATTTTCAGACAAAGCGTGCACATAGGTTATACGGATTTCAGCGAAGAAGAAGTGAGGAGACTCGTACTAGAACTAGGCAGACAATTCCGAGGTGATAGGTATGTATACAATACTCTCATTTAACCACCAGGTGGGTTCGAATTTCACGCAGGACAATTCCTCACATATTCCTCACACTTTCACACAACGCCATCTAGTCCCAAACTAAGCAGAGCTTGTACTATGGCTACTAGACAACGGATAAACTTACTGAAATACTTTTTTTTTGTAAATACATACATATTATACGTAGAAAACACCCAGACCAATGCAAACAATCATGTTCATGCACACAAAGATTTGCATTGAGCGGGAATCGAACCCGAGACCTCTGCGTAGCAGTCATGTTATATAACCACTACGCCACAAAGGTCGTCGAATTCTTAGTGCGATCCTCAAATTATTGTCCTGAGACGGGATGGTCCTTGTGTCTATTAAATTGATCTTTGTAGATGTCCCCGCGACACAGGGCAGGAACTACTTAGAACTCTACTTCCTACCGCGAACAACTGTTTTGTGAAACAAGCTCGCTGCGGCGATATTTCCGGACCGTTACGACTTGGGGAGCTTCAAGAAACGAGCGTACTCCCTTTTTAAAGGTCGGCAACGCATCTGTGCTTCCTCTGGTGTTGCGGGTGTCCATGGGCGCCGGTGATCACTTACCATCAGGTGACGTTTGCCCATTACATAAAAAAAGGAGTTTTCTTTAAAAACTGTCTACAATAAAGACAACGAATTGTAGTCATAAAATGCCTCAGTGTTCGGTAAGGTCGTTGTAGCTGGATGAATACTTATTTAAATATTTGTACTCTTCCATGATTGTCTTGATCCTAAATCATATTATTTGCGTTCCATTATGCGTTCCACGTGCCCTGATCTTTCCCACTTATTACATTTAAAATAGAAAATTTCTCAATATACATACATACATACATAAACTCACGCCTTATCCCGGCCGGGGTAGGCAGAGACGACAGAACGCCACTTGTCACGATCCTGGCAAACAGATTCGGCCTCGTCCACATTCATTAAGCGAGTCATACATGCGCGTCGGTTACGAGTGCTCTCAATATAATTACGGAAAAAATTAAAAGAACTATAACTATGTTATAAGTACCTATATAAAAATGCCCATTGTTTTCTCATTGCGTAATTAGGTAAGAACATAAATAGCTTATCTTTGTATTGCATGTTCAATGACGATTATTTTATATTTTTTTATCCGGAACTTGTTGCAGAATAGCTACACGATATCTTTTGTTATTTATTTATTTGATTAATGAAGATCTGTGTGACTTGTGGTACGATTCCCGATTGATGCAAATCATTGTGTGTATGAATACGTATGTTTGCATACATATTCATGCACTGGCGATGTACGAATGTGCTAGAAATATTATTAATTTGTATTTATTTATAATGTTGTATAGTCGAAAACTAAATGGCTTTATCACCTCTAGAGTTAATGTTAGTTGCATGTCATAAAACTATTAGGTTCAATATCGCACAACTAAACATCAGCTAAATCATGACGCTACTTTGACATATCAGTCCTCTTGTATTAGCAAATAGTCGTTAGATATTTATAAAAACAATTAATAAAGTCAACGTTATTTACTGTTACTAGAGCATATTTTCGATAAAACTTTTTATTCTAATAAATTTCTCTCTTTTTTCCTTATATGTCCATCCCTTTCATTTCTTGCATGACGTCATTGGCGCATATTTCAATTTAAAGTTTTCGTAATTTTATAATATAAAACAAATTAGGGTAAACCACCTAATCGTTAGAAGTCCTACAATTATTGGCACTTATGAGTTAAAAGTGAGTAAAAAGAAAGAAGCACTGTAGATTATTCAAGTTCAGTATGATTATTCAAGTTCAAATATTATTTATTTAATATATTTATCATATTTTATTTATTTCATGTGTCAACAGAGCAACAATTTTATCAGAATCCTTTTATTGGAATAATATTTATTTAATACTATTCAATCACATAATAATGATTAAGTATAAGCAAAGATTAAAGTATTTTATCATTTTATAATATTTTAGTCGGACACGAAGTCCACTCTTAAGGTACCAACAATTGGGTGGCTTACCAGCCAATATTTAAATTCTACATTTTCAGTTTTTCTGAAATGACAAGCTTGTAATGTCACAAGTAACAAGTTGACTTTAGTTTTAAATTATTTAATGGTTTTTCATGGTTTTTCACATACAATCTCTACAGTTTAATATGGTGACATTTGTATTGTGTTAGTAGATATTATTATTTATTGCGTTGAAGTGAAAGTTTAAAATAGATTGCACTTTTAATATAAGCATAGTTTTGATTACGGTCAACCAATGACGTCAAGCTCACGCATAAACATTAAATAACGATCTTAATGAATATGAATTATGATAGATTTTTTTGTCAAAACTGATAAAGTCATTTCGTTTTCGGGTATACAAGAAAATTATAGTTATAATGTAGTAATGAAAGGTTTATCTTTTTCAGATATCACTTAATGAATAATAACTGCAACCACTTCACGTCCGCTTTCTGTTTGGTAAGATTTTTATTTATTTATAAGTCTAAAGACATCTTAAACATTCTCTATACCAGGTTGGCTAGAAACGATAAAGAAAGAAAAACCCGAATTAAAAATTGGAAAGCAGATGTGTAACACTTTATACTTATTTATCTGAGAAGGGTGGCTGGAAATAATTTGATGAGACGGATGAGGGACCGGAAAAAGTGTTGCTAACTTGGGGAAACCTTTGTCCAGCAATGGACCTCTCATGCCTGATATATAAATTTAGTTAGTTGGCTCGTACTACAAGTTAGAAATAGTATTAGACTACAGTTCATTCGTTTAGAATGCAGTGAGTCGTCATTGTCTACCGACCTAGCCCCGCCGTCTAACCAATCAAATCTTTTAAAATTCAAATTAAATTATAAGGTCAAGTTCACAATGTTCAGTTCAAGACATTGCTTTGCTGGCATTTGTGTCAGCTGTTTTAAACCGCTGTGAATATTATTTGAATTTTAACACCACTGTGACTACACCTTGAGACACTGCATTCTAATCGCGAATAAACTATAGAGATTTGTACATCTTTTACTGTATTGTATGCAAAAATATCTAATATAATATATGTCTATGTATTGTTGCAGGCGTTATGTGACCGCGACATACCACCGTGGGTGAACCGGCTCGCGTACGTCAGCTCCTGTGTACCTTTCCTACAGCGGTGTTTGCCCAAGTGAGTATATCATCATAACAGCCCTTTAATGTCCCACTGCAGGGACGGGCTTCCTCCCGTGACCGAGGGATACTAGGCCAGCCGGACTAATACGGAATGGTATAGGGTTTAATTTCAAGTTTTCCTTCTTTTTATTTCGTAAAGATAATATTCACGGATAGTCCCTTAGTCGGTTTTTACGACACCTATGGGATGTGATGGGGTGACATATTGTATTCTTACTCCGTCACCACACGGAGATATAGTATATAATCTAGATTTTAATTTAATAAATACCTCGATTTTACTCTAACGTTTAGACCGACTTGCAAAGGGCCGTGGTTGCAGAGGGACAATGTCCCGAATTATAAAACAAATCGCGAAATTTTAAAATCTACTTATGTTATGTTTATTTTATTTGGTTCACAGAGAGTGGTTGACCCCGGCGGCGCTACAACAGTCGCTGGCGGCTCACTCTCGCTCGTCCTCCCCGCTCACGCCGCAATAGCAACGTAAGTGATTAACTGAGCACGCGCTCATTTAAGCTTTCCAACGTAACGTCTATTCCATAATTTTACAATTAAAAACTGACTTCAACTAGAAGAATGACAATAAAAAACTGTTGTGTTTGAGATGGGATCCGAATTTGCGTCTCCGGCTAATACACCTACGACTCTATAGTCACTAAGCCACCGGACTCCTAGTTTCGTTAACCAAATTAGTCCACTGCTTTCCACAGAGCCAATACTCCTCGTAATTTTCCGATCTCGTTCGTAAGGCAGGCAGCCAGGACACAACCAGCCTGTCAATTTTCGTAACATACAATTTATTTCAACTTAATTTTAACTTTAATTTCATTTTTAATTAATCTAAAAGTGGTATTCTGTTCTTTAAAATGTCGTTAAAAATAATATTAAATGATAAAATAAACGTCAAGTTTGACGTTTCTTAATGGAGAGGATTACATGACTCGTCACTTTAAAAACTACAAGAATGCCGTTTTAAGCTTACTTAAAGCACGATTACATCCTTTACTTAAAAAAAAAATTAATTATAAATACAAGAATACCTATTGTGTGACAATTTGACAACTAAATATAAAGATAAGATAAAGATAAAAATAAGATGATAAAAAGTTAACTTAACCGAATTTTTAACGATTTTAAGGTACGATAATTGGCATGCAGGTTGCTACCAACTTAGCAAGTTGGTAGCAACCTGCATAAGTAAAAAAATAAGAAAAAATGTTTCAAATAATTATTTTAACTCCCTTTGTCCACAGAAGATGTACTGCGTTGTAGCAGATGAGCTGTCAGAAGTGTTGTGCGAACTAATAAAACATATTAGTTATAATTATAGATAATAATAAGTTTGGCGCATTGTCGACACTATTGTTATAAAAGACGTGGCTACATCACTCGCGTCCACACACAGTACTCGACTGAAATGAACTATTTAGTCGATTATCATCTATGACTTATTCTATTGTTGTCTATGGATATCGTTAGAAAAATGGGCGGGAAACTTTACATGAAAAAAAAGTTAAGATGGTTTCTTTTTCGTTTGTATATTTTTTAAAACAAACGCATGCTTGTTTTAAGCCTAAATACGTTGTATCTGTCAGATTAATAAAAAGAAAGATTATATCTCCCGCCATTTCAGTGTCATGGCGAATGAGTTAAAATATCTATTTATTCTAACCGCAAATTTGCACAAAATCAAACAAGCGATGTGACCGGTTACTTCTTAAAATAAATGAAGCAGAAATACTCACAGTTAGCTAACGTTATTTTTTTTTTAAACTCTTAGGTATTTTTTTTTTTGGTACGCCAATATTAAAAACTAATATTCGGTATCTTTACATTATTTTTATGTGTTATAATAAAAGATGTAATTTCTATCAAAAAACAGATTTCAGTTATCTTGATTATTTTGTACCTAAACCATAAAACTTAAACTTAACTTAACTTTACGCCGCTTGACATACAAAAAACATAAAAAATAATTAATGGCATTTATTCTGTAATAAAAATCAATTACTGGTAAACACTTTGATGTCGTTGGGGTAACATTGATCTCTCAATTTTCTTTATTATAGAAGTGTTATTTTCGTGCAAATGACGCACGCCATGCATGTGACAGTCCTGATAAGGGCTAATACTATAAATTGGTCATCCTTCTCTTAGCACATTCAGAGATAAATGACTGATCAATGTAGCCCCTGCTTATTAAAGTAAACCCATTCTACGGTACTCATAAAACCAAAAGACGGCCGCATAATTTGTATTTTTGTACGTATATCATGTCCGTCCGTCGAAAATAAATTGCTTAATATCTAAATGTATATAAATATGAACTAAATTACAATATGAAATTAACTACTACTATTTGGTAATGAGATATCGTGTTTAAATAAAAACATTAAATATTTCATAGCAACCCGCAGGTTGATATCGGCTTCGGGCCGTATTGTTTTTCAATTCAATTCGTTTATTTTCAATGTAATACAACATCGTTATAATGTTTTGACGTCATTATTCTACATAACCTAAGTTTACTGAACATTACCACCGTTTAAGTAATCTGTTAGGGTCCTTTCACACAGACTCGGCGAGGAGAGCAGATTCTTACCACGTTGAAAACAGAGATTTTAGTATTTGTATTAAGGTTTATTTTTGCATCTGCACTGCTTATGTCATTAAAAATACTCGAACGCGCTTGGTCTGAAATAATAAGAGGAGCCGGTTGACTCCGATCGAATGCTCTTTCTGCCCAAAAAAGCCACAGCCGGTCTATGTGAAATAGTTGTCGGCTCCGGTCGTCGCGTTTACGGTTCATTCTGTGTGAAAAGAAAAATGCGCGAGGATGCTCTCCGAGCTGGTCTGTGTGAAAGGACCTTTAGCCTATGTTTGCACACCCTCTGGGTAGGATGTCTGTATTCACGCCGCACGGACTGCTATGAATACACATTTTAATCCATCTTTGATAATTGATCACTGTCAAAAATTTTGTTTCCTCGCTTCTATTTCACGCAGAATAATAATAATAATATATAGAGCAATAAACGACTCTTCGGCGTTTAAATAACATTAGAAATAAGGAGAATAATTCTCTGACTTGTTTCGGCATCTTAAGAAAAACCAAAACCTATCAGCCTTATTACAAGAATAGGCTAATATAACTCTACAAAGACAATTCGGAGCTCAAAACGATGTTCTTTCTAGTAATCTAAACTCATACTACTATAAATATTAATACTAAAGTGCCATTAGTGTAAATTTGTCAATAGCCATGATATGAAATTTGAATAGAATAATGTTTTTTTAAAATAATTATTGTATGATCATAAATAATACTATTATTCTAAATCCTGTGTACATTGACAATGCGCCAAAAAAACATAATATTTCAAATGGGAAAACTATTGCAAGACTGGTCCAGAGTTTGTCTATGGCTTTATGTCATCTGAGTATGATTCAGCCTTTGGAAAATTATGTTGAGTCCAAAGACTAATAATAATTTTGTAATATCCAATATCGCTGGTTCTTAATCGATAATGCTAGTTAAGTAAAATCATCAAGGTCATTGCATTGATGGGTGACCACTCAGTGGTATTTCATCTGATCATATAAAGTCACGTTAGTCGTCGGTCCCGGGTGTGTAGGGACACAGTCGTTAAGCCACGTGAGAGGTCATGGGTGGCTTGAACAACTCTCAACATCAAGTTAAGGGCCTTTACGTAGCTCACTAGCGCCGCCAATAGAAAAAAATCCTAATTCGAAAATTGGAAAAAAAACGGCCGTTTTTGTTTATAATGCAATATTTATCTAATTGAAAAAAAAACATTAAAAGTGTTGAGAGTGTGTTATACAAATACTTTATTGCCTTTTCTCAAAACTTTGTTACCAACATTTTGCATTATTGATCCTTGATTTTTTTTTCTACTTGCGACGCTAGTGAGCCCTATAAACGCTCTTAACCACTAACCAAACGATAAAAAAGTTTATTTGTAACAAGCATAAACGTTGTACAATATGCGTCAACTAAATCTGCCGGCATAAAGTTGATGCAAATGTCTAAGCAGATATCATTGTTGAAACTTTGACGACCTCGGTGGCGCGCCGGTAGAGCCAGCGGCTGCCGGGCATGAGGTTGTGGGTTCGATCCCCACGCAGGACAATAATTTTGTGAGATCCACAAATTATTGTCCTGAGTCTGGGTGTTCTATGTGTCCGTTAATTGATGTTTGTAAAAGTCCCCGCGACACAGGGCATGATCCCTAGTGCAAGAGTACTTTTAAAAAAAAAAAAAAAACTAAATGTCGGAGAGCGTGTGTTTTATTTGTTCCTGTACATGCGCAAACTTCTCTAAAACCTAACTTTAGGCCGGTCGAGTTTAAGTTACAACTAGCTCCATCTATCGTCAACAGTCTTGCATTAATGTTGTCCAAATGAAATAAATAAATTATCTCATATTAAGTATATATTAAAACTACCACAATATGTGCCACTCTTTCACCTCTGTGTTTCAAGTTGTGACATTTTTTACAAAATAACTAGAATATAATTATTATTATAATATAATGTAGCAATGGAGTAATATGTGTGACGTTTATTTTTAAACGCAATTTTGTCTATGGCGGCTATTTAAATATATGTTTACTTAACATATTTTTAAATGGCCGCCACATTGGCATCTCATATAGATTCATAAAAACAATCCAAGGCACTAAATCTCTTATTCTACTGAATATTGTCCGTTTATTATTTTTAACCGACTTCAAAAAAAAGGAGGAGGTTCTCAATTTGGTTGTATTTTTTTTAGTGTTTGTTACCTGATTTCTCGAAAACGGCTAAACTTATTTTAAACGTCACACAAATTACTCCGGAGGGAATGAATACTTACCTAAATGAAGATTTTGGAAGTTATAAATATGATATGCTAATAAAAGAAATTAAACTGTTGGATAAAAACTATATAAAATATAACTCTGTAAGGTAGATAATATTGTAATATAATAATTAATGTGAAATCATGTGTTTATCTTGTTGAAATACATTATGTCAAGTGTTATTATGGCAAATGTACTTGATTATTATACACAGGGTGTACATAAAAATAGCGCATTCATTTTAATAAACTAAGCAGAAAAAAAAAGCTACGAAAAATCCGTTTAGAAAATATGAAATATAAACTCCCGTATTTTGACAAGATTTATTTTAATCAGCATGTCAATGCTCGTACCAAGTTGTCACACAATAGGTAAGACAATTTGACAACTAAAAGTTAACTTAACCGAATTTTTAACGATTTTAAGGTACGAGAATCGACATGAAGATTTATTTTAATAACGAATGGTTTAATCGTAAAATATAAAAATACTTATAATCTTTAACTTCACTCATAAAATTTAATAATTATTTAATCTTCAATAGATTTTATGCTAAAAAGAGCATAAAACAATTAAATAATTGTCTATGTTATATTTGATCCTGCTTAGTAAAGTCTTGTGTTAAAATTAATGCACCATTTTCATGCACACTCTGTATATGTGTATATTATATTATAATAAAGAAATAAAATAACCTATTGTAAAAATACCGGGTAGATTTTTGCCAACCAACAAATTTTTCGCGACTACAAGCATTAAAATACACTATACTGTTAAAACTAATATAGTTCTTATTGTATTTAATATAGAGTTGTAATTAACATACCTAATGATCTGTCCTATATAATAATAAAATTCTTGTATTGTATTTACAACTCTATAAAGCAATAATAATAGTAAGCCATTATCTTAATGACGATATCACCTCTTTTAGTTATTTTATTATGGTTTAAAATCATATACTTATACTTTTTTTATTCTAAACTCTTTTTCTAATACAAGTAACTTCGTTTTTAATTGGTTTTGACCTTTACGGCTAGGTCATTAGAGTTGCTAATTAGGTGGCAATATAATCACCTCCGGTTAAAGGGTTAACACATAATACATGCATTTTCTTTTACATACTATTACCCACTTTTGAACTGTTTTTTAAAAACTTTCTTTAGTATTATGAAGTCTAAAGTGCCTTCTGATAATTTATTGCATTATTTTCCTTTTGACAAGAATGAAAACCCATAATTTCATTATAGATTCGTTTTTAATAAAAAATAATCATTTTTTAATTTTGTCTTAATAATAATCTGTATACGAAATAAGGGATTATGAATCGATCTATAATGTTTGTTCTGTTTCTATGCATACTTGCTTCCGTGTGGGCGGATAGACCTTAAAAATAAAAACCGTCACATATTCACACATAGAAAACTTTTACAATATAACCGAACTGGCTTTAAGATAGCTCGGGTTAAGTTCAACAAATCATGCATTTTTATATTTTTTTAGCTTTTATTTTCGTTATTAACGTACCGTGAATAAACTCATGTTTTTTTTTATTATTTTAACTCTCAATCAGGCGAACTTAATAAACTACTTGTATACATTTTATTTAGTTTAATAATTTGCTGTTATTATTTTAGTTTCGTTTCTCTCTTGTGTCATGACAATTAATCTTGTGTCAACAATGTTTTTAATTAATCATCGGTGAATAAACGATTTCTAAGTTTGGTATAAATAGTATTAGAATCCACGCAACCTCATTGGCAAGCCGCTTTCTTTTATCACTACTCA
This sequence comes from Schrankia costaestrigalis, assembly GCA_905475405.1. Classification (NCBI taxonomy): domain Eukaryota; kingdom Metazoa; phylum Arthropoda; class Insecta; order Lepidoptera; family Erebidae; genus Schrankia; species Schrankia costaestrigalis. The sequence goes on along the minus strand of FR997852.1, from coordinate 4,856,874 downwards.
GTTACTCAAATAGTTATAATAAGCGCTCAAAACATAAAATTATTAATAATATTATACTCAACTCATTCGTGAAAATAATCTCTACAATAAATCCGACATTCCTTATTCTCCCCTATGTTATGTAAACTTGGTAAATAATTTGTATGGGATATGTTATAAGCGTAGGTTTTGTAATTTTTGGTAATTATCACTTAATTTATTAAAATGGAGGGAGAGTTAATTTGTTATTTACCAAAGTTTATATTAGTTTAATTAATTAGTGTTCGCATTTATTTAAAACTAGTTTGTGTGCATGCATATTTTGTGGCCATATTTATTCTTAAAATATTTTAAAATAATTTTCGTGAAAACACAAATTTTAATATACTTTATTTTAAATGTTTGTGAGTTTTCTTGGTAGTTAAATTTCGATTTAATGTTAGTAGTTTTGTGTGTGGATTAAATAAAGTCTATTTTTATTATGATGTGGTATCTAAATGAGATTGTAACGAACTAATTTAGATAGTATAAATATTATAATACTGTTACAACAACTAAATCAATGTATATACTATTTGTTGAGCGGAAAACGTAATCTGAAGTTTTGCGCCCATTGAATGGCATTTAATGATTTTTTCACATTATTGTCAAAACAAAAAATGACAATTGTATAATTTTTGAATGAATAAACTGTGTAAAAAGTTTGCAATTATGTTATTTTATTTATTGTTCCCGCAGTTTGACTACGAATCAATGTCATACATTCATAAACTCTTGCCTCATCCTGTCCGGGGTATGCAGAGACGACAGAACGCCACTTGTCACGATCGTAGCAAGCAAATTGGGCAATCAATGAATGATAAATATATAGTTATACAGGGTGTCCCAAAACCCGACGTCAACCCGAAACCGAGTGGTAAGGCAAGTCACGCTGGTTATCAAACAATATAAAAAAAAATCTAAGTTGCATGGTTGTAAAGTTATAGGCATTTGAAAATGAAAAAAAAACGCAAAAATTCACACCTGTGACAGTCTTTTCACACTCCTGTTGCCACAAACTTAACTTTTTCTAACTTTTTTTTTGCTGTGTTACCCTGAATTTGGATTAGGTGATAAGTTTTTTGAAAGGTACAAATTCAATACTACTAGAAAGTATCTTTGTCTGGACTGAAAGATCCAGAATAAAAAAGGGTCCTGCTGGCTGAATAAAATTTTTATGGTTATATTTCTTATAAACTAAAAACTTTTTTTAAACATAGCTTATATTTTCTAAAGGTACAAAATTGCCGCTACCCAGTGACATACTCCACAGGTCAAAATACCTTCAAACCACGGAGGGTCCTGCTGGAAATATACTCTAATTTTCTGTGTAACTGTTGAGGTACAAATTATTTCTTTACACTAGTCGGAAGGTACAAATTATTACCTACGTGGAATTTAGGTTTTCATTCGAATCAGACGTAGGGTCCTGCTGGGTATACGGACACAGGACCTTAGTCTTTCTAGAGTTTTCAGTATAGCTTATACAGATATCGCGTTATCATCAGAGTATTAGGGCCATATCATTTCTCTTCTCGTTGCTGCTTTATAGCAGTTGTTGTTGTTATCAACAGATACTAAAAACAAAATAAATATCTATGGGCATATTTTTAGTCACGTGGCGTCATAGAAGCTTTGACAGCTGAGTCGTGACTTCATAGAATTTTTGACAGCTGAGTCGTGACGTCGTAGAAATCTTTGACAGCTAAGTCGTGATGTCGTAGAATTTTTGACAGCTGAGTCGTGACGTCATATAATTTTGTGCGGGAAAATAAATTTATTTGTACGGAACCCTCGGTGGCAGAGACTCGCACTTGCCCAGTTTATTTTGTTAAATTAACACTTTTTACTTAACCGAAAAAACAGAAAATAAATTGGTAATCTGTAAGCGATCACAACTCAATTACACGTAAAACTTTGCCAGTTAAAGGTATTATAAAAAATACAGTTGATCTCGCCTTCACAACTAAAACAGGTTCAAATAAGGCTCAATTTATACCGCCGCGGATTGGAAGTTTCTGTACATCGCATAATGAACTTTATGTCATTTGTGTATAACAAACAAACTAACTACGAGGAGAATTCTCGAGAATGCGCGAGGATTCCGCGGAAGGCGCGCGACTTTTTTTAGGCTCGTAGTTAGTTTGTTTGTTATACACTTAACATAAAGTTCATTATGGGATGTACAAAAACTTCCATTCCGTTCCATTCCGCCGCGGTATAAATTGAGTCTAAGGAAAACAATAAAACAAATAAAATACTTAATTAATACATTTTATTATTTAATCATATCAGTAAGTGACAATAGAATACGCCACGCACTTAACTAAACTTTTGTACAAAAGCTTGAGCTTTTCATTCTCTCACACACACATACCATCTATCGTTACTTACATGTAACTTAGTCATAAAAAAACCTTACAACTATCCCCAATTTTTTTAATATTAAAACATTTAAAAGTCACTTCCTATACCTGTATTATCTAACAAAGGTATTGATAAAACTGAAATTACAAGTGCAAGACAATATTGAAACATAATGTTATCAATGAAAAATAAACTCAGTAAGTATCTAACATAACAAACAATTTTGAAACATCTTTGGACCTGCCTAATATTAAAGAAATAATAAACGAAATTTTATTTCTTGATAGATGAATAAACTTGTATATTTTTAGGTTTGCAAACATTTGTATTATAAAATGTAATGACAGATAATTTATTAATTATGACAAAGATTGTTCCGTAGTAAGAAAAGTTATAAGTTTTAAATAATTTACACCATTTATTGTATGTGTGTAACAATAAATGTATATATCTAGGACTTAGGTATTACACCTAAGGAATATGTTTGTATCACTGCACTTATACAATCTTTCTTAATTTATTTGGTTAAACCAATTACACGGAAAAAACACCATGTACAAAAAGTACGACATTTATGAAGTTTTTATTCACTAAAATATTTAACTAAAATAAAAACAATGATATTCCTTGACTTTCAGTTTCAATGGGTCACCTATTTATGATATGAAACGATTTGCACGAAATCAAAATTTGTAATATAAAAAAAAAAACAAAACATTGAGAACAACTAAATAGTAACAAAATTGTTGAGTAGTCATAAGACTCTGACTAATATAATCTAAGCGACTATGCAAAGGGAAAATATATTATTACTACAGGCGTAAGTGTATGTGCACACACAAACATTTGTATGTGCAATAATTAATACGATAAACCGGTGTTAAGTAAAACTCGTTGCAACCATTTTATGTGATAGAGGTGAACATAAGATGCGACTAGTATTGCTAAAAAAAAATTATTTAACCTTTGCAATGTCAATAATACGCATTAAAACTATTTACTGGTGACTATTTACTGCAGCATTTAGATGTTGTTATTAGCTTTTAGCTATCAGCAATTTTGGTGTTAGAAGGAAAAAAGTAATTGCGAAGATCTTATTTAAAATCTACCTAAAGGTATTTCAGTGCATTTTGTTGACAGAGTATTTTTATGTCCCTTTTTAAAGTACGTAGTAAATTATACAGTATGAAACACAAGTTCTTATAGAAAGCCTGTTTTTAATAAAAAATAATTTTAAACATTTACTCAGCTGAATACCTTTTTGTTCAGGCATCAATGTTCGTGTTTTAAATAGTAATTTATATTTCATACTGTATGATAATGTTACTTTTTCAGTAAGTAAATTGTGTTTATGCATAGTAATGTCACCAGTAATATTGTGCAGTTAGCTTATCGTCACTTCTTGTCGGTTCCAGTTACTGCATTGTTGGTAGCGCCGGTGCTGCCACTATTCGCGGTACCGCTGTTGTAGTTCTGTAATAAACATAACGATAGTTATTACTTGAAGCCCTAGTCCTGTATGAGACGGTTCTTCTGTATATACAGGTAGTATATACTAAAGTACGACTTCCCAGGCCTAACATATTTAGTGATGGATGGCAATGTCTACTATTTACACTCGATGGGCAAATCTGGCAGAGTGCAGACAAGCTAGAGATGCACTCCCTATGCCCGACCATAAACTTACAAGGAGCCTACTACAACTGCCCAAACGGCAACTACGAATGACTACAGCCGCCATCACAGGGCATGGCACCTTTAACAAACACCTTTCAGTTCTAGGTATCACAGACAGCCCTTTCTGTAGAGCCTGCATGGGAGAGGAAGAAACGGCGGCACATGTGCTCCTACACTGTCCTGCGACCGCCACATACAGGGCTAAGTACTTAGGAAACCCAGGTACGCTCCGAGAAACCATCAGCAACTTGAAGGGCCTGTTGGCGTTTTTCGACGAGCTGAGGTGGATCGAATAAATCACCCACCCTAACGCAAAACCTGCGCCTTGACGTGGAGTTGCGGAAAACAGCCCGCTATACCATACCAATGTCTACTGTAACATTAAACGGGCAATGAGTTTGGTATAAGGTTATTATTACATTTACGTAGTGTCGAGTGTTCGCGGTAAGGACGCCGCACCGTGCATGTTGTATGAAAACAAACCAACAGCCGTGCGCCGTACAACAATCCATCGCTCCGGCACTGCAGCCGTCCGACACGTAACGCTTAAATTAAAAGAACCCTAATACAACTCTTTAGAACAAAGTAATTAACAAACCTGATAATATTGTGCCCATGCCTGAGCCTGGTCCTGCTGCGTGTTACCAGATTGGTTTCCTTGTTGATACTAAAACAAAAACAAGACTTGTTATTATACAATTTGTCTATTTTAATAGGTCACATTTTACGCATTAGAGCGTCCCGAAGCCCATCCTGTAGAGGGTCCCGACGCGTGTTACAGAGCGTCTCATAACGTCGCAAACTCATGTACTATTATCATTATTCTCATGCTGTATTTCGGATCTACATTGTCTATTGCTTACTGTAGTGTTTATGTTTATTATAACTATAATGAAATAGTTATATACACTGTCTCGTGCTCACGGTAGGTGGGGCGAACGTAATATTAGCCAGAGCTAGCGGCAAGTTGTAAATACCGTGTGTTGTCGAGCCTGTGATACGGTGACGAAGTACATACACAACACTTACAGTTTAACACGTCCCAGTCCCATGTACCATATATGGTACATGTGCATTGTTTTACTATTGTGTCTGCTGGCGGCACTGTGAAAGGGTTAATGTGTAACTTACCCCTGGCCACGCTTGCTGTTGTTGTTGTTGCCACTGTTGCCATTGATACCATTGTTGTGGAGTGTAGTTAGCTGGCCATTGTTGTTGCTGCTGCTGTTGTCCTTGGCCCTGACCTTTACCGCCGGTCTGTCCTTGACCTTGTCCTTGTTGCTGGTTACCACCCTGGTTTGCGTTGCCCCAATTGCCCCAGTTACCCCAATTGCCCCAACCTACGATATATTTAAATAAGTTGGAGTATGACATTTACATCAGAATTATAAATATTTTTATGGTATAAAATAAGGGCATATAAGTTATGGTTTCATATAAACAACGAAGGAAGAAGTAGTTTAAAGCTACTAAACTACTACTGCTAGAATATCAAGACTCACTTACATGCAGTAACGGTTTTACTATTCATATTATTTACTTTTATGCAGGTTAGTGTAGAGTGAGAATATTATGTTGAATATTTCAATATAGCGCAACTAAATCTTCGGTGACCCTTTCATAGAACTGGAGTAGCCATCATAACAAAGTTATATTGTCTTGCGTATCACAAGTGTTAACACAAACTCATGAGCATTAAATGATTAGTAAATATGTTTATAATGATTATTACCTTGGTTTTGATTCCAGTTGCCCCAACCGCCTCCCCAGCCACCGGCCCATTGGTTCCAGCCTTGCTGGTTCTGCTGGTTTTGATTCTGGTTCTGATTTTGGACTTGGTTCTGATTTTGATTTGAACCATCCTACAAATAAATGTACAATTATTAATACATTATAAATATCTGAATTTTGTTAATATTACAAACAAAGTAATTAGACTGAATATTATCCATGTTAGTGTTACAACATTAAATCAAATTTTGTACAAATTAACGTAATAAAAATTTAAATTATTACCTATAATAGTAGCTCGTATGTTTTATTGGCACAAAAAATATATACAGGGTTACAGGAAAAGTCGTGCTAGATCCGTTAAGGGCGTGGAGTACCCATCATTTCTGACTTATTTTACTATAAAACACCCTACCCTAAACTTAACCCTTTTCGAGATATTCGACTTTTAATTTTTTTATGAAAAATTGCCGATTCTTAGGCTACTAAATTATTTTTTTGTGTATCTTAATATTATTATTATTGCTTTTTTACATGGGTAATAATAAGATGCTTTAGGACGTCAATAATTAAAATAGTGCATAAGTTAATTGAATGGACCGTAGTAGACAAGTAAAGGCTAAGAAAAACAAGAAAATATTGGAAAGGTTATTTTTCTCTAAGCCATAACTAAAAAAAACATTATGGGAATTGTTCGGCATCTTCAATACTTCCATATCACAGGTACAATTCAGAGTCCGGTTAACACGCACAGTAGTCACAAATCAGAAGAAATAGTCCAGAATCACAGCCAAGTCGAGAAAAAGAGCAAAACGATATCACATCTACTATGTACGAAGCACAAAAGCAGACTGACAACCAAAACAATACCCCCTGTTGTATTCCCATATTTTTTCTTTCATTCGCACGTAATAATTTTCTTTCTTCTTCTCTGTCGCCTATAAAACTAACTTTTTTTCCACGAAATGTTATACAAACCTTAGACTGTTATACCTCGTTAGATAGCTGCTGAAACGTAGATATTTAAAAAAACATCTGCCGAACAATTCCCATAATGTTTTTTTTAGTTATGGCTTAGAGAAAAATAACCTTTCCAATATTTTCTTGTTTTTCTTAACCTTTACTTGTCTACTACGGTCCATTCAATTAACTTATGCACTATTTTAATTATTGACGTCCTAAAGCATCTTATTACCCATGTAAAAATGCAATAATAATAATATTAAGATACACAAAAAAATAAAAAAATAATTTAGTAGCCTAAGAATCGGCAATTTTTCATAAAAAAATTAAAAGCCGAATATCTCGAAAAGGGTTAAGTTTAGGGTAGGGTGTTTCATAGTAAAATAAGTCAGAAATGATGGGTACTCCACGCCCTTAACGGATCTAGCACGACTTTTCTTGTAACCCTGTATAAATGTTTTAATTATACATATTAATTTATTGTTACATATTACCAAAAAGAATGATAAATGAAGTATTAATTAAATTGGGGTTTGTGTTAAAATGACTTTGAAATTATTTTAGTTACTTTGTGTATAAATTAAAATATTATAAGTAATCGGTGAGGGCATACAAATTGGTACATAAGAAAGTTCTGTTATGTGGATACCTAACACAATATGTAACATAGTTCATGCAAACAAATACATAATATAGGCCCGGTTCTTGAGAGTATTTATGCGAAGGGGTTAGTATTAATTAGATGTGTCATTGAAATATTGGTGGGTAGTAATCAGTGAGTATAAATATAGATGAGCGCGGGGTGTACGTACCTTCACGCCGGGCTTCTGGTTGGGTCTCTGCGGCGCGGCGCCGGCGCGGGGCGGCAGGCCGGGGCGCGCGCCGCGCTGCCAGCCGCCCGCGCCCGCGCCCGCCGCACCGCCCGTGCCGGCCGCGCCTGCACCACCTGTCCCGCCCGCGCCTGTGCACACACACTGGTTAACACACTTATTCATTTTGATTAACTTTGTAAACAAACACCACATATTGCTAATTCACTAGTTTTTACATCAATCGCACACTCTGATATAGATGAAAATTTCTAGCAAGTAGCATTAAACGTTTATGCAATAGAAAACACGTAAATTACTTTGATTTAACCACTATCTTTCTTAAATATTAAACAAATATTATTTTTTCCAACGTTAAATTTCACAGATAAAAATTAATTTGACATTTATACATTCTAGAATTTATCCTTGATTCCTATACATTTCCTAAAGGTCAAACATAATCTTTGTTTGACACGACACCATAATTGTTTACCTATATTATCAAGTCGTAATAAATGAACAATACGCCTAATTATAGCGTATCAAAAACAATTTTATACTAGTTTAAAAAAAACAAAAAAAATTTCTCCACTGTAAACTCCAAACCAACAGAACTCTACAAAAAAATAATACACAGTCATAGAAGAAAATTTCGTACAGCATACACGTATCATCATACCAGCCAATTGACATCCATATAATATTCATGGGCTTGCTCCACTTTTCACGTTCCTGTGCCTCCTTCATCCATCAATTTCCTTATATCCTACCTAGGTTTACTTTAGTTAATAAACTATTATAATATTTAGACCACATGTTCAATGATAATGTACGGTGTACATACCACCAGGATGTGGTCTCTTCTCACCCCTATCGTTGAGTCTAGGTCGGTCACGTCCGAAGCGGTCGCTGGGCGGACCACCCACTCCTCCTCCACCGCCGCCACCTAGCGGACCACCGCGACCGCCGCGGTCAGGTCGCGGACCTCCGCGTCCTCCACGGAAACCGTCTCGGTCACGACCGCCACCGAAGTCTCTGTAATTACAAATCATAGCTATTTACCTTCTTTATACTCAAACATTTCACTGCAAGAGTGTATATTTCGTTGATGGATTATTTAAGTGTCGAATTATATAAAACCTAAAACCTTGAATATAAAATGACAACAGCCATCACAAAAGTTACAAGCCGATAATTCTTAAGATATGCTGAAAGGAATTTTGGCCTATTGATTTCGTGTAGAGTAGATGGGTCGGTATGATATATATCGATGTAGTGACCAGTGTAAGTCACTACCCGACCATTATATTCGCCTTCATTGATTTTATGAATTTGTTAAAAAATTAATAAGTAAGAGAAAACTCTTAGCTTATTGTAATATGTAATGACTTAACATACCGTCCGCCAGGTGGGCCAGACTGCCAATCCATGCGTCTATCGAACCGCGACTGGTTAGGTGGGCCAGGCGGACCTCGGTTGTCCCGCGGTCCCCAGCGACTGCCACCACCGCCGCGACCTCCACCACCACCACCGCCGCCGCCGCCCCAGCGTGAACCGCCGCCACTGCCTCCGCTGCCGCCCCATCTGTCTTCTACAAGGATTAAGATTACATTATAGTAGCGTATATAGGTTTCGTTTTATCTATTTAACGAAGAAGATACTTTTACAAAAACAATCTTAGTATTAAGAATAATACTAAAAACAATCGGAGCTTTCTTTTATATTTTGATCATGTTTTTTTTTATTTGTTGTCAAAAATATAAAGAATATTTTTTTCAGTCATTTATTTAGACATTGGCTAGGGTGGTCGGCTAGTGTAGAGAGCACATACCTCTGTGGCGAGGTCGGTCCTGGTGCCTGGGCGCGTCTCTACGTCGCTTGTTGGGCGGCTGGTCGCGCGAGGCGGAGCGGTCGCGTCGCTCCTTGTCCCGCTGCTGGCCGGCCGCGCGCGCCTCGCGCTGGTACACGTCCAGCACGAGCTTGGCCGCTTCAGCGTCCAGCTCCGGGAAGCGCACCTCGTCTAGCCACGAGCACTTCTCCGGCAGCGCGAAGTTAGCTGCGGAGAGAGAGAGTGGGTCAGAGCGGGGTCAGAACGGCGCGGGTCGTGCGGACCAGTCGGCCCGGTCCTCGTACCAACCTTTCATGTCGACGATGGCGGGGTCGGGCACCTCCTTGCCGTCGGCCTCCTCCCTGCGCTTGTGTCGGTCGCGGTAGGTTTCGTCGTCGGTGACGATGACGACGGCGACCCGGCGGTATCCGTCGAACTCCCGCAACTTGCGCCTCTGGGCGGACGGGTATACGTTCGTCTGATTACCCAACGCGATATCGAAACCGCGGTCGTCGTCGCGCAGAATATGATGTGGAGCAAAACATTCTCATTATAGTTGCGATGTCCTCGCGTCATTACACTCAGTACTGTGGCGGGCCCACACCTAGAACAAGCTCAATAGAGATCCGATCGCGGTTATAGTCTGTAGGTCGATGGCACCGCTTCCGTCTGACGTGTCTCGCGACTTACCTCCGAGGTGCGGGAGTGACCGCGCGAACACGTCGCGGAAGCGGTACTCACACATATCACTAAACTAAGCTTACACATTAGGACGTACCTTATGTTGCGAAGATACATTACATTGTGTTGCGACGATATGAAATAAAGCGCTAATTAATTTTGCATTCGCATCATACAATTCGTCGTTAGAGGCGATAGTGTTATTGGAGTACGGTCATTACATTAGTAGGGGCGGGGCGTACGATCTCGATTGTTCCTGATTAAGTGTGCCGCCGAATTTAATTGATATTTTTTTATAAAAAAAGAAAGCGTGTCTCTCACCTGATCAAGTATAAAATTTCTCCTGCGTCCCTTCGCGATTTCCAACAACTTAAGCACGCATTTAGCGCACTTGGACACCATAGCGTCCCAGCGTCCCTCGTAGGTCGCGCGGAACGGTTTACAGTCCACCTGGCACAGTACACACATACAGAACTAGCTCGCACAGACTCTACCTACGCTTACTCGCTACTTAGTCTAGGATAATGCACAAGTGATACCAGGGATATCCTCGCTGACTGTCTCTGGACTGCTAGAGGTCCTCTTCAGTCGACGATCCACTGGTATCAGTATAATAACTACTCGACCTGACCGCTAGAGGTCTACATTAATGTTAACAATTTGTTTTATAAATGTTGTTTCATATTGCACCCTGTTGAAAATACAGACGGACATTAGTATCAGTGTTTATAGTGAACGCTGTCACTTTGTATGATCACAACTCACGTTTACAGCTGGAAGAGAATTATTCGTTAGTTTTTGTACACTATTCTATCTGTGTAGAGTTTTAGCGTCAAATATTATAGTAGAGTTATTGTTATTATTTAAGTTGTTGCTAAATATTGTAGACTACTAAGTATATGGATCGTTTTTCAAGGCATTCTGTGTAAGTAATATTTGTGTTTGTTTAGAATTTTTTAATTTATAATATTTACAACTTACCATGTATCTATGGAATATAGTTCAAGCACTGGATAGAGTAAAAATGAAAAGTTTATAAATAATTTCCGTTTAAACAAATCTAGACAACATACATAAATTTAACAATTTATATGAAATTTTATAAATAGCAACAACTTAAAATAATTAATAACTAATATTTTAAACGCGGGTTCTTTTCAATTGAACTTAAAAGAAACAGACACAAGAGAAAGAGATGTTCGGCAATATTTTAAAATACATTTGCGGTGATTACCATTTTAATCTTAATGTGTTTGTGTCTCCATGAATGCATGTTAGGTTAGCTTACCTTCATCTTATCGAAGAGCGCGCCTGTAGACAGTATGTTGTAGTACTTGTCGTGATGCTCGGCGGCATGTTTCTTTGCCCAGTGAGTCTTGCCGGCGCCCGGCATGCCCACCATCAATATCACCTGAAGAACATTACGACACAGTTTTACTACAAGCTTATACCATATAACTCTAGTAGAGGGAAATAAGGGCTCTTTTCTATACATCATTTATTTATTTTTTATAGAAATGATCCATTAAAGCAAGTATGAGTTTATGAGACAATGTAAGCGATCGTCTCAATGTTTTGTAGTGTATGGTCGAATTGGTGATTTTTTTCTGGAACACCTAGATATTAACGTGATATATTTTCCTCCAACCTCTTGGAAAGCGCAGTCATTTTAGAAACTTCGTAGACTTTGTAGTAGGTAATGTTCTTTGAACGCGTAAAACATTACGGAAATTCTCTACAGAATTTTGCCTTTCTTAAAGTCAATTCGATGTAGTATAGTTTTCAGTAATTCCGCAACTTTCTTTATTATTATTAGTCAATATTCCGGGAATTTATCGCACTATGTGCTATCATATAAGCCTATAAATGCCTCCTTGTAAGCTGTAGACTATGCCTAAACTACAGACTACGAGACACCAACCGAAGTATTTCCAGTCTTCTCATAAGACGCACATAACAATACAAATATAGTAGCTGTGTATACAATTGGTTTAGTATCAACATAGTACTCTGTAACCAAGTAGAGAAAAAGGTCTGTATTATACAAACTGGCGATCTAATTTAGTTAAACAACAGTTACCCCTCCAGTTGGAATTATACACAAAATTTGACTCCCCCCCTTTTCGGCTTCCATTTCTTTCTTACCTTCTTTTTTTTAAACAAAGCAAGCTTTCTCTCTCAAACCCAGACCCGTCCCATTATTTGTTACAACAAGACATTTGATCATAGTACAACGGATACCTCCATGTATGCATTACAAATATAACGCATACAAAGCACCCGTGTTATATGCATTTGTATAATTTTTGTTTGTTTATTAAAACCTGCATTTTATATGTCGTCCACCCGCCGACTCGGTCCCGGCAAGTAGTGTTGTGTCGGGATCCTAAAAACAAAACCGGTTTACCTATACAAAGTTACGGTATTTGTTATATAGGAATAGTTCTGCGACCATTACGTTGCAATATTAGGTCTTTCAGCATCGATGATTGATGGTAGAACAAATTGTGTTTGTTTCTCACACGTAGAACACCTACAATAATTATATTTGTAGTATGAAAGTTTAAAAAAGACCTACTTAGTCTTCTTCTGTAGTTCAGGTGGATGAGGTAGGTACCAGGACTGTGCCCAGGTAGGTACCAGTATTTCGCCTGTAAGTACAGGATTGACATGCAACTTAGAACTGAGTAATTGCAAAATGTAATTATACAGTGTTTAGTCTACTAAATAATCATTCGCACCTTTACAATAATATATAGAATTGCGATAATACATCATCATAACATTTATTATTATTTGTCAGCGGTCAGGTTCAGTCATATTTGGTCTTCAATTTGTTCCTATAGATACGACGATAACTGCGCTAGAAGTAACACTGATTTTACCATTTGTTAAATCTGTGAGCTCAAACTGTAATCCTTTGACTTTTGAATAATGCCTAGAAATTTATTGATAAACAGAGAGAGACTTCTCAACTATGGATGATACAGTAGTATTGGTGCGGTAGTCGAAAAACTACTCTCCTTTTACTATCCAGCACTATTAATGGCTTCTTATAACCCACAACCTTCATATTGCATTGCATAATTATTTATTCTCCAGCATACATACACATGTGTGTTAAGAAGAAGTAAAGTCGATATTTGTAGTAGCCATACGTCCATAGGCTGATATGATGATGATAGTCAATAGCTCATTAATCTAGTCAACCTAGATTTGTTAATGACTTAAGTGACTTTTGTGTATTGCTGTAAATAAGTTTTGTTTATGATGAGCTGTGTAATGTGAATAAAGTAAATGGTAACCTCGCATTCAGCCAGGCTGGCGGGCCTGGGTGGTCCCTCCACTAGTTGGGCATTGTTGATGAGAACGAAGCCCGGTACCAGGTCGGCCTCTGTGCCGTCAAGTTCCTCTTCCACCAAGTAACTGTTGACAAAATAATGATTGATCAATATTTAACACTTATTATTATTAAACACGCGGGGATCTAGATTTCCCTAAATTGAGGGGTCAGTTTGAGTATGAAAAATAATCCTGGATGGTTCCCACACGGCGAAGTGGGTTGCGGATGCAAGGTTATTTTTATGTAACTAAAACAAACAAGCTATAAATTTAAAAAAAATGAAATCGTTTTTGCGCACTCCTGAAAAGTCGGGTTTTGGTCTATATGCCAATTGAACCCAGAGGTATTGAAATGTAATTTCGCTTGCGATCTCATATGACATAGAAACATACAAGAGTAAATACGAAATATTACTATACCTACTCAGATTAAATAACACACACACATAGTGCGTACCATATAAAGTCTCGCTCGCACGCGCTCGGCGAACGATCGTGTGTTACGAATGTATTATACGTACCTACCTACCTATCGAGTTCGGTAATAAATAACGAGCAAAAATGGTGCAGTGTAAAAAATGTAAACTATTCATGTCAACTACTAAAGAGGATTTTGTGAAGTGTAAGGGTGCCTGTGAATCAATCTACCATAAAAAATGTGTTAACAAGCAATTCATTCAAACATCAACTTGTGAAGACTGCCAGAAGAATAAAATCAGCCCTCCACAGCAAACATCGACCCCACAGCTAATGGTAAATCCAACGGAAGTATCTGGCGAAAGGGTATTGATGGAGGTTAATAAAAAATTGGAAGTACTTTACAGTGTCGAAAAAAAGTTAGGTGATCTCACTAATAGTGTGGAGTTCTATGCTGAAATATATCAGAGTCTTTTAGAATATAAGGAAGATTCCCAGAAAAAAATGAAGGCGTTAGAACAGAAAAATATTTATTTGGAAAAATACAACAAGGCATTGGAAGAAAGAGTGCAAGAATTAGAGCGGAAAGATAAGGAAAAGGAAATAGAAATACACGGATTAGAGGTACAAAGTAATGAAGATATTAAAGTGGTAGTCCAAAACATCGCTCAAATATTAAAAGTAAATCCAGGAGATATCGAAGATGTAACGAGGGTAGGACTACAAAAACCGGACGATCCCAGACCGAAACCTGTATTGGCTACACTTCGGTCAAAAAGTACTCGTAATAGATGGATGGCGGCAAAAAAGGACCAAAAAATCACCAACAACCATGTCTATTCGAATGGTAACAATAACCAGATTTATATAAATGAAGCTCTGCCAAAGTTCAAACGCCAACTTCTTTGGGCGGTCAGGAATAAATTAAAGCCAAAAGGCTACCAGTACATTTGGGTCCAAAACGGAAACATATTGGTTAAAAAAAATAACGAAGAGAAGAGGATACATAATATAAAATCCGAAAAAGAATTAGATAGATTTGATGAATCACTTACATCCGATTAAATCTGCATCTAGCGGGATCAGTACACACTAGGGGACTTTTTAGATTATACATTCGATAGTATAGAAGATGATTTGTTTATTGATTTTGAATATAAAAGGTACTACGATATTAAAACATTAAGTAAAGATTTAACAAAAAAGAAGGGACATACTCATATAATGCACTTAAATATAAGATCACTTAGAAAAAACTACAACGAAATACTTATCCTATTAGAAGAAAATAAATACAACATAGATATACTTATATTAAGTGAAATAAACATTAAAAAGGAGGAATTGATTTTTTATACAATTAAGGGATATAATACTCACATACTGACTAGAGAAACAACCAGAGGAGGAGGTATATTAATCTATGCAAAGGAAAGATTAATATTCAAAGCCCAAATTCTTAATACCAGATATTCGGAAATACTGCATGGCCAGCTAGCAAATGAAAAAAGGAGTAAAACGCATATTTTTGCTGTATACAGACTCAGACTCAGCCTCAAAAAAATAAAATATCATTTATTCAGGAACTAGGTAATATTATAAAATTAATCCCAAGATGTGAAAATGTAATTGTAATAGGTGACATAAATATAAACATCCTGAACGGCATAACAAATCCAACCGTCACGAAGTACAAAGACACCCTGTGTGAACAGGGCCTCCAGTGTGTTATACCAAGTACGGAAGCAACGCGCGAAGCGATACGAGAGGGACAGAACGTGACTTCATGCTTGGACCATGCGTGGGTGCGAGCGGGACGCAGCGAACTTGGAGGTATTTCGTTCGTCCTTGAAACGCAGGTGTCGGACCATTATGCAGTTGGGCTGTCATTGAAGATAGATGAAAGTGATAAACGTGCTATTTTAAATATTAAAGAGAATAACAGTGTTCGAAAAGTGATTAGTGATAATTTAGTGGAACAAAAGTGTCAAGGTTATGATTGGACGCAATTGTATGTAATTTCGTGTCCCTATGTTTTATATCAAACACTATGTACGGTGTTCGACGATTTGTATAAGGCAAGTACAGTTACGGTTACTAAAACAAATAAAAGAAAAAAAGAACCATGGATTGATGACAAATTATACTCACTGTTAGTTCGTAGGGATTGCTTATTTAAAATATGGAAAGCTGAACCGAAAAATATGAGTAAACGATTAGAATATACAAGATTTAGAAATAAGGTAAATAAAATTATTAATGACACAAAAAACAAATATAGACAGTCTGAAATATTTAAATGTAATGGGGATTTTAGAAAAATATGGGAAAATATAAATTTATGGTTAGGTAGGCAGAAGAATAGCTTAGATAGTGTTATTATGAAGTATTTAGGTGAAAATAATAGTATTAAGAACATCTGTAACAACTTTACACAAACATTTACCAAAGAAATACATGATATTAAGCATATATGTCAAACAAATTTTTTAGATAGGCAGGTATATGTGAGCCCTAGTAATGTAAGCTTTAGATTTAGTAAAGTATACCCGTCTGACGTAGAGAAAATTATTAACTCATTATCAAGTGAAAAAGCACCGGGCTTAGACGGTATACGAGCTAAAGATATAAAATATTTACAAAAACAAATCAGTCCTGTTATAGCTTATCTCATCAATATGTGTTTAGAGAAAGGTGTATACCCTGATCAGTTAAAAAATGCTATAATACGCCCAATATACAAGTCAGGAAGCCACTTAGAGTATGTAAATTATAGACCTATAGCAATAATATCTGTTATCGATAAGGTTGTTGAAAAAATAGTAGTTGGTCAAATAAATAGGTTTTTAGAAAAACACAATATATTGTCGGACGCACAGCACGGATTTAGAAAAGGCAGGAGTACTGTGACTGCCCTGTCAAGTTTTGCGGATTATGTCAACGAAGCCTTAGACTCAGGAAAACAGCTGATAGCACTCTTTATTGATTATAAAAAAGCATTCGACACCCTAGACCATAATATACTATTGCAGGCGATGGATGAATGTGGAATACGAGGGCCCACCAATAACTGGTTTAGAAACTATTTATCTAATAGAAAGATACGCACAGTTGTCGATGGGTTTGCTGGAGATGATGCTGTCGTGAATTTGGGTGTTCCAACTGGTTCAGTGTTCGGTCCAGTGGGATATGTTATGCATGTCAACAGTGTGTCAAATGTGGTGAGTCAGTGTAAAGTATTTATGTATGCAGACGACATGTGCGTAGTTGATGTTTCAAAGGATATCTTACAAGTACAAATAAATGTGCAGATGGACTTTGAAAATATCACAAAATGGGCCCATGACAATGGCATTATACTAAACTTTAGTAAAACAAAAAGCATGCATATTCATTCACCATACAACCAAGGGGCTAAGAGTGCTAACATTGATGACATTGCTATAATAGGACACACATACGAATGTTTACATAGAAATAAATGTAACTGTAACTGTTCTGCTATCCAAAGTGTTGATAACTTTAAATATTTAGGTTTAAAAATAGATAAAAATTTTAATTGGACAATGCATGTAACTGATGTTTGTAATAGGCTAAGATCTGTGCTTGGTAAGTTTTACCAATTACAAAGAGTATTGAATGTGGATACACTAAGAACTGTTTACTATGCCCTTGCAGATTCACTGATCAGCTATGGATTAATTGTATACGGACGAACCTTTATAACTTATTTAAATTACATAAAAAATATACAAATAAGATTGTTAAAATACTTAGTTAGTAAGAAAGTTAAAAATATGTGTAACAAAGAATATGAAAAATTGTTTCCCTTATGTAAGATCTTGCCAATAGATAAAAAAGTAGAATATTTAATAGGTATAGAATATTATTATAGTGATCAGGGCAAAAATATTGTTATGAATAAATACAACACTAAAAGGGTTAGAGAACAAATGCTAGATAAACCAAAAGCTACTAACTATTATGGACAAAGAACAAACAATTATATGATACCTAAAGTGTTCAACAACATAAACTTATTAAGAGAAACCCCCAAATTAAGTCCCACCTTGTTAAAGAAACAATTAAAAGATATACTTTTGTAACATAAAACTTTTTCCAGTATTATTACTATTGTAGTTGCCATGATATTGATGTAAGTAGGTACATTAGACCATTATAAACATAGAATCTAAGTAGGTATATGGTATGTAGGTTATGTATTAAAATTAAGAGCGCTTCTCGCCGTTAAACAGTTATGTTTGGCGAGTTATAAATGTTAAAATATTGTAACCTATTTTATTAAATAAACTTTAAAAAAAAAAAAAAAAAAATATCTTTGTAGGATGAAGGTAACAACCGATCTAACTTTATATTCATCGTTATGATGAATATAAAGGTAGAACAAATCTGGAACTTATCTTCTCAATCAGATCGTCGAAGTATATCAAGGTGAGGGCATCATAACAGCCCATTAATGTCCCACTGCAGTAACGGGCCTCTTCCCGTGACAAAGGGATACTTAGCCTACTAATACCACGCTGGCCAAACAGATTGGTATAGGGTTTAATTTCAAGTTTTCCTTCTTTTTACTTCGTCAAGATAATATTCACGGATAGTCCTTTAGGCAGTTTTAAACTTTATAATAATCATGCAAAACACATTCAAACCAAAAAAACACTTAAGGGTATAAACTTAGATTTTCTTTCTTGCCCATTTATAATTTGGGAGTGTAATATATTTATATTAGTTTTTTTTTATCTTTAAACCCATTACCTGTCCCGTATATAACAATTATTATGATACTACTAGTTAGACAGGCAACCTGTTTAATAAGCTATGGACTAAAACAAACTAGACTGATTCCACAGTCTTTCTTAAAAACATACAATTAGCAGCCTCCAGCTGGCGTACACGAGGTCGTGGGTTCGATTCCGACTCAGGACAATTTTTTCTTAGTCTGGATGTAGTTTGTCTCCGTTAAATAGATGTTTGTGATCGTCCTTGCGACACAGGGCTTGGATCCCTATTCCGGGAGATGTCTTTTTATAAACTGAAGACAACAATTTACTTACCGGATAACAAACTTGATCTTCTTGTCCAACAGAACTTGCCCTTTGAGAACTTGCTCCTCAGTTATTTCAGCATCATTTTCTGTAACAACATGACATAATTAAGTAATTGCTATCAGCAGCTATATGCAGTAACTCTGTTTCTGTCTATCTCTGCTATTATCATCCTTTTTTAGGATTCCGTAGCCAAATGGCAAAAAAAGTAAATCGTAAACCGCTTATTACAGCGTAATCTTTCATACATAACAAAAGGCCTTTAATTCATAAATCAATGGTATGGAACCCTTTGTGTGTGATTCCGATACGCATTTGGCCGGTTTTTTATAAATGACTGTGTTTGTTACTCAATCATGTAAAATCCCCTTCGGCCGTCTACGAAACCGTAGTTTAGTAACTGGTTTCGATGGAGGAATTATTCTTCCTTGTACGTAACTAGTTTCGATGGACGAATATTTTTTCTTTTTACGAAACCACGGTTACGCACAAGGAATTTTCTAATATTATAAAAGTTTGCTAGTTACAAATTCAGTTCAAAAAGAATATGACGCAATGGTATTTAAGCTTGAAAATGATGGTATAAATTTGGTACGCAAAATCCCAAACTTCAATAGTATAAAAACAGGGCTATACAACGAGCGCAAATAATTAGCGCACCAAAACAGCGTTTTTCAATATTAAGTGAAGTAAAAGTACCAACTAAGTATGAAGATTTTTTACTAGCGGATTATAACTGCGAAGAAGATAACAAACGGATCCTTTTGTTTTGCGGAAAAAGTGCCAGGAAAATTATTAATAATTTTAAAGAAAGAAAGAAAGAAAGAAAAATTAGTTTATTCACGTAAGATATAAAAATACCGCGTGTGAAGGTCGTTTTATAGTGATCACATAATATGCTCGTCTAACTTAACGGCTAAGTTTACTGAGGGTTCGGAACACGACCATGTCAGAGAAGACACCCACAAGAAACTCTGCTGGGTTCCTATCGCTCTTTTGGTGATCACTTCACAAATATTATTTTATTTAGTAAACAGGACAATTCAGATCCAAGCATTTTTATCGTTTAAGTAATCCTTTACACTATAATATGATTTCGATATTAACTTATGTTTAATAAAAGATTTAAATTTATTAACTGAAAATTCTTTAACTTCACTAGGGAGCTTATTATAAAAACGAATACCATTACCAGCGAAAGAATTACTTATTTTATGAAGCCTAGTGTGGAGAACAGCAAGTTTATTTTTATTTCTAGTGTTAACATTATGTATATCACTCATTTTTTTATATTTGTTAATATTTTTGTGTACGTACATTAAATTATCAAATATATACTGGCAATGCACAGTCATAATCTTAATTATTTTAAATTTATCTCTAAGAGACTCTCTTGGGCCCATATTATATATACAACGTATCGCTCTTTTTTGCAAAACAAATATTGTGTTAATATCAGCCGCACTACCCCACAACAGAATACCATACGACATTATGCTATGAAAATAACTAAAATAAACTAGCCTAGCTGTGTCTATATCTGTTAACTGACGTATTTTTTTTACTGCGTATGCTGCTGAAGAAAGCCTACCTGACAATTTTTCAATATGGGGGCCCCATTGTAATTTATTGTCTAAAGTAATGCCTAGGAATACTGTAGTGTTAATTATTTCCAGTTCCTCATCATTGATTTTAACTATTGGTTTTATATCAAGAACGTTTGGCATGGTAAATTTTATGCATTTTGTCTTTGTTTTATTTAGAGACAAATTATTTGAACTGAACCAATATACTATTTCCAAAAGAGAATTATTTATGTAGTCTACCGCAGGTTGTCGTCTATTAATTTTAAAAATAAAGGATGTATCATCGGCAAACAAAATTATCTCGGGGTTCTTTTTAACTAAATTTGGCAAATCGTTTATATATATAAGAAATAGAAATGGTCCTAGTATTGAGCCTTGTGGTACCCCCATTTTAACAACTGATCCGGGCGAACGCTTACCATTTACATCTACTTTTTGTACTCTATCGCTTAAATATGATTTCATTATACCTAAAGCAGAATCTCTAACACCATAGTGACCTAATTTCCTTAGTAAAGTCTCGTGATCGACACAATCAAATGCTTTGGATAAATCGCAAAAAACGCCAAAAGCATCCTGTGACTCCTCCCAAGCCTCAAATATGTGTTCTACTAAATTAACTCCGGCATCGGTAGTTGAACGACCACGTGTAAATCCAAATTGTCTATCGTGAAGCAAAACATTCTTATTAAAGTGACTAATTAATTGATTAAGAATTAGTTTTTCAAATATCTTACTAAACGCAGGCAACACAGATATTGGTCTAAAGTTTGAAGGATCTAAATTACTACCTGATTTGAAAAGAGGTGTTATTTTACTTGGTTTCATAAGGTCTGGGAATATACCTAGGTCTATACTGATATTAAAAATAAAAGCTAATTCCGGAGCAATGATGTCTATAACTGTTTTTAAAATGCTAACAGAGATTCCCCATAGATCAGCTGTTTTCTTAACATTTAGAGAATTAAAAGTTTTAATAATGTCAAGTGGGCTAACATGACTAAATTTAAATGTTTCGTTACAATGTGGTACATTTTCTTGTAAAAGAGTGATAGCCGCATGGGGTGAGGAGTTCAAAGATTTGGTAATATCTATTGAAATATTGGTGAAATATGTTTCAAATGTATTCGCTATATCTAAATCAGAATCTATAATTTTATCTTCAACTTTTAATTTTAGGTCTTTGTGTTGTTGATTTTTTCGACCTGTTTCCTCATTTATAATATTCCAAGTAGTCTTAATTTTATTATTACTGTTTTTTATTTTAGAGGTTATATATTGTGCTTTGGTATTTTTACAGTTAATTTTAAAGTTTTTTGAAAATTCTTTTACATACTCTTTGAACTCATCACTGGTGTTAATTGATTTTTCTTCATATAAGTTATACAATAATTGCCTATCTTTGTGTAACTCCGCTGTTGCCCAGTCATTAAATGCTAATGTATTAGTAACTGCAAATGTTTTACAGGTAAAAATCTCACTAAATAATTTATGAAATGTAGTAAAAAAAGAGTTATACATTTCATTTGGATGTGATATATTTAATAAAAATGAATAATCAATACTAAGTAACTTTGTTTTCAAATTATTCAAACGGTTTGCAGTTACCGGTACACAAGTTATATACTTCTTTGATATTATTTTATTTACATTATCGAATTGGATTAATTGGCCACTATGATCTGAATTTAATTTGTTAATAATACATTTCTGAGTTGGAATTATATTTGTAAAAATATTATCTATACATGTTGCACTATTTGATGTTATCCTAGTAGGTTCCATAAACATATTAACTAAGTTGTATGATTTAAATAGATTTATCAATCTAAGACTTAATTTGCTACATTCTAAAATATTAATATTAAAATCTCCACATATAATAAGTTTCTTGTTTGATTTTGACAGTTTAAATAAAACCTCTTCCATGATTAATTCAAAAATATCAAAGGAACCTAGTGGTGGTCTATATACTGATACTACTATGAATTGTCCTGTTTCCAATGATGCCAATTCAATTGTTCGTTCAACAGATAGATTTACTATGTCTTTACGTTCCTTAAATTTAAATTGTTTATTAATTATTATTAATGAACCTCCATGTATTGAATTTGCTCTGGTGAATGAACTACCAACCTGGTGGCCACTGAAATTAAACATTAATTCAAAACTTTTTAACCAATGTTCAGTTATACATAAAATACTGATATTGCAACTATTCAAAAAAAGTTCTATTTCTAGCTCTTTATTTCTTAAACACTGAATGTTCTGGTGCACCAAGTTAATATGATTGGCATTTTTTTTATAATTATGAAAGGTATTACATTTTACTAAGCTTGAGGGAAACTCTATTGTCTTAATATCTAGTTTAAATTAATTGGAACAGATTCCAAAATAAAATTAGATGCACTAAAGCATTGTTCAATATGAGCAAATTGTTTAGCAAAATTATTTGCTGTAATATCAAAAAAATATGATAGCGAAATAGCTACTTGTCGTTTAAAATAAGTAGATAGAAAATACCTATCCTTGTGTAAATTATAAGAAATTCTAACAATATTGTTAGTGTCTAAAATTGTAAATTTAGTGTTATAAGTACTCATATTGTACATTAACATATTAAGCTTATACCTAATTAGATTTTCATGATGTGGCAACTGACTACAATATGGAAATGTAAACATAACTATATTTTTAACCTTTATTTTTTCTAACATTTCAAAACATTGTTTTAAATTTATTCTATTAGTATTTAACCTATTCCCTAACATTATTATTAAGTTTGTATTTGCTTTATAATTATTTTGGTTTTTAAAAATAATATCTGTTATACTATTAAGATTTGCGTGAGGGTAACAGTTGTTTTCAGTTAGACCTGTCAAATGTTGATTTAAAATAGTGCTAAAATTAGTACCAATTTCATCAGAAAACATAACTGTATCAATACTTAATCTAGAATTCAAATTCAAATTCAAATCCTTAGTCCTACCTTGGGTTGGGAAGTTGAGACTGTCACACAAGTTCTCTGATGTTACTTGTTTAGGTGGTAAAGTAACTGGTGTTGGGGGTGGAAGGCTGCGATTACATACACAGGTGTTGTAGTTTCTGGTCAATGAATCAAACTGGCTAGCGTTAGTCTCTGACAATTTGACAATTTCATCCATTGCCAGTGTGTATTCTTTCATCATGTTTTGTGATGATTCATATTTACTTGAGAGTGAATCCCAAGAGTCTTGTAGCCTTGCTATATGAGCTTCTAGTAATTGTGTGTCAGACTCATACTTCCTTTCATTAAGTTTAAGTTCTAAGTCATAGTTTACCAACTTATCTAACATACTAACCCGTTGTCTTTTTAATGAACCTATAGATTTTTTTTGAGATTTAATTTGCTTTTGTGTCTTTATAATGTACCTATTAATTTTAAAATACTTTTTAATTTTATTTCTACTACTATGCACAAAATGTTCTAAAGGTAAAGTGTCATTTGTTAAATCTATTACAGTGTGTTCTTTTAATTTTTGATTGTGATTATTGGGTTTACTAGTGATCAATTCGTCAAATAAGCTTTGTGTATTTGTGTCCTTTTCCTGTAAAACCAAATTTTGAAAATGTGTTATTTTGGAATGTGCATCACGCAGTTCTATTTCTAAAGTGTCAATGCGTACTAGTGCATGTTCATATTCTTTACTACACTGACTAAAGGTGTCGACAATGTTTTGCAGCTTACAATATTCTAAATTTAACTCCTCATAGCTCAAGTGAAGAGAGGACAGTTCAGATTTAAGCCTATCATTGGTCTTTAAAACACTCAATAATTCTGTTTCATTGTCAGATATTTCTGCAGTTAACTGGGCACATAATGTTTTCTGATTTTGTAGTTCTTTTAAAGTTAGCTCTAATTTGTTTTGTTCTTGACGAGCTAGTGCCTTACGTGTAAGCATTTTGAGTAAATAAGAAAAAATAAAACTATACTAATCAAATGTATCTAACTACCTACTTTTATAATATATTTGTGAAGGTATAAAAATTGGTATGTTATATCGGGTTCTATATTAGATTTTAAGTACTTTGTCTACAAGAATGAGTATTCAAATGTATGTATAATGTGTACCTACGACTATTTTGATGTTTTATAATTTAAAATACTTACTTTCACAAGAACTTCTAACAAATTTAACTTTTTTAAACTTTACACAACCCTACCTGTCAGATGTGACTTGAATTCACTTTTACTTTACTTTATACGAGTATTTCTAGCAAAATTTATATATTACAGGCAATACAGATCACTTATTACTATAAAGAAATTGGATTTGTCATGAAATCCTTAATAAAAGTATATTTAATAAAATTATTAAGAAGGAGCTAACTTTTGAACAACTGTTACCGAGTGTTGCCACACCAAAAAAAAAAAAAAAAAAAACACTTATTTGGCGATGGAACTTTCAAGTCATGTCCCAAACCCTTCAGACAGTTATACTCTCTCCATGGATATAATGAAGAAACGGGGACTATTGTTCCGTTAATTCTTTGTCTGCTGCCAGATAAACATTTTAAAACCTATGACATACTATTTAGATTACTAGAGAAAATTACTGTAGATTATGAGATTGCGGTAATGAAAGCTATACGAGGTGTGTTTCCGGCTATGGTCATAAAAGGATGCTACTTTCATTTTAACAATAGTTTATTTAGGAAAGCAAAACAACTTAAAATAACATCCAGTGTTAAAAAAAGACATGTAGCAAGATGTGCAGGTCTATAGTGTGACCACAGGAGCTGTGCACCTCCTGAGGTATGCGCGCGGCGAGAGGGGGGTGGACATATAGAGTACATGTTATATACTGGTATAGAATAAACAGTCTATGATGTAGCTACTAGCGACATCTGACGCAATATACTTAAGTTATTTGGCTGGTACGGGTCGCTACACGAGCGGCTGTAGCAGTTTTCTATTAAAAGAGTCATTTTTAAAAACTCCAAGAAAGTATTTACATTATTGTATAGTTTTAAGCGTAAATAGGAACATTATTTGTGTTTTTATAACGTAACTTTGAGAAAAATGACATCTAGCGGAATGTATCAAATACTCTAAGAACATGAAATTCTTAAAGAAAAATATAATGTTCGAATTGTTATGACACTGCCGTCAAAACTCGTGACAGCAGGTAGGTGTCCGTTATGGTAGCATACACATGAACTATATCAAGTTGTTTACTATGCCAAAAAACTCTGCATAAATAAAAAAATAAAAAAATCCAATTGTTAAGATTAATGATGAGGAATTAGAAATCGTTAACACTACAGTATTCCTAGGAATTACTTTATACAGATTGAGTAAGGACTCATAAACGCCCCTTAAATAGTTAATTGATTACCTTAAATTCTTACGGTTTTGTTTGGTATAAGTTTGATTTTACAAATAATAATCTCGCTAAACAGTGATTAAATTTAAGAGGCGTTTATGAGTAAGGGGTGAGTTCTTATTTATCACCTGCATATTTTTAATAAAATATGAGTATATTTGGGTTACATTCTGATCAACTAAGTAAGTGTAATATATTACAGATATGTCTATAAAGTCGTCAAATTTGTGATTTTTATTAGTTCATTAATCTACAATAAACTAATACTGACTTACGAAGAACAATGTAAACAATGAGTAGATTAAATCAAAGTGGCACGCGGGAAGTGATTTTTAAAGTTATAAGGCGATGTTTAGCGGTGCACGATTCTGGTCAACTTTTATGCGATTTGGATGATGTTTATGGGCGAACTGCAACTTTGATGGTATTGTGTGTTACTGTTTTTCCTAATCTGTCTCAAGTAATAAATTCACTCCATTTGAGATCTAGAGACTAAACTAGGCTAAGACTAAAACAGGCATTGTGTACATAGCACATTTTTAGGTTAGATATTCATTGTAAGTAAGAAAAATCGTAGTACGACCATTTCTGTTGATACATTATATCAGTTGCATTAGTATAATTCAGTCAAGATTTATCCTAATTTGAATTTGAATTAATTGCTTTATGTCTATATTACGTTGATATTGATAACTAAACTATGTCACTTTCGCATCGACTGTGTGTCTACAAAAAATAATTAATTGCAATATTTTATATCATTTAGCTCTTAGTAAATCCACGTTAAATGATATCTTGTTGGTTAATATTTAACACTGAATAAATTTTAGTTAGGTATTGTAGTTATTCTTTCCATTCCATTAGAATTATTAAGTTTAAAAATAACAGATTTAAAAATAATGAAAAGCTTGAAACTCCTGGTAAACACAGGCAAGGCCGGCTAAAGAAATAAATGTATAGTTTCTATATTTCTGCTCTCCCCCACAAAATACAATTATGTTCTTCAGTAAAAAAGAGGTTTATAACATTTTTCTTCTTTTACTTGTATTTTGTTTCTAATTATGCCTACATTTATTGTAGGTATAATCAAATGTTCAATTTACATAACTTTTGTAAAATTTTGAGTTCCAACCCTCAGAAAATTGCAGATGATAGCTAGAACTGAGATGGATTTTAATTGTAGTCTTGAAGTTCTACGCAAAACTTTAAATGCAATAGGCTTACCTACAAGAAATGCCCTAGTATTATAAGTGCTCTAATAGTGTAGTGTGTTATTTGAACATAATTGTTTTGAAAACTATTTTGTCAGACTAAATAGGGTTGCTACGTGTAGCACAGTGGCGCCCTAATTTTTTGTCAGTACTTCATAGACAGACTGTACCTACATTAAAAAAAAATAGTTGTTGTAGTTTTAATATTATAGCGTACTGAAATAACTCCAGCCCGGCCCCTAAGAACCGTTAATATCTCCGATAATATTGAATTTTGTATTGAAATAAAGTGTTACACAGGCGTTATTTCAGGGTTACATTTCTACTGCATTAACAGAATTACTGTACCTATGTTTTGTAGTTCTCGAGATATTCAAATCACTTGTGAGCATATTATCTGTACCAGTACTATGAACATAAATTAACATGGATTTTTGACCTATTCCACTGTGAATTCGCATAAAGCATTTACCTACACTAATTCAGTCAGAATTTCACGCATTATTTTTACTTATAGAATTTATCAAAAAAAAAGTTCCCTTTCTATCAGAACTATCACGTGTACGCTACCATAACGGACATCTATTTTTTCTTCGTCCCCCACCTCGCCGCACATACCGCAGGGGGTGCACAGCTCCTGTGGTCACACTATAGCTCGTTTGCCAATTGAATATATTAAAAGTGGTTACCAGTACATAATGAACAAGAGTCCGATCGGCGATAACATAGACAAGTTTAACAATTATTTTATGAGTCAATGGCTAACAAAAACTGATTTTGAAAAAGTTTGTAATTGCGACCAAGAAAAAGTCAGAACAACGAACAATCTGGAAGGTTGGCATAGTAAAATGAATAGATATATTGGGAAATCAAATCCAACCATTGCTCATTTATTGGACACGTTGATCAAAGAGACACGAGTAATAGATATGCATAAAAGTGGAACTAAAAAGTCTAAAAATTACAAAGAAATTGACGAAGAGATAAAGAGGTCTATAAATGAATTAAAAGAAAAGAAAATAACTGTAGGCCACTGCTTAGAAATCATTTGCCCGTATGCTATATATTTTTGATTAAAAATTACTTTTGTTGAATTATTTTGGTTATGAATGACTCACATTTTTGTTTAGTAATAATTTTATTTTAGTTATCATATACCTAATATTACATACCTACATAATATATGATTATATATATTCTGTAATTTTGATATTTTATTAATATAACCGGCAACCTATAATTTTAATAAATTCTAGTTTGACTTACATCCATACATATTAGGTATTTGGATTTTGCAAAATAATTTCTCCATGGAAAGTAAGTAGTTTCGCAGAAGGAAAAATATTTCTTTAATCGAAACCTCAACAATCATTTCTTTGTACGTAACCATGATACTTAGCCGTGGTTTCGTAAAAAGAAAAAATATTCGTCCATCGAAACTAGTTACGTACAAGGAAGAATAATTCCTTCATCGAAACCAGTTACTAAACTACGGTTTCGTAGACGGCCGAAGGGGTAAAATCTACGGAACATATTTATGTAAGTTAAGACATAGTTATTAGTCAATCAATATAAAGAGGTACAGGGCTGGGCTAGATGGAAACATTCGGAGGAATATGCCCAGCAGTGGACAACCATTAGCTGATCATAAATACAATGCAAATTACAGTACAGCCATATAGTCTATTCTATGTTTAATTGTAATATAACAAATACGACGACCTCTGTGACGTAGTGGTTATATAACATGACTGGATACGCAGAGGGTTCGATTCCCGCTCAATGCAAAGCTTTGTGTGCATGAACATGATTGATTGCATTGGTCTGGGTGTTTTCTATGTATAATATGTATGTATTTACAAAAAAAAAAAAGTATTAAGTATTGTTTATCCGTTGTTCCTTACCCATAGTACAAGCTCTGCTTAGTTTGGGATTAGATGGCGTTGTGTGAAAGTGTGAGGAATATTTTTTACCCAACACTAGATATTATTTTAACCTTCGGTCCGTCGCGTGGGGTCTTTAAAAGCCCGGACATCACAAACATGGATATTTTACATTTTAAAAAACTATTGTATCTAACCAGTGTTTTATGTACCTTACTAAAACGAGTCATAGTTGGTGAGGACCGCAGCTTACTTTAGCTCGCGCGCAAGCCCTGCGAGATACGGACGTGTTTTGAACGTGCAGGGCGTTGAAAGACCCCACGCGACGATCGGCGTAAGTAAAATAAAACGTATTATTTCTTTAATTTTATTTGTAATTGTGTATTATTAATGTATTTTTTATTGTTTTAGATCAGTTTATTATATTGTGTACCAGTGGAAATGAGTAAGTCGCAAAATCGTTGCATATTACGGTCATATCCTAAAAAAGACAAGGCAGTATTGCTACTTTCAAGAATGTTACTACGATGGTGTTGTAGATAACACTCCTGAGAAGAAAACTTCAGAAATTATCTCATTTTATTACAAAACAAAAAGGGGACTGGATGTAGTCGACAAACTCATTGGCATTTATTCTACTGCTCGTGTTTGATATCACTGGCCACTAAGGCTACTCTTTACATTTTTTGATATAAGTGAAGACTGATTTTGATCCCTAAAAGTTTGTATGTTATTTTGTTTTTTTAATATGACTTTTATGTTTTAAAGTTGGTTATTTACATAAGATGCCAAAAATGATAATAAGTAGTAACTACTTGTAAGGTTTAATTTTTATTTTTTATAAATGTGATCTCACAAAGAAATTTATATTATGTGTACTTGTAAGATTGTAAGTTTAATAAGATAATATACGAAAATACTATGATTTATTCGATTTGTTTTATTGTAAATTAATTAGTAAGTCATAATAAAGTCTAATGTCAAGTACTTACAATGCCCTTTTTTAAGTACCTGCCAATGAATCAGTGGGGTTTTCAAAGATCCCACGCGACGAACGACGTAACTAAAATCGCGCGACGGACCGAGGGTTAAGGAAAAATGACACAAACCTGGTTCCTCCTTGATTTCTAAATCTTTTTCAGCTTTAGGCTCTGTAGTCTCTGTTTCCATTGGAGTTTCCTTTTCAGCCTCTGGCTTGTCCGCAATTTCTATTGGTTTGTCGCCATTTTCCTGTAGAGAATTTAAAAAAAAAATTACTTTTTTTTTTACGTCTTTTTGTCATAACCTATTGGAACGAGTGAAGTTCTAGATTTTAAAATTTCGCGATTTGTACACATCTTATTACTTTCTATACGGATCTTACTAGGCATTTATCTAATTAGTAGTCTAGGTTTTCTGCTATATACCGTGAGTAAGACCCCAATAGAAAGTAATAAAATAGTTCTAGTAATTTTTATTTAACGATTGATTTATCCTTTACTAAAATAAAGCTTTAAAATGTTGTCAAGAAATACTGGTTTTCTTTATACATGGTTGAATAATAAACATATTTGTACAAAGAAGAGTAATTATATACCTTGGGTGCTTCTTCGACTTTCTCATCTTTTTCCTCTACTTCTTGAGGTTTCTCCGGCTCCTTATCATCCTTTTCTTTATCCTTATCATCCTTGTCTTTTTCCTTATCACCCTCACCATCCTCCTTCTCTTTGTCTTCCTTCTCCTTGTCATCGCCATCTTCCTTTACTTCCTCTTCTTCACCTCTGTCACGTTTCTCTTGGGCCTCCCTTTCTTTCCTCTCACGTTCTACTCTTTCTCTTTCCTAGAGAAGAGAAATTTTTGTATTACTTTTTTATTATATGTAAATGTTGTCTGTGTGGTGATGGAGTAAAAATACAGTGTGTCACTACCCCATCTCATGTCGGTGTCGTAAAAACCGATTATGGGACTATCCGTGAATATTATCTTTACGTAATAAAAAGAAGGAAAACTTGAAATTGTACCCTATACCAATCCGTCTGGCCAGCATGGTATTAGTACGCCAAGTATCGCTCCGTCACTGGAGGAGGCCCGTCCCTGTAGTGGGACATTAATGGGCTGTTATGATGATGATGATGTAAATGTTGTACTAAGGCTATATATAATAAGTTGCAAGGCAGGATTACTGTAGCTGATGCAGATGCAAAGTAAAACTAGCGATGGATGGATGATAGTATAGTGTTTAGAAATAATAATGACTTTTTCGATTAACCCTGGTTTTATTCAACTTAGTAACTAAATATTATTGTTGTGTCGACTAAGAATAACCATGTAAAACTACCAAATCCCAAGCCTTAGTGTTGGTGTAAGTTAAAAAAGGAAATCTGTGCATACTGGGACATATAGCTTTTGGGTAATCAAACTCTCAATAGTTTGAAGTTTTTCATGTCACGGGAGGTGGTAAATGCGAAGTTGGACGTCAATGATATAAATTACAAATAATGTAATTTCGCTTGCGATCTCATAAGTCACATGACCCAAGAGAGTAAATACGAAATATTTATATACCTGCTCAAAATTCACAATACATATTAATGTTATTGCATAATATAAGTTTCACAGGTAAACAAAAATATAAAGTTTTGAAAAGGTTTTACTGTATATATTTCTTTAAATTTATAATTAACTATGTTAAGTGTTTGCCCATTTTAGCTTAAGTCGTGTGCCCGACATATATAACAGAAACAAATAGCACAATATAAGCACAAGAAAACAGTAGTTTCTAATATAATCTACCATAGAAGTATAGTATAGATTACTTCACCCTTCAATCAAGGCGAAATTGAAAACAAGTTCTCTCTCTCTCTAATCAGTTCCTCATTCCTAAGGATCACGAGATGGTAACGAGAATCATTCAACCGAGGGAGACGTCTTCATCGGTTGCGATTCAACGTGGATCTCACCACCTGGTAGAAATTAGAGGAAGAGGTGGCCTCTAAGTTTTAAGTTATTGGGGGTTGGTTTCCGCACTTAGTCCCTAAGGTGGACCATTGTACGTGAAGAGGTGGCTTCTCTAACTTTCAGACCATCATGCTGGTGATTGGCCTCGTGATCTTCTGCCCTCAGTATTGCCAACAATGACAAGCTTTTCAAGATTGCCATTGCAAACAAGTTAGACATACTATATAACATATAAGTGTGTAAGAGTCAACTTTTAAATACCTCTCGTTTCTTTTTTTGTCTCTCCTCTCGTTCCTTTCTCTCCCTCTCTCTGCGTTCACGTTCCCTCTTGGCGGCTTCTTCCTTTTGCCTCGCAATTTCCTCCTCGATCCTCCTCTTCTCTTCTATGACTTGCTCGACAGGTATCTCAATGCGTTGTCGCACCAGCTTAGTTTTGGTTAGCATGTTGTATCTATTAACAAAGATAAATTATTAAAATCTTTTGTTAGTTTGTGTGCTTAAGATAAGATTTTTACAGTGCCAGACTAACTACATCAAAGTGTACCCAAAAATAACTACCAATATACAACAACTCAGTACATATACCTATTACAAATTACATTATGTAATAAGGCAAACTTACCATTTACAACCATTGTGTAAAAAATAGGATTAAAATAAAATTCAAAATTAAAAAAGGAATAAACATAAGTAAATGTAATTCCAGTTAAATGTCTCATGAGTTACAAAACACACAAGTATATTAATGGAATAATAATATACCTGATGTTGAAACTCATAGCACACCAGTAATATGGGTTGATCTATACAGGATCATAATTATAAAAATTTGATCACTGATAAGATTATTATGTCGTTCTAAACAATAGTTTATCAAAGTAAATTACCTCAGACCTTAAGTTAAATGTTCCTACTTTTAGGCAGGATCACAAAGGTTTTGTATTATAGTTATCTATGGGGTACAGGGCATTCTAGGGACACAAGTAACATTCATACCAAACATGTCAATCAATGACTTTTATAGCCAATCAATGATGAGACAAACAGAAACTATGATGACATGAGCTTACCATTAAATATTTACCTTTCTCAATTTAATAATATACCTGTTTATATTAAAAAAGAAATGTAAGTTAGTACCTGTCATATCCAAAGTTAACTTTGTAGCATAAGTTCTTTGTGAGTAGGTGGGGGAACAGCGCCTTGTCTCCTAATACTGATTTCTCAAACTCATAAGCTACTCCTTGTTCTACTCCGTTCACTGTGTACGAGATCTTGCATGGACTTGATTCCAGATCCTAGAAAGAAAAGAATAGTTTAGAATTGTGTTTTATTTTGATGTGTTTGTTGGTAAAGTATCCAATTCTTTTTAGAATTAAAAGTATATTTTATACAGTATAATTAAAAGTATATTTTATACAGTATAATTAAAAGTATATTTTATACAGTATAATTAAAAGTATATTTTATACAGTATAATTAAAAGTATATTTTATACAGTATAATTAAAAGTATATTTTATACAGTATAATTAAAAGTATATTTTATACAGTATAATTAAAAGTATATTTTATACAGTATAATTAAAAGTATATTTTATACAGTATAATTAAAAGTATATTTTATACAGTATAATTAAAAGTATATTTTATACAGTATAATTAAAAGTATATTTTATACAGTATAATTAAAAGTATATTTTATACAGTATAATTTCGAAGAATGTGGTGCAAAAAACAGAGGCTGTTGTTTCCTGTTTATATTGGACTAGACAACGCGGGTGAAGCCGCAGGCATCAGCCTGCGGCTTCACCCGCGTTGTATAGATAGCTTAAATGTTATTCTACACCCTACAACTAATCATTTTTGCGTGAAAAAGTAACAAACATCCATCCATCCATACATTATCCTCTCCGTAGGCGACCTCTATGGCGTAGTGGTTATGCGGGAGCGGGAAATACGATATGTCAATTTGAACTAATCACAGGTTACAGTTTAGGTTAATAAAATAAATGATATTACTCACCAAGTAGGCACCAATGACATCCTTCTCAGTAAATGATTTTCCATAGTCCTTGAACTCAGAATTATGAACAGCTCGTCCTGAGCTCTCATAAGCCCAACTTAGTTCACCTTCGCCTGTGAACATTCATATTGCTATACTACACTATTAACAAACTTTATTTTATAAAGATCAAGCAAAGGTGAAATGTGTTAAAAGTTTATTAAAATTTGGTTTGGGTGTTTCTTTTTTATAATCTGTATGTATTTATAATAGAAATTATTATTATATAATATTCCATTGTTCCATACCCATAAAACAAGTTGATTTGCAGCTTAGGTGAAGGTAGTAAATAGCCAAACCAAACTCGAATTAATTATAAATTCATTGCTTTTAAACTTATTACTTAAACATCATTCCCATTGCCTGGTAATTGGATAGTATACTTCATAAAAAGAAAGGTTCTTTATCAAAAGTCAACAGATATTATGACTTCTAAGTTTCCATATAATGTACCCGGTCAAAGGCTTCACCCACTAGCGAGTGTCTGTGGAATGCGTACCCTTAACAGTTGCTAATAGGTACCAGATTTTGTATTTCGTGCGACAGTGATGATGCTTTACGAAGCCGAAATTGGCCGATTGTCTCTTTACTAAAGTCGATGTGCAATATTTAAGGCCGGGTACTGTAACAGCACTAATTTACAATCTTACCTAAATGAAGGGTTGAATCAACAGTGGACCAGCCTATCCTCAGTCCTGAGCCAATAGGTTCCTTGTCTGAGCTCTCGGTAGTGGTCACTACACTTCCTATGCGAACCTGAAATACATCGAAATAATTTTACAAACCAAATACTTTATGAACTGTGTTCATAAACTGAAATATGGGTCACTAAATGTAAAATTACAATCACGGTCCAGCCATTTAGAAGTCAAATCAAGTTGACAAAAAAAATTTGTAAAATAAATAAGTTTATATTGCCTTATTAACCATCTAAGCTAGGTTTTACTTACTTTGAAGGACGATAATAATAATAAAGTAGTTAGAGATACAAGCTTACTGCCATTATAATGTAAATAATATCAAAATAAAAAGAGAAATATAGTTACCTCATAGCAGACACGTCCCTCATCGACTCCATGCGAAGCACGCGCGCCCGCCCATGCGTGGGCAAAGGCGCCTTCCGTAAGTGGGACGACACCAGCAAGTTCCGGTACCTCCAGGTACTGGTTCAGGTCGCTGTCATCTGGGTAACCACAAACATCATTTATACACACAAATATTTAATATGATGGGACATGACTGGTGGACGATTAGAACTTTATGCTGCATAATTACTTGAGTAATTCCCAAAATGGATGTTACATAAAATTGAGCACATAATTGATTAAACCATGTAGAAAATTAAATGGTTTTTCTACATGGTTTAATCAATTATGTAGTTTTAGTTGATTATTACTGTCTGTGTGTAAATTTTACTACACTTAAAAATAGAATAAATAAATTTGGATACTTACACCATGAGAGAGTGATTTTATTTTCATCTATTTCAGGTTCTGCAACTTTCACGTCCGTCCTTTTATCCCTTGTTGAAGGATCCTGCAGAGAAGAAAAAATGTACATTTAGTGGAAAATTATTGTGTCTAAGTGCTTCAAAAACAAATTTAAAAAAAAGATTTTATTAATTTAGCCTGAGGAAGAAATAGGTAAAAAGTTCTTGATATATTGATACAATTATGTTTAACTATTATGCATCTTTTCAAGTTTATATAAGACTAGCTTGCACGCGTATTATTTAAGTGCAGTATTTTTAAAGTGAAAAAACCTTAGGAGGATTTTTTCGTGTAACGTATTTTATCGAACAAGTTACCGTACTTACCTCAGGCACTGTAAGCATTTCATTAGTGACCTCTACAGCTCTGTAGAAGTTGCTCCAGCGAGCCTTCTTCTGTTGCTTGCGTTTCAAACGGTTTAGCTTGACCGGATCCTGATCAATCATAACAAGAATCCATGACTTGAACTATCTACTTCTAATATCATAAAGCTGAAGAGTTTGTTTGTTTGGTTAAACTCACTAATCATAAGAACTTCTAATTTAGCGGTTTTAATTTGTTAAATAGAAAAGATTATAGGCTATAAAATTACAAGGTAAATTATTTCACAAAAAAAGGTAAGCTAAATTTATCTTATCTTATTATTTTACAACTTTACAACTTTTTCTCGTAGGTATGGAAAAACGGTTATTAGCTAAACGTAACCTGTGCCGAAACGTCAAGCAAAATAAAGGTTAATATCATGCCGCGTTAATCTCCCGTTTACATTTAATCTAACCATGCAAGGCGATAGTTTAATTTAGCCTACAACCCACAATTCACGGTAGAAATAACTATAATTTTACATACATTGCTAAACTCTTCTAGTTTCTTGGCGTCCTCTTCTGCCTGTATACGTTCACGTTCGATGCGCTCCTGCTCACGTATTTTGAGACGTTCATTCAGTTGGTCCCATTCTTCTTCTTCAGTTAATTCATGAGGTTTATTTGGTTCGGCATCCTGAGTTACAGATAATAA
The DNA here is from genome assembly GCA_905475405.1 of Schrankia costaestrigalis. NCBI lineage: Eukaryota > Metazoa > Arthropoda > Insecta > Lepidoptera > Erebidae > Schrankia > Schrankia costaestrigalis. The sequence goes on along the minus strand of FR997852.1, from coordinate 4,820,418 downwards.
TTAATTAATTTATGAGAACACTGAGTTTCGTATTAAGTGCATCTCGCGCAACTTTACTTGACTGGCCTGAAGCTGGCTTTCACAGACGATCGCGATTGAACACGAACTAAAGATGGCGCTCCCTAGTATTTAGATCCAAAAGGCAGCAACTTTATATCGGCCAATTTAGACTGCGCGTATTAAATAGAATGCCTAATAAAAAAATCATTTATTAACCAAAACCAGTACAGTTCTTACACATAGTATCCATTAGCTCCACACTTGGCAAGCCTGTCCTGCGGATGCCTTAACGTTTACCAATAATTTTACAACGAATAAAAAAACAAATATTTGACCTCTTTTAAAGTATTAAACTAATATACAAATATTTGACCTCTTTGCACAGAAGCGTATTTATTATTACTAGCAAAGGAGGTAAGGTTTTTAAATATGTACATACCTCTTTATCTTCCTCCCCATCGTCATTTTCCTTCTTTTCCTTCTTGTCACCATTCTCATCTCCATCACCATCCACTTCTCTTTCACCGTCTTCTTCCATCTTCTCTTCTGCGTCATTTGTAACTTCAGCAATAGGTTTCACTTCACCTTCAGTAAGAGGTTTATCATCATTTACGACTTCTTGAGTATCCATTGGTTCTAAAAATTATAAATTAAAGATAAATTTTAGAAGACAGATAATTATTGTGTGTGAATGTTAAAAACAATGCTTTACGAAAAAATAGTGACGTCATTACGTGTAAATTACCCACGTATTATATATTTTCTGAATTGAAATGTATAGTTTGATGTGTTTTTTCGCGTATGTATATTATGTAAAATATCAAATTCTGATAAGTAATTATTATTATAATTATGATAATAATAATTTGTTTTCTAAAATCTAGAGAATCTAAAATCCTATAAACTAAATCTTTCTATAAACTCTATTGAATTACAATAAGGCAAGTAAGGTGGTTCATGTAGCAGTACTTACCAGCTTCTTCTGAATTCGATGACGGAGGACTCCTAAAACAAATAAAAAAATCAAAATGAGTAAGAAAAGTCTAGTAAATATTACTTATTTACAATGGTTTATCAACTGTTGTGGTTTACAATGGTTTATCACGGTAAAATCAATTAATTGCATAGGTAATTAAATATAAATACAATACAATCATTAAATTATTACAAATGGAAATAATAATAAAGTAGAAATTTATAATTTTGTGTGTATACTTTATTATGAACATGAATATTCATTTTTTTTTTATGAATGCCTATATTAATTATTTTGTCGGCTAATTGACGTCCACTGCTACGGCCATCTGTTTCCCGCCGCCATCTGGTCAGGACAGCGCGCCGTCCTGACCAGATGATCGTTTAGTATTGTAACTTAATTCAATAAAACTTCGTTTCATTTTAATAACTAAGCACTAGATTTCTGAATTGTGCCTTCCTCATCCATCGGCTTTTCGCGCAGTCCTAACCAGGTCGTCGGTCCACCGTGTAAGGGGTCTCCCCATCCTTCACCTTCCGGTGCGCGGTCGAATCGTTTGGGGGAGGCCTGTGTCCAGCAGTGAACCTCCATAGGCTGATATGGAGACTTCTGAATTGATAATTTACTTAATTAAAACTTACTTCTCATCCTCTATCGACGGACGAGATTCACTTTCTTTCCTGGGTGTTTTTACAGGCGTCACAGGGGCGGGAGGAGGTACAGGAGACGGTTCAGGATCTGGTTTTTTGACCGGTGCGTCACTGTCAGAGTCCTCTTGACTTGGAGAGTACTGCTCGCTACCTTTAGACTCTTCCTCTACTATAGGCTCAGGCGGTTCCTCCCGGACTGGTATATGCTGGAGATAAAAATTAATATTTAGATATTGTCATATTGTGGATATAAAAATATAAGATTTCCTACAACTTAAATACCTTTTAGAAAGTCTTAAGCATCTCGGAAGTATTGTGCGAAAATTTAAGAGGCAATAGTCTGTCTCAGAAACGAAATGAACAAAAAACCCAGCAGGGGGAAAAGATTGCGTTCTATAAGCTATATTATAAGTAAGCCACATCAACAAATCATAAAGACGAAAATTACACAAAATTTGGATGAATCTGAATTTAAAGCTTTGCAAGACCTACCTTGACAGGCGTTGCTGCAAGTCGTGACGACGACGAACGCCGCGTTGTTCTAGCGGCAGGTACCCGCCTCGGAGTCGCCGGCTCATCAACATCCTCAGTCGAAGTGTCGAGTATTGAAGTGTCCGTGAAAACTGGTAAACAAACAAATATTATTATTTATATTGATGACGTAAAGTATCCGCGTGGTGACGGAGTAAGAATACAATGTCACCACCCCATCTCATCCCATGGGTGTCGTAAAAACCGACTAAGGGACTATCCGTGAATATTATCTTTACGAAATAAAAAGAAGGAAAACTTGAAATTAAACCTTATATCAATCCGTCTGGCTAGCGTGGTATTATTAGGCCAACAATCCCTCCGTCACGGGAGGAGGCCCGTCCCTGCAGTGAGACATTAATGGGCTGTTATGATGATGACGTAAAGAATATGTGAAGAAAACCACACGAACTGCGTATGGTTTTAGGTCTTTTTTATCGTTTGGTTAGTTGCCAACCTAGTGGCGACTTCATAATAATAATAATAATAATAAAAATCATTTATTTCTTACACAGATATGAACAGTACAAAAAACAAAAAATAAATAAAAGACTTTAAAAGAGTATTGTATTGTGACGTCACACCTGTGCAGGAAATAGGACCCCTACTCAGCTTCATGCCGATTGACAAGCAGCCGCTAGCCAATCAGCGCTGGTTTTCAGTAGGTACCGGATGTAACGCCCTTTAAAATGTGTAAGACGGACGTGTAATGTGTGTGTAATGTGTGGTATGTATATAGAAACGATAAACTACTTATAGTGAAACGGGTACATATAATTAATAAAATGTAATGTAATAAATAAATTTAATGTAATGTAATATCATAGATATAATAAAAAAATAATAAAAAAAAAAAAATATAACACATAAAACACTAAAAAAATCAAATAAACAATAGTAATAGTAAACCATCAATTGATTATTTTATTGAACAGACCAATCAAGCAGCGGTATGGATAGCTTCCTGTTGGCCGCCATCTTAAATTCTTTTGTTTGTTATTGTTGGATATTACAACACAAGACCAAACAAAACAAACATTGCGTAATGATTGTCTCAGTGTGTGTGGTGTGGTTTGTGACAACTTTTTGTGTTTATTGGTAACATGATATGTATGTTTAGAAGTGTGGAAAGAAAGAAAACCACTAACTATTGTCTACTGACTATGGACTATGCAGGAAAAGTGTACGCTGTGAAGTAAACAGCTCGTGAGTATTATGGTGTATTGTGTGAGCGTCGTCGTCGTCAGTCAGCACCCACCAAACACAGTTAGCACGTGTTGGCAGGGGCCAACCGACGCCGCGCCGGCAGGAAGGATATAAGGTATGCAAACATAATGCAATTGCAATAATGATTGTAATAAAATTAAATAGATAAATGTAACAAAATAAAATATAATTATAAAAATTGTATATGATTAGTAGTTAAACTTAAAACATTATTAAACAAACAAGAGATCATCTTTCGTCTACTGTCCAAGCCTGATCTGCTCTTCCATTTGCAGTTCTTTTAGAAAATATTCAGAAGTGTGCTTTATTTTCAGGCTTTATAAGGGGTGTAAAAAAGGGCTAGCCTGACGCCAGCAGGAAGAACTAGATGATTAAAAGGTAAGCAATCAAGCAGATGTTATTGGTTTTGATAATATGTAATATAATATAATAGAATTAAATAGATTGCTATTGGATAATGGTAATTTAGATGTAAGAATTTAAATGTAATAAATAATTATGTATTAAAACTAGTGTATGATGGGTACTTAGACCATTATAGTATTAACAGGTGATCATTTCACTGTTACTGTCCAAGTTTGATTTGCTCTTCCAGCAGCAGTTTCTTAAGATGTTGTTTAAAAGTGTGCTTTGTTTTCAGATTCCTAATCGGTGGCCGTAATGAGTTCCAACAGTGTGTTGCTGCATATTTAAAACAACCCTTAAAAGCAGTGGTCCTGTACTTATGTACTGTCAAAGGGACCACCATAGAGCGCTGGCTGTACCTCTCCTTGTCATGCCTCCAACTTAGTTTATGATACAGGTAAGCTGGCTTATGAGTGTTAATTACACCAAATAGGAGACAGGACAAGTGTAGTTTTCTCCTAGCAATCATCTTGAGCACCTTATGTTCGTTTATATAAGGAGTGACATGGCTCCTCCTAGGGATGTCAACACAGAATCTCATGCAGGCATTTTGGACTCGCTGAATAAGATGTTCGGTTCTTTTGAGTAGACATGGGCCATATACTGTGTCACAGTAGTTAAATTTTGACAATACCAAACTGTCCACAAGTTGTTTGCGTAATGGTATGCTAAGATATGGTCTGATATTATATAAAACCTTCAAACGATAAAAACAGGCACTTGCAACTTTGCAAATGTATTCTTCAAACCTTAGCCCTGAATCAATTGTAAGCCCCAGGCTGGTCACAGTGTCTGCCCTCTCTATCAGTTCACTATTTACTACAATCTGAGGATTTGCTGATTTCACTGAACTCAACTGTCCATTGGTCCCCAAAACAATGTACTGTGTCTTCTTAACGTTAAGCACCAGTGAGTTCTCCTGTGACCATGATACCACCCGTTGTAGGTCTTCATTCAGTCTGTCCACCGCCTCCCCAGTGTCTTCTGGCTTAAATGATGTGTATATCTGGGTGTCATCGGCATACAAATGGTATCTGCAGTGCTTAAAGCAGTGATGGATGTCTGCTGTGTATAGGATGTAAAGCAGAGGTCCCAGGATCGAACCCTGGGGCACGCCCCTGACCACCTGTATTGCAGGAGAACAGACCCTGGCACCGTCCCCCCTCACTATCTCAACACACTGTGATCTTCCTGTAAGATAGCTGCGAAACCAGCTCACTGTCTCCCGAGTGAATCCATAACTGGTTAACTTCGAGAGAAGCAGTGGAACATCAAGACAATCGAATGCACGTGAATAGTCCAATAGCACCAATATTGATGCCTGCCCCGCATCCCTCGCCTCCAATATGTTTCCCACAACATCTGATAGAGCTGTTGCCGTACCCCGACCCCTTCGAAACCCTGATTGCAGCTCCGGCAGTAAATTATTTTGGTCTAGATATTCCACCACTTGAGTGTAGACCACTTTTTCAAGTATCTTCGATAGACAAGGTAGGATACTGATTGGCCTCAAGTCTTTGTATGTTTGAGGGTTACTATTTTTGGGGATGGGATGCACGACTGCGACTTTCCATATATCAGGAAATGAATGTGTGGCAATGGATACATTGATTATGTCTGTAATAGGTTGAAGAGTCTCAGGAAGTGAGAGCAACAACATATCCAGATTGACCCCATCCAACCCCATTGCATTTGTCCTAATGCCCTTAATAATTTTCTTCTAGGGCTCTGACGTGGCTTTACGACTCCGTCACTACGTCGGCAGCAGGGACGGACTTTTTACGTGCACTCCGAAGCGCGGAGACGCTCAAATGAAAGCTAATGAGCGGTCATTTATAAAATGACCCTGCTGACTTTGCTTAAACAGCGTAATCTTTTATGAATCATTGATAGCAAACGGCTGTGAGTGCTTCAATCGGTTTTTGGTAGGTTTAAACTATGATATTATTGTAAAATATTATCAAAATACCTATGTTTTGCAAAAAAAATTGTGATGTCTCATTTTACCAAATTACTACACAAAAATATAGCACTTTTAGCTCAACAACATTAGAAATAATATTCTGAAGTTATAACCAAAGCCACAACTACATAAATTACTTGTTGAAATAGCACTGAAATGCAGTAAATTTACTTATCAGCAAGGCTAAATTATACATGAAACGTGTAATACAGTAGCATGTTACGTATACCGTGTTATTGATAGCACAATATTTATGAAGCCAAATATAATTGGTAGTTAAGCATACCAAATTTTGATCTGATAGTTACGCTTTTGTGAGCAGATAAGTGGACTCAACAACTGATGATATCAGTTAAATGGATATCCATTGCTGGACATAAGGCTCCTCTATTTATTTAGATTAGGATGGGTTGGGCCCTTTCGCTTTTAGTCCCATCATTAAAAAACTAAACTTCTCGCGATATTTTTAACCCGGAGCGAATAACTAAAGGTGGGGAAATGGCTACCGGGTATTGAAAGACGCAAGGTACGTCACTCACACGGTGGACCGACGACCTAGTTAGGACGCCGGAAAACCTATGGATAAGGAAGGCAAAGGACAACTGATATGCTTTTATGTTTTTGAACGTTAGGTGTTCCTATTCCTTTTCCTGTACTTTGGTATAAGTGGAACATTTTTCGAACAACAACCATCAATTGTCTTATATTTTTTTCGTGGAAGCTTACTTAATTAGCTAAACAATAACACCTACAAACTTTTGTGAAATCTTTCAATCTATTCTGGCCCTGGTACAATGTCTTAACCTACACAATGATAAAGCCTGGTAAGTAGCCACTGTATTCCCCTGCCAGTTGGTCTACAATTTTATTGTCTCCTAAACCAACTAAGATTTTGGCTTGAAATTTTTAATCAAAGGAACCTAGGCTATAGGAATATTTCAGATATCCTAGAGTCAGTCACTAGTTTGACCCTCATAAGAGCATCATAATGTAGCAAAAATTTTATGTTTTTTAATTAGATAAATATTGCATTTAAAACAAAAACGGCTGTGTTATTTTCAAATGTGAAATTTAACTAATATCAAAGCATTCAAAGTGTTAAGAGTGTGCTAAACAAATCCTTTATCGCCTTTTCTAAAGACTTAGTAGACAACATTTTGCATTATTGATCCTATTTGCGTATGGTTTTTATTTTAATTAGTGCCGCTAGTGAGCCCTCTCTTATCATGTAATTATTTTTATTTAATGATAATATTTTTTTGAGCATATTGAATAATTATTTAATATTAATTATCACCAAATAAATTTTTAGACTGTGATGACACAGAGTAATTGTTTAATAACTAAAAGTCCCTCTCAGGGACAGGATCATGCAAGGTGTAAAAGTTTTCGTGAAGGTTTATGTCCAGCAGTAGACGTCCATTGGCTGATGGACGGAGGTAGTACCGCTGTGATTTTTATCTTTTGGGTTTAATCAAAAAGTCACCTATTAAGGCTGTATCCAGCCTGTGTTGTAAACCTTTCTGTCTCAATTCTCACTGAGAAACGAGCAATACCTTTATATAATGGGACTATTCCATACATGAAATATTAACTGACGCAAATTACATCAATGTTAGTATAAATAAAGCTAAAAGATGACACATGATCAGAACTAAAGCTGAAGAATTGAATACCACTCAAAGAATTTCTTTCTATTTCTTAGTTCTGTCTTTTTATTATTTTCAGCTTCATCGAATTATTGAAACTCAAATTATATCAATCTAATTTCATTTAAAAAAACAACAGCATATTGCTATTATTGCTTATGTTTGTAGTAAGTTCCGGTTATCATTAGTATTTATTGTCATATCCAATGTTACATAAAATAATAGTAAAGTTAATTACTCCAAGCTAATGTGTGTGAAATTATATTTACATGCCAAACAACTTTGTTTGACCACAACAATGATCTCAAACATTAGACCACAGATAAGAATAATACATTAGGCTTAGAATGTTACAGATTCTGTTCTTGATCAAATTCTTGAAGAATTGGTTTCTCTAGTAATTATTATAAGTCGGCACAGCTATCTGCAAAACAAAACCCTCAATCGAGTGGCTATCAAACTAGACATATTCTGTTGCACGCTGACTGAACTCACAAAGATAACATTATTTGAAATTTGTTATTGTTAGTTTATTAAGGAGTTTTTATTTTATCTTTAGTTGTATTATAGTATGTAGGCAACACTATTGTATTGGGCATACCCTGTAATGATAGTGTAAGAAGTTGAATAAATAAATAAATAAAACTATATTGTGGTAATTTGTATGTGGAATATAAATAACATACAGAACATATCACTAGGCTCAAGTCATGGTACCATCCATCTAACTACAGTTAGTGATATTATTATCTTTTTATGGAAAGAGATAAGGAAATATAACATCATATCATTATGTGGTTGTTTTGTAATGTTATTAGATAGGTAAATTTATTTTTCACACAGGCCTGAAGGTTGTTTGTAGAGAATTACCCAACATAACATTGCTACAACAATAGGCTAAACAAAATTACACTGATCTAGATAAATATTATGAACCGTAATGAAGGACATAAACAAATGAGTGCACTAATTATTTTACATATTAAAAAGATTAAAATGAAATTACATGCAACGAAATTGAACTCTGTTGATTAATGACGTCATTTGCAAATACGCGTTCGAGAAACTCGTTATTTAATCGCCAAAAAATCGCACGTGCCTCCAAAAGCTAAGTATTGATTTAACTACATTCGAGAAACAAAAGATAACAAATAATATAGTTAAAAACTGTTAGTAAGTAAAAATCATGTGATTTACCTTTTCCTGTTTTTCCTTCTATCGCTTTTTTCAGTCTTTCCACTAAAGCCGGCTTGTTCCCTTTGGTGTCTAAACCGAGGGCGCCAAGCTCGGATCTTAGATCCACAACCTTCATCTTCGATGGGTCCATGATTAAAATTTAATAATGTCCCTAGATCACAATACACAGCAGCTTATTTGACACACTACTATTCCTAAAATTATGTGTATTCAAACATTACTCGCAAAAATCAAACTACGAGAGAGCGCCAAGCTAAACCAAGATGGCCGTACGCAACACACGTAACGGAAGCGGAAACATAGTGATTTACCAACGCTTGTTAAATCGATTACATTTTTACTCGACTAAATCCATTCCAAAACAGCTAGGAGTATTATGGACATTCTAAAAGTACGGTTCCCTAGATTATAGTGAAGTGTTTATGTAATATATGATAATATGTATGTAAACCTAACCTAACCTATGTACTATGTGATTATTATTATAAAAGTACCACTACCACTATCTACAAATTTTTAAATTGCGCATCATTACCATATTAGTTTAGTTGCTTGGTTACACAAAATATGTCATAACTTTACATTGTAGTTAGTTTGTATGTTTGTATTATTTTATTATAATATTTTTGAATCTCATAAAATAAATTAAAGTAACAAGTAAAAATGGCCAAGAGAGAAGAGCCAAAAAGTAACTAAATTTATTAGATTTTTATAACTTTCTACGTTTTGTCTAGGATAAATTATATTTTTAAGTTAATATTTATTTTATTTTTGTAGTCGAAGCCAGCAATGATTTGGAAAAAAGAATTATGGAGTGTTTCGAAGTTTTCGATCATTCCGGGAAGCAAGTTGTTGATGTTAGAGAAATTGGAACTATTTTACGCTCTTTAGGTACCTTTGTTTGTATTATTTTGTATTGTTATTATACTAAATTTAATACATTAGATTCTATGTAAAACATATGAAAACTTCATTTGCACAACATTTTCAAAATCATAAGTTCCCATATTTGTATAACAAAATAGTAAAGAAATGTGATTTTAAACGTAGTACAATGCGCGAGACCAAACTGAAAGTGAAACATTTTCTTAGTCAGTTTAATTATGAAGAGACTGAACAATTACTTAAGATAGTTGCTTAATATTATTTATACCCACACACACACACATAAACACTACTCAACATATACATACACACACTCACACACACACCCAGAAACTCATTTCAAATTTTATTTTAAAGATAATTTTATTTTGTATTCTAGTTTAAGTTTAAGTTGTATTTTAGTTGAAGTATTAGTCCTTGTAATCGTTTTTGTTTTGTAGCCTCGATACAGGCATTGCCTAGTGTGGCTACCATTAAAATTGTATTTAGTTATAAGTGGACTGCAAATAAAACTTATTATTATTATTATTATTATTATTATTACATAAATAAACAATAAGATCAATATCATTTCATAACAGCCCATTAATGTCCTACTGCAGGGACAGGCCTCCTACCGTGACGGAGGTATACTTGGCCTACTAATACCATGCTGGAGAGACGGATTGATATATTAGAGGGTTTAATTTCAAGTTTTCCTTCTCTTTATTTCGTAAAGATAATACCTACTTATTCACGGATAGTCCCTTAGTCGGTTTTTACGACAGCCATGGAATGAGGTTGGGTGGTGACTAATGTTGTATTCTGACTCCATCACCACACGGACCTGGTTGTATGATTTCCTTCTAAAACTTTGGCAAGTAGGTGCATCTTAAAGTTTGCTAACTTGGGGCTTTTTTTGATTTTTTTTTTTTTTTTTTTTTTTTTTTTTTAAAGGCCTACCAGAATGACTCTAAGGTGCCTGATGTTAAGCATCCATTAGAGTCCAAAAATGGCGAGCACCATGCCAGCTACAATAATTGTAGAGGCATGAATGTCTCCACTATGGCGGCTTCAGAAGATGCTTTTTCACGCCTCGCTTGAAGGAACCTGGATCGTAGTTTGAAGGAAACACGTGGGCTGGCAAAGAGTTCCACTGTTTGGTGGTTTTGCACATGTACGAAGTGCTGAACCGCTTTGTTCGGACTTGTATGGTTTCTACAGTGTAGCGGTGGCACTTACGTCCGGCACGTGTTGTTCTGGATAAGAAAGGAGAGGGTGGAACCAGTTGAAAAAGTTCATCAGAACACTCGCCGTGGTATAGGCGATAGAAGGCCGCCAATCCGGCGATGTCCCTACGCAGCTGTAAAGGCTCAAGGGATTTGGATACTTCTGGGCACCCAATGATACGCACAGCTCGCCGCTGCAACCGATCAAGAGCATCTAGAAGGTACTGTGCAGAGCCATCCCAGAGGTGAGAGCAGTACTCCACGCAGGGGCGAACTTGAGTCTTATACAAAAGACACAGCTGCCCCGGCGCGAAGAACCTCCTCACCCTGTTCAAAACTCCGAGTTTACGTGATGCTGTTTTGATAATGCTCTCGATATACTCTTTGGGGTTAAGATCTCGGCGAATGTCCATACCAAGGATACTCAGGTTTCCTCGAAGCGTTAATAGAGTGTTCTGAAGAGAAGGAAGGGGAAGGAATGGAGACCGCTTTGCAGAAAACGCGCACGCCTGTGTCTTCTTGGCATTAAACTCCACCAAATTCTCTTCACCCCATTGGGATATGAGGTTCAGGACCCGGTCGAGCTCAATGACAAGCTCTCTCCGTTGTTCTTCAACACGTGCTTGCTTGGCCGCAGGGTGACCAAAAAAACGGCCATGTACTGTGCTATCATCTGCATAACAATGAATGTTCCCTAGGTTCAACATGTCATTGATATGCAGAAGAAACAGCGTGGGCGATAAGACGGACCCCTGGGGCACACCGGCGTTTATCTTCGAGAAATGGGAGGCCGAACCGTCGCAGAGGACTCGAATACGGCGCTCATGCAGGAACGCGGAAATCCAGATGCACAGTTGGGATGGCAAGCCGTATGCCGGAAGCTTGGAAAGAAGAGACCGGTGCCAGACTCTATCAAAGGCCCTAGATATATCAAGGCTGATGGCCAGCGCTTCACCATGCTTATCTATAGCCTCACCCCAAAGGTGCGTGACGTGTGCTAGAAGATCACCCGTTGATCGTTTCGCTCTAAAGCCATAATTGACGATCGTTAATTAAAGTGTGATCCTCCAGGTACCGCATCAATTGTGAGTTAATAATTTTCTCTAGCACCTTGCAGAGAACTGAGGTTACGGCTATAGGTCGATAGTTTGATGGATCAGATTTGTCTCCCTTTTTGGGGACCGGCTGAATATTCGCCTCTTTCCATGCCACGGGAACTATTCCAGTTGAATAAGACAGGCGAAACAAACGCGTTAGTACAGGAGATAACTCGGCCGCACAGTTTTTAAGCACTACCACGGGTATACCGTCCGGTCCACTGGCTTTCCGAACATCGAGCGAACGTAGTTCCGCAAGAACGTCTCGCTGCCTGATTCGGATGTCAGGCATCAACGAATCGCAGCTCGTTATTGTCGGCGGAGTAACACCACTGTCGTCGACCCTGGAGTTGGTTGCAAAGAGATTCGCTAGCAGGTTTGCTTTCTCTTGAGGGTCGTGGGCCAGTGATCCATCGGGATATCTCAGCGGAGGTAATGAAGACTGGCAAAAATTTGCTTGCACAGCTTTGGCGAGTCGCCAGTAATTACGGCTTCCAGTAGGATGCGATAGTAATTCCTGCCCAAAGCGCTCGACGCGCTGAGCATCCGCCCTTATGTAAGCCCTCTTGCACTCCTTAGTGGCTTTGTTATAAGCTGCTTTTAGGCGATCGACGTCTGGATCGTTAGAGGTTCGAGCTCTGCTCCAAGCACGGTAAACAGTCTGTTTATGAGCAATGGCATCTTTTGTCTCACTATTGAACCAATAACGATTTCTGTTGGAACTGGTGACATCTCTGTATGGAATATAATATTCCATACCCAGAATGATCTCACCAGTTACAGCAGAGGCAGTTTCCGACGGATCCCTATTTTTAAAGCACCGTGTAGCCCAAGGAATAGATGCGAAATATTCACGCATCCCATCCCAGTCTGCTGACGAGTAATGCCACAACCGTCTTATCGTTTTTGCAACGCGCGGAAGAACAGCTGAGGGCACTGAAGTGCAGACCAAACAGTGATCGGATGAACCTAAAGGGGCACAGACCAAAACACTGTATTGATCTGGGTGACTCGTGAGCAGGAGGTCCAATAAAGAGGGCGCCTGACTTGAAATATCCGGTATCCTTGTAGGCTGGAGTACCAGTTGAGCCAAGTCATGCGTGAGAGCGAATGCATGGGCAGTCCGACCCGCATGGTCAGTTCTAAGAGACCCCAACCACTCCTCGTGGTGGGCATTAAAATCTCCCAGAAAAACCAGTTCAGCGTTCGGATACCGCTCCTGAGCTTCATCTGCCGCTCGACTCAGATGGTCAAAGAGATGAGTGGTCTCATTATCTCCTTTGTGGGATCGGTAAAGGCACACGTAGATACGGCTCAAGCAGCCAAGATCCACGTGCACCGAAAGGACAGAAAGAGAAGGATCCTCAAGGCAGCGCAGACGACGACAGCAAACATCCGCCCTAACGAAAAGGCATACCCCCGCTTTAGCGGAAAAATGCTCCTCCAGCACGTAGCCTGGATAGTGCAGATATGACGTGTCATCAGGGCGACGTATTTGCGTCTCAGTCAGAAAAAGCATAGCCGGTTGTGCCGTCTCGAGATGATGGTGGACGGCATTGAGGTTTGAATGGAGCCCACGGATGTTAGTAAACTCCACCTCGAATAGCGGGTTGGTGGGGAGTGAAGGGGCCGCTGTTTTACCAGATATCCTTTCATGTATTGCCATGGGTAAAAAATGGAAGAAGTTTTAAAAGAAGAGGGCATGAAAAAGGCTGACTACCTCCGCAGCAGCGCAGAACAAGACGCAGAGAATTGTGTCGTCATTTGACTATGTGGTGAGGCGTTTGCCGATCCGCCAGACGGAAGGGCTCCCGTACCCTCTCGGAAGTGGTCGCCTGGTCCCACCATCCGGTCACCAACCGGCACGACGAACCACTCCGGGATTATGCGCGACCTGGTAGGGCAGCCTCCTAGGATGGTTAGTCCTAGTTGGGCCCCTGTACTATGCCGCGGGCGGCCAGCGGCACCACCGTTTCTACAGGTCTCCCTGGCCGGCGGGTCGATCCACGCCCCCCACACAATGACTTCACGGATATTCTGCTGGTCCTCCACATGCTGCAGCGATTGCCCACCTTGCATCTAATCCGGCTTCCTCAGTAACTGCTGATCCCGGAACACGATCCCGCCGAGAGGAATCACTTGACGGTCTTTGCACAGTTAGAGGGGTGGTACCTACCCGGGCCACTAACGTGTTCCACCAGTAGAGCAGAAAATAGCTCATTGAGTCTCTTAGCCGACTTTTACGGCACCCACGAGAAGATTTGGGGAGGTGGTTTGTATTCTAATGCCGCCACCTCACAGCAAAATGATTAAACTTGTTGAATATTCTGGCGTTTATATATTTTTTAATTAGGTAAGTAGGTATATTAATTTATGATTCCGAGATCTTTACGGACACGTGGCCTTTAATAAAAAGTCAAGTAGAGGTATTTAACCGTGTGGTGACGAAGTAAGAATACAATATGTCTCCCCATGGGTGTCGTAAAAACCGACTAAGGGACTATCCGTGAATATTATCTTTACGAAGTAAAAAGAAGGAAAACTTAAAATTAAACCCTAGGTAGGTATACCAATCCGTCTGCCCAGCGTGGTATTAGTAGGACAAGTATCCCTCCGTCACGGGTGGGGCATTAATGGGCTGTTCTAAGAGGTACTTTGCCGATAGAGAATCGTGATCTCAGGGTATTTCCCGTTTTAAATATAGGTATACTTACTGGGCGGATAAAATAAAAACCGTTTGTATTGCCTGGACTTGTATGATTTTTTAGCAAATATTATTAAATCTTCTTATCCTATCTGTTATGCATTTAATATGTTTTTATAACAGGATGTTGTCCTACCGAAGCTGAAATTCAAGAAGTGATTCTGACAACTGAGAGCAAAGAAGCATCCGGGAGTGTTCCACTATCTGCATTTCTACCCTTTATGTGCAAGGCTATGACTGAACATCGGTAAGAGCGGATGTCCGATGTACACTTTTCTTGAAACTTACAACTAGGTATCTTTCCTTTACAATCGGTACTTATAAATCTGCGTTGCTCTGTTCTTCACTCATATTAATCGTCCTAAACACACGTAGCAGTAGTCCAATTGCTGAGACCTTGCTAGAAGAATATCACTGACTATTCACGTATACTCATCAAATAACTTGACCGGCAGTTGTTGCAATTGGCTGCACAGATGTCAGTTTACGATCAAATTAACGATGGGCGCGCGGAAAGCGGGTGTTTTATTTAAATAAATAAATAATCACACATTTACATATCGCCATCTAGTCCCAAACTAAGCAAAGCTTGTATACTATGGGTACTAGACAACGGATAAACATAGTTAAATACTTTTGTTTTTGTAAATACATACATACAGTGTTTTCTATGTATAATACATAGAAAACACTCAGAGCATTGCAAACAATCATGTTCATGCACACAAAGATTTGCATTGTGCGGGAATCGAACCGGAGACGTAGTGTAATATACCGACTGCGCCACAGGTCGTCATTTGTTCCTGACATGCGCGAATACGAAATTCTTTGATAGCTAACTTCAGACCGGGCTGTGTTAAGTTTGAGCTGACTCTACTTTTTTCGTAAGGGTTTTTAGAATGTCCCTTCCTGAGGTTATCTGTTACTTTCGTGCTGTAAATCTATGTTATAAACAAGCTTTATTCGTTTATTTAAATTATAATCTTATTAATTTTGATCTCAGATTCTATCCGGCCAGTGCTGATCAATTGTTAGCTGCATTTCACTACTTTGATCCGGATGGTAACGGGTTTCTCACAAAAGAGAGGTTTACTAAGCTTATGATGGAAGAAGGAGAACCTTTTACACAGGTTAGTGGAGTTATTCCGTAATAGGCACCTATACAAACTCAAAGTGAAGTACTTAAACATTTTTTATAACGATAAAAGAGTCCAAAAAGTAACCTATTTATTTCATGATTCGGTTAAGTGACCAATTCTCACCCTGCTATTTAATTAAAAATACCTACTGTGTTTATTGAGTGTTAATAATTTTATAAAGATTGCCAAAATGACTAGTCTCTGATAAAGATTTTGCAACATTTTTTGTTTAAACAGGAAGAATTTGACGAGATGATTCAGATGGCGTTGGATCCAATTACGGATACCATCACTTACGAGTACTACATTAACCAACTTATCGTACGTATAACTTTATTGTAATTGTAGAGTAAGTTTGCGTTTGAATGAATGGTGTATGATAACCGTTACATTTGAAAAATTAAGTGTAGTGCGCGCAAGTAATAACAAGTATGATAATCAGTGTGAGTTTCCTTTAGTAAAAATGTTAACTAGAAAGCAAACAAGTATGATACCCTACTACACCGCTCCCCGCCCCTCCGCAACAACGTTAGCCGTGTCTTGTCTTGCGCAGACAAGAAAATTTTCTTATGCATCGCCGGCGCTGTGTACACAGGTCGTGCTTAGAAACGACATGAATTCTTGCGTAGGCCCGGCGATTTTTCTTACCGTGTACAAGCGCCGTAAAGGGTAAAGTATGAAATTGGTTAAGTATGGAAGTTCAGTAAAACATACAATTAAAAAAGACATTTATTTGCTCAAAAATAAGTAAGTACGTAGTACATGACCTACAAGTGGAGATCCGTTGTGCGCTATGCACTATAAATTAAAACAATAACAAACACGTAAGCGTTAAAAGCGTGTTCAGTTCATTCAGACGCGATGCGCGCCAAGTGACGGCTAGCCTAAGTACCTACTTCGAGTGCCGCGATTTATTTCGAACATTCCCAAATAATCCGAACATTCTCTTAAAATGCACACGGTTTTGTGAAAGCCTGTAAGCGTTGCTTGATCGCAAAATCGTGTTGAGTTGACGCCAGTTAAGCACGGGTTTGGCGAGTTGGATAGTAATACAAAACCGTGCTGATTTTTGTCGCCAACTAAACACAGAAAGGGAAATACGCCCTGGAAACAGACGACATCAAAGCCTTAGGCACCCCATAAGTCTATAGTTGACTTGATGGTCGACGGTCACTAGGAGATTTGATCTTACCCTCCAAAACACTGGGGTTGTTACAATAGATCGATTTTGGTCGCAGTAACATCGAGGGCAGCTCATGCCCACGACTTCTCCAACTCATAAAAAACTGGGTAGGTAACTTTGTCGTCCAGAATAGATAGGTAGGTAAACACATTTTATCAGTGTTACCCCCATTGAAAAGTTACTAGGTTACAAAAATAGTGGGTATTTAGGTCTGCTGTTGCGGTCTTAGTCTTGGCTTAAATACGACGCAAAACGGCAGGAATTACTATTGCTAGAACAACCAGACTTCATAGGTAGTTCAAGTTTAGTTATTTAAAAACTATAACAACATGCGAATAAATTCCCGCGATTGATCCATTCGAATTTTGAACAGTCCTCTAAGTGGAGCACCGTAAATGATCATTGCCAGATTTTCAAAAAAGTCCTTAGGCGATACATCCGAAATATTTACTTGTACGTAAGTGCCCTACTAATTACACCGCAATCCGGCATGAGTGGTGCTGTTATGAAAATGGGACGGAGAACCAAGATCGAATATCTCTTCAGAGCACTCTCCATGGTACATGCGATAGAACACACTAAGAGACGCGATATCTCTTCGAAGCTGTAGAGACTCTGCGTGCTCTCGGTCTAGGGCTTCCATGAGATACTTGGCAGAGCCATCCCAATTCCATGTTGATATTGAGTATAGCTTAGACATAAGTGCTACTTTAGGGTTAGTGTTCGCCCGTTAGGCTGGATCTATCTCGGATACGAGGGATCGCCTCATGCGGGCATTCTAGTTTTATGGCTTTAAAAGAAACAATAGCAAGCTGTGTCATACTCTTCATTTCTACTCGAAATACTAAATGGTCAAGGATTTTTAAATAAAATACTACTTATTTTTAATTACTAAATTTATTAACATAATAGGGTGCAGCATTTCAGACATCACCACCTAACACTAAAATTACCTTACATGTCAATGAAAGTTATGATTTTTAAAGTTAAAAACTATTTAAATAATTCGAAAATAATGTATACGCTAGACGAAATGTATGGTCAAGAGTCATACCAATAACAAAATAAAAGCCATACAATACTCTGTCTAAAGTATACACACAATTCTTTTATTTACTTACGTAAAATATTTGTAATACATAAACATAAAATCACATCTATTTGTGAGAATGTAGATAGGTCAATAAAAGAATAAACAATATAATAACTAAGGGTTATCTCCAATCGATCGATGGTGGAATCGATTAGTCGCATGTCGAACGAAAGTTCACAACACTATTCAATCGATCGTTAGTAAATTATGCATTTAATGGTAGAATTAATACCACCATCGATCGAGTAAAACGTCGACAAATCAATGAACTATTAATACCCATCGATCGATTAATAAAGTAACATCATGACAAAAGTCAGAACAGTGTGTGTAGTAAAATAATTCCCTGAGAAATAAATACATACACAATAGATAAAGCTTAGTTCTGTTGCAGTCTACTAGCTCGCCTAGTCCTAATAGTACTAGGCGTGGCAGGAGTCCCTGCGAGGCGGGACGAAGACCTAGTGGGCGTGCCTGGAGCCTTCTCTGGCACAGACTCTTTTAACTCAGCAACTTTGTCAAGTTTCTCTCCATTAGTTACCTGATCTTCTTCATTTATTTCTTCTACTGGTTTCTCCTCACCATTTTGGGGTTCAGGCTTTATTGGTTCAGGATCTTGAGGTTCATCTGTATCTTTAATTTCTATAGGGACCTCTGAATCTTTAATTTCTGTGGGCATCTCTGAATCATTAATTTCTGCTTTGGGTTCTGTATCATTAACTGTTATTACATTATCTTCATTTGATGTCTCTGTTTTTTCCACAGATTCTGTCTGTTCCGTTTGATTTTCTTCCTTAACAGCTTCCGTGTCTGCCTTTATGTCAACATTTTCTTGCTTACTGTCAGTATTTTCCTTGGCTTGATCAGGTTTTCCAGCAGATTTCTCGCATACTCTGATGCTTAATGTGTATTGTCCTGGAAACCATAATGTTAGTATTTATTAACTGTGGTCTTATAGTGGTCAAGAATGCATGAGTATGGACGAGGTCGTGGGTTCGACTGAAGATATTATTTGTGTGCTACACACATTGTTTTCTGAACTTGTAAGTACTGAGCATTTCTCATTTTTTTTGCCCATACACTTTTGTTGTATGTCCCCCAAGTTTGTAGCTTAATAACTTTTGTGTAATTTGTCTATTATCGATTCTGTTCTATTTAGGAGCACATTTTTTATTTAAACTCACAAAAAACATTAAAAACTATCATAATAACATAGTATTTCGTTTAAAAAACAAATAAATACAAACTACAAAAAAATGTAATGTATGAAAATTCGTATGTCCCAGTCTACTATCCGTTTCTTCAAACGCAATTATTTTAATAAAGTTCAAAGAAAGTATACTTAGATTTTGTTTTTATACCATTTTATGAGGTAAATTCGATCTATTCACATCACATTTTTGGTATTTATTAAACTTTATCATTTATATAATTGAATTTTAAACATGTCCCGGAAAAAGTTCCAAAAAAATTTTCCTTTTTTGTTACCCATTTTTATGTTGTTATATTTAAAAAACTACAATTGTGTTGAACAATTTTAACTTGGCAATACTACAGGTATCATTTAATGCCGCCATCTTAACTTATTTGTCAGTGCTTTTCCGACGTTGCAGTGTGCAAACACGTTTCTAGTCATAAACTCGAATCTTATTCCAGTTTTTGTTACTCTGTTTCAAGGTAAGTCAATAATATTAACCACTTTCTTTTATCATTAGACAATAGTCCAACTCTTGCACTAAAGTCGAGTAAATTATATCAGACGTAACTCCAATTTTAATAACTATAATAATGTTTTGAAAAATTTTCACCACTGATTCGTTACTATTTTCTTTGTTACTTTGGCACGGTAACGTATAAGCGGAAAATTGGAGTAACAAAAAAGGAATTATAAAGGTACGTTTATATCCAACAGCGCAAGAAAATGCTACTTACTCCTGCAGAAAAAATGAAAAGATATGGGAAAAATTTAAAAAAAACCCGGAAAAATTAGAAGAAATAAGAAAGAAAAACTTAGAAAGAATTTAGTCAAAATACAAATACAAAAAAGTTTCTGAAATGACAGATGTTGAAAAAGCTTTACAAAGAAAGAAGCGGAAAGAAGTAAAAAGAAGTAAAAAAAAACAAAACTGCATTACTTAAGCCACTCAAGTTGTGTTATTATACTGGACTAGATTACATTTCCTCAATTTATTACATTTAGTAATATAAGCGTTATTGTGTGATTTTATAATATATTAAGTAGCTAAGTACTGATTTGCAATTTTTAAAAACAACGGAGTGAACAATTTGCTTTAAAAATAACGTTTTAATTTGTTATCCTGAACCAAATTTCATTTAAAAGGTATATAAATTATGTAGAGTACTAATAAGTGTTGTTATAATATTAATATTTATCTTTCTTCAAGTAGATTTTGTCAAAAGACTGTTAAAGCTGTAATCACTCCCAAATAATATTCTAAATTTGTTTAGCTATTAGCATTATACATTACGATATTAAATGTTGCTCTAACACTAAACTCTTGTTTAATTTATTATAATAAGTCCTTTTCCTGCTCTAACCCTACAGTTCCCATTGCATGGTACGAAAAAGTAAAGATGATGATAATGAAAATAACATTAATATAATGTAATATTATACTTACATAATATTAACCCTAAATAATAGTATTGTAGACGTTGCTTTATATTTTTTATTTTGTTACCTTACATTCTTTTTTTGATACTGTCCCTAAAAATTTTTGATTTCATTTTGTATTTAATGTGTTTCATGTTTATTATATAACTATGAATTGTACTAAAAATACTAAAGGATATATAATATTTTAATAAAAAATACGTAAAATTCGTAATTTTTGTGTATTTTTCATATTATCAAAACTTTAAAGGAAATTTATGTGAACGGTAACAAAAAAATATTTAAACTCATAATTTGAAAATGTTCTTTTAATTTCCTTAGTATTTATTTGCAATAATGTTATTAAGTACATTATGAAGGATCAAAAAAATATTATTCTGGATATAAAAATTGCTATTTCAAAGTTTTATTTAACAAATAAAAAGTAACAAAAGAAGAACATGTAATCTGTCTTCATTTAGTTTTCAGTATATTTTTCGTAAAATATTTGAATTAAATGCATTTTCATATAAAAAATCCAATTGTTAATAAAGTAAACTACCTAATTGCATTAAAAAAATCGATTTATTTAAATATTTTTATTTTTGGCGTCTTTTTAAAACAGGGGCAAAAAAAATGAGAAATGCTCTACTATGTTGTGTCTGATAATTACATGTCTGTAAAAGTCCTGCCGACACAGATCTGGGTCCCTAGTGCACAAGTTGTTTTTAAAAAATAAATTAAAAAGTAATTACTATACATATTCGCATTATCATCTTGAGTCTTAAAGCCATATAATTTCTCTATATCTATCTGGCCTTTTTTTTGAGTATTCAGATAATAATGTGTTTTCTTTAATTAACTATGGAAGTGGACGGGTACAAGGGGAGAGGTATACCGAAGTAGAGATGGATGGATTGTGTGAGCGATTATATGGCTAGGAAAGGAGTAAATGTTGAGATGACGGGAAACGGAGATAATGGAAAAAAGCGTACATGTTGCGCCGACCCCAAGTGAATATGGGATAAGGGCAGGATGATGATGATGAATGTGTTTTGTATAATATTATTAAACAAATTATAGAAGACTAGCTGACCCGTACCCACTTCGTTGGGCGGCGAAAAAAACGCGCCCGCTTTTTAAACATATTTCATTACTGCTCCACTCCTTTTAGTCATAGCGTTATACTATATAGCCTATGACACTCCCCGATAAATGGACTATTCAACAACGAAAGAATTTGAAATCGGTTCAGTAGATCCAGAGATTACCCCCTACAATGTCACAAACTTTACCTCTTTATAATATTAGTATAGATAAGCTTACCAATGACGGTTCCATCAGCCTTAACTATAGCATCGAAATCACTCTTCTCTGAGAATCCAATAAAGAGTAGGTTGTGGATGGTCCGGTGCATCTTGATAGATTTAGGATGAAACACATCAAGGAATGTGTGCATCACTTTCTTCTTTGGTAACTGTGGCTTACCCATGACCTAGTGGTAAAATAAATTAATATAAGTTTCTTATTACTATTCATTATTAGTTAAAGATTACTCTTTTCAACCTTAGGAAATTGAATTATACAAATGTGTCAATAAAAAACCTGGCCAAGTGCATGTCGGGCTAGCGCACTGAGGGTTTCGTAAAAAAATGATCATCATAACAGCCCATTAATGATCCACTGCAGGGACGGGCCTTCTCCCGTAAAGAGATTCAAAGTAGACTGGACTTTTGCGAAAAATTTGCGACATAATAGGCTGGTATCTTTTGATTGTTAGCTTAGAAATTAGATTTTTTTAAAGGCGCAGTAGACGAGTATTTAGTAAAAATAAAATTTTAGCCTAATTGAATGGTCTTAACTTTAACAACTTTTGTGACTGACTATCATCTCGTGACCATGGCTGGTGCAACCTGGCCAAAACGTCGAGAGCCTCAAAGGTACATTATTACTAAATATTTACCAAAATAATATCGTGTTAATACCCGTGTTAATAATAATTATAGTTTTAATAGGCAGACAAACAACAAAGATGTCATATTTATGCCTCTCCCAACACGCGTCACAGAACACTATCAACCGACTTCCGCATCCAGTGCGATCCAGAGACTTTTATGAGGTCGTCGGTCCACCTGCTTAATAAAATTCTTTCCATTTATCAGCCAATGGACTTCCTCTGCTGACGACTATCTCAACCTTGCGCGATCCTATGCCTCCCTTATCCATCGGTCCATCATGTGAGGGATCTCCCCACTCCGCGTAATACGTTCATCATCGTCATATCAGCCAATTGACGTCCACTGCTGGACATAGGCCTTCTTCAAATACTGCCACCTTGCGCGGTCCTGCGCCTCGCTCATCCATCGGTTTCCTGCCGTCGTAACCAGGTCGTCGCGTAATCCTTTACGCGGTCGTTATTCGAAAACGTTTCTACCCCACCAGCCAATATTAAAATGACTTACCTTGACATAATAAGGCAACATATGACCAGGCATATACTTCTTAGGAGTTTGGCTTGTCCCATTGCCAGATTCTGACTGGTTACCTGCACTCTGATTGGTTTGATGATTCTTGTTATGATAATTAGCATACTTGACTTTTGTATTTGCGGCAATATCACAAATTGTGCTACGGTACATTTCGTTCAAATGCAAAAGTCTTATTATAGTCTGAAAATAAATTAAATTATTAATGTGATTCGTAACAGTTCAAGAATGTCTTCCTAAAGGAAAAGGCTACCTGCAATGTTGGAAGGAAACTTGACCTACAAGTACAATAGTACAGTATCCGGCCGTAAATATTGCACATCGACTTTTGTAACGAGACAATCGGCCAATTTCAGATTCGAAGAGCATCATCTCTGTCGCACGAAATACGAAGTCTGGTATCTATTAGCAACTGTTAAGGGTACGACTAATAGAAGTTGAGCAGTAATGAAATATGTTGGGACGCGTTTTTTTCGCCGCCCAACGAAGTGGGCACGGGTCAGCTAGTCCCTAATAACTAGTAGAAACAAAAATAAATACCGGTATGTGTCTTTTCAAAAGTCGCGGCATCATGCGCTTGTATTCATTAGGATTAGCGTTTTCCAACTTGGCTGCGATGGCTTCAGCAGTCTCCACTGTGTTGTCAGGGTTGGACGTATCATTGACTGAGTCATTTACTGAAGTATTAGCTGTTTCATTGATTGTTGAATTTGCCGTATCATTAGCTGTTTCAGGAGCAATTGTTTCAGTATCTGTTCCATTTACTGCATCATTAGGTGTTTCATTTGCAGAGGCATTATCTGTTACAACATTAGCAGTCTCGTTACTTGCCGCAGCAGCTTCTTCAACAACCTCAGTGGACTTGACCTCATC
Organism: Schrankia costaestrigalis; assembly: GCA_905475405.1. Classification (NCBI taxonomy): domain Eukaryota; kingdom Metazoa; phylum Arthropoda; class Insecta; order Lepidoptera; family Erebidae; genus Schrankia; species Schrankia costaestrigalis. Next base: position 4,796,538 of record FR997852.1, on the reverse strand, counting down.
ACCAGTTGTCACATCTTCAGTAAAATCTATTTGTTTCACTTCAGTCGGCGCTCCAGGAGGATTATATATCTCTTCTATCTAAAAGATGACGTTTGATGATTAATATTGAAAGTATTATGGTGGCCATTCACGATTCTTCCTATCGTCCAATCGGCATGACACTGCAGGCTTGTACCAATGTCAATCAAAAGAAACGAAATTCAATCATGCCATCAATTCTAACTGTCATGGAGATCCACTCGCACACACGGTCAATTCTAACTGTCCAATCGGTAGCGTCATGCCGATTGGACGATAGGAAGGGTCGTGTATGCCCACCATAACTTAAGTAAACGTAATAGTTTTTTAATAAGAAAATAATCTCACCTTACTAAACATCTCGTTAAGATGACAATCAATAAGTTTCATCATGTTAGCTCGAAAATATTCATCGGGTTTCTCTTTACGGGGAACTAAAAAACAAGCAAATTATTTTAATATCCACAAAGCAAGAACTATTGCTATAGATTAATATTAAATAACGAGTCTGTAAAAAATTAGAAATGTAAACTGGTATAGGTACATTTTGCCCAATGCAAAAAGACTGCTTGAATCGATAATTGTTTGCCAGTCGAGATATTTTTGAGAAGTCTATGTTTATGAAGATGTCAATAGTACAATCAGTCCACAAAAAGAGAACACATGTCTTTTACCCTAGGATGGTGAAATTAGTCAGTTTTGCACAATACTATCCAATACAACTATAGTTCAAAAAACTATTTTATGTTTAGCAGTAGAGTGCACTGACGGAATTCTAAACCGATTCACATTGTCGTCAAACAAAGCAACACACGATCACATTAAAACAGTGCCGAGTACGTATTTGCGAACACAGTACTATCAGGTGACGGTCCGCTTTGTTTGAACTACATTAGCTAATCGGAAGACTTGTTCAGATCTTGAGGATTGATATTCTCGTGTAGATATGTAATTACAACAATGTTTTTGACGCATCATCAACAAAACATTGCTGAATTAGAACAACTTTAGACATCCTATTATTCTAAAGTTGTTAATACATTTATATTCTAACTTAGTTTAATAAATGATTTAATAAAAAACGATAACTACCTATGAGTACATTGTCGGGCGTCATTTGTTCTAACCCGGCCGCCTCTAATGCTATGTTTATTATCTCCGTGTCGGTCTCTTTAGGGTACATATTTCTATATGTCATGATAATATCCTTTGAAGTACCAACAATTTTACCTAACATAGCGTTTCTGATACGCTCACGAATTGCCTGTTTTATAACACGCTGCAAAGTTACTGTTTTAAGAACAGTATCATGTGGAGATTTTGCACAAATCTCTCTAACGTCTCTTATAATAGCTCCCAAAGCCAACTCCAAGCGTCCAATCATCTGCTTTGTCGGCTCTTTGTCAGGGTGCAGCCTCAATGCTTCCTTTTCACGATTTTGGGCTTCTGCTACCGACTCAAGGGCAAGCGCCACCAAATCTTTGCGTTCAGCGAGTGGCTTAGACGCGATTTTATTTGGTGGTTCCGACGCTTTATTAGGCTTAGTAATTTTATTACCCACAAATGCTGGTTTTTGCGGTTTCTGATTGCTCTTTGGCCCACCAAACTGTTTACCTTGGTTATACTTAAAGGGTGTATTCTTCGGGGCATGGGCTGGACCAGAGAATGATCTTTGGTTTCGGCCAGAAGGCGGGACGTAGTTGGAACTACGTTGGCCTCCAGATGACCGTTTAGGGTAGGATTCGTGCTGCCAGTCGCTGTCAGATTGGCGTTTTTTACCAAACGACGACTTTTGGTATTGCTGAGGTCCATCGTTGTACAAGTAAGAGAAATCGTAGTTGGAACCGCCGTGGTTCGGTTCGTTCTGACGGTACGAAAACGATTGTTGGCTATAATTCCTCTGAAAATCAATTACAAAAATATTTTACATGAAACAATAATATGCTGAAGTGTGTATTTCTTTCGAAAATACATTATTTGAATATTGAATACCTGATACATTATTTGCGGACTAATTTATAACATTTCAAATAATCAGTATATCAGATAAACACTCCAAATTATCAGCATATCTGTTAGGGTGAGTGGATCTAATTTATAAACATTAGATAGGTATGTTTTTACACATAATCGACTAACTGGGCGAAAAATATCCCAACACTATGTGTTTATTCACAAATGCACATATTATAGAAAAGAAAAATACATCACATTTCATCATGCTCAAAGTGATTCAGCATTAAGCTGTGATTCAGATTGAAAGCACTCAGAAGTCGATGTATTACCGCGATATCTGTGATTTGAGAACATGTGTTGCAAAAACATTATTTCACCCAATCAGTAAAGTTGTATAATAAATACCGCAGATTGTTCTTCAGCGAAAAGTTACGAATAGGTGGGAGAAGCAACTTGGCAATAACAAGAAAGTCTTGAAGCTATATGATACGCCCAACTTTTGTTACAGCTTTGTCGCCATGAAATATTGTATTCTAGGGAATATAATACAGATAGAGATACTATACACATAGTAGTTAGCAGAATTAGCTGTGGAGTTAAGAATGTATCTAGATTTTTTTTTATATGAAAATATAACAATTTAATATTATGAAAATTATATACATGTATACCGATACTCACCTTAATAATCAAAAAAGTAATAAAATAAATTAAAATAATCTTAGAAATTAATAAATAACTCTATAATAATATATTTAGCACCATAGATTATACAGTTACAAAGATAAACTCCAAAATTACAGTCATTTTGTCGAACTATACATACCTTCGGAGTGTACGGTTGACGGAACTGCTGTTGTTCGATCATCTCTCTTTTACGCTTCAGTAACTCCAATTCCAGATCAATATCCTGTAGTAAAACAACCCATAATAATGAAATACTACAATTATGGCTAACGCAGACCTGGACGGCATGGCAAAGGATTTTAATTTTTACTAATGGAAATTCAACCGTACTGTTACAGAAATACGACATAAATTGCTATGCTTTAAAATGATGCCGCGGCATTGAAAAATCCCTTTCACTGCCGCGTATTTCTGTAACAGTACGGTTGAATTTCCATTAGTAAAAATTAAAATCCTTTGCCATGCCGTCCAGGTCTGCGTTAGCCATTATTATAACTTCTATGGCTAGTTTGAAAGCAATAAAGGCCGAATACTCAAACATCTTTTAAAATAAAGCAGCGCTTAATCTAGACATATGTATGAGAATCTCTGGTTTAAGCGCCGCTTTATTTTAAAAGACGTTTGAGTATTCGGCCGTAAGAAATATTTATTGTATAGCATTTGTTTTTAAATACTTGCTATACAATAATTATGATGTTTAAGAAAATATTCACTCTGATGTTTAAGAAAATAACCTATAATAAAGGATTAAAACCTGCAGAATTTTTATCAACATAATAATACATAAACAATTATTAATGATTAAAAAAATTCTTTAGTTCTGTAAAGCAAAAAAAAATAAAAAAATCAAGTCCCAAAACCTCTCTTTAAACTTATGTGTTTTGTTTTTCAAATAGTCTCTGTTTTTTAAACAAAGTATGTGGTTGTTTAGTTAGTTTGAGAAAAAGGAAAATACCTACATCTAGAATAGACTACCCTGTATATAGACTACCCTGTTCATAGTGGTCAGAAATAATTTTCTACTGCTGCAGCTAAACAATGTTCAATGTGTAAATGAGGTCATGGTGTTTTTTTTTGTAATATTAGTCATTAAAATAGCATTCAAACACCTTATTTCCAAATACTAAAACATGTCTGCATTCTAGAATATAACATAATATTCTGATTCAAACTAATAACAACTTTAAAATATCAGATCCGGACTATGTTTCTTGGTTATAAGGATACAAGAAATTACAAGTCAATTGGCCATTTGCTGTAAGCATTATATTGATACTTATGCATGAATAACATATCTAAATGCGTCTACATAATGTTAAACTCGGTAAATATATAATTTTTAAGCTAATGTAACAAAGCTAACTTTGACTCTTAATGTAACTGTTCATTAAAACTAATTGCAATAACTGAAATTCCGAATGGATTTCGAAAAGCACAGTTAAATTTTTATTATATACACCCTACAATTTATTTACGAAGTCTTAATCAAAAACCGTGGTATAAATTACATAGAAATGTTTGATTTATTAGCCAAGTGATAAATTATTGTGAAACAATGAATTATGTCAAATCTTCAAAGCGGTCTTATTGTTATTTCATACATTAAGTTTAATGGTATATTAACTTTGTATGACCTAATGAGCAAAAGTAATAGCCTAGAAGTAAGATCAGAATTACAGGGAGTTATTCTATTACTTACCTTTAAATGTTCCGTAAGCAACGGCCCTGAGCCGGCCAAGTTATAACCGCCGCCGCCGCCGCCGCCGCCGCCTGATCCACGATTCATATTTTGAGAGCGCCTCATGATAGACGAAAATTACTTATTTCGACAAATATAAAGAAAACCAACGTTGAGCCGTCGAATTTACTGGATCAATATTTCGAGGTTTCCGACAGTTTTTGACATAAATATGATGACGCACAGATGCCGCTTTGACGCGACGACGACGCAGAGACAGCACTTGACAGGTATGGGTCGTTACGTTATTTTCATGAAACGTAACGAAACCAGTTTTTTTGTCAGCGTCACCTGTTTCAAAACTAGTGATTTTTGTAACTAGTTTTTTTTCATATAGAAGAGTTTGTTGTCGTACGAGTGAATCAGTTATTCTGAGTATGATTTATGATATCGTGATTATAACTTGTAACTGTTTTAACAATAACGGTAACCACGATTTTATGCGCATTTTGGGGGTGAGGAGGGGGGGGGGGGGGGGTACTTAAGTCTAACAAGTATTTATAAAACAAAACGTATTTTTATATTTTAAATTTTTTTTTAAACTAAATCTCCGCAAGTTGAAATTTTCCACAAATACTGGAGTTTAGATGTATGAAAATTAAACGTACCTAAAATGCACGATGCGTTTTTCCAGGAAATGCGAACTGTTGAAATCATTAACAAAAAAATATGATTGAATTTTATTACCTGTTACTTACATCATACGTATCAAAATTAAACGTAACTATGTACGCTGTTCTCTGCCTTCTCGCTCGCTCGGCCGGCAGGCGCATGCGCGAAGCGAGCGACGAACCGAAGACAGAAACTGACCGTGCGTCGCTTCGCGCGCTTTATTTATTACGTTACGTTGTCAAAACAAACTAGCGACTCGCGCTCGCTATCGCTACAGTTACTACGCAGACATAGTACCAATACAGTAACGTGTTACAAAAATCACTACTTTTGCTTTGACTCGAAACTAGTTATTCGGTTACTTGCCGCGTAACTAGTTATTGTAACTAGTGACGTGAAATAACGTCCACACCTATGACAGCAAGCTCCTTTGACAGTTAAAATAAATGCGTGTTGTCTATGGTTAAATATTTTTTATAGACAAACATAGAAACAGCAAATATTCTGCTGATGAGGTAATCGAATCACTCGAGTCTCTTTGCACGTTTGTATATAAGTAAAGTATTACTACGATTGTTTGATGCAACGAGAAAGATGCTTACTAATATTTTGACTAATATCTTAACAAAATTAAATTAAAAAATGTTTTTCAACTATTTTCTGCTGAAATCGATCTCTAATTTTGTTTTTAGACTAAACAACTACAAACAAGGAATTTCAGGTGAAGTTAAACTTGTGTACAAGTATTTTTTCGTAAATAGTATTGAAGTCAGTCAAGCTCTTTCCGAGTAAAATGCCCCTAAATGCGATTAATAATATTTTTTCTATAAAAGCTGCAGTTGGCAACTTCATGCGCTGCGGTTCTGGGTATTCGACCGTAACTGGCTCAACTGGCTGCTTAAAACTTCACAATCACATATAGAAACTGCGGGCAAAGTATTTTGTCACTCGTCGGATTATTGACCTCTTGCCAACGCCCTTTAATCTCCGTAATAATCATTAACTATTCCCATTTCATATAGATAACAAGCCTCGAACCTTATAACATTGCCGACGCATTGGAAGCAGAAAGAAAAAGAATAGAAGCGGCTATGCCAAAAAAGAGAGATTTATTGAGTGGTATTTGAACTTAACACCAACGAGTTAGTATTTAGAAGACTTGCTCCTTCTGTAAATGTTTGACAATGTTAATTTTTGAGGTCTATTACAAAAGCCGTTAATGTCCTACTGAAGGAAAAGGGCTTCTTCAGTGAGGGCAGACACCACACTGGCCACTATGATTGGTGTAGGGTTTCTTTTATTTTTGTTGAAATAATGTTAGGCTTTTACGACACCCGTTGGCGATGGTACAAGAATATTGTTTTGCGCTAGTGAACTTAACTTTAGTTACTTACTTTTTAATCATTGGGGACCAACTGGGAACCCAGAAGGGCAGGTATCGGGGCCTTGAAAAGGAAATACATTGTAACTTCTTAACCCCTCGATATTCTTCTCTCGCCCTAAAATGAGGTCAGTACTTCGAGAGGAATGGTATTACTCGAAAAGTCCTGGCGGGTGCTTTTCCGCTGGCCTTGTAACTTACGTGTACCAACTGTGCTACTATTTAACATCGTATTACTTGAAAAATACCCTTAAGCTGTTCTCTTGAGGGAACAGAGAAATAATCGTATTATATTATGCTGTTTCTTATATGTAACTGTAACTGTATTAAAATGTTTAATGTGCTAATGTATATTAATTAATTTATACACGTAGAAAGTTAATTAAACTATTTATTTCTAGGTCGAGGAAGAAGGCGTAGAGACAGCTGCATCGAAATAAATATAATATTCATTTGAAACTGCAATACTCAAATAATACTCAGCGTAGTGTGAAATAAAACTATTTAATAAACCAATTAAATGTTTTTATTTATCTAATAAGTTGTGACATCATGTAATTACATCTCCCCAATAAGCCTGTTAACATTTGTAAACATACAGACAAATAGGCATAGGTAAGTTAGGCCTATCCTTACTAATATTATAATTAAAAAAAAATGTCTATAACAGGTACATTTCATGAGTTATGTCACATTTCAAGTCAAGTAACCATTGCCATTACGTAAATGTAACACAGAGGTAACATTTACGTATAAAGAATGTATGAGAAGACTGTGATTGATATATTTGTTAAAATTCCCATTTCAGTATGCAGATGGAAATCTAGGTCTATGATTAGCATTTGACGTTGTCTAGTAGGTTACAGCATCAATTTTGACATTATTGATAAACGTCATTAATGTCAAAATTACATTAATGACAAACGTCATTAATGTCAAAATGACGCAACACATTTGGACATGGTTTAAAAGAGAACCTACTTACTATTCTACAAGAAAAGGAAATTAAAGTAGGAAATATGTACCACGGCTCTAAAGAGTGGCCCCGACAATTAGAATTAACAAAAAGCTAAAGGCCTCTGCACATAGCAGGTGGGGCGTGCCGGGACGGGACGGCGACGCTGAGCAGTCGTAATGTACTAAATATTAGGGACGACGCCACACAGAGCCGTCTCGCTCGACGCGACGGTACCCGTCGCTCTAGTACATTTTGCCACGTTCGCGTCGCCGTCCCGTCCCGACACGCCGGCTGTGTGCAGAGACCATAATACATCGCGAACTGTAATTACACATATTACATAAAAACACATAATATACGTATACACAAAAGATTCTTAATACACATTTCATAAATACACTTTCAACTAAAAGTCAATGTATCAGTCCTGTCTTTTTATATTATTTTTAATAACAGTATCGACAACAATGCTTTGTCCTCTTTTTATGCCTAGCTGCGTTAACGCAGCCTTGTGCCTTATGCTATTCATCATCAGACCCACTGCATTCATCCAGGATGATACCTTCAGACATGAGTGCCAAGATATCGTGGTCATCAAGTTCATCATTGTCATTATTTTCTTTTATTTTAGCTGGTTTTGGTGGAGACACCTTTGTTGGTGAAACTTTTTCAGCTGGTATTTTAGTAGATTTCTCAGGAGTTTTGTTAGGTTTCTCGAGAGTTTTAGTGGATTTCTCAGATTTTTCATTAATTTTAGTAGGTGTGACAGGAACTTTAGTAGATTTGTCAGCAGGAGTTTTAGTAGATTTCTCAGCTGGAATTTTACTAGAGTCCTGGGCTGGTTTATTTTCAATTGTAACCATAATTGTGGGAACAACTTCCATTTTAGTGCCAACGTTAGTCGATTTTCTGGGTGATAGCTTTTCTGTTTTAAGTACTTTTGCTGCTTGAACTTTTTCTTTTGGGGTAGAATTATTGGAGGTCTTTTGATTTGCTGTTAATACAGGTTTAGCAGTATTTGGTTTGTTTGGCGTTGTTTTTACAGTCTGATTTACAGTTTTGGGTTCAGTTTTTGTGTTAATATTTTCTTTTATTACTGGATTTGTTACTTTTGTAGTTAACTCTTTATTTTTGATTAAAGTTTTATTTTGATTGGTATTTTCCGCTGGTACTACAGTATTTGTTGAGACGATATTCTTATTATTTTCAACGTCTTTGATTACGTCAAGGGTTTCATTAATTTCTTCATCTTCTATATATATTTCATCATATTCAGTTACAAGATTCGGCGGGCATATTGTAAATTTGTATATGGGATCTACTGTTACTTTAACCTTACCTGCAAGATAAAAATAATTAGTTGTTAACTAGTTAGTTCATTAGCTTTGATTTGTTTTAAGCTGAATTATCATCATCATAACAGCCATTAATAAATGTATATGTCGCAGGGAAATGAGGAAACCAGGGATTTCACGAAATCACTAGGGATATCACGAAATCCCGGTAAATGTTGATGGGATTTCGTGAAATCTCTGGTTTTCTCATTTCCCTGCGACATATGCACATTTACCACGAAGTTATAAGTTAAATATGGTGTTTATCTTGTCATTTTAGTCCATCATCATATCAGCCAATAAACAGCAATTGCTCTTCAAATATTACCAGTTTGTGCACTCCTGTGCCTCCTTCGCCTTGTTAGCTCAGTCCATCACTTATCATTAAAAAAAATACTTACCACATCTAACATCCTTGTCACCGCATACCCTGTCAAAATCGTCGATACTCTTCACTCGAGCAGAAAATATATTTTCCGCTTTAAGTTGGAATTCTATGAAGTTATATTTCTTTAGGAATTCACGTAGCTCTTCCTTCTCTGGTTTTCCGGTGAATTTTACCTAAAATTAACAAAAAACTGGTGGTCACAAACTCAAATTAAAAAAAGCGGCACATATAAAACGTCAATTAAACAAAAAAAAAAAAAAAATAGGCTAGTAAGCAAATGAACCATCGGTTCGGGACGCGGCCCGATACCTTATCTTAACATAGGTAATTATATTTATTTATTTATTTATTTAAAAAAGACACACCATTGGCATTTAACAATATATGGTTACAAATAATATATCATAATTGTATTGTTCTGTGTGAAACACCTTCGAAGGTGTATACAGCATTCACATTATTAATTTAAATTAAATAATCTATAAAATTGAAATATTACAAAAAAAAACAATTATAATCAAAAGCAATTAAAATAAAAAATAAAAATTATAAAATAGAAATTTAAAAATTATTAACATTACAAACAGTCATTGGCATTAAAAACAATTATATTATTAAAATAAAAATAAAATTTGTTTGTAATGTCTATACATTACAAACAAGAGAATTAAAAGCAATCGCATTAAAATGAAATAAAACAATATTATATAATGATAAAAAGGAAAAACAAAAATAAATGTCATATAAAGAACATTATAAAAAATCTAAAAAAGAATTACCCGAACTTCGAGAGGATTGTAGACATTCAACAGTCTCTTCGTTATATTCAGACCTATAACCTGTAAAATAAACATTTTTACAATTTTAAACGAAAACCATCTGACCGTGCCCTTCTTCACTTCGTAGGGCGGCGAGAAAAACGCGTCCCTTTTAAACATATTTTATTACTGCTCTATTCCTATTAGTCATAGCGTGATGCTATAGAGTCTATGATACTCGTCGTTAAATGGACTATTCAACACATAAAAGATTTTTTTAAATCGGTTAAGTAGATCCAGAGATTACCCCCTACAACGTCACAAACACACAAACTTTACCTCTTTATAATATTAGTATAGATATACGATACAATACAATATATACGAGATATATAATAATATGTCGCAGGGAAATGAGGAAACTAGGGATATAACGAAATCCCGGTAAACATCGAAATGCCTTGCACTTCGGCGGCCGCTGCCGTAATGAAATAGTAATGAAATATGTGATAGTAAATAAGTGACGCTCTTTTTTCGCCGCCTAACGAAGTGGACACGGGTCAGCTAGTATTGGATATATGTACCTACACAAATCTCTAACATTGGGGTAGATTATTAAATAAATAAATAATTATACAGTTACTAGTTATACATTTTGTGTTTATAATACAATTACTTACATTTCTCAAATCTGTATCTTTTTTTATTGTGTCAATTAAACGCCGCTCTTCTTCGGAGACTGAAGAGCCTGAGATGTCATCCAGTACCTACGAATTGAAACATAAGGAAATCATATCACATAAGAGAATCAATCATCTATTAGTTATCAACTGTGTAAACACTGACAAATATCTAAAAAATAATTAAATATTTAATATAGAATTCTAACGCTTCTTTTACCGTGACGAAGGAATACTTGGCCTACTAATACCACGCTGGCCAGACGGATTGATATAGGGTTTAGTTTCAAGTTTTCCTTCTTTTTATTTCGTAAACGAAATAAAAACGTAGTACGAAATAAAAAGAAGGAAAACTTGAAACTAAACCCTATACCAATCCGTCTGGCCAGCGTGGTATTAGTAGGCCAAGTATTCCTTCGTCACGGGAGGAGGCCCGTTCCTGCAGTGGGACATTAATGGCTGTTAGGAGGATAGGATAGTAGGTAAGTACGTATAATTGAGTGGCTCATACCTTGGCCATGAGATCATTAAGTTCAGCTTCAACCATCCTATTCATCAGAGTGTTTAGTTCGTAATGTCCAGTTGCCAAACTCGTAGAGGGATTTGGCTTCTTGGGAGGAGTCACTTTCGCTGGAGGAGTCACCTTCGCTGAAGGAGTCGCCTTAGTGGGAGAAGGCACTTCTATCTTTATTTCTTCTACTTTCTTTTGAGCTGCTCCTAGAAATTTTACATATTTTTGTGACAAACCTTTTATTTCGGACTTCAAGGATAAATTTCATCGAAAGATGAAGCGATTAGGCTTCCTAAAAGGTTTTATTACAAAATTTCCTTTCTTTTCAGAAAGATCATTGGATATTCTCTTGGGGATCTTATGACTCGCCTTGTAAAGTAAGGGTCTTACCACACCAATCGATAGATCATCAATCGATGCCATCGATTCATCATCGTCATAACAGCCCTTTAATGTCCCACTGCAGGGACGGGCCTCCTCCCGTGACGGAGGGTTACTTGGCCTACTAATACCACGCAGGCCAGTCGGATTGGTATAGGGTTTAATTTCAAGTTTTCCTTCTTTTTATTTCGTAAAGATAGTAGTTACGGTTATTCCCTTAGTCGGTTTTTACGACACCCATGGGATGAGATGGGGTGGTGACATATTGTATTTTTACTTCGTCACCACACGGATGACTAGCTCCCAGCATGCCATCGATTGATTATCTGATTTTTTATTTCTATTAATCGTCGCTACGCTTAATTAATCAATGCTACCACTCCAATCGATCGTTTTCGATCAACGTCGATAGAGATGTCATCAACTTTCGATCGATTGGTGTGGTGGACACCCTAAATAATAAAAATATTTGACTTTGACTTTACCATTAGCTTCACTGTGAGTCGGTTTCGTCAAAACCTTGACAACACGTTGATCCTTTAACACTGGTGTTTGTTGCTTCTGCTGAACGGTTTTCGGTTTCATCTGATTAGCATGTTTTTTTCCTGTAACAGATGTATGTAATGTTAATTTCCAGCGCTTGAATTTTCCACTGGAAAAACCAGCCTCTTTCTTTAACGAAGAAAACCTTTTCCTGCAAATTCCACGTTCGCTAAGTTGGTATGTGTAAAGTTTTGATTTCAGATTTAAAATTCGACACACGAAACCATGCAATTTAATATAAAAAATATTTGTAGGTACAATGATATGACCTCAAAAAACCCATTCTCGATTCTAAAACATCAGTGTTGGTGCACGGGTCCTTCAGAAACCTTTAAAAACGAGATTCTTTAATGAACTTTGATCTGTAGCTGGGAACAACATCTACACATACGTTGAGATCAATACTCTTCACATAAAACTGTTAAGCAACAATGACAGATGTAAGTTCTAGTTACCTGAAACCAACAGCGGCAAACATAATCTGTTTTTGTGTCGTCTTTAAATTACCTTGAAATTTTGATGTATAGGCGTTGTAGCGGGCTGCATGAAAAATATAGGCTGCTCTGTTTTCAAAGCGGTTATAGAAATATAATAACATGCCAGAATTTTACAGAAAGGAAACAGTTGACATCTAATTGAGGAAACCTCTCAATACTTTAGAATTAGACCAATTTAGCAAATATAGCATTGCCTATTTGTGATGAGGATGACAAAAGATTAAAATTACCTTGAAGTTTAAAGTAGAAGATAATATACTTATCGCTCAAATAGCTTTTTTAGCTCCTTTTCTGCTCAAGCGATATCCAAAGTTGTTCACTGCTTTGTAGATAAAGTATAGATGATCCTATAAATAACATAAATACTGATTATCAAGTACAGAACCAGTCTCTGAGAAAGAAATCAGCCGATACAATTGGTATAACAGATGGACCCCATGGAAACCTCCAAAAGTTTGGCTGTAGTTAACAGTAGGACGCACGATTGGTAACACCAACCAACTCTAGCAAACCTCTAAATTACGACGTTATCTGTTAATGAACTATTTATAATCACAGTTTGATCCTTCTGAAGGTTTTTATTGTTATTTTGAAAATTTGCTATTATCTAGAGAGCAGCGTACAGCAGGGCAGAGATGAAGGATTGCTATCGTCGCCCGTTATAACTGCTGGGGCCCAAGTCTCCTGTCAGAGCGGCAAGGCTCCTTGTAACTCGTCAAAAAAGCCTCAATGTGACACACAGCCTACCATCTAATCGATAATACACCAATGCTTCAATAAAGAAATGACGCAGAACCAGAGATTATAAATATTTCTATCTTATCTTTCACATAAATAATAAAACAAAATAATTAAGCGCTAAAAAACACCTAACAATAAAGAATTGAAAACCTTTCGAAAAGCAATTATTCATAGTAGAACGCTATTGTAGATAAAATAGTGAACTACTAAAATAGAAGATGAAAAAACTAAAATAAGGTGTGGTGAATTTTAGAAGATACTTCTTATCTAGCCAACAACGGAGGATGTTTAAAGCAAAAGTAATTTACAATTTTATGAATGAAAGTTTTCAAGAAATTTAATTAACTCAAAAACATATTCGACAAAAACTGAAAGAAAAATGCCATTTATTACAAACTAGCTGACCCATGCCCACTTCGTTGGGTGGCAAAAAAAACGCGTCTCTTTTTTAAACATATTTCATTACTGCTCCACTCCTATTAGTCATAGCGTGATATTATATAGCCTATGACACTCCCTGATAAATGAACTATTCAACACAGAAAGAATTTTAAAAATCGATTCAGTAGATCCAAGGATTACCCCCTACAACGTCACAAAATCACAAACTTTACCTCTTTATAATAATAGTATAGATGTGAATAATATCAGTAAAATGGTGATATTGATGATCTGTTGAAGAAAGCAGTTAAAAGGCCATGTCAAATAGAAGTTATCTGAAAGAACTAAACAGATGTAATAAGGAATATTCAACAGTAACTTTGATATTTTACGCAGAAGATCACAAACATTTATACACCAAAGAATAGAATAACCTAACAACACCATTATACACAAAAAGAATTAAAACGTACCAACCATAGCAGAAAACGGGCAAAACCAACTGAAATCTATTCAAAGAAATGCAATGGATAATACGTGTATAGAAAATATCAAAGATTACGAAATATAAATGTAGACGTCGGCATGTAACCTGAAAGTTATAGACCCTGAAATAAAGTTACTAAAAATCGCGTACCATAACAGAGGCAGAGGTAGCTAGCTGGTTCTTTGTGTAGCTTCGAAAAATTGTAAAACACTTCATTGTTTTTTTTCTGTTCATAACGATGGTATCTAAAAACATAAATAGCTAAAAACACACGGTAAAATAAACAAAATATTTTGAGAATCTTTAATTAGAAAATATTTACATACTCCTTGAGAGCTGATGGAATTACCCCAATCGGTAAGAATATAAATTAATTTATAATATTTTGTTGATTCTATAATAATTTACACCTATTACACGGTCACATTATCTTGAGACCTCGATGGAATGCGAATTTTCCGCCCCTGTTGTTTTCACCTCCCCTCGCTCGCCACAGCACTTCAGTACGGTACGGGCCGACTCGAGGTGACATCATCGACGCTAGGTCTCGAGATAATGTGACCGGGTAGTAAAGTGTTATTTTTGTAAACAAACTCCTATCTTCAGAATTTGATGAATGCTTACCTTTTGACATCTTCGACCTCCAGGAAAGTTGCTAAACAGTTATTTGAATAGTAAGACTTACATTTAGAGTTCTTCGCATTTTCAGAAGACATCTTTTATGGATAAGCTGAAATCGCGTCGCTTGATGTTGAATTTGAGGTCGTCCCTTTAATTTGTTATGCCGTTGGTTATAAATCCAAAAAACTTATGCACCATTATGCATAAACAATTAATCCATAACTAAATTGAAGGAAATAATGATATTGATAGTATAGATGTAACTTACCTCTTTGTAAAAAGCACCGGAGCAAGTAAGCATCGATTACCAAGTGTCAGTCGTTCAACCTCTTTATGTCTTACATAATTATTTAAAAATGTAAGGAGTAATCAACTATTTTCGAAGAACAGGGGATTAGAGACGCAAACATAAAAACACACAATAATTCGAATTATAGCATTTATTTATGATGCTTAAATGAATAAAGATAAAGAGAAATAACACACAAAATGTAAGCTTAATCTAAACATATGACATCATCATTGGATTCAGAACCAGATTGATCAGATTCCAAGTCCATATTAGCTACGTCGTAACTATCCATCATTTCAGCTTTATACTTTTTTAATAGATCCTCAAGACCAGACTGAGAATATTCTGACCTAAAGTACACAGTGTGCGAGCCCTTTGTATCCACATAATCTAACTGATACTTCATCGTAGACAACGTCTCTAAAGACTCCATATCCATCTCAACCTCATATCTAGCTGTTTTCCTATCTAGAATCTTTAAATTAATAGATTTCCACATACTGAAATTAATCCCTTTCACGCCTTGATTACTCGCTTTCAATCTCTCTGTAACATGTGCATGACGTGTCTGATGGTCAAGGTAACGTATAGTTGCGTACATTTTAAAGAATCTAGTATTGTCTTCTTCCCCACCAATAACGACAACGGCCTGACGGTTAGCCTTACCGAAACTGCAACCCAATAGCCAACGTTTAGACTCAGTATTGAGAGGCAATATAGCCAAATAATTTGGTTGCAGGAAACCGTACTTTACGAAATCTGTTCTAGAAATACCATCCCGTTGATGATATTGGAATAAATTGTAAATAACTACTTCCTTAATTTTCCTAGCTTGGACCAAATCTAATGTTTTACTGCCTTTCAGTATTATTTTGACAAGAGAAGGGTCGTTCGTTAGAGAGGGAACCGGCGCGTTTTTGATTGATTGAGCTATTTCGTCAGTAGAGACAAGAGAATACTCCTTCAAGCCAGCGTCAAACGAGTCTTTATCTACAGCAACAGCTCTAAGAAAGACACTGACTTGTTGTAACTCGTAACTCAATTTCATATTAAGACTTTCCAGAGCGCGCGCAGATGACGGTGGCATGTCGACATACACCCTCGTACCCTTCTCAGTGACAATTTTTCTCACAAACTTCCACTTATCTATATTAACGCCTACTAATTTTTTATTCTGCAATTTAAGTTTTTCAAGGGGCTCAATATTCTTAACTCTAGAATGTCCTGGCAACCAGATAGCAGCTCTCTCATACCACAATTCTTCTTTCGTATAAACCAAAACATCAAAGTACTCAAATGGGGAAAAATCTAAATTCAACAGCCAATTTTTAGAGCCTTCATCTTTTGTTAAGAGCTCATACCTACACATAGTCTGCATTCCCTTAAGAGTGAAATCGGGCGACCACCCTTGATAGTTAGCTGTAGCTTGGAACATTTGGGATATAAGAAAATCTTTTAAAAGATCAGCCTCCATGTTTGTTATTTTTTCGGAATCAGCTTTACACAAATAAAGCCTGTACCCTTCCTGAGAGTCTTCCTCAAGTACCGGCGGCGGAAAGTCCACATCTTGTTGGGAGATTTCATTAACTGTCTGTAATGATTGTTGGTAATCTACGACAGCTTGTACAGATTGCGGAAAATCAAAAACTGGTTCAACAGGTCTCGGTGCAAAATCTGTGTTCTGGAATTTCTGCTGGAAGTCATAAGCCTGATAAAACGGCGCTGAAACCATCATAGGAACCATAGCAGGATTCATCATAGGCTGGGATTGTGGCACTCCTATACATGGCATGCTGACAACACTCGGTGGTGCTAGATGCACGTTGAAATCTGAAAATTGTATATAAATTTGACAATATCTGGACAAACTAAACCATAGTTTGGTACAATAAGAATAAGCTTGAATAACTTACTGGAATCGCTTAATTTCGGTCGTTGAGCAGGCCCTGAAAAGACGACATTATCTGAGGACTTCATACGATAAAATATAAATTGGGTTAAGCTTAGAAAAATATTTATCGGGAAATTTGCAAAAAACCTTTTTTTGCTTTACCGAGTACTAATATTATAGTAGTAGAAATCTTCCTACCTTGTTTCAAGTCGGAGCTAGGAGAAGTACGGCTAACTTTCGCAGGTACTTCCGAAGATTCTGTGAACACATTGATTTTATTATAACTTCAGTTTGTAGCAATAACAATAAACATTTACACAATAAATGACTTTTGGAATTAAGAGATCTGTTTTACTCTTATCGAATCACAAAATACTTCGAAAATAATTTAAAAAAAAACAGCGTTTTGTTGGAAATAAGAACATTGCATGGAGTAACTGTATTTTATATTATTGTATAATAAGATTTGTATATTGTTTAATGTAATGACTTGTAATTATAAATTACTATGACTATTACTATAGAAAACTTTAACTATCGCGTTCACTGTCAACATTTTCATCAAACTTGACAACGACATCTATAACGTCTAGAAGTAAAACTTTTAGAAATTGATCTACTATTAAGAATAAAAAAGGTATTTTAATTAGTTACAAATACACAATTTTATGTTTTTCGATTTGTTTCAAAAATGTATAGAAAACTTAAGCTTTATATGAGTGTTTTTAATAAATTTAAAATTATGTTTTCGATTCCCACCGCACAGCGCACTCTACTTTCAAACTTAATAATAAAGTTAAAAATATTTTAAAGTCATATTTTGGACTTATTAGTAATAAAATAAAAGCTAAGTTACAGTTTTGCGACGAAATATAACGATGTGGAATGATGACAAAACCTACTAAAACTTTAATACACAACATTCCCATAATGTAAAATCAGGCCACTTTTTCAAAACCTAATCGTAGAGACATTGAGAAGACTAACATCTTACCTGGGGCATGACGCTTCAATGGTCTGAATTGTTTCGGTAGCAATGGCATCACATCTTCCAATAACTTAGCTTCATCGTTCAAATTATATTTAGCTTGAAACTTGATAATAATTTCTATAAAAGACACCTCCGAATCTCCAAACATATCATAAATTATTCTAGCGACAGAATTTTTAAGCTCTTTAAGTATACGTTGTCTTTGTTCACCCTTGACGTGGTTGTAGCCTTCGTGTCTATCTATGATTTTGTCCGATATTTCACAGACGGCCTTCTCCCTTTTCTGACCTAGAGATTCGCTTGGGAACTGTCTGGATTTGTTGTCATCGATGAACTTGCTGTGTTCTCTTTCATTTTGTTGAGTTTCTCTGCGATAATTTTCGCGACGATCATCGCGATGAAGAAGATCGTCCCGCGATCTATCATCACGTTGTCTGTCAATATTCCTTTCTTCCCTGTCTCTTTGTCGCAATGTCTCTTCATCACGATATCGTCCTGAACCTTCAAAGCGATGTCGTATATCCTCACGATCTTTCTCAGTGCTTCTTCTCCTATCATCTACAAAAACTTCTCTTTTCTTCGATGCAGATTTCCTTAATTCTTCTGTTCTTTTTTTGAATTGTAATGTCCTGTTATATATATCTTCAAAGTCTTTATCAATATCTTTACCGAGTTCATACTTCTTTTCACGGCGAGGCGATTCTCTTCTGCGGTTGTAATCATCAGCGACATCGTCTTCTCGTGTTCTACGTGACACATTAAATTCATCACGAAGAGGTTTTCTTTCAGGTGTCTCGCGCCGACGAAGGTTACTGCGTCGTTCCTCATAATCATCACGCGGAGGTATTTTGGACTCTCTTTGAAATCTGTCGCCTATTCCGGACTGCGGTACAACGCCTCGGTCCATCATGTCTTTCACAATTCTCAGTTTAGCATCTTCGTAAGCTCTACGATCATCGGGACGTCGTGGATTATCTTCGTCCTTGAAAGGTCTAGTTTCCCAATGTGGTTGATATTTTGACTTGTCGTCTTTTTCGGAACGACTAGGTCTATTGATGTCATTGTTTTGTCCGGGCCAAGTAGGTGGTGGAGGTGCATCAGGGCTACGATGTTTCTCAAGGGCCCATGAGCGACGAGGCGAATAGGGCGATCGAGGAGATTGTGAGTTTCTACTAAAACGATCTCTGATAGGCGATCTATTGCGACGAATAGGAGAACGTGACTTTCTTGCTTGATTAAATTGCTTTTCAGCTGGATCAGGTACACCTCTATTAATTTGTATTCTTGTATCCCGTCTATCGTCATCCGGTTTTTTTGTAGAAGCAGGATCCTCCCTGTGCCTTTGCCACGGACCTTGCTGGTCCTGTTTCGGAGGGTATTGAACAGTATTATGACTTGGCCGATAACCACCTGAGTACATGCCTTGATTTTGTGCCTGTAAATTGAAATTTAAAATGCTGACATGTCAAGAATTAAATAAGTAACAACAAATCAAGTATTGTTTACAATAATAAACAATTCGCCTTTCTGCAACATTTAACTTTATTCGACAAGATTTTTCTTTCACGACTACAATTTTATTATTTGTGTACATTAACATTGGCGTTGCATTTATGAATCAACTTAAATATAAACTTAAACTATAAAATATCGCTCTTTGGAAACTTCGAGTTGCCCACTATTGTTGGATATACGATGTTTTTTCTTTGCGATTTTTTTATATTTCTTTCCTAATTTTTATTGTCGAATATGTTCAGCGATAAAACATCTTCTTCGTCTTCAGATCTCTCAAATAAAAAAACACCTTGAGTGATCTGCTATTTAACCACCACGGTGCGAAGCGATCAAAATTGATAAAAGCGACCAACTATTTCCTTGGGATTTATGCGTTCTATATCACTTTTCACCTAAAACAAATATTTAACACCTATCATAAATATTGTTGTTCCATTGCTTCATGACGTCTCGTTGAGTCAGTAAATTAAAACTTTTATTTCTAGTAGACTTAATTAACGCTCCGCTTCAGTTCGTTGCTAGTCAGCTCTCTTGCTCTTCAGTTCGAAGTGTATAAATAGAAAAGTGCTGTGTTTATACCGATGATCTTGTACCTTATTTCTCTAGCTTCAGAAGTCATCAGAATTCGTTCATTAAAATTTCGTTAAATCAATCAATCAACTATAGTGTATTCACGGAGACGAGTTAGTAGAGCGCTATCTCACTCACACAATTTTTTAATTGCGATTGGTCAGTGATAAACGCTAAGGCGGTGTACACAGTACGAGTACTTTTTAGTCTACTCACACTTCCCGTGCTGTGCAGACGTGCTGATACTTGTGACTGTATGCTCGACTTGTGAACCGGCTGGTGTATTGGATTTTATAATTTATTAATAAACTAACGACTGGCTTGAAAACACCTTCAGGTGTGCATTTTTTTTAAATAAATGGTCTATGGTAATTTTTAAGCATCGCAGGTGTGCTAATGACCCGTTTATTGTTCTTTTGTCATAAATGAGCATTACCAGAGTAAAATACTATTTCCCAATTTTGGTATATTAAATTGGTGCGCTACATCCATTGTTATTATTATCATTAAGTTATTGTTATATTCTCATTGTTGAAACACGTGTTTTATAACATTTTTATATTCTCGTTGAGAGTGAGGATGAAGATGGAGGATGGAAGGTGGTCTAAATATGTTTGAGTCGAAGAAACAAGGCGATTATCACAAGGAGATGAATGCCGAAGAATTTGAAAATTGGTTTAGAGAAGTTTTAAATAAGCTAGATGACAATTCTGTGATAGTCATGGATAACGCTTCTTATCACTCTAGAAAAATAGAGGGAATCCCAACGGCCCAATTTAAAAAAACAGGATACTTGTAATTGGTTACGAGAAAAAAATGTTAGCTATAACGCTGAAATGTTAGAACGTGAATTATTAAACATCGTTAAAAATCATAGACCGACCATACGACGCTTGCATTATAGACGAAATGTCAAAATCACAAACCAAAACTGTATTGAGACTGCCGCCGTATCATTGCGAATTAAATCCTCGAATTTATTTCTTTCCTTCATATCCATCAGATACCCATAAAAAAATCTATCAAATTAATGTATCTCAATTTATACGACAGACGAAGCCGCAGTAATAAACTAAGCGAACTTTTAAGAAGCGCAGTGTGAACGCACATTTACATTTCTAAGGATCTGTTAACGCCCACCGACCCTAGAAAAGTATTTTTTGTCCTTGTCATTTGTATGATAATGTGCGATAAAGAAGGCGCTATACTAACTCGTCTCCGTGAATACACTATAGCCTATTGCAGTCCACTGCTGGACATAGGCCTCTCCAAAATTTTCTTGTCCTCTACAAATGGTCCCACTGATTGTCAGCACTTTATGGTATTTACTGACTCTTGTATTATTTTATTGCAAGGATTTAATACCATTTATACATCGAGAAACGCGATTTATTTTTATCTTTTTATTGCGATTTCTTCTTCATTCTTCTTGTGAACATGGAACTTGAAAGGACGACATAATAATATCTGCCGATATCCACCATGTCTAAAAGTTTAGCATACCGCGGACCAGCCTGTTGCTGCTAGAGTTTTCGGGTTACAGGAATAAGTATATCTGTCCGTTACCAATAATCCCGAATACAAATATCACTTAGTTTGTAGTAGATTTCTTGAAAATCTTCTGTCTTTAACATCTTCAAATCGATGATTTTTAGTATATTTGATTTAGGCACCAGGAATCACTAAAATTTGACCATTTTGCGAATACTAAAGTTGATTTATAGACCTCGTTGCTGAAACTGAAATTGGGTTGTTTTACTTAAGTTCTCGGGCGCTTTTGGGTCATCGTGTTCCAAATAACGTATTTGGCTGATCAAAAGGTGACCCAACAGCATTTGGGCACCATATTTTTATTAGCGATATACAGTGACTCAATGAGCGCGCGAGAAATTAAATGTTCCTTTCTTGTATCACTTATAGTTGATCCTTATTTTGTAGCATCATTAACTATTAAGTACCTAAGGTTAGATCTAAAATGGCGACAATACCACCATCTAGATCAATTTCATTCGCAGTTGCATCTTCTTTCCTTATTATTGTTCGGGTTGTTTTGCATTTTCCATGTTGCTGTAAGCGTAGTCTAGTTTAATTATTCAAGAATAGGGCATTGCCAGGAAAGAAGATTTTACAACTATTTTTTCTTCTGATTAATTTTGTGTGTGGATTTCAAAAAGCTTTAGTTTATTTCACGTAACTCGAAGAGTATAAAGTTCGGTTCTTTCTGCTATGTCACTCTATTGATTCCGGCCTATAGTTGAGTTGTGGAATAGTTCCTGGGATGAGTACCACGTATTCCTGTCTTATACAGTTCATCCTTTTGTAAGTCACAGCAACTTTTTTACCAACGCGATAATTAAATACTTCATTGCAATCCGTAAAATGTCTTAAGTTTTACACAATTAAAGCAAACAATGAATCTTGATATACTGCTTGGGAACAATACTGCTAACCAGTATAAAAAGAAAAGCTGTAACTACATATATTTGTCGACACATATCTTTATGGTTAATACACTAATCGATCAAATGCCCATCAATGCAATCAACCGACATAAATCGATTGGTGTGGTATTGATTGATTGACGTTTTCTTGAAATAATACAGCATCTAATCAATTGATAGATTTCTATTTCTACCATTCAATCGATTTACATCAACTAGTCCAATCCACCATCGACCGATTACACTGCTAGAAACTATCGATCAGCGTCGACAGATTGATTCTACTATCGATTGACGATCGATCGATTAGTATGGTACCATAACAACTATATCCACCATTTTTTACGTAATATTCCATCTACCCGTCGAACTGGCCTTGGTGGCTATGTGTGTTGGTCTTCCAAAAGAAGCGGGTCTACCACCTTAGGCCTACGGTGTTCCTCTTCCTAGTCTTGTCGGGGTTCCGAAGAGCAGGTCTTTAGACGTTGTAGATCCTTTAGTAGCTTAGCAGACAGTTTGAAACCATCAATTTGAAAACATCAGATAAGACATCTTAATATCCATTTTTGTCTAGAATAGAATCTTTGCCAATAACTCCCAGTTTACTCTCATTAAGAAATTTATGAGACCAAAGCATTAACTTCTAGGCAATCAGTGCAAATGATTATTTTTTGTTACACTTAGTTGTCTTTTCACGAAGATGTTTTCAATTGACGCTGCCGACAGCTCCATAATTATGTATTCTTCCATGTGACGCTATCATGTATTACTATTAAAGAATAAGTTGATATCCAAGGTATATTGTTCTCAAAAAAAGTTTGAGCCCTCTTGCCTTTTACTCTTCAACACGACTTAAGTTTATCTGTAGATGACTTATACTTCCAGAAAGTTTCTTCTGCTTTTCTTTCTAATTTCTCTGTCAACTTCAAATTTCTCCCTTTGCTTCCTAATTCCCCGTCAACTCTAAATTTCAATACTAGGTAGTCCTATAATCTTCAGGAAGTTCAGTTAAATATAAAATAGCCTGTAATATTCAGCATCTTCAGATGAATTTGATTGCTGCCGCTGACAATTCTGGAAACCCAAGAATCGCTGAAAAGGCAAACCTCAGCACCGAGAAATGATTTGAAGTCCTCTTGAGTTGATACTACTGTTGAATGATGATGCTGAATCCAAGTATAATGAAGACAAATAAAAGAGTTTAAGCATTTGCACAAAAATACACAAGATATATACATTCGGAATTCGGTAATATAATACAAATAGTTGTAAGTTAAATGACTCACGTGAGAATGTGGAGGCTCGTAGGCAGGTCGAACTTTCTTAAGATCTTTGATATCTTGTCTGTATTTATCACCCATTTTGTCATCGTGGTGACGTCCTGGCGAATACCTGGTTACGAGAGACAGAATGGTAGTCTTGCTGTTGTTAATGGCAGGTTAATATAAGTTAAAAACTTAACAATTGAATAATCATATCAGCCAAAGAACGACCATTGCGGGACATAAGCCTCCTGTAAATATTTTCACCTTGCGCGGGCCTGTGCCTCTCTCATCCATGAGTGACCCGAAATTCTTACTGATGTGATAAAAAAAAAAATAACCAAGTCTAGTAAATTTTCATTGTAACTTGCGAAAGTTGCGTGTTGCGGTGGAAATTCCAGGACCTGCTTTTATACTCGTATTTTTGTACAGTATAAATACATGGATAAAGGAAGCACAGGACCGCAAAAAGTGGAAATATTTGTAAGGGACCCATGACCAGCTATGGACGTCCATCGACGGATATGAGGATAATGATAAACTATAGGTAAAACTAAAATTTCATTCGCAACTTAAATAAAAAAAAGATCAGTTCGGGCCAATCCCAAAATAAGCATTTTATTGGTTTATTTGTGACTTACCGGCCAGCACGTTCATCTCTCCTCGGTGATTGTAAGCGACGATTAGGTGATATTCTACCGCGAGTAGGGCTCTGACGCATGCCTTGTTGACCGGGGATATTACGCCTCTCAGATTCTAGAAACAAACATACTGTCACTATTTAGTCGGCTAACTGCCTCGGTGGCAAAACGGGTCCGAATCGCACGCAGCACAATTATTCATGTGATCCATAAATGATTGTCTCGAGTCTGGAACTACTTTGTGTCCATTATTTTCAAAGTCCCCGCGACAAAGGACTCGAAGACAAATCCAGAGTTCGGATGATGATGGGATGTAATAGATATAGATGTACTGTGAGTAAGTAGAGCTTTTTATTAGTTCGGTCATCGGACCATAGGCAGTTTTTTTCAATGATAATGACATGTAAGGTTTACTCTTCCACTGTCGAGTAGCCTTCCTGTGTTACTTGTCACTTATATAGACCCAGGTGTGTAACCGTCTCAGACGTCGTGTCTGTGGATCAGGGGCAAGGCTCTTATGACAGTTTATTTTGATTCTGTATGCCTCAACACTTCTAATGTGTTCCTGTTTCACATTAGCTGTTAAGATAGTTACGAATCTCCTCCATTTATTATTATTTATTATTATTTTTACAAACCATGAGGCATCAGCAACAGCTTTAAGGACGCAGCTCTGAAATCTTTGCAGTATTTCCAAATAAGATGTTTCAGCTGAGCTCCACAGCATAAATTCACACTGGTTTCAGTGCAGCTTTGTAAAAGAGGAGTCTGTATTCTATAATTCTTAAAGTCTTGATTTTTTGCCAATAAGCCTTTAAAGTGACCTGTATCTAAGCTTGAGCTTATTACGTTTTTTTAATATGTCCATGTTTGCATTCTATTCAGATGAAAGCCAATGTATTTTACGAACCTACAATGCGGCAAAAGCTTCACTTTCGCGGGGAAACAGTCCTTCTTTCTCAGGGTAAAAGTAATGTGGTTAGATTTAGCAGATTTCATCCAGATGGCTACTTTGTTTAGGTGCTTTTGAAGCTACATCGATGCTAATTCTGGATCGCTGTCCGTAGATAAAAATGCTTAGTCGTTAGCAAAGTAGCGGTAAGTATGTTTTCCATATGGTGAATTGGATGTATAAAGAAGATAAAGTAAAGGTCCCAAAACCGATCCTTGAGGTACTCCAGCATGAATATTGTACAATTAAGACAAAGAATCGTTTAACATAGAAGATGCAACTTTTTAAATTAGATTTTTGGTAAAAAGTAAAAATTGTGCATGGTTACACATTCTTGAGCTTGTAAGCCATTATGCCAAAGTTTATTGGACGTCTAAAATTGCTGGCCAAACAATATTCCTTGCTTTCTAAAGCACATCTGATATGATCAGTTACTCTATGTACTTGCCTAATTGTGGAGTGATTTCGTCGGAATCCAAATAAGTGTTCTGGAATGACAGCTTTATCAGTTAGATCCATATTGCCACGTGTTAATATTATCTTTTCAAGAACTTGGCTACAACCGGTAACAGTGGTAACGGTAATTAGTGTTCTATATGATGATGTAAGGTGTGGTGGGTTTCCAAGTTTCAGGATCAGTATTATTTGGGAGACCATCCAAATATTTGGAAAGTATGCAACCCTCAGGACAGCTTTAAATAGTGCGGTAAGTAATACTATTCCTTTCTTCGGAAGGTTTCGCAGTAC
This sequence comes from Schrankia costaestrigalis, assembly GCA_905475405.1. NCBI lineage: Eukaryota > Metazoa > Arthropoda > Insecta > Lepidoptera > Erebidae > Schrankia > Schrankia costaestrigalis. Next base: position 4,770,564 of record FR997852.1, on the reverse strand, counting down.
TTCTGCTGTTATAAGGTCAAATCCTGGCACTTTTTTCAGTTCTAAGTCCATTATTGTTTGACAATTTCCGCAGGTGTGCAGGATGAGAGTGAAATAGAAAGCTGACAAGCACTTTTAAGAATTGATGAGTCCTCTTTATGAATGTTTTCTATACCAAGATCAGCGTTGGGTGTAAAAATTTCACTAAGAAAAAGTGCATAAGATCCTGCTTTCTCCTGATTAATTTTAGCACAACTAACATTAGCATTTTTCAGCGGGTGAAAATAATTGGTATATGGTCTGAAGAAGAGTCGATACAGCCTTCTATATCCATAGTGTATTTGGACCACTTTGTATGTATATGAAAAAATCCAGCAATTCTGGTACCTTGGTCAAGTTCGTAGGTCAATGCGTTGGCTGACCAGTTGATAAAACATTTAGATAGATTTATGTTATAAGGCGTGTCCGCAGAACGTGTGTTTAGAGTTCCAGTCACCTCCAGATATGAAACGACTACTAAGTGACCGATGATATTCATTAAAGTCAGCTTCAGTTGTTTCAGGATTCCTATTTTGTTTTAGAGTGCAGTTGATTGGTGATATGGTAATAGAGCTTTGTTTGTTTATCATAATGTAATTGGCTTGAATTTATGATGTTTAAAATTCTGGGAAAGTTTCATGGTGGATACCCATAGTAATATTATAAATGGGAAAGTGTGTCTGTTTGTCTTTATTTCACGGCAAAACGGAGCGACGTATTGACGTGATTTTTTAAGTGGAGATAGTTGATGAAGGGATTGAGAGTAACAAGGCTACTTTTTTATTCTTCTGTATCCAGGAAAGGGGAACAGTGCTACCCCGAATTTAACGAGAGCGATGCCGCGGGCAAAAGCTAGTAGTTTAAAAATAATTGCTGCGCGTGCAGTACCACTTGTATTGTATGTAGCATAGGTGGTGAAGCCATTTATATGAAATGATTTTTCTTACGTGATACTGGCATCTTGGTTGCAACATAACGTGCATTTATTATCTCAAGTTTTACTTCATTTTCAGTTTCATGGGTGGCTTCTTTAATAGTTTTTATAGGTGTGGAGGAGTGCAAGTTTATGATTATAATCCTGTAAGGACTATCACTTTTGGGGTTCAAGTAAGACCATTAAGATTTTTCGCGGAATACTACCAGGAGCTTCTTGCATGTATTGGTACAATCGGTTGCTACACGCAGTTGGTTTATGGTTACAATCTTAAATGTATATTGTGTTTCTTCTTCTAGGATAGTATCAATGGCTTCCGTAAAGCACAATTGTGGGTGGCTTATCAGGTTTCGCCTTAGTTGTGGCATTTAAAGTGTCTTGCTCCTCTATAATGTCTTTTTATTTTTTTATTCAGAGGGTAGTTTAAGTAGTAAATTTATTACAAAGACTATTTTAGTTTTAATTTCCTTTTCAAACTTGAAGATACCAATAACACAGTTTTCACAATATACGATTAACACTTTGATGATGTTTTAATAGTCACTATTTCATTAATAACAACAAAACGAATTTAATTCTTCAGAGCTGTTGTGCTTTTGTTGACATTTAATAGTTGAATGAGAGCTTGGGGTGTTACCAAAATAATAAACATACTATAGAGTCATATCATTTCTCTATATCTATCTCGCTTGCACTTACAAGTCTTCTACACTCACCGGCACGGAAACTTGGCCAAGCATAATATTTGTTATAACTTGAGTTTTTTTTATTTGACGTTGTAAATTTTGGTCAATTGTGACCCTAATGTATCCAGCTAACGTTTTAGCTCAATTTTTACCACAAATGAAGACATTTTGAAGTTCACAATGAAGTTTTATAAAAAAAACACATTTACATTAAATTAAACACTTACAGTTTGAGCCACTAGAAATTAAAAACTGTAAATTTTTTGTTATGGATGTGTATTTTTTAATAACGGTTGTATCCTCCCCGAGCCCTAAGGACCGCTTGCATTTGGTTCAGGATGCTTTGAATGACGTTTTTGATGTAGACTTGCGATAAATCGCGCCAGGCAGAAAATGTAGCATCCGGAAGCTGTTGAAGAGTCTGTGGTGGGTTCGGTGCTCTTCGAATCATTCTTTTTAACTTATCCCAAATGTGCTCTATTGGCTTTAAGTCCGGACTGCGTGCTGGCCATTGTAATTTTTGTATACCAACCACTTGAAGGTATTGATTTACAATATGAGCGACGTGTGGACTTGCATTATCGTGCATTAAAATGAACTGGTTATAACCAATGAACCCTCCAAAGGGCACAACATGTTCTTGAAGGATCTGCTCGACGTACCGGGTTGCAGTTATAGAGTTGTTGATCGTGACCAACTCCGTACGAGCATCAGAACTAATGCCACCCCATAACATTATAGACCCTCCACCAAAACTGACTGTAGGAGTGGTTGTGACCGCCATGGATCGTTTCCCTTTCCTTCTCCACACACGTTGTTGACCGTCAGGTGCATTTAATGCTATTCTGCATTCGTTTGTAAACTAAGGTCGGGCCCATTCTTCACCAACCAGTTAGCATGTTCGAGAGCAAATCAAAGTAGAGCTGTTCTGTGTTGTGGGAGAAGCTGTGGGCCACGAGCTGGTCTTTTGGCTTTTAAATTAACTTCTCCTATGCGTCTTCTTACCGTACGCTCACTTACATTTACTCCCCGTGAGATTTTAAGCCTCTGTGGGATCTCAACAACAGCGAAAAAGCAATTTTTCTAAATTTCTAAGACGATAAAACGATTGTCATGAGCTGATGTGCAACATACACCACCACTACCTGGTCTATGGGTGTAGTGGCCCGTCTCCTGATACCTTTTTAGCGCATATTGCATCGAAGAACGAGGTACGTTCAGGGCAGTAGCTACTTTACGGTGGGTCAACCCTTGTTCGACTAATGCTACTGCTTGCGCTACCTGACTTGGTGTTAAAGGCATTATTATGAAATTAAAGTTGCCTTTAGATGTTTAGTTATCACAATAAAAACAAAAAAACACGTAAACTTAACACTTTTAAGTTCCAAAACAAAATTTAAAACATCGACTTATTGGGATAAATGACACGGTTCAACTAAACTTCAAAACATAAACCAAAATGCACTCCAACATTCTTAATTACCCCTCTTAGGATTAACGTAAACATTATTTCTGCGTATCCATAAAATAAAAACAAAGTTTTAAACACTTAGGACATTGTTATCGCATATTATGAACTTGGCCAAGATTCCGTGCCGGTGAGTGTATTCTTATGTTATATCTTTTATCTCTTTTTGGAGTACACAGATGATAACGTACTTACTATAGGGTACAGTTACAAAATACAAAAGCCTTTATTGCTGATAATAGGTTACAACATAAAAACACATCAATAACATCTTTTTAATTTATAATTCAGCGTGTCCTTCAGACACAAGGCCTCCTCCAGCCCTTTCCACCCCGATCTGTCCCTGGCCAACCTCAGCTCACAGTGGGCCAGCTACCTTTCTTAAATCATCCGACCATCTTTTTATCTGTCGTCCTTGTTTGCGAAAAGTGTTCGGTCCGGGTATCCATTCAGTAGTCTTCTATGTCCACTTCCCTATTTTGTCTCTTGTGACATGTCCTGCCCACTTCCATTTGAGTTGTCTACTTTTTTGAACGACATCCTCGAATTTGGTGAATTTTCTAATGTCGGTGGCTCTCTTCTTGTCACTCCTTCTGTATCCCAGAATACTTCTTTCCATGCCTCTCTGACACGTCCTTAATTTGTTTTGCAGTGCTTGTGTCAGTGCCCAAGTCTGGCAACCATATGTTAGTATTGGCAAGATAAATGTGTTAAAGATTTTTCTTTTCACTGATATGGTGTAGTGGGCATTTTTCATGATGTCTTTTAAAGACCAGTATCTTTTCCAAGCGTTTACAATCCTTCTGTCGATTTCCTGTGCCATCTGGTTTTGAAATGATACAAGTTGTCCAAGGTAAATAGGGTACAGTTAGCTGCAAATAAATCTAACTCCAGTTATAATATAAAAGCACGCCAAAGGGGTGCGATTTCTTTGCCGACTGTACTAAAGGCCTTGGCCGTACGACAACTTTTCCTTTTTAATTACGTAGAGATCAATATGAGCTATAATAACGTATTTGAGAGTTCTTATTTCATTACACACGGTAATAAGAGCGCAATAGTTTGTAAGTATGGGTGAAAGTTTGTTATACTTGCATATAAAAATTACTAAGTAGATTTTAATGAAATATTACAAAAATATAGCTTACACATTAGAATAACACATAGGCAATAGTTTACAAAGATATTGTATTTATGATATAAGCTACCCGAATCCTGCGCAGACGCAGTCGCGGGCACCAGCTAATGAGAGCATAAAATAGCGTTTCTTACCTAGCGAGGTTCTCTTCCTTGATGGTGAAAATCTCCTCCCATGAGCATCGTCTCGCCTTCCAGGTGGCGAAACTCGTCTCGGTCCAGCATCCCCCATTCTATTAGGAGATCTTCTAGGGCCAACGTCAACCCTCCTATCAGGGGAAGGCCTTCTAGGCCCAGCTTCACCTCTCCCACCTGGAGATGGTCTTCTAGGCCCAACGTCGGCTCTCCCACCAGGAGAAGACCTTCTAGGCCCCAGATCAGGTCTCCCACTAGGAGATGGTCTTCTAGGTCCAAGGTCTGCTCTCCTACCAGGAGATGGCCTTCTAGGCCCAACGTCACCCCTCCCACTAGGAGAAAGTCTTCTAGGCCCAACGTCACCCCTCCCACCAGGTGATGGTCTTCTCGGGCCCACTTCAACCAGCCTGCCAGGAGACTGTCTTCTCGGAACGTCGAGCCTTCTATCAGCAGAAGGCCTTCTCGGGCCTACTTCAACCACCCTGCTAGGACCAACATCGATAAGTCTCCCAGAAGGATCTCTAGAAAGTAGCACTTCCCTTCTAGTTGGCTCTTTAAGGATTGGTTCCTCTCGTCTACCGGGAGAAATTCTTCTCTGCATCGGTTCTTTTCTAGAAGGCGAGAAGCCACGCCTTTTTTCATATTCTTTGTATGTGTCAGGTCGTGTTAGAATGCCTTTTGGATCCTTCATTTGTTCCACGTGAGGGTACTTCCGATCTTCGAATGTCTTCTCGTAAGGCATTTGACCGGATTTCGACATGAGCGGTTTTGTTTGGGACTGAAATAAATTAAAGTTATGATATAATAAGGGCTAAAATAATGTTTTTTTTATTGCTTTAACGTGGCTACCACGACCGGTCAATTATTTGTGCAATGCAAGAATGATTATCCTGAGAACCGATTTGTGTGCATGAACATGAATGTTTGCATTGGTCTGGGTGTTTTCTATGTATAATATCGGCAATCTAGCAGACTATCATTCATTCTCGTTACTTCGTAATAGGGTTACTAATTTAGAAAAAATATGCTATGATCGGTACATGGAAGGAATTGAGGCATCTATCATAAAAAATCCTAAATCATTTTGGACATTCGTGAAGAGTAAGCGGAATGGTACTAGTACGTATCCAAATGTTATGTATTACCGTGACACAACAGTGAGTGAGGGAGACGATATTAGCAATCTTTTTGCGAACTATTTTCAGTCCACTTTCTTGGAGTCTGTACCTGTGTCGTCAGGTATTAACGACAGTCTTCTTTTTGAACAACCTGGTGGTGATACTGCTATATCGGTAAGCACCGTTGACATAAATCATTCGCGAGTATTGAAGTTATTAAAATCATTAGACCTCACCAAATCTGGAGGGCCGGATCAAATACCCCCGCTATTTATAGTCAATTGTGCTGACAGTCTTGTCGAGCCTGTGTGTATACTATACAAGCGATCTCTTTCTGAGGGCATGGTTCCGAGGATTTGGAAGTCTGCATTAATCACTCCAGTTTTTAAAAAGGGTGACAAAGCAAATATGGAAAACTATCGACCCATTTCTAAACTAAGCCTGTTCAGTAAAATTATGGAGCGAATAGTGCATGCGGATGTATACTCAGCATGCAAGTCTAGTATCATTGAGGAACAGCACGGATTTGTTAGGAACCGCTCAACTACATCTAACCTGCTCCTTTCACACGAGTTTATAGCCCATGGGATGGAACACCGTCAAGTAGACGTAATTTATACTGATTACACAAAGTGTTTTGATCGTATAGACCATCAGATATTATTAAAGAAGCTACTATTGGCTGGGATTCATGGAGACTTGTACCGGTGGTTTTCTTCATATATAGAGAATAGAACTCAGGCTGTCGTTCTTCAAGGCTATACTTCTGGTTGGAGAACTGTCCCTTCTGGCGTGCCCCAAGGGTCCATACTTGGTCCTTTGCTGTTTACCTTATTTATTAACGATATCAAGCATTGCTTTCACCACTCGTACATCCTTCTGTATGCTGATGACATGAAGATACATAAAGTAATTCGTGACATATCGGATGCCATTGAACTACAGGAAGACCTTCATAGGTTTGATATCTACTGCAGTGATAACAAGCTCCAACTGAACGTGGAAAAATGCTTTCACATAACTTTCTCTCGTCGTACGTCACTAATTAATTATAACTATACTATCAATAATCAAATGATCAATAGGGTAAACAACATTAGAGACCTGGGGATTATACAAGATAGTAAACTACTGTTTGATTTACATATAGACAGTATAGTCGAGAAAGCTTCGAAAGCCCTGGGTTTTATACTAAGGGTCACGGCCTGTTTTCGTACTATAAAACCAGTCAAGGTGTTATATTGCTCATATGTGCGCAGTCATTTAGAATACGCATCCCAAGTTTGGAATCCTCAATACGAGATTTATAAGTCCCGTATTGAGGGGATCCAGAGGAAGTTTTTGCGTTGTCTTGATTATAGGACTCATCAATTCTCTGTTGACTATGAGCATCGGTGCAAAAGATTACACTTTCTCCCTCTTGAGGTGAGACGACAATTTGGTGATATAAGTTTCCTAATGTATATATCAAACGGACACATTGACTGCCCTGAGCTGTTGTCTCGTATATCTTTACGAACTAATCTCTTGGGACTTCGCAGGCGGCCTGTCCTCGATGTTCCCTTTGCATCAACAAATTACAGACAAAATGTTTTTTCCATAAGAAGTGTGGTTGGTTTCAATGGACTTTCTCGGGACCTTGACATTGATCTGTTTTGTGACGACGTGGCGACTGTAAGACGGCGTTTAGCCGTATCATACTTCAATTAGCAATATGTAACCTTATTTCTTATTTCTATATTGTTTTTCTTCTTTGTCTTTTTTGTATTTTTTTTTGTTTGTTTTTTTTTTTTCTCTTGTTAGTTATAATATAATAAAAATAATATCGTGTCTAAATTGGCAAATGCATAAATATATATATGTGGAGGCTTGTTATTAGCTATTTGTAAATTTCATGTTTGTAATTTAATTGTATATTAGTCTGTAAGCCTTCTGTAAAATGAATTAAATAAAAAATAAATAATATGTATGTATTTACAAAAACAAAGTATTTAAGTATGTTTATCCGTTGTCTAGTACAAGCTCTGCTTAGTTTGGGACTAGATGACGTTGTGTGAATGTGTGAGGATTATTTATTTATTTATTGCATGCTCCAAAAATGTGATTACATACCTGATGTCCTTGGTGTTGCCATGGTGAACTATTTGAAAGCTGTTGATACCCTTCCGGATGGTTTATATTGTATTGTGTTGGACCTTGGAAGTTATCCTTCATTATAGTCACCTAAAACAATTAACATTTAATAACGTAGTTTGAAGGAAACACGCCTAGAACTAGATTCGAAGTGAGAAAGATGTTTTATTGAAAACATAAATACATACAAGATGCTTTTATTAGGTTTTGAATCGCAAACATGAAATTATCAGACACAATGAACATCCTTAGGAAATTGTTAGTGGAGTTCAAAATCAATTTTCTTGTATGGGTTTTGAACCCCCACTTTGCCACCGAAGCAGTTTGTTTATGGTAATAAAATAATCTATAAAATGGTTTGACTTACCGGTTTATCTTTTTGATATTGGTTAGGCTGGTATCTACCACCTTGCATTGGTGCTGCACCACGGCTATTGTCCACTGTCTCTATATTCCTTAGATTTTGTCTTACAGGTCCAGCCTGTAAGTTTGTATGTTATTAACATCTTTTAAAACTGCATTAAAAAAAAGGAAAACTTTTTATTTTTATTTTCTTTATTGATTTAGGAACTTTTGTACATAAATACATGGCAGTTCCATCGTACCTTTTATCTTGTACTTATACTAAACTTAAAAGGAAAACTTGAAATTAAACCCTATATCAATCCGTCTGGCCAGTAGGCCAAGTACCCCTCCATCATGGGAGGAAGTCCGTCCCTGCAGTGGGACATTAATGGGCTGTTATGATGAAATACTTCATATCAGGCAGTACTGTAACCATTAAGCCACATAGGCCATCAGAGCAATTTTAATTAGCAAAATAAATATGAAATAAATACTAACTGTTGGAATACTCTTTTGTGGATATCCACTATAATTTTGTTCAGTACTCGGCGGTTGCCTGCCTTGATCGAAAGATTGCATTTCTGGCCGATTATTTTGCAGGTGAGCAGGCTGATACAGAACCAAAAAAAAATTTAGAAATATGAGTGGATAACACTAAAGTATAATAATATATTCAAAATTGTCTGTATATTTTTGTCTATGTAATTGAGGCCAATATCGCCAAGAAGGGAACACGGTGGTTTATGAGAATAAATATTATTTTTAGACACATTAAAAATTTAAAAAAAAAACATTTTATTTTCCACCACAAGAATTTTTTACATGTATATTGGTTTACTGGACTGGACTGGAGCCTAAACTAGGGAAACCCTGTATTTCAGAACTCCAGAACATTCTGACAAGTTTAATGTAGTATTCATTGGATATATTTTTTAAAATATACAAACCTGGTGTCTAAAATTAGATGCTGCACTGTGAGGTCCCGACCCAAACTGGAAATCGTTTTGAGTGGCTTGCATCGCATTAGCATTCCAGCTTCCTGAATTATTATTGCCAGAACTATTACCTCCCCAGGGAGAAGGCCGTGAATTATCCATTGGGCCTGGTCCAGTATGTGGTCCATATGGTTTGTTACCATGAGGTCCAGCATGACCACTAGGTCCACTTAATGAATTAGAAACATTTGGTCCTCTATTATATTCATTATTGGACGGCTGGTTTATATAGTTGCTTCTTTGGTTGGGATATTCATTTTTTGTTTGATTTTGATAACCTGGTCTGGAATCATACCCTCCTGATGCTGGTATATTAGGCTGGAAGAAGAAAATGCAATTAGGTAGTTGTAACAGAAAGTAATTTTAGTGGCATACAAAATTACGTTAGCTTTACTGTAACATACATGTAAAATAACTTACATTAACACTAGGTTTTCCAACAGGCACCACTTTCAATACAAAGTTTCCGGGCATACAATATCCATTAAGGAATTTCATTAATTTATATCCTTCATTATCATCAGGTAATCCAATTCGTACTTTCTTCGTGCCGTCATTGTCCACAACTAGATTATCTAGTATGAAATCATCTGTATTGCACTCTTGTTTTATTAGCAGTTTTACATCTAGATACTTCGTCTGAAAAACAAAAATAATTTGCAATGCAAATCTGTGTTGAGATAGACTAATACAAAAGCACTAGCTCTACAAACCCTGAGATTATTTTAGAGGGTATTGGGGGTAGTATCTGACCCATTCCAGGACCGTATTAGGAGAGGGACGGATTAAGTTATATTATTTTGGTTATATCTTGGAATAATAATCTCTGACATAACAAAATATACTTAAATAATTATAATTCTAAGTAAATATTAAATTCATTTTTGAAGAATTTGTAGAATGGCACAATTATTTATTGCTTAGCTTCTTACAGCAACTATTATTTTTTTATTTATTTATTTAAAGTTAATTAAAACGAATAACACTAAAGTATAATAATATATTTAAAATTGTCTGTATATTTTTGTCTATGTAATTGAGGCCAATATCGCCAAGAAGGGAACACGGTGGTTTATGAGAATAAATATTATAAACTATATCCATATGGTATGGCTTTTGGTATCTATTATACTGGTAAAGGCACAATATCACATTATAAAAGCTAATTATATCGTTTTTTTCTTTGTTAAATAATGTTCACATACTAATAATGACAAATAGAGATGTAATAAGAGTACACCCCTACTGTTTAATAAGTTAGGCTAAACCAATATTTTTGCTTTTGTCAAAGTATTTCTTAACTTAAATTTCAATAATCTCTCCAAAACAGAATACAGAGTTTAATAATAACAATATACTTCATAATAAATCTCATAAATGATAGATCGAAATGACATTAGTTTTATTGGTAAAAAACATTTTAAACTTAACAATGTTTGTTACTTTTATGGATTATAACCTATAGAATATACCTTTGGTGCTAATCCATGAATTGTTATCATCATCTTTGCAAAGTTATTTTAACACCAATACAAATTCATATTCTAACATATTTTTTTAATTACAGTATCTGTTTGAAATATTTGTAATACTGGTTTTAAATTGATAAAAGAAAATAATTCACTATCAACCAAAAACATTAAATGATCACTTTTATGCCGCCGTGTCCGTCATTTTCTTGGCTTGGCAGATTGTGGCCACAGATCATTTATACTCAAAGGAGATTGTGGCCATGGCCATAGATTATACACTAAGGCCTCATTCGCACGAGCGCTTTTCTAACGCGCGTTAAAAAAGCTTAGAACAAAAAGAAATAGAACAAAACAATGTACATTTTTATGTTCTTATGCGTTGGAAATAGAACACAATTACCAACACCGAGCTATAAAAAAGCGTCGCGTTAAAAAAGCGCTGGCGTGTGAACAGGAACATAGGAATGCATTTGTTCTATTCCGAGGCTTTTTTAACGCGCGACAAATAAGCGCTCGTGCGAATGGGGCCTTATACTAACAATCTCCACCTTGACGTTGGCAGAATCATCGGGAAACGATGGTGCTTTAAAAAAACAGAAACAGAAACGGAGAATTTTACTGTTAATATTGGTTTGTTTTCCAGTATTTCTATCTTGTTTTATTCACAGATTCTATAAATATTTAATTCTATTTGTCAATAAAGTTGTACATTTTACATCTTGCATAACATGCTTCTTACCATACTTAATTTACCACACAATGTAAGTTTGTGCCAGGATATTTTTGCTTCTTTATTATTTAGATTACTGAACTAAGTTGGTTGATTGATTTGCAGATACGATACTCGGATCTAAGAGCCCTAGTTCTTGAAAAGTGCGGTATTGATGAAGTTATATTGGACAGCTTAACTTCTGAAGGAAACCGCACCAAGAAAGTGACTATTGGTGTCGCCGGTGATGAAGAAGGTGCCATTTTGATCAAACGATTGAATGGCCATTATTTGGGAGAGAACCAAGTAAAAGTTATTCCCAAATCGAAAATGCAGGTCAGTTTTATTAAAGTATATATTAAAATTATTTAGGGAATCATATAACTATGAGACTGGAATTATAATTTAAATGATGATTATCATGTTATTAAAGGTTTTTTATATAAGTATTGTACCTGGAACCTAGATGGCTTTACCCCTAACAAGGAAGAGGTTGAAATTTTACTAAACACCCACAACATAGACATTCTGCTTGTGTCTGAAACCCATTTTACAGAGAATAGTTGCATAAAAATACAAAATTATAACATATACGCCACCAACCATCCAGATGGCGGGGCCCACGCTGGTGCAGCAGTGGTTATCAGATCTAGCCTCAAACATCATGAACTACCCCAGTTTAGAAAAGCCCACATACAAGCAGCTACCGTCGCAATAGAAGACCGAAATGGAATTTTTAATATTTCTGCCATATATAGCCCTCCGAAGCACAAGATAACTGAGTATCTATACAGCGAATTCTTTGATACGTTAGGCCCACGTTTCATAGCTGGTGGAGACTGGAATGCAAAGCATATTCATTGGGCTTCCAGGCTAACAAACACAAAAGGTAGAGAGCTAAAGAAGAGTCTAGAAAAAAACCATCTTACTACTATCTCAACTGCAGAGCCCACAAATTGGCCTACTGACCCAAACAGATTGCCAGATGTCATCGATTTCTTTGTGACTAAGGGACTATCTAGACTATTCCATAAAATAGAGACATGCTTGGACGCCGATACAAGTCATGTGCCTGTAGTTTTGCTAATTGGCACTACTGCCCTCAATAGAGAAATAAATACAAGGCTATATAATAGGAAAACTGACTGGCACAACTTTCGTGATCTGATAGACGAAAAAATCATGCTCAAGATAGCACTGAAAACCAAGACTGACATTGATGATGCTACAATAGCAATAACTACTCTAATACAACAGAGCTGCTGGGCGTGTACCCCAGCAAATATTGACCGCCAAAAACACTTTAAAGCGTATTCGGAAATTATACGGACAAGCTTACTAAATAAACGTAGACTTCGTCGGATATGGCACAATAGCAGACACCCAAGTGATAAAACAGAACTTAATAAAGCAGCCAAGGAATTGAAAAGACTCATAGCCGAAGCGAACGAAGTCGCCATGGAAACGTACCTGGAAGGCCTAACAACTACAGAAGCCTCAAACTACTCGCTATGGAAAGCCTGCAAAAATTTTAACCGGCCGATGATTCACAAACCTCCACTCAGGACACATCCTGGAAAATGGGCAAAAACCGCTCATGAGAAGGCAAATGCATTTGCGCATTATCTCAGTCAAGTGTTCAAGCCCAATGCCCCCTGTCCAAACACAGATGAGTCAGACATTGACATTGTCCTAGACCAGGACTTCCAACTCGATCAACCAATAAAGTCGATAACACCGAGAGAAGTATCCAGGTACATAAACTCTATGGATAACAATAAAGCACCAGGGTTCGACCTAATCGATAAAAAAGTCCTGAAAGAGCTACCACGAAAGGCAATAGTATATCTTACTACCTTATTTAACGCTATACTGAGAGTTGGGTATTTCCCGGACTTGTGGAAAGTATCGCAAATCATAATGGTACCCAAACCTGGCAAACCAGCCCATGAAGTTAACTCGTACCGACCCATCAGCCTACTGCCAACAATGTCTAAGTTGTTCGAAAAAATCTTTCTGCAAAGACTCAACAGTGTCCTAAAAGACAAATCAATCATTCCTGACCATCAATTTGGCTTCCGGAAAAATCATGCATGTACGGAACAAGTCCATAGAATCTCAAAGATAATAAGAAAGGCATTCGAGGAAAAAGAATATTGCTCATCAGCTTTCCTGGACATCCAACAGGCCTTTGACAGGGTCTGGCATAAAGGACTGCTTTACAAGATAAAATCCTTATTACCACATACATACTTTGGAATACTGAAGTCATACCTAGCCAACAGAAAATTCCAAGTCAAAGAAAATGCTAGCACCTCTGACTTCTACGAAATCGACGCAGGAGTGCCTCAAGGGTCGATACTGGGGCCTATTTTGTACTGTCTATTTACAGCGGACCTACCAAAAGCCCAAGAATATACAGTCGCAACATTTGCCGACGACACAGCATTGCTTGCTACAAGCAAGTGTCCAATCCAAGCGTCTGAGTTCTTGCAGAGCGGACTATATGAAATAGAGAAGTGGATGAAGAAGTGGAGAATTAGAGCTAACGAGTCAAAATCGGTGCAAGTAACCTTCACACTTCGCAAAGAGGACTGTCACCCAGTAACCTTAAATGGAACTCAACTGCCCCATCAAAACTCTGTCAAATACCTTGGAATGCACTTAGACCGCAGACTGACATGGAAGAAACACGTACAAACAAAAAGAGACCAGATCAATCTCAAGTACAGGGGACTTTACTGGTTGCTGGGAAGAAATTCAAAACTAGCCTGCGACAAAAAACTTCTTATCTACAATGCAATACTGAAGCCAATTTGGACCTTTGGAATTGAACTATGGGGCTCAGCATGCAGCTCCAACATAATGATAATACAAAGGGCACAAAATTATATCATCAAACAAATATCAAACGCGCCATGGTTCATTACAACACAGGAACTCCATGAAACTCTTAACTTGCCAATGGTTAGGGAAGTCATCAGCTCCTACAGCTCCAGATACAAGACACGACTACAAATGCACCCAAACCAGCTTGCGGAACAGCTAACCATCCCAGAAACAATACGTCGATTGAAGAAGCGAAGGGATATCTTTGACTAGAATAGTCACAAAATAATTATGCTGACTATATAAAAGAAAGGGCGGGCTCCGCTGGGAGTTTTCTGAGGCCCTACAAGCCAAAATTGTCTATATCTCATCTGTTCATAGTCTAAACGACTGATTGCAAGATTGCTAAAACAAAAAAAAAAAAAAAAAAAATATAAGTATTGTAACAGTAACTAATAATTGCCTTGAGTGTTTTGGATAGGAAGAAGCAAAAAATTATATCTAAAATGCTTGCTATTTACCTACCCTTTGCTAGATATGTGGTCAATTAACCAATCAAATTATAATAAAATATAATATGTGTCATTGAAACAGGCCATTTATCACAGACAGCTGGTATAATAAGCCTTTGCCTGGGGAAGAGATTTTTTTTGTTAAATACTGGCTGTTTTACCACCCATACTGGACCTTATCCTAATAGAAGCCATACCTACTGGTGACAAACTATTATTCACATAATCTTGCCTTAGATTGATTTTGTAAAGGAGGCTCTTTCCCCATAATTAGAAATTTGGTTTTCTATCTTCTCATTTCATTCCTCTTATACATTACAATGCATTGTTGTACTCTAAGCGTTTTTTTTTTATAGAATTCATTTAATTCCAACAAGCCTCAGTCTGGATCACCCGATATCTCACAGAATGCCAGTACACAAGGAGGTAACTGGTATGAAGGACAGAATTGGGCTCAAGCACCTAATTGGGGGCAGGGTCAGAGCTGGAATCCTGCAGGAGCTCCCTATTACAGTTTGCAAAGTGGTGCAAGTACTTCTGCTGTACCCACCATGGCTCCGACTCCAAATGTTTATGGTGGTCTAAACAGTAATCAAGTAAGTAATTAAAAATTAATATATTATATTATTAGAGATAAAATTATCTGTTTTATTTTTCATTATTTCTCAATTCGTCTCATATCTCCCGCCATTGGAAGGAAATTCCTTTAAATTGTAATGTTATTTTAAAATAATTATGCATAACAGAGAATGAAATATCATGCATTTAGCTAATAATTATTTCTAGTGTTAACTTACCCCCTTACTTTTAAACACCCCTTAAACTTTAGTCAATTGATTAGCCTTAATTCTCACGGTTTTGTTTGGCATAAGGTTGATTTTGCTAATAAAAATCTTGCTAAACAGTGACTAAATTTAAGAGGCGTTTATGAGTAAGGGGGTTAATGATTAAATCATGTTAAATGTAAGTATAATAGTCTATTCTATAATGTTGTTAGGATCAGTAGTGTAGTAGAACTCAATTGAAGACATAGACATCATAATAATTATTGATATCATATAGACAGAAGCTCTTTAGTCATTGCCTTATTACTGAAATAATTTTCAAGTCTGTATCATCAAATCTTTGATTATGATGATAAGCAGAATATTTATTGTACTAACAGTCAATACATGTAGAAAAAAAGTGCCTATTCCTTTTTGAATGTCTAAAGAGCGTAGCCAGAAACATAATTTATGCAATAATGTAGCTGGTGACCATCATCCATGGTATTTTAGTCCATAGCTGACTTAAACTTGATGCAATGGGGTTGAACACTAAGGCCCGGCACAATCGGGCCAGCAACCACAGCCACAGGTGGCCAGCAACAGCAGTTAAATGCACTATAGTGTGATCTATAGCGCATTTAGAATTTAAACAATAAAAAGGAAAAAATATTTATTGAAAACTCAAAGATGTCTGAATTTTTTTACGTCTGAAATGTAAAAAGATTTGTCGAAAATGTTTTTTTGGATTGATTGTTAAAAAAAAATACTGGTATCGCTGAACATGGTATCCAAATGTTACAATCAACTATTTTTTCTATATTTTGTAAACTTGTTATATTGTAACAACTTTCGTCGTTCTTCCACAGGTTCCTTATCATCTAATTAATCAACCTGGCTACCAACCACCATCACTACTCGGTGTTGGTCAGCCATATTACTATGGTGATACAACTGGGCCAAACAATACACCGAGTTCTTGGTCTAACAATGATAGAAATCAACTACCAGAACTTGTTGGCTATCAAACCGTGCTACAAAATAAAAGTCGGGACTCTTATCGCGATGACAGCTCTAACAGAGACAAGGATAATTCACGATGGGATAAAGGACGGGACAATAATCGTGATAAGAGGGGAGGTGGTGAAGATAACCCATCTAGATGGGACAATAATCGTAACCCAGAATGGGACGAGAATCACGGATCTAATTTGAACAGTAGCTCCAACTGGGATAACCAAAAAAATGACAGTCGTCGCGAGCAGGGAAGGGATAACAACCGTGGCTCGAGTTGGGATAACAGCCGAGGTTCCAATTGGGATAAACGTGGTTCGACCTCTGAAAACAATCATGGCCCAAATATTGGTAATCGTGGTTCGAATTCCGACCAAAGACGCAGTTTGAATTCGGCTAACAACCGCGAATCAAATTGGGATAACCGTGGTTCGATCTCTGATAGGAATCATGACCCAAATGTTGATAAACGTCGTTCGAATTTTGACAACAACCGCAGTTTGAATACGGGTAACAACCGCAGACCAAATTGGGATAACCGTGGTTCGGATTTAGGTGACAAACATGGTTCTAGTAATAGGGCCAGCCGTGATTCCATTTCGGACAATAGACGTGGCACGAATTCGGCCAATGATCGTGGACCTAACTCGAATCGGGCTAACCGTAGCTCGAATTCGACCAACAACCGCGGATTAAAGTTGGATAATCGTGAAACGAATTCGGATAACAAACGTGGTCCGAATTCGGGCAACGATCGTGGACCGAACTCGAATCGGGCTAACCGTAGTTCGAATCCATACAACAATCGCGGCTTAATGTTGGACAACCGTGAAACGTATTCGGATAACAACCGTGGTCTGAGTAGAAATAATCGTGATGCTTCTGATAATAATCGTGCCACAAATTGGGATAAAAACCGTGGTTCGAATAGGGACACCAGTCGTGATTCAAATCGCAATACTTATCGCGAGAATCAACCCGCTCGAAATCAAGACTCTTCCATTAAAAGAACCGAGCCGAATCACTCAGGACCACCGTCCCGCAATGTTAATCTCCCTAGAGCTCCCTCTGGGAAAAGATTCATATGTGAACCAGATCGGCCAGTCTCACCCCCGCCAATTAACCAAGGAGCGAATTGGAAATCGGAACAAAATTGGAATGACGGTAATCAAATGCCTCCTGCTAAACGTCCACGATTTAATGAGGGCAACATGTCAGACATTAAGCCTTTAATGAATAGCTGTCCAAATATAAGACAAAATGCACAGCCATTTGTACACAGTAAAGAAAGCGAAATTGGAACATTAGGTAGAATGAGGCGTAATCAATTAGCTTCAACGCTTGCTAGAGATTTAATGAATCTAAACTTCAGATATGAGGTCCCTGACATGGATGCTCTTTACGAAAAAGTTAAATACTCTCTCAAAGAGCGAATAAACGTTTGCTTTGGAGATAACTATAATATTCCTGCAAAAGAATTGATGAATTCATATCGTAGTAAATTCAACCATTCAAGCCATTGGACGTTAATGCGGAATGCTGTAAACTCACTTGGTGGAAATATGTATTCGAAATGCCCAGGTAATTTGATTTTAATATTAAAAGAAATACATAATAGGATTCAAAAGATTTTGTAATATTCGCGACCAATAGGTTCAGCGAAAATATTGACATGTTTTGGTAGTTGCATAGATCACGTTGACATCAGTAATTGTCTCTTGTGTCTAGTAGCGACAATCCATGTTTGAGTGTTACCAACACGGTACATTCTAGCAAACTATTAGCCGGATCCACACCAAACGATCCAGCGCTATCCGATCGTGCGCGGCAGGAGCGCGCTCCACAGGATCGTTTGATGTGGACTTGCCTCGCGCGATCCAAACTGCGCGGCAGGACCGCTCGCTCTTTGCCGCGAGCTATCCGTCGTCGATGGATCGCGGGATCGCTGATCCAAAATGGATCGTTTGGTGTGGATCCGGCCATTGAATTCTGCGTTCGCCCTCGAACTTAGTTAGTCCATATTGAAAAAGTTCGAGGTGTTTCTTTTTTTCTACTTTGAGAAACTAAATAAAAATGTGTCTTAACAGGTAAAAGTGACATTACATGTTAATTTCGTTAAAATGTGACACTGGTTGTATTTTCGCAAACTCATTTGTGACAAAACGTGTCAAAACCAAAGTTGATTATTCAACTTATTTACGCTGTCGGATAAGGAAATTCATTAAAGCTGGTAGTGGACCCAGGCTTTGATTTATTCTTAGATAAAGTCTAGCTAAGTCTACTACTGAAAGATAAGTATGCATATCTATCGGAGGTGTAGTTGGGAGAATACACTTTTTTATGTTGTTATATGTGATATTAAGAATAGGGGTGCAATCCTTTAGAGTTGAGTTGAGTGTTAGAGATTCACTTGGTGTTAGGTGCTTAGCTTTTTTTAGAGGGATCTGAAACCTAAAACACTGCTCTTTAGCTATGACAAATATTT
The DNA here is from genome assembly GCA_905475405.1 of Schrankia costaestrigalis. Lineage (NCBI taxonomy): Eukaryota > Metazoa > Arthropoda > Insecta > Lepidoptera > Erebidae > Schrankia > Schrankia costaestrigalis. The sequence goes on along the minus strand of FR997852.1, from coordinate 4,751,810 downwards.
GCGAGGGAGGTGTTTGACTGCTTAAGTTACTTATGTGCAGCAGTTGATTAAACGCTGGTCTTAACAAACGGTATTTTGTTAAGACCAGCAAGATTGGGCATAGACCGATACATGTGAAAGTAAAGGCGCGAGGCCTTTGCCCAACTGTGGGATGATACAGGCTTACACTATAATACACCCATTACAAACAATTGACAGTTGGTTTTCTGTAGTATTCGATGGATGCCCTTCGCTATAGTCTTTATGAATTAAGAAAACATTTCTCTTATCAAGAATCAACTAATCAAGAATATCTGCAACTAAATGTAGATATTCCTTAAAAGACTGACTCCATTGAACTTGTAGGTGTAAGC